>JAQPPZ010016263.1:4800000-6000000 GCA_028583015.1 Wollemia nobilis | reverse complement strand
ATAGATTATTGCTGCAAGCTAGAAGAAGAGACTGTTGGTTTAAGAATGCAGATAGAAGAGATGAATCGTAAAATTAGTTGTCATCACAAACGTGAAGAAAGTTCTATGAAGCTATAAGATCATAAATATCCAAAGGACTACAGACATGAAATTTGGTTTGGGCTTTGACGAAGGAGAATCATCAAATGGATCAAAGAATGAATATAAGAAAAAGGTTGATCAAGAAAAATTGACTCATGCAAAAGAAAGCAATAATGCAAGGCACGAAAGGAGAATTGACAATGATGGATTCACCAATGTCACACATCAAAGAAGAAGAAGATTTATGACTCCTACGACAACATGGCAAAGACCATCACCCAGGTTCAATCATCTCTTTTCTAGTTACTATTTTAAATGCAATGGTTATGGACATAAGATTTCAGATTGCAAGTATAACGTAGGACCAAGGAATTTTACCAATAGAAATGTTTTTTCACCTTTGATGGATTATGCAGTAGAATGTTATAACTGTCATAATTTTGGGCACATTGCAAGAAATTGTCGAAGTACATTTGCATCAAATCAATTTCAAGGAAGAAAATTTCAACCAAATGGAATGAGACAAAATAGAAAATTTCTCGAAAAACATGCACAAGCTACTAAAAAAGAAAAGTCAAAACAAGAGCCCAAAACTGTAATCAAACCAGAGTGGAAAGAAAAAGATCGATCTAAGGAAGAAAAGGAATCCCTGATCGTACAAACAACATTTAAAGCACAGAATAAATCTGCACCATGGATACTTGATAGTGGATGCTCCAGTCATATGACAGGTGACAAACAAAAATTTGAGAAGTTACAACAATATGAAGGTGGTTCAATAAAATTTGGAAATAATGATGGAGCTAAGATAGTTGGCAAAGGTTCAGTTAAGATTAGTGATGGAAAAATCAAGTCAAAAGAAGTCTTGTTTGTGGTTGGTCTGAAGCATAACTTGTTGAGCGTAAGTCAGATTTGTGATAGAGGTCATGAAGTGATTTTTAAGAAGCAGGGTTGTGAAGTCAAAAAAGCAAACAGTGGAAAGTTGATAGCAACTAGATCGAGGACATCTGGCAACCTGTACACTCTCTCAGAGACTTTAGAAGGAGCTTGCTTGATTGGATAGGAAGAAGAAAATTGGTTGTGGCACAAGAGGCTTGGTCATATCAGTTTTGACAATCTAGTAAAAATTAGCTCAAAAAAGGCAGTGAGAGATATTCCCACCATTGGAAAACCATCAAATAGCATTTGTGCTTCATGCCAAAATGGGAAGCAAACTAGAGTCTCATTTAAAACAAAAGAGTACTACACAAGCAAACCTTTGGAACTAATACATACTGATTTATGTGGACCCATGAGAACGCAAAGCATAAATGGTGACAAATATTTTATGTTGTGTATAGATGACTATTCCAGGATGACATGGGTACTATTTTTGAAGCATAAATCAGAAGCTTTTGAGATGTTCAAGGTTTTCAAAAACCAAGTTGAGAATCAAACAGGAAAAAGGATTAAATGTTTAAGATCGAGATAGAGGAGGAGAGTTCATTTCGAGAGGATTTTATAGAGTACTATGAAAAATATGGTATTAGAAGACAGTTTTTAGCGACCAGGACACCTCAGCAGAATGGTGTGGTAGAAAGAAAGAACAGGACAGTGCAGGAAATGGCACGGACTATGTTGACAGAGAGCAAAGTAGCAGACAAATTTTGGAAAGAGGCAGTCCATACTACGGTATACATCCAAAATAGGTGCATGTTGAGGACGCATGAAAGCAAAACTCCTTATGAGTTGTGGTTCGGTAAAAAGGCAACAATAAGATACTTTAAAGTTTTTGGCAGCAAGTGTTACATCAAAAGAACTGAAGAAAACCTTGGTAAGTTTGAAGATAGAGCGGATGAAGGTATTTTTCTTGGCTATTCATCAAAAAGCAAAGCTTACAAATGCTACAACAAGAGGCTAAGGAAAATTGTGGATAGTGTCGATGTTAAAGTTGATGAAGGTAGGGAACGAGTAATTAGCTATGAAGAGAACTACCCAATTTATGAAGAGGTTATTGAAGAAGATGAGGAAAAGGAAATGGAAAAGAAACAAAAAATTGACTCAGATGATTCAAACAGTGATTCAAAAGTGGAAGAAAATAAGAAATTCAAAACAGGCAAATTGGCGAGAAAGATCATCCTAGAGAGCAAATAATTGGAGACCCCACAGTTGGTGTTCAGACAAGAAGAAGAGTAGTAAGCAACTACTCTCTATTATCCAGCATTGAGCCCAAAAATGTTGCTGACGCAAGCAAAGATGAAAGTTGGATGAAGGCAATAAATGAAGAATTAGATCAGATCGAGAAAAACAAAACTTGGGAGTTAGTACCAAGACCTGCAAATAAAAATATAATCGGTACTAAATGGATCTTTCGAAACAAATTGAATGAAGACGGACAAGTAGTCGGGAATAAAGCAAGATTGGTATGTAAAGGCTATGCACAAGTTGAAGGTATTGACTTTGAGGAAACCTTTGCACCTGTGGCTAGACTAGAGGCAATTAGAATGTTTCTGGCTTTAGCGGTTTACAAGAATTTCAAAGTTTATCAAATGGATGTGAAATCAGCATTTTTGAATGGGAAACTCGAAGAAGAGGTTTATATTGAGCAGCCGGATGGTTTCCAACTTGGTGATGATCCCAACTTGGTTTGCAAGTTGAAGAAAGCATTATATGGCTTAAAACAGGCACCCCGAGCATGGTATGCAAGGCTAGACAACTATCTTACTCAACAAGGGTTCAAGAAAGGTATGGTGGATAGTAATTTGTATGTCAAAACAAAAAATGGCCATCTTATTGTTCTTGTTGTATATGTTGATGATATCATATTTGGCAACACAGAAAGATGAGTCGTGTAAAGATTTAGCAAATAAGATGAAAAAAGAATTTGAAATGTCAATGATTGGTGAACTTTCGTATTTCCTCGGGTTGCAAGTTAATCAAAATGAGAAGGGCATATTTATTTCTCAAATTAAATATGTGAAAGAGATACTAAAAAAGTTCACAATGGAGGATTGTAAGCCAGTTAGCACTCCCATGACGACAGATTGCAAGTTGAGCAAGGATGACAAATCTCCACATGTTGATCAAACCATGTACAGATCTATGATTGGGAGCTTATTGTACTTGACAACTACCAGACCAGATATTTTGTAGGCAGTATGCATGGTAGCATGATTTCAGGCTAGTCCCAAGGAGACTCATGTGACAACAATGAAGAGGATTCTTCGGTACCTCAAGGGTACTATGGAGTATGGGTTATGGTATCCGAAAGGTAAGGACTTCACCCTTATTGCGTATTCAGATGCAGATTGGGCAGGATGTGTAGATGACAGAAAGAGTACCAATGGAGGTGCATTCTATCTTGGAGACAGGTTGGTCACGTGGCACTAGTAAGAAACAAGAGTCAGTCTCCTTATCCACAGCAGAGGCAGAATATATTGCAGCGACAACGTGTTGTACGTAGGTATTATGGATGAAACAAACCCTTGAAAGATCTTGGTATTAACTTCGGTGAGCCAATTTTAGTTAAGTGTGATAACACCTAGTGCCATTAACATCTCAAAGAATCCGGTTATGCATTCTCGCACAAAACATATTGCTATCCGGTATCACTTTTTGAAGGAGAAAGTTGCGAAAGGTGAGGTTAAGTTGGATTTTGTTCCAACAACAGAGCAAGTAGCGGATATCTTCACAAAACCATTGCCCAAGGAAGTCTTTGAGTACCTTCGCAATAAATTGGGAGTGGTCACGCTTCCCAAGAATTGACTAGCTATCGGGACCACATTCTCAGGGGGAGCATTTGTGTATTTGTTTATCTTTTTGCTCATGTTTGTGATTTTTGCTAAGTGTAATAATTTTTGCCTGAGAATGTTGTGCATTGACTCGGGGGGAGTCTGCAGCAGCCCTTTGATATTGTTGTCAAAGGGGGAGAAGAGTTACAGGAAATTGCACGTGTGTTGCCAACAATTCCAAAGGGGGAGATTGTTGAGCAAGGTGCAACAAAAGTATTGTCATTGTTGTCAACATAGTCAGATAGATCGGTTGATGCAGTGGACAGGAGTTCAGAGGTTATTCAGAGTATGTACAGTGATGTTAAATGCTTATGAGGATGTTTTTGATGTTTGGGTGAAGTTGTTATAGGTTTTCCAAGAAGACCGAAGTGGCCCATATGCTAAAGATCAAAGAAAAAGCAAAACATGAGAGAAAAAAGTGTCGCGATATCGCGACATGTTGCATTTTTGTGTCCAAAAGAGAAGAGAAAATGCAAGGAGAAAAAGTGTCACGATATCGCGACATGTTGCATTTTCGTGGCCAAAAGAGAAGAGAAAATGCAAGGAGGAAAAAGTGTCGTGATATCGCGACATGTTGCATTTTCGTGGCCAAAAGAGAAGAGAAAATGCAAGGAGAAAAAAGTGTCACGATATCGCGACATGTTGCATTTTCATGGCCAAAAGAGAAGAGAAAGAGCAAGGAGAAAAAGTGTCGTGATATCACGACATGTTGCATTTTCATGGGCCAAAGCAAAGAGAAAATGCAAGGAGAAAAAGTGTCGCGATATCGCGACATGTTGTATTTTCATGGGCCAAAGCAAAGAGAAAGAGCAAGGAGAAAAAGTGTCGCGATATCACGACATGTATTTTCGTGGTCCAAAGCAAAGAGAAAGAGCAAGGAGAAAAAGTGTCACGATATCGCGACATGTTGTATTTTCATGGGCCAAAGCAAAGAGAAAGAGCAAGGAGAAAAAGTGTCACGATATCGCGACATGTCGTATTTTTATGATCTCAAAGCAAAGAGAAAGAGCAAGGAGGAAAAAGTGTCGCGATATCGCGACATGTCGCATTTTCATGGGCCAAAGCAAAGAGAAAGAGCAAGAGAAAAAGTGTCACGATATCGCGACATGTCACATTTTCGTGACTCAAAAAGGGCAGGAGCAGAGAAAGAAAAAGTGTCACGATATCGCGACATGTCACATTTTTGCGACTCAAAAAGAGCAGGAAGAGAAACAAAAGTGTCATGATATCGTGACATGTCACATTTTTGTGACTCAAAAAGGGCAGGCAGGCAGAGAAACAAAAGTGTCGCGATATCATGACATGTCGCATTTTTGCAACTCAAGAAGGGCCTCAAAATAGAAATGAAAAGTTCTTTTTTTTTAAAACAAAACACATGCATGCATAAGGGAAAGAGAAAATGAACAGTCATGGAAAGAGAAAATGAACAGTCATGAAAAGAGAAAATGAACAGTCATGCAAAGAGAAAACGAATAGTCATGCAAGGAGAAAACGAATAGTCATGACCGAGAAAACGAACAGTCATGGTAGGAGAATATGGTGTCAATTATTTGCATGTGACGTGTTTGACGAAATGCCTTCTCAATATATACAAAAGGAGTTACATAAAGGAGTTACAATTGACAAGTGGCACATGAGAATATGAAAGAAGGAGTTACAACTGGAGTTACAAAGAGAAAGGATGGTTATAAAAGGAGTGTTGCTTGGAGAATTTAAATGTGGATTTTATCTTGTGAAGAGAGGCGAGCGAGAAGGGTGTGTGTTGTGTGAATTGTGGGAGATGTTGAGTAAGCAATAGACCAGTCAGGGTCTTGTAAAAGTGAAGGCATTTTTATGTCAATCTTCTAGTTTCAAAATTGAAGTCCAAGTTGGTGCTTGGCATCGGGGTTGGTGCTCCTTCTTTGGTTATCGGGTTGGTGCTCCTTTTGTGGGTTGGTGCTCCTTTCGTTGGTGCAGATAAATCATGGGTTGGTGCTCCTTCTAGTGGGTGCTGGTAAATTGATTGTAAAGTTGTTGCTTTGCAAAGGTTGGATTTGGATGGGAGTCCAAATAGTCAATTTTTGAGGAGTAGCCAAATCGGTGAACCTCGGTACATCTTGTGTTGTGTGATGCTCTCTTGTTATACTTGCTTTATTTGGTTTTAAGTTTTCATTATTTTGGCTTTAAGAGTTGAAGATTTAAGTTTTAAAGAGCTACACTGATTCACCCCCCCTCTCAGTGTCATTGTGAGACTAACACTCCAGATGAGGACCCTTTACAAGATTTTAATGAAGATATTGATTATTTATCTAACCCAAAATTCTTGATGAGATACTTTCAGAGAGTTAACTGGAAATGATATGGACTTGGACGACATGAATAAGGTCCTTGCAACATTGTTGATCCAGAATATAGAGAACCAAGTGACCGCTCTGGTCTAGGCTACAAACCTTCCATCGCAAGCTCTTCTCTTAATCATGCCTTCCAAGAACTTGATATTTAGTACGAGGAAGAATAATAAGTGACCAAGAGGATGAACCTAATGATGAGGATGATGATATAGATGGTGGATACCTAATCCATAATTATTACCCTCATGAAATTGGAGTTATCCCAGAGCATGCCTTACAACAAGGACCATAATACGAAGGTCCAACAGACATGGCATATGGTGAATACAATATCTATGATTTTTATCCTCATGAAATTGGATATTTCCCAGATTAGGCCTTACAACAAGGACTAGATTATACACCACTCATTTTGGGACCTCATACCAATGCTAATGGCTTCTGGATAAGCGACAATGATTATGAAGATAAGACTGAAATGATATATCTTAATCATGAGCATGAAATACAAGCTAGGAGAATTATTCAAGGAGAGGCGCATCATGAACAACTTAATCAGGAGGTAGAATAACCTTAAGAGGAGTTAATATATGCAGAATCTATTCAGAGAGATGACTGATACCAAAAGAAGTTACCAATAGACCGCACTCTTTTTTGGCTAAACAAAGACTATGAGAGTCCTGAACCAGAACCTCCTCCATCATATTGGCATCACATGCATCACTACCAATCACACATATTAGATCAATTGCAACCTAGAGAGGATGATTCATCATATCTCGAATCGTAGCCACCTCATTTCCATAAATTCAACATGGTTTCTATTGATTTGCTCACCCCAATTTGTAATCCATATGATGATGCAAATCCGATCCATATTGACTCTAGCCTCATTTCCATGGATATGATTTCATCCCCACCATCCATTTCTAAATTTATCCTATCTGAAGAGTTGTTGCATGCTTCAAACACATATATTTCACAACCTTCATCATCAGATCACTCAGTTTTTCAAACTAAAATAGAAGGGGAAGCCCCTAAGATATTTGAAAATGTGGCGGATGATATCCACCTCATCCCAAATCCACATCAACTAGAGGAAGGTTCTCACATGTTGATTGAAGAGTCTATAGATGTGAACCTTAGTCAAGATGCGGATAATCCCCAAATTATCAAAATCGTAAAATATTTATCCATAGAAGAAAAAGAATGCATAATCAACATGCTGATGAGAAAGAAAGAAGTGTTCGCATGGTCATATAAAGAAATACCTAGTTTAGACCTAGACTTGGTAGTCCACAACCTTACATTGGCACCAAACGTAAAACCGTTCAAGAAAAAACTTAGGAAAGTCCATCCAACAGTTGCATTAGTTGTGAAATAAGAACTACAAAAGTTATTGGATGTATACTTCATAGTGCCAATTGATTACCCAGAGTGGCTCTCAAATATGGTACGCGTTCGTAAATCGAACAGAGGGATACGTGTGTGTACTGATTTTTGAGACTTAAACAAAGCATGTGCCAAGGATGATTTTCCTTTGCCTAACATTGATCAACTAGAAGACTCCTATGCTAGCCATGAAATTATTTCCTTAATGGACAATTTCTCATACAACCAAATTTGAATTAATCTCGAAGATCAACACAAGATAAAATTTACAACACCCTGGGGTACATTCTATTACAGAGTGATGCCTTTTGGACTTAAGAATGTAGGAGCTAAAAATCAGCGTGCTATGGCGTACATATTTCATGACTATATGCATAAGATCATCGAGGATTACGTAGGTGACTTGATTGCTAAATTAAAAACACGTCTTGAGCACATTGAAGTCTTGAAAAAAGTGTTTGGTCGATTGCTAGAACATAAAATAAGGTTAAATTCTAAGAAGTGTGTATTTGATGTCACATTTGAAAAGCTTCTAGGATTCATTATCTCCAAGCAAGGCAATGAAGTGGACCCAGGTAAGGTAAAAGCCATATTAGAGATGCCACCTCCTAAAAACTTGAAAGAGTATGTAGCTTGCAAGGAAAGATCCAATCTATCTGACAATTCATTGCACAACTCTTAGATAAATTCAGGTCATTCAACTGCTTGTTACAAAAAGGGATGACATTCTCTTGGATAGATGAATGTCAAGAGGCATTTGATGACATAAAGAAGTATCTTGCTTCACCACCAGTTCTTACACCACCTTGAACATGAGTCCCTTTTTACCTATACATTTATGCAATAGATTTTGCACTAGGGACAATGTTTGCACAAAAGAATGAAAATCATGCGCAAGCATTTTACTATATTAGTCAAACATTGGTAAGTTACAAAACAAGATATGCTTATATCGAAAAGTTGTTTTTAGTAGTGGTTTTTGCCACTAAGAAACTTAGACATTATATGCTAAGCAACACTACTTATGTCATAGCTAGAGAAAATCCTCTGCGATACATGATGACTCACACTTACAACAACACCCATACTTCTAAATAAATAATAACAATAGTGTGGATGCAATGGCTTCTTTGGGATCTCTCATCCCTAAGAATGAGCATGGAGAAGTACAACCACTAATCATAACAACAGTGTCAAAACCATCAATTCAAAGAGCAAAATATACAGGTGAGAAGAATATTTGTTTGATACATGCTGAACCTTAGAATTCTTACATGGATGAAATAAGAGACTTTCTCGAGTTTGGAACACTCCCAATAGAAATGACACGAACTGTAAGAAGAATGTTTAAACAAAAAGTAATTTGTTTCACTCTCTTGGGGAACGTGTTGTATAAACGTTGGTATGATGGAATATTATTACGATGTCTAGATCCAACTGAGGTAGAATGAGCTATAGCATAAGCCCACGATGGTACAATGGAAAATGACTGCTGTAAATATGTCAAAAAGTACCAAAAGTGCCAATATCATACCAATTTGACTCATGTACCATCACACGCTCTACAACCCATTCAAATTATTTGGCCATTTTCACAATGGGGCCTCAATTTGATTGGTAAAATATCACCTACCTCATCAATACAACATAAATTCATCATAACCACTACGGAATACTTCACAAAATGGGTGGAATCAATTCCAATGACCACTATGATTGGACCTCGAATAGCGGATTTTATACTTAAGCATATTATCTATCATTTTGGAATACCCTCGAAGATAATTTTTGATAATTGGAAGTCAATTTAAGAATAAATATGTTAGAGCCTTGTGTAACAAATTCAATGTCTAGCATAGTTTCTCAACACCTTATTATCGACAAGCAAATGGGTAAGCTGAAGAAACCAACAAACCAATGGTATCCATTCTCAAGAATCTGGTCTAAGAAAATCATCGAGATTGGCATACTCAACTTCCTTTGGCACTATGGGCTTACATAAAAAGCATCAGAATACCAACAAGAGCAACACCATTTTCATTAGTTTATGGTGTTGAAGCTATATTACCTTTCAAGCTCTAGATACCCTCCTTGCAAATCACATTACAGGAATTCATGGATGATGACACTGCTAGACAAGCATGTCTTGACCAATTTATACTTATTTATGAAAAACACATCAATGCTTTAGTGTATTTGTGAGTATATCAAGATAGAATCAAACATGTTTACAATGCAAAAATCCATCCTCACAAATTTCAAGTAGGGGACCTAGTGCTCAAAGAAAACCAACAAAATACCAATGCATTGCCACACTTGAGAGATAAATTTACGGCTAATTGGTTAGGCCCATATATTATAAAGCATAATTTGGGACCAGGAACGTATAGAATTGCCAACCTAGAGGGAAAATTAGAGCCAAAGCCATTAAACATAATGCACCTAAAGGCATTTTATGCATAAATCGACTTACAATATATGTATATATATACATGGCTAAAAAAAAAAATTGCATACATTTTACATTGTATATAATCATTTTTACATGCATTTTAAACATTGCATTCGCATATCACATAGATAATATTCAAATCACAAAAGTTAAATTTTGCAAATTTCATTAGCATATCACAAATAATTTCAATAAATTTGCATTGCAATAAACATAGCATACGCAATTAATTGCATTAAAAAAAATATTAAATGCATCCATCCCATCCCATGTTCAGTGATCTTTTATAGTGGTGATGATATGACCAAAGAAAAACAAGTTCCAATAATTGGGGGTACCCATCTCAGGCATTTACGCAATTCAATAAACACTACACCCATATATGTTTTCCATGTCATAAAATCAAATTTTCACTAACTCAACCATACTAGTGTAAAAACCGACTTTCATAAAATATCCAATTTTATTTAGGACCAAAGCACTTTTCTCACATTAAAAATGTCTTGAGTATCATCGACTGACCCCAAACAATCTTGCACCAAACACACTTCTTCACATCTTAAAAATATTTTGAGTAAGAAAAGGATAACACCAAACTTGGGTAGCACCTTGAAGTGAAAAGATAATAATTCTTGCTTGTCCTATTATGCAACATAGTCCAAAATCAAAAACAATGGTTTTCACCACTATCACAATTCCTCTCCAAATATAAACAAAATGTAGAGTAGTAAGGATAGGATCACATTCTCATCACACTTTGGTTGAGAATATGATTCCCCAAAGCTCTATACAAAATTAACTCCACACACACACCACAAATCCCTAAAGCTAAAAGGATCGTACTAAATTCCCCTCAAAAAGTTATGTAGTCATCCCCAAAGCCTAAAGATCATATCATTGGACTATGGAGTGAGCCTCCACCGGGGCTATAGATGCTTGACTGGTAGTGGAGTAAACTCATGCAGGGTGACATGTCTCTCCCAAAAGGGAGACCTTTGACCGCACATACGGGCAAGCTAGCTACTTGGTAAATCCCATAACAGGTCACATCCAATTTACTCATAATGGGTTAATGAAATTCACATTCACATACACTGGTTCTTGATTGCTTAGGGTCATTGACATGCTCAATATTTAGTAAATGAGCACACACCTTGGTCCTAAAGAAAGTTAGACAATAGTTAAGTGAGTTTGTTAATATCACTAGCCTATTTGAGTCTTTGAAAATATTCCACTATTAAAAATCAAAAACCAAAAACATCTTCCATATCAACATCCATATATTCTTCCACAATCACATACATATCTACATCATACATCACTCGCATAAAGCCATAAATTTGGATACCCCCAATTGCAACAATGAATAGGTAATGGTCAATGATATTTTGAGCTATAAAAAGATCACATGAACACCATGCATTCAATCATATAGTTTGCATAAATAAATAATTAAACTGCATATTCCATATTAGTTTGCATCAATAATTGGTACAATAAATGCAAAATCAACAAATGAAAACAATAAAACACATAAAACAAACACATGCATAATTAGATTGCATTTACATCAATAAACAATAATAGAAAATTCTCATGAAACACAAATAAAACATCATTAAAATAGAGATAATCAATATAAAAGCCATGTATATATATAAATATGGAGGTCTCATAGTATAAAATGCTTGCAGGCTATATACATTAGAGCACCAAGGCTCATATAAAAATAGATAAACCGCAAAAATACAAAAAGAGATAATAAGCACACTAGTTGGTGCCAACATGATCCCTTTGAGAACCCTATTCTGATGAAGTAACATGGGAGCTAGTCCAATGATGAGTCCTATGCTTCATCTCGGTCACTCAGCTAGTAGTAGCAACTGAAGACAAAGGAGGAACAGTTAGTGGGATCTATCGCTCATGCAATATGTTCTCCAACATCTCAATATAAGTAGCCTACTTACGCAGGGTCCTCAAATATGCACCCTGAAGAGTTACCCTCTGAGATATCTTCACCCGTAGAGCAACAATAGTGGCTGCGATGTCCCCTCTACCAGAACCTAACTATAAGAAAGTAAGCTCACCCTCAAGTCGATAAACCTCACCTCTGAGCCTAGTAATCTCTGCATCCTTTGCATTAAGGGCATAATTGCTAGGTCCACCCTCCAAACTGTCAACCTCAGCCTAAATGCGAGTTACCTCGTCCTAGTACCATGCCAACTTGCCTTTTAGGTGAGTCACCCCTAAATCCATGCTGTCACTCTTAGTCCACTGAGGAGGGACATCCCCCTCACCATCCCCATCTCTAACTCCCCCCACTGGTTACTGTACATTAGTCGCAACTTCAATCCCATAAGAACTACCTTGTTGGTGCTTTCCCAACAAAGGAACCCACCTTATCATATCTGCCTCGTCACCACTACCCTCGTCATCAATAACCAAACTCAAGGTCCAAAAAGGCTAAGAAGCGAACCAAAAATAGTACTCAAGAGTACCAGTCACATCATCCAAATCTACTAGCTCTATCTTAGGATAATCCATAGGGTCATCAACCCTCCAAAAATTAGGAGTCATAGGAAGCCCCAGCTCATCTCCTCGATGCCTATAAGTGATAGGCGCATTAGGAACATCCTGAATCAAACCAAACTAACGCTGCACCAAACTGAACTAAATGTACTCCATCTCCTTGAGATGAGCACCAACAACCCATCGACCTCGCTTGATACACCGAAGCTCTACCACATCAGTGACCCATACCAAGCCCCTCCATGGGTGCCAACTCATCCAATTCCTAGTAAGTGAGCCAAGCATATCTCTATACTCTGATGCCCCCACTGCTACATGACTGACCTCCTTGCTAAGAAGCCACCTAAAAGTGTAAGGAGAGGAGGCATCACAAGCACATGGAAGACCAATGGGACGACCAATGATGATATGCTCCCATGACCAAATCTGGAGCACTAAACTACAGGGAACCCCATTTCACCTCTGCCTCTTCACCTCATATAACTCATTGTAAATTTGGCACAAAAGAGTGGGAGCCCAAGCCAACCATCGAGGATCACCAATCAAACCCAACATAATAGGAACCTAATTCCACGGGATCCTAGACCCCATGGAATTGGGCAACAAAATGTTGCTCAATATGTACATAAGAAAACAAGGCACTGCACCAAGTCTCTCATCCCAAAATAAATCCAAATAAGAAATACCACCCTTGTTGTAGTCCACATCCCACAACTCACCAAAAATAGGGAACAAAGCCTCCTTCTTGTCCACACCAACCCGAACGGTCGAACCCTCGATAGGAATATGGAAAATATGGTATAAATCCTCAAGGGTAATGGTAAGCTCCCTCGTAGGAAGCTGGAAGGTCCCCCTATCTGGATCCCAACACTCAACAAGCGCAGAAAGCAATGCCTCATCATCTCAGATGGTTCCCAACCTCCCGCATCCATAAATGCCAATAGCCTCCAGTCATCATCATCATCATAAAGTGCCTTTCACACTTTCCAGATGGCCCTCGGACATATATGTCGAGCATCAAGAAGCTTCACCTAAAAAAAAAATAAAACAAACATACATTAGCATACAAAAATAAAAACAAACCAATAAAAAAAAACATTCACCTACCCCTAGGTGAATTAAAATCACCAAGCGAAATACAAAAAAAAAAAAAAAACAAAAAAAAAGTTTTCACCAACCCTAAGGTGATCACATATCAACAAGCAAATACAAAAACAAACAAAAAACAATAATAATAAAAAATAACTTTCACCTACCCCTAGGTGAATTAAAATCAATAGATAAATACAAAAACAAAAACAAACCAATGAAAAAAAAAACAATAACAATAATAAAAATAACAAACAAACAAAACACACAACCAATAAAGAAGCCTACACTAAAAGGACAAGACCACCTACCTCGACATAGAGGGCGCCAGCTTTCGCTCCAGCCGAGCCACCACCAACATCACCTCCGCCACCGCTACCCTCGTCAATCTCCATCTCACTCATTGCTCTGACCAATCAAGAGATGAAAAATGGTAAAAAATGAAAATGACAAGGCACCTAGCCTATTTATAGCTACATTTCATGGTAGAAAACATGCGTCCATGTTTTTCGAGGCATGCAAAAATGCAAGTCCGTGGTTATCGAACTAAACCACAGACCTGCAGTTAGTGTGTTATAACCACGGACTTACATTTTTACATGCCTCGAAAAACATGGATGCATGTTTTCTACCGTGAAATGCGGCTAAACCGTAGACCTGCGGTTAGTGTGTTAAAACCATGGACCCATAGTTTTAGGTATCTACAACCATATTTCCAATAAAAAAATTATATATAAATGCACCAAATTTCAAGACAAAGTTCATGTAAACAATCCGAGGTTAAATGACACCTACTCCATGGGGTTACAAAACATGGTAAATTACATAACCATCCAAATGCATAATGGAATTGATAACAATCACTAGAACAAGCGTCTAGGATGATTGGTTCCTTTACTTCATTACTTGCATGTCAATAAACCAAAATAAAGGTTGCAGAACAAAGTCCACAATTAACTTGGGGTAACAAAATTACGCTTTCAATTGGCCATTAGGTCTCATTCGATACCCACTTGCCCATTGAGGGGGTAAGCACACAAATTAAAATTTTAAGAGATTTGAGTCTACTCATCAAATAAAAGTTGAGTGTCATTAGTTTTTTCATTGCATTGTGTTGTACACAACGCAGTACAAAAAGGGGCAACTGTAGACACCAAAATCTAACACCTCCTAAACCACTCAACACCCCACCATCAAATCTTGCATAATAAAAATATATGCCTAAGTCTAAACTTAGGGATATAAAATCCTACACATTATCCTATTTTCCTAATTTATTAAATCTGGAAAATCACCCTAGGATACCTTACCTACCCATTGGACATGTGTTTTGGAAACTTCATCCAACACCCTTACCACATCTTACCCACTCCTATCCCCATTGTCCTTGCACATGGGGAAGATTCCCAACACCCATGCCACAACTCATTTGTTTTTGTCCCCTTGTCCCTTCACATAAAACAACATCCCATATCTCACTCCACTTGAAGCCACATCATCCCAGTTAACTAAGGCACACTGGGTGACTCACTATAACTACCCCCTTCCACCTTGTAGTCCAGATTTGTCACTTGGCAAGTTGGGCTTGCCACCTCCCATTTCCCTCCAAAACCCCAAGAGGACTATAAAGGCACCATTAGTCCACCAAGAAAAGAGAGCTGAATTTGCATATTGACAGGCTACTGAAATTGACCTAGACCCAATGAGAAGTTGTAATCATTTGCATGATTCCATACTATTGGTTCGAATCTCGAGGTAATCTATTTTTTAGCCAAAATCACTCATCTGCGGTTCCATAGTTGAAAATGCACATTTAAGATTTCACAACCGTAGATCCGTGTTTTCTAGTCTACAAATGCGCATCTACAGTTTCATGACCGCAGGTTCGTGGTTTCTACTACACAATCGCACTTACGCGATTCCATAGTCCCGAGCATGAAACCACATGCATAACTGAGATCAGTAATTTTTGTGTTAGCAAGGCTTTATTTGTTGATTGTTTTATGTTATCTGCTTTTCATTTGCATCAGCTTAGGGTTTATGTGTAGCATTGGATTTATTGCTTTATTGTGATAGGTGCTACTGATCCGTTTGTTGGTTGAATGTGTGTAGGTAACAGGTTCATTGAGAAGTTGTTGAAGCTGGAGTGGTCCTCACATTGGATACCAAAGCCCACTCACCCCTTGAAGTTATGACAAGAGAATGAAGAACACCATATTTTGTGGAAGAGTTGAAGGATCTCCCCTCTTTCATCAGAAGAGTTGTGTTTCAGAGAGAAAAGAAGCATTGTAACATTACCTCCAACACACTTGGGGCAATTCAAAATATTTTGTAAAAACTGTATCAATATCAATACAAAGGATATTTTCTGGCAATCTACTTCTCTTTCTGTGTGTCTTTATTTGTGTTTAGTTATTTTGTTACAATAGATTTGTATTCCTTGTATTTATCTGAAATTGAATTTCATATAGCTAGGTAGAAATTGTATTTTTGTCAAATCCTAGGTGTATGCTCTGAAGACAAAGAACACATCAAAATACTACCTCCCCTAGGCATGGAAACCACCATATAAAGTGTTTCATGGTGAACCCCATACCATTCGTTGACAAACACCAAAGAGATTGCAACAAAAGCACTTCTTACCCGAGTTGTAGATCTTTTATTTCCCTCCCCCTTTCAGGCATGGATCTATTAGCCTGGGAGAAAGGGATGCAAAAATTTTGGGCCTACAATAGCACCTATATTAAGGGGCTAAATTGATGTTCACTTTAGAATATAAAGTTTTGCTCAAAATTTCATCCAATTACTATCCCCAAGGCAATGACTTGTCCAAATCAACTAACAAAAATATCATGAGGATCTTGAAGAGAACCATCTAAAAGTTATAAAGGGACTAAAATTGTAAGCTACATAAGGCATTATGGTTAGATAGACTGATGCTAAAAGGATTCACCAAATTATTTCCTTACAAACTATTTTATGACAAGGAGGCTATGCTACCAATCAATTTAGATCTCCCTTCCCTTCAAATGGCACAACTCAAATTGGAAGACACCAATATCAAACCTATGCAAAAAAGGCTAAATTCATTGTCGTATCTAGAGGAGAAAAGAGAGAAGGCCTTTAAAATGGTAATGTAACATCAAGAAATGGTTAAAATGTGATTTGAAAAAATATCCATAGAGGTGGTGTATAAATATCAAGAATTTGTATTCAAATGGGATGATGATGGAGCAAAACCAATGGTACACTAGAAGTTTGATTACTCATGGAGTGAGCTTACTAGATTGTTAAGGTCATGGATCTAAATGCCTATAAAATCACCCCTATGGAAGGAGTAATGCTATATATTTATATGAATGGGTAACATATTCCTTCAATTTAGTGATAAGAAGTCTGACCAAAACAATACATATGTATATATGGTAGTGACTACTATTTTGACAAATATCCTTTCTTCTTACTCTTGTAAAACCTACTTCTATCATTTTCTTTCCTTTGAAAATACCCATAAAAATATCCTTTCTTTTTATTTCTTTCTCTATATTGTCACATCATGTTGACATACATCATCATGTCATTTGATGTTTGAAAAAATAAGTGGTTTGCTCATTAAAAAGTGAGCAACCCACCTCGTGATAGATGAACTATATGACATGGAAAATTGGGTCCCCTTGTGTCAAATACCTTTCTTAGGAAGGTTCACACATGGAATAGGAAATACAAAGAGAAATATTTATGGCTCAAGGGGATTTAAAATTTCCTTGGCACTATGTCACTTATAATTTGCAGAAGAATTCTCTATACTAAAACAATTCATACATGTAAAATTTGGGTGATTCACATCCCCTTCACTTGTCTAGGCCATAGGAGTAGAACTCCATGGGAGCATATCCTTGGGTGGTATAAATTTTGAGTGAGTCACTCAATAAAACCCATAGGGACCATCCTAATGCAAAAGGCTCCAACTTGATACAAAAGCATCCAAGTTCACAAATAATCATGCATTGCAAAAAAGAACAATTTCATAGCTATAAAGAATTTGTGATTTTATCCAAGTTGCAATTTTATTCAGATCCAATTCTATAATATTTTATCTGGATTGCAATGTCAAAAAAATCATATGTGGATATGATTTTATAATATTTTATCTAGATTAGATTTTATAATATTTTTATCAGGTCTATATAAATATGACCTTGTAACCATTTGAGATATCTCCAGGCAAATTGAAGAGCTCTCTATAGATGTGTTGGCTATGATATTTTCTAAAAAAAAATTATGTGATTAATTTATTTTTTTATTACATAGGAGAGTTGGTTACAACCACTATTTTTAGTAACTAGCTAGCATAGGGTTCAAACCATAGGGATTGCACCCAAAAAACCTATCTATCTTGTTCTTGTTAACCCGACATGATATGGGGACCACCGGTTACTTGGGATTCATACCATCGTCTTTGGTCTGGCACACACTCAAAGGATTCAGAGCAAACTACTACCTTTTCAAAGGGTTGGATTCCCCCGAAAGGTTTGAATCTAGGTCTCTCCTTGGTAAGTGCCCAACCACACTTGCACTTACCAATCCACCTAGACCTTAGGGGTTATGTGATTAATTTTTTATTGTTCATTTTATAGTTTGTGAACTTATGAGATATTCAATATGCTAGAAGAGGCTATATTTCATTAGAATCCCTCATATAGACTACATAACTTGCTATCAAAACTCAATAAAGAGAAGGTATGGCATTGTAGGTCAAATGTTTTACTACATTTGCATAGCAAAAAGAAATATATTTTGGATCCCAAAAATTCACTAAGTGTGTTGAAGAATAAATACTTGCATGAAACTGGGATGCTTGAAACTAGGATTATGTCATCTATAACATCAACATGAAGCCTTGCCTACATGAGGTGTAAAAGTAAGTATCTGGGGTTATGATGCTTGAAACTAGGCTAAACTTGGCCATGATATTAGTAAGCCCAAGTTAAAGCTTGAGACCATGCAAGAAAGGTAAAAATGAACAAAAAGTACATTATACAAAATTGGGCTGCCCAAGACGATGATGTCAACCAAAAGGAAAAGAGGCCTAGGATTGTGCAGATCAAACTTTGAATACTGAGCTTGAATTCATGATGCTCAAGATTGGGTGACCTTTTACGTGATATAAGCATGTTTGAAACTAAACTTGAAACCATGCAAAGGATTCCAAGATACATAAAATTGGGATGTGAGCAAATAAAGTAAACATGCACAATAATGGGCCGTGCAAGCCAATGACATCACCACTTCCAAGCTAGAGCCCAAGATAGCATAAAAAAGAAAATAATATACAAGAAAAAGTGCAAAAATCTAGAATGCATCCAATGATGACATCATCAAACCAAAGCTATGATTTCATTCTAGAAGAGATTTGCAAGTAAAATGAAGAGCCTAATTTTGTGCAATCGTTCAAGAAATGTCATTTTTAGACCTGTAACCACGATGGTGCTTACTAGCTAAATCCAGTTAATTATACCAAAGCATTAAAATGAAAACTCCAAGAATGCAACCACTTGTAGAAGGTATTTGTAGATTAATGGACCAAAGTCAAATTTATGCATGAGATGAAGCTTAGAGCTACCACCTCAACATTTTGGTTTTTTACCAGACTATTTTTTTCTAAACAACCTTACAAATATAAAATTCCACTAAAATTTTTAAATTATAAACTATAAATATGTGGAGATATCTCATTACATGTGTCAGCTATGTAGTCCTTACCTAGTATTGCTTTGTAATATTGTTACCAATCAATAAATTTATAGCTATATGGCCTCCATTACTGTGATTACAGGTTTTATATGTGTGCTTTGCTTTAAATCATTTCTATTACACTTAGTTGTTAGTCTATTATGTTAAAGAAAATTCTACTACTTGGATCACCTATTGAATTACTAGCAATTGAAGTCCTTGGAATGATTAGAGCAATTGTATTCATTACTTTAGATCACTCCTATTACATTCAACACAATCTATTTTTTTAAAGTGAATCTAAATTACCTATTGGATTCCTAATTGTTTGAGTCCTTGTAATGATTAAAGTGAATGTTAGGAGTTGAATGAACCAGTAATTGTATATTGATAATTGCTCATCTATTAAGTGTCATGTAATTGGTTTGATAGAATATTATATGCTATTACACTATATCCTGTCCACTTTTTCAAATATTTCTCTAACCCTTACTCCTTCCTAACCCTTTTTACTTAAAATACAATCAATTAAAGGAGTTGGTCTTCTTTGGAGGTTGAAACATAGAGTAATCTAATTTCATCCAATTTTATACTTTGGTTGAAGTCTAGGGTGCAACACCTATTTGCAAGCATGGTAGATTTTAGTTCAACAGGTGTATAGAGGAAGACCTAGGACACATTAAAATGTTGATATAGTTGACATATTGAGAGGTATTACAACCATATTAGATGCAATATAGACAACACAAATAAGGGGATTACATGTTGAGGATGTAAGTGATGATGAATATGTTGAAGGTCAATATCATAAAGGAGAAGATCAAATGGATGAGCCTAAGAGCAATTTTTTTAAGGAAATTTAAAAAATGGGTAATAAACCAGCTTTGGATATTGCTCACTATTGTGGAAGTATAAATCCTAAGGATATTATATACTGGGTTATATATATAGAGAAATAATCTGACTATGAGTTGATGGAGGACCCAAAAAATGTGAAGTTTCCTTACACTAGGCTAAAGGGTCATGCATTTGTGTGGTGGGATCATATACAAATGGAAAGATAAATAAAAGGCAAGGAGAAATTAAATCTTGGGATAGAATGGTTGCTAAATTGAAGGTCAAATTCCTACCATCAAATTATTAAATGATTCTATTCAAGAAGTTGCAAAACCTAAAGCAAAAGGAGATGAATGTGAAAGACTACATAGAGATATTTTATAAGCTCGCTATTTGGGTTGGCCATATAGAGGATAATGAAGAGAAAATTTCAAGGTATGTTAATGGACTCGCATATCTAATCAAGATGGATTTAGTATCATAATATTGAGGTTAGTAGAATAAGCCTCTCAATGTGATTTGAAGGTGGAGGAGAAGTTGTCTCAAAGGAAACAAAATAATTTTAAAATAAGAGGATGGTTTTTTAGAGAAATAGGAAAAACAAATAGTAGTAGAGACTAGTATATGCAATAAGGATAAGCCAACACTTGTAAAACAATAATTTTAGTCAAAATAGAAGAGGGATAAGAAATTCCTCATGAGGAAGAGGCTACTATAGTAGAGGAAGAGGTAGAGGATTCACAAGAGCTTATTATAGGTATGGAAAAGTTGGTCATGGGGAATTTGAGTGTCCACAAGTACAATAGTATGGTAGTAGAGAAAATGAAGCAAGAAATCACATTGCTTAAGTGAAGGAAGAGAGTGTTGCTTCACAAAAACACATGGAGGAACAAGATCAAGGAGAAAATATCATGATGAAAAGAGTGTTGTTAAAACTATCCAAGGTAGAGCATGAGCCAATACAAAGAAAGAGCTTGTTTAGAACTATATGTAAATCAAGAGGTAAATATTGTAAGTTCATTTTTGATAGAAAAAGTACATATAACTTGGTGTCTAATGAGAAGGTAGAAAATCTTGATTTAAAGAGGATTGAACACCCAAATCCATAAAAAGTTTCATGGTCACAAAAGGGATATAAAATCTTGGTAAGTTATGGTAGAAGTGTTTGGTAAATATTCATATTGGTTCAAACAAAGATAATATTTTATGTTATATTATGCCCATAGATGCCTATCACATTTTTTTGGGGAGGCCTTGGAAATTTGATTGAAAGGTTGTGTATGATGGTAGATTGAAAATTTATAATATTGTGAAGGATGAAAATAAATATACATTGAGTCCATTGAAAGAAAAAGGGGAATAAGTTGATAGCATTCCTCTAGTGTATTTAATCTCAAGAAAATAATTTCTAAGAGGAATGAACAAGAAGGAAGTTTGTTTTTATTTCATAGCTATACCTATGGAATTTGGGGCAGCAATGAATTTTCACATCAAGTGAAAAGTATGCTAATATCCTATTAAAGGAGTTGTTAGATGGGTTTCCACCCATGAGAAGCATAAAACACCATATGGATTTCATTCTTGGATCAAGTTTACTAAATAAGGAAGTGTATAGGATGATACCTATGGAGAATGAGGATATGAAGAGGCAAATCCAAGATATGTTGTACAATGGTTTAATTATAAAGAGTTTGAGCCCATGTGCAATATCGATTGTACTAAAATCCAAGAAGGATGGAGAATGGCATGTGTATAGATTCACAATCAATTAACAAGATAACCATAAATATATCCTGTCCACTTTTTCAAATATTTCTCTAACCCTTACTCCTTCCTAACCCTTTTTACTTAAAATACAATCAATTAAAGGAGTTGGTCTTCTTTGGAGGTTGAAACATAGAGTAATATAATTTCATCCAATTTTATACTTTGGTTGAAGTCTAGGGCGCAACACCTATTTGCAAGCATGGTAGATTTTAGTTCAACAGGTGTATAAAGAAGACCTAGGACACATTAAAATGTTGATATAGTTGACATATTGAGAGGTATTACAACCATATTAGATGCAATATAGACAACACAAATAAGGGGATTACATGTTGAGGATGTAAGTGATGATGAATATGTTGAAGGTCAATATCATAAAGGAGAAGATCAAATGGATGAGCCTAAGAGCAATTTTTTTAAGGAAATTTTAAAAATGGGTAATAAACCAAATTTGGATATTCCTCACTATTGTGGAAGTATAAATCCTAAGGATCTTATATACTGGGTTATATATATAGAGAAATAATCTGACTATGAGTTGATGGAGGACCCAAAAAATGTGAAGTTTCCTTACACTAGGCTAAAGGGTCATGCATTTGTGTGGTGGGATCATATACAAATGGAAAGATAAATAAAAGGCAAGGAGAAATTAAATCTTGGGATAGAATGGTTGCTAAATTGAAGGTCAAATTCCTACAATCAAATTATTAAATGATTCTATTCAAGAAGTTGGAAAACCTAAAGCAAAAGGAGATGAATGTGGAAGACTACATAGAGATATTTTATAAGCTCGCTATTTGGGTTGGCCATATAGAGGATAATGAAGAGAAAATTTCCAGGTATGTTAATGGACTCGCATATCTAATCAAGATGGATTTAGTATCATAATATTGAGTTTAGTAGAAGAAGCCTCTCAATGTGATTTGAAGGTGGAGGAGAAGTTGTCTCAAAGGAAACAAAATAATTTTAAAAGAAGAGGATGGTTTTTTAGAGAAATAGGAAAAACAAATAGTAGTAGAGACTAGTATATGCAATAAGGATAAGCCAACACTTGTAAAACAATAATTTTAGTCAAAATACAAGAGGGAGAGGAAATTCCTCAAGAGGAAGAGGCTACTATAGTAGAGGAAGAGGTAGAGGATTCACTAGAGCTTGTTATAGGTATGGAAAAGTTGGTCATAGGGAATTTGAGTGTCCACAAGTACAATAGTATGGTAGTAGAGAAAATGAAGCAAGAAATCACATTGCTTAAGTGAAGGAAGAGAGTGTTGCTTCACAAAAACACATGGAGGAACAAGATCAAGGAGAAAATATCATGATGAAAAGAGTGTTGTTAAAACTAGCCAAGGTAGAGCATGAGCCAATACAAAGAAAGAGCTTGTTTAGAACTATATGTAAATCAAGAGGTAAATATTGTAAGTTCATTGTTGACAGAAAAAGTACATATAACTTGGTGTCTAATGATAGGGTAGAGAAGCTTGATTTAAAGAGGATTGAACACCCAAATCCATAAAAATTTTCATGGTCACAAAAGGGATATAAAATCTTGGTAAGTTATGGTAGAAGTGTTTGGTAAATATTCATATTGGTTCAGACAAAGATAATATTTTATGTTATATTATGCCCATAGATGCCTATCACATTTTGTTGGGGAGGCCTTGGAAATTTGATTGAAAGGTTGTGTATGATGGTAGATTGAAAATTTATAATATTGTGAAGGATGAAAATAAATATACATTGATTCCATTGAAAGAAAAAGGGGAATAAGTTGATAGCATTCCTCTAGTGTATTTAATCTCAAGAAAATAATTTCTAAGAGGAATGAACAAGAAGGAAGTTTGTTTTTCTTTCATAGCTATACCTATGGAATTTGGGGCAACAATGAATTTTCACATCAAGTGAAAAGTATGCTAATATCCTATTAAAGGAGTTGTTAGATGGGTTTCCACCCATGAGAAGCATAAAATACCATATGGATTTCATTCTTGGATCAATTTTACTAAATAAGGAAGTGTATAGGATGATACCTATGGAGAATGAGGATATGAAGAGGCAAATCCAAGATATGTTGTACAATGGTTTAATTATAAAGAGTTTGAGCCCATGTGCAATATCGATTGTACTAAAATCCAAGAAGGATGGAGAATGGCATGTGTATAGATTCACAATCAATTAACAAGATAACCATAAATACATATTTTTATTTCCATGAATGTATGATGGATTGCTTGAATGGATTTGAGTATTTCATGAAGATAGATTTAAAGAGAAGACATAACCAAATATATATTAGGGAAGGGGATGAGTGGAAGATAATATTCAAGAAAAATGATGGGCTATATAAAAGGCTTGTTATTCCACTTGGATTGATAAATACAGCAAGCACATTCATGATATTGATGAATGAAATGTTGTAGCCATTTTTTGGTAAGTTTGTAATTGTTTACTTGGATGATATTTTGATAATTAGCAAAATTAAAGAGGAATATTTAATGCATCTAAGGCTTATTTTGCAAAGACTAAGGGAGGAAAAGTTTCTAGTTAATTAAAAAATGTAGTTTTATGAAGAAGGAATTATTATAATTTGGTTTTGTAATTTTCCAAGAAGTTTTGCAGATGGATCCTTAAAAAGTGAAAGCCATTTTGGATTGGCCATTGCCAAAAAGCATGTTTGAGATAAGGATTTTCCATGGCCTCACAAGTTTTTACAAAAAATCATAAAAAATTAGTGGTATTTGTCCACCTATCATGGAAACAATGAAGGGTGGTAGAAAGGATATTAATTGGATAGTTGTAGCAGATAAGATTTTTTAGCTTTTGAAGGAAAAAGTGACACAACAACTAGTTATAGTGTTAGATATCAACATGATATTTCAAGTGGATTATGATGCAAGTAGGGTACCAATAGATGAATTTTTAAGTCAATAAAGTAAGTCCATTGCATAATTTAATGAGAATTTAAGTGAATCTTAGAAGAATATTCAATCTATGACCAAGATTTTTATGTGGTTTTTCGAGTACTAAAAAAGTGGACATTATTTACTATTAAAAGAATTTTTCCTATTCAAAAACCATAAAGCACTTTAGTTTATTAATAACAAAGGTAAGTTAAATAAAATATGATGTAGAATGATTTTCTTTAAATCTATTCATTTGTTTTGAAGCATAGAAGTGGTAGATCAAATAGGGTAGCCAATACATTGAGTAGAAGATGTCTCTTGTTAAATGAAATGTGAATGGAGGTTGCTAGATTTGACTCCATGAGAGAGCCATATGAGGATGATATGAATTTTAAGGAGGATTATATAGCATATAATAAACCAAATAAAAGGGTTAGAACTCTATGGTTAGATTATCTAATTCAATATGGTATGCTATTTAAAAGGCAGTGTTTGTGCATAGCTTGTAGTTCAATGAGGGAGAACATGGTAAGAGAGAAGAATAGTGGAGGCCTAGCTTGACATTTTGGGGTGGGAAAAACATTTAAATTGTTATGTGAGAGTTATTATTAGCCAATAATGAGTGCATAAGTGAAGAAATTTGTACAGGGTTGTATATTTTATCAACATGCCAAGGAAAAGAGCAAAAAATATATGTTTATACTAGACATTGCTTCTACTAGAGAGACCTTGGAAATATATATGGATTTTGAACTTGGTAATGTTAGAGTAATATTCCATCATTTGGGATATTTACCATTTTCCTATCTTAGGTAGAATTTATTTACTACATGGTAAAAAGTATCTTGTTACTTTTTACCACTAGTATTTACTTTTACTAGTTACCTAGTTAGTCATTGTAGTCAATTTGACTACTTTAGTTGATTAGGTTAGTTGTTAGCATAATTTACTACATTTTTAGTAGTTTAGGAACTTATTATTCTAAGCATGTTTGTTAGCGATATTATAGGAGATATTATTTCCTAAATATCTATCCTAATGTCTAATGTATTATTTAAACACTTGCTTGATTAATTTGAAGGTTAATTTCTCACTTACATTTTATCATTAGTATCAGAGTTGTGGAGCGAAAAGTTGACCTGGGTGTTGGACAAGGCGGGAGAAACGCTCTTGTTCCACTGGAGAAGGCGAGAGATTCTCCTTCCATTGGAGAAGACTAAAACTCTCTCGTTCCATGCATTCCTAAGGTTAATGGTTGATTTTTTTTTAAATCTTCCTAATTAAAGCCCGCAAAATCTGACAGCACTCTGCTGTTAGATCTAACAGGCTCACATAGTGGGCAGGAGGTCCATGTGTGTAGTTTAGTGGACATATCCCAATGCATAGTGGGTAGGAGGCCCATGTGCGTTGAGAGGCAAGCAGACCGCCCAAAGCACAGTGAGCAGGAGGCCCATGTGTGTTGTGGCAGTGATCTCGATGACAGGCACAGTGATCGATCAATATCTACAAGGGTAGAAGGTCCTCTGATCCCCAACATGAGCACAATGGGTAGGAGACCCATGTGTGTTGTGGCGGTGATATTGACAACAAGCCCAATGATCGATCGGGATCCACGAGGGCAGGATCCCCTTTGATCCCCGATGCAACAAACTCAATAGGAGAACAAATCCTTAAACTAACATGGGCACAAACTCTAAGATAGATGGATAGACATGTGGCACCATTGAGAGTGGACAAACCCTACTAACATCACTCAAGCATGAATCTTGATGTGGTGATAGGACTAATGAACACGTGGCACCACATAGGTGCGACCTGACTAGACTGAACACCTGGATGCTGACTAGACTAGATCGAATAGGACACGTGGCGATGAGCCACAAGTACTGGACACAAGGCACCACATGGTAGATTGGCCATGTGGCAGCCAACGTGGACTATAAAACATGTTGTAGACACATGGAAGAGAGCCATATGTACCACCAGACACGTGGACCCCTCCGATCGTGCCACATGTGGGCGATAGCAAAAGGGGTTCGACTAGACCCTGATTACCCGTAGATAATCAAATAGCACTAGGTGATCTATTGCTTTTAAGCAACTTAAGATCACCTACATGGGTGATGTGGGATAAATCCCACTAGTTTCCCCGCTAGTCGACGAGGAAGCCTTCAAGGAGAAGGTAAGGCCCTACTCCTCTCGTTGGGCTAGCTAGCCCAACTAGAGAGAGGGCCAACGCTAAGGCTCTGCAAGATGGGAGGTTTGGATTTCGACTCCCGTCGGGGCAATAACGCCTCCCTTTTGCTCAAAGGAGCATCAAAACTAAAGGTAAATATTTATTTTATTTTTTTGTAAATTTTTAATTATTTTAATCATTTTATTTAATAATTTAATATCTTTTGTATAAAATCAATTTTTTTTCACAAATTACATTGATTTTTTACAAAATTAATTTTATTATTGATTAAATAATGATTAGATTTATTAGAATTTTGCATTAAAATAGAGAATTAAGGATTTATTTTTGCAATCAAATCAAAAGGAGCTTTTGTTTTCTCCAAGTGGGGATATAAGACATAGAAGAGCACTTATTATTTTTTTTTAAATTAGAAAGCCATAAAAACTCTTCTCAACCTTGTTAATTTAGCATACAAGAAAGGATCAAACTTGAATTCTTTTTGCAAATTAGACAACAAGGAGACTGAATTTTTTTTTGTAAAATTCAAAAGGCAAAGTGTGCATTTGTTTTCTTCGAGTGTATAAGCATTATTTTTTTGCAAAAATTGAGAAGAAATTGTAACCTTGGGCCCATCAAAACCAAGTCATTTGTCGACTGGTCTAGAAGCCTTTCAAACGCGGGTCGTGTGTCGACTTGTCTTGAAAGGAGTGCTAGTTTTGTTAATTTTGCAAATCAAGGGGGGAAGATAAGAAATTGATCTTCTTTGCAAAATTGTAACACAAAAAGTGAGGAGCACTTAAAACAAAACAAACTTGTTTATTTTGCAAAATCAGAAAAGATAGGCAATTGTTTATTGTCACATTATTTGCAAAATTGTAAGACAAGGAGGAGACAAAAACATATCAATTTTTTTTGCACAACACACATTCATATTTTGTTGCAAAAATTAAAAGGTGCATTTTCGATTTTACTCGACACCTTCATTGGCAAATTAGGTGCATTTTCAGTTGCATCCGACACCTAAGTGATAAGAAGTTTGTGGGCATTCTTGTTTGATTATTGCATTATTTCTTCTTGCAATTATAATTCATAGAATCAAGAACAATCCATACCCCAAAATTTCACTAATCATTTGTGTAAATCTTTGCATAGATTTAAAGCCAATATTCACTTGATATTCTCTCCTACAAACAAAAACCCCTAATTCACTCTATTTGTTTGGCTTAATGTACTCAAACTAAATATACCTCTTCAAGAGGATTTTCAGGTAGGTGCCATTAAATATCTTTTTGAGTGAATTATCTTTCATCTCTTATTTGTTTGGCTTAATTTCCTCCAACTGATTATCTCTCTTCAAGAGAATTTTTAGGCAGGTGCCATTAAATACCACTTGAGAGTGAAAGAAAAATCATCTTAGTACAAATTATAGGACCTTAATCATGGCAACTATCAATAAATACTTAAGTGATACACAATTGCTAAAGGTTCCTAACTATTCAACATGGAAAACTAAGATGAAAGATAAAGGCACATCACAAAAGCAAAAGAAAGGCAATATTGCTAGTGAAGTTTCTAATTCCGATTCTGATTCTGGTTTAGAAAAAGCACACAGAGTGCTCATTGCTAAAACAATATTGTAGAGGGAAAACACATTTTGTCACCTTAAGCAAGCACCATTTCCTCTCTCTTTTTTTAGGCTTCATAAATAGCATAAGTTTTTTTTGAAGTACTTGTAATAAAGGGGTGTTTGTACCTCTTTTAGGCTTCATAAATAGCAAACTCTCATTGTTTGAAGTTCTTGTAACAAAAGGAGGGAATTTTCTGGTGTAAAATTGCCTAGGAGGCAATCTTTGTACAAATCCTTCACAAATCTTATTAAGTTGCACATATTTTGCAATTAAGGGGGATATACATTTCTTTTCTTCACAATTTTTTGTAAAAAGGGAAGAAGGGGCCGACACCTTAGTCATACTTCTTTCAAAAATTAATTACAACATGTTTTGCAACAAGAAGGGGGGAACTTATAAGGGTGCATTTTTGGCAGCGACCGACACCTTAGCTACCTTATATTTTGAAAACTCATATTGTAACCGAATGAACCTCGTATGAAGTGATCTACTCTACTACACCTAGCGATTGCAGTGATTGGTTACCCATGCAATTCGATTGGATGACAAGATTACAATAAGGACATTCGTTGATGTGAAGACAAAGTGAGGAATGACCCATTTTTTGCTTAGGAGTAGCCAAAGTACTGTGATAGAGCAAGAACCATCAGATCGACATTTTCTTCCATTGTATTGGGGTAGTTATATACTTTACCCAAATATTGTTGTATAGGAGGATAGGTATACATTACCCAAATAATGTAATAAGGGGGGATGTTAGAGTAATATTCCATCATTTGGGATATTTACCATTTTCCTATCTTAGGTAGAATTTATTTACTGCATGGTAAAAAGTAGCTTGTTACTTTTTACCACTAGTATTTACTTTTACTAGTTACCTAGTTAGTCATTGTAGTCAATTTGACTACGTTAGTTGATTAGGTTAGTTGTTAGTGTAATTTACTACATTGTTAGTAGGTTAGGTGCTTATTATTCTAAGTGCATTTTTTAGCGACATTATAGGAGATATTATTTCCTAAATATCTATCCTAATGTCTAATGTATTATTTAAACACTTGCTTGATTAATTTGAAGGTTAACTTTCTCGCTTACCTTTTATCAGGGATACTACAAACTCAATGAGGTAATGACTCCATTTTCTATTGTAGATAGATTTTTAAAAATGGCACACTCCTTATAAGTAGTTAAGTTATGCCACTCATATTGCTACACTATTATTTAGAGAAGTGGTAATATTACATGGGTGGCAAAAGAGCATTATTTCATATAGAGATACAAAATATTTATTCTATTTTAAGCATACCTTGAGGAAAACACTGGACACTAAGTTGAGTTTCAGTTCAAGCTATCATCCACAAACTAATGGTAAAATAGAGGTTGTTAATATGGGCCTCCAAAACTTGCTAATATGTTTGGTTGGAAAGAAGCCAAGACCATGGGATTCTACATTGGTACAATATGAGTTTGCTTACAGTAAATTTGTTAATAAGAGTACAATAAAGAGTCATTTTTACTTTATGTATGGATATTATCCTAGAGGGGTTGATGAGTCAAGAGTGCAACTAATTTAGGAATACCAAGTATTGCAGCAGGAGTTACATTAAGAGGTGAAAGAAAATTTAGAAAGGAGTACAATGAGATACAACCAACAAGTTGATCTCAAGAGGAGAGAATACAAATTTAAAGTTGTAGAACTAGTTTTATCTCATTTGAGGAAGGAAAGGTTCCCACAAGGAACTTATAAAAAACTAAAATGGAAAAATATTGGGCCTTGTAATATCTTGAAGAAAATTGCAATAAATGCATATAAGATAGAATTTCTAGGAGTATATATATATCCAATTTTTAATGTGGTAGTTTTGTACCTTTGTTATAAGGGATCAACAAGTGGAAAAGGCAATATAGATTTAGGTCATTCAATGGAAGAGTGGACACAATATTTTCTTGAGAAAGAATAGGATGAGGTAGAAGTGGTGATATACTCATGAGTGATTAAGAAGAGAAGAGGAAAAGAGTACAATGAATAATTGGTGAAATAGAAGAATAAAACAATTGAAGAAGCAACATGGATGAGTGCATCCCAAGTTGCTAAGTATGGGGATTCAGTTTTAGAGTTCATAAGATGTTCATGAGATGAAGCTCATTGTGTATTTATCTTACCTGACCTGTATAATACAAAAGCATTTGGTTCACGAGTAATATTGCATCACTAAAAAAAGAATTTCGTATCTAAAAAAGAAATTTTTATGTTATTTAGGTTGCAATTTTAGCCAGATCTAATTTTATCCACATTATAATACATGTTAGAAAAAATAATATTTTATCTCGATTAAAATGCATGTCATAAAAAATAATATTTTATTTAAGATATGATTTTATAATATTATATTTTGATCTAGTTTTATACTATTTTTATTAGGTCTATATAAATATGACCTTATAACCATTTGAGACATCTCCAAGAAAATTGAAGAGCTCTAAAAATATGTGTTGGTTGCAACATCTTCCAAAATTTGTTTAATGTGAGTAATTTTTTATTGTTCATTTTCTAGTTTACAAACATGTTGTGAGATATTTAGGCTCTAGAAGAGGTTTTCTTTCATTAGACCCCTGAAATAAATTGCATCACAATCCTTTTCATCTATTAAACTACTCATAACCCTTGTTGATCAAAATTTGAGAAAACCAAAATTCGTAAGTCCTTTCTTGATGAGTGAATCACTCGAGTTTGGCAACCAAATTGCTTGGATTCAACAAGCAAAACACTTGAACATTTTGAGTCACCAAATCCCTCAATATGTTTGAATCACTTAAATTTTAGAATCAAATTACTTATTTTACCAAGCACATTTCTCATCCTTACCAACTCCTCTAAGTACCTAAAAATTAGCAAACTACTCCAAAATCACAAGCGATAAGCTCTAAAATCACATGTGAATCATTGCCTTCTGTGAAATAGCCAAATTATGTCTTTTTCTAGATTTTATTTTTCAATCCTATTTCTTCCTTCTAAATCACCATGGACACTACTTCCACATCCAACAACACCTCACTACATTAAGACATATTATTTCATTACCACTAGCCAACCCACTATTGTTCCACTTTCATCCATTCCTATAGTGTTAGGGGAGGTCAAACCATTAAAAAGAAAAATATAGAGAAATAAGAGGGGGGAAAGGAAGAGACAAGAATATCCTCCTCTAAAAAGGTCCAAAGAATTCTATGATAATATATACCAAATAATAGAGGTAAATTACATGCACTCCATTGGGCAAGTGAAAAAAGAGGCCCTCAAAAGGTTCAACCTAGGCCTAAAAACCTACTTGTGGAGCATAAGTCATTTATGGACATTGGGGTTGGCCATGAATTTTTTTCCCCATGTATGGAGATTATTAGAGTTGGTACAAATAGTGAAAAATATGTATGAGTCCCTAAATTGAAGTTTTAAATTCCATCAATGGACTAAGAATGCATTCTATGTGATGGAAGCAGATGAATCAACTATATGGTTTTCTTATAACCCATAGATTCAAAATGATTCTTACTACAAACACATCAACACCTACTAGCATTATTTTTTAATCCCATACATAAAGAAACCTAACTTGCTAATTGCTTTTAGTATCCCACTAGAGTTGGATATGTTCAATGAGGATGTTCAGATGGTGATGTATGGCATAACTATGATATTAGGAAAAAATAGTGACCTCTACAAAGAGCACATATCATTGATTCATGTCATCCAAACCTACTCAATCTAGTCATAGATTATTATTATGTCAAATATATTTTTGACTAGATGGATAGTCAACTAAAGGTATTCAAGGAGGAGAGGAAATTTATTTATACCTCTTACTTGGTCTATCTAGTACTATATTAGAAGAAGGATTGGTTTCCTAAGTAGAAGTAAATGGATATCCTAACCCATATTTTGGATAAGAGAAGAAGCATGGAGCTATTACCTTTAGGCATGATCAGCTTTATCAAAGGATTCTAATGGCCAGATGCTTCTCCATCACACACCTATCCCTATGCAACTAGCCCATTTATCAATCAAAGTGGTAAAAAACAAACATGTCAAAGAATACTCTAAATAATCTAAAGGCACATGGATACCATACTCATAACATATATTAGAACCAACCACAACCACATCATGGTTGTTATACCATACTGAGATAGAAAGTGAGGCCCACATTCCACACTTACCCCTATCAAGCCTATAGTCAGTTTTGTATAATCATTCTACGCTAATAAAATGTAATGTAAATATATAAATAGTGCAAGATATCTCAAAAAAAGTGTTGGCTCTTTAGATTTTATAATTACATAAGTTGTATGATGAATGCATGTATGCCTATCAATAAATATTAAAGTGTTGTTTGACCTCTATTAGAAGATGTTGCAATATTATATAGTTAAACTATTATGCATTTTTGTTATTCTAAATGGATTGTGTATTTTGTTACATTATTCTAATAAAGTGTATAATTGTCTAGGTTACTATTATTTAGACCCTATAATGCTTAGTTGTATATGTGTTAATATGGATAAATGCTTTGCAAAATTGTATGGTATCTAGTGTCTTAGGCATTTGAATTGAGTTAAGAGTGAAAGACTCTCATAACTTATGTTTCTTGCTATTGTTGAATACCAACCAATTTTATTTCTACTCTCTAACCCTTCTCATTTATTTATTTAGTCTTCAAATCCAATTTTAGTTTAGCTAGCATTATAGGAACTAGACTACTCTATATTTTGACTAAAAAATATTCCCAATCATCTAATCTTGACCAAGATATCAAGGTGCATCTTATCCACATAGGAAAATTTTGGACAAGAGTTTTTAGCATGCTTATGGAACACAAATATCACCTCCCTAACTGAGTAGGAGCTTGAAAAAATCCTACTCTCATAGATAAAAATTCTAATCACCTGGTGACTCCTTTGAGAATGAACCATTCATGTAAAAATCAATCACCATTCAATCTTTAGACTTATCATCACAAGATCAACAACCAAGAAACTGGATCAACCAACGCAATTTTTTGAGCTACCTCCACTTAGATTTAGAAGACATAGATCTCCATTTTATTGCCCATATACCCCTATAGAAAGTGTAGGTTTTACATAATCATAATATTCAGTATCATTTCATTCCATTAGATAAGAATAAATGTCTTAGCTCCAACAAAATTTCCATAACTAGAATAATAGAGAAGCACTTAATTTACTAAAACTTAATCCTATTTCTCAAGCAACTCTAAAAGCTTTACCAACTTAATACGATACTAGAAAGAAAACATACAAACATTGCCAAGATATTGCTACTTTGTATTCTATCCACAACATCTAAGATGAAGATGTCATGATAAGAATATTTTTTATCATTTAAAGAAAAAGTATCACACTAGTCCTGAACCCTTCAGGATGAGAGCACTACTTCCTAGCCTCAACTTTCTAGAATATTTTTTCAATAATTTAATGAACTAGCATATCCATTATTATTGCTATCTTAGTTAACTACTATTTAAATACACCCTCAGAAGCAATCATGGACTTCAATATTATATTTAGCAAAACCCAGAATAGAATTCCATAAGAAATTAGGCCATCAGATGCTCAAGCACTTTTATACTTTTCTCAAGCTTTCAATTCATATTTAGGGTTGCAAATATGCCAGTCTAATATGGTAACATTTCCATATAGTTTTCAAGCTACTCTATATAATAAGAATGCTTTTATTGTTGTAGGTATTCTTCCATCCAAAGTCATTATGTCATATTTTCCAAATATTACCTAATTTGTATAGGAAACATAATCTCTAGTAACAATCATAAATATGTCAATTGTAGCCCCAATACCTGCATCAAAGACTCAAGAACCCATAGTGCAATCATTACCCATGCCCTCTATTGTGCTTGCATTGCCTTCCCCTCAGCCTAAGGAATATTCAGTTATGCAATAGGTACTTATAGCATTACAAATTTTGACCAATCACATGACCACTATGAAAAGGAGAGATGCTAAAAGAAATTTCCAGCCCAAGAGATTTTCTTAAATTAGAAAATATTAGGGAGATTCCACAAGCAATTTCAATAAAAATCCCATCACTGTATACAATAACCAAGAGGAGGGGTCTTCTACTTCTTCATTGGAAATAGCTTATTAGTGCTCAACTTGCAATGACCTACATGATGTAGACACATGTATGATCTATTAACACCAGGAAAAAATAGCAATAGTTAAAAATATAGAGAAAACATAAAAGGACCAAGTGAATATTTTATGGAAACCAGATAAATCATGCTAATGCAATATTTCCTAAAGCAAGAATCTATATTTATTTTAATGAGATTCAACAAGAAGCCTATGGGTAGAAAGAGTCGACCCACATATACAAAACATATCTTCAAAGATAAATTTTTCTATTGAATTAGTATATGTTAAGCCTATAATACATAAGCATAGCTTGACATATTGAATAATCGGTGAGTTAAGAAAAAATAAGCTAAGGCATGAAGACTCAACAATATTTCATAGCATAAAAATGTAAAATTTTGCTAAGTGTAGAAGATGACTAAAATTGTAAGATACTAATGTCATCAATGAGCATAAAAAAGTCTAAATTCTAGCATAGTTGAGTCTCAAAATTGACCAAGGTAAGAGAGTCTGACATTTTATTGTAATTTCAGACTCAAATTTTTGCTAATTATCAAATATGGCTAGGCTTTTAAGGTGTTGATATCATCAAAGGTGTATAAAAATTTTGGAACTAATGCATCAAAAAATGTTTTTGGCTAAGTGTTCAAACAAATATCAAACATTGACATCAAAAAACTCCTTATTGAATGTAAAAATATGGATAAGTATAAAGAAGTCCTAAACTTTTGAATAGGCTAACATCATCAATAACACATAAAAAGTTCGACGTAGAGAGAAATAAGGATTTGATAGAAATTTTTCTAATGTATGAAGCCTAGTGGAAGAAGGCAAAGGACTTTGAAGTAAAATCATTTTCATGTCCAACATCATACATTGTAAAAAAAACCAAGTATAGATGGTGGTCAAACTTTTTAGGCAATGACATCATCAAGGTGAGCATAAAATTTTACCATATAACCAAGTAAATAAAGAATTTGGCTAAGTTCTAAGATGAAGGCTAGAATTTTAATTAGGCTGATGTCATGCAAGAAAAAGAAAAATACAGTTGTTGGAGAATACGAGTTGGGGTAATTTTGGTCAAGGAAAAAGAATATGATAGCATTCTAAGAAGCTCAAACCTACTCCCATAAAGCAAGAATATGCTATCATAGAATCTCAACAAATGGAGGCTTCCCTATTCAATACTTGTCTTGATTTAGCTATACCAATCATCAAGTAAAGTGGAATAAAGCAAATCTATCAGATGATCTCATGAACCAACTTGAGACACATAGGTCACCATGTTCTTAGGAGAAATCATTGCCAACAACATCAACATAAATGTCATTACAGTTGCACTAGAATGAGTTAGAAAGGCATTCACATGTGTTATACTGATGTGATAGGCCTATAGCTAATTTTGAAGACACTCATGCTAAGCCAATAGAATGCAATGTAAAAATATATATACTTGAATGTAATCCATTTTCAAGGGTTGGTTCTTTAGCTTTTACAATTGAATAAATTGTATGATCAAATTTTGTATGCCTCTTAATGAAAATAGAAGTGCTATTTGGCATCTGTCTAAGAATATTTCTGAACATTTATATATAATATATTTTGAAAGTATTTCTATTAAAATTGAATGAACGGTGTATTATGTTAAGAGTATCTATATTTCTCCCTAGATTACTATTAGTTTAATTTTTGGAATGCTCAATTATTTATGTGCTTATTTGATTTATTTTTTGCAATATTTTTTTTTATTGGTACAAGAAGGGTTTTTGGGAGGGTCACCCAACCTTTACAAAATCTTAAAGATATTCAAAATAATCCAAAGAATATCACAAATGGGACTGGATTTAGCATCAAACAAATATTGATACAACAACTGATATAGTTAGATATCGTAGATCCAAAATAGCTAGCATTCCTACCTAAAATTCAAAAAATAAAATCAAAACTAGAAGGATATTTCCACCCAAGCCACCATAGGAGAAGCAAATCAAGAACATGGGACAACCATCCAAGCCATCCGATGACAAAATAATTTTTAAATTTTAATAGAGCGCTCAATTTGGAAAAATTTTCCTAAGACAACAAGAGTGCTCAAAAAAACCAAAATAAAAATATTAGGTCTTCTCACCAAGGATGGGACTATTAATTTTGGAAACACAGGCTTCCACCAAAAGGTACCCAACACCTTCATTCATCACTCCAACAACAACAAACTAGAATTCTACCCAAATATTGGGTTTTTAAAGGCTCCCCAAATCCTAAACAAAGGGGTTTTCAAAGGATATTTGAACCTTAAACAAGGGGGTTTTGGAAGGATCCCCAAACCATTAAGCAGGATTTTTAAAGGATCCTAAAACATTTAAAAAATGGTAGGCCTCAAGTAGAAGACCATAGGATTTTGGAAGGCTCCTCGAACCTCACAAGGGGGTTTTGGAAGGGACCCTAAACCCTTACAAATCAAGTTTTGAAAGGCTCCCAAAACCTTGTACAAGTGGATCATACCTCAAGCAAAATACCACTGGATTTTTATATGCTCCCCAAGACTAAACAATCAAAAGGATGAAAAAACAACCATTTCCCATTCAAAAAAAACCAAGAGCACAAAAATAAATTGAAATTCAAAATCCTTCTCAAATACTAATAGTGAAATGAAAAATAGATCTTAGATTCATTGGAATCTTACCCCAATAGAGCAATCTTCCAATGAATCTAAGATCCATCTAAGAAATGATAATAGACCCCCAAAATAGGGTATGATAAAAGAGGCAGGACCCCCTATTAGATACCATTAGGACCAACACCCATCCACCAAGTAAAAAAAGGAGAACCACATCCCACTATCCAACAAACTGTGCACCACTACATGAAAGAAGAATGACATCCTAGCAACAACATACAATAACCAACAAAGTTTAGAGTTAAAAACAAAGTTTTAAAAGACCCAAAATTTTTTGTACAAATGGATCAAGCCTCCAGTTAATGACCATAGGATTTTGGAAGCTCCTCAAACCTAAATAGTATTTTGAAAGGATCCTAGATCCTTGAAAAATGGATCAAGCCTCAAGAAGAGGACTAGAGGGTTTTGGAAGGCTTTCCAAACCTACACCACCATCTAGATGGAACTAAAACTACAAAAAATCCACCATATGACCCAACAGAGCAATATTTCTAGCAAAATCAAAATAGGAAATAGAGAAGCATTAGGACCATCCTCACCCACCATGCCTACTGCTCACACCATCCAACTGGAACCATATCCCAATCGAAGTAGCATCAAATAAACTAGATCCCATAGGATAATCCATAGGAAGGAGAGATCTAGGTTCTAATAAAGAAATCATCCTTCCACTCCCTAGAGGGAGTGAGAGCTCTAGAATTCATAATATTTTTAAAAAATAAACAAAAACAATTTATTCACTCAAATCTTACATAGAAAGTATAAAAGGACAAAACTCATTGAATTTTTTTTATAAAAAGACAAATAAAGGAAAATAGATTTTTTTCCACTATTTAATTATGGCTAGTTTACTAGGAAATTTAATCTAGTTAAGGGAAAAAGACTCTCATGCTCTTATGTCTCTTGATGTTGCTAAATTTTGGTCATTTAAAGTCCTAGCTTCTAACCCAACACATTTCTTTCTTTAGTTTGCAAACCCATTTTTTTAGTTTAGCTAGTTTCATGAGAATTGGCCTACTCTAGAGGTTGATCCAAAAGAAATATTGGGCCTTCCAATCTTGGCTAAGGTCTTGAGGGTGTAACTTATCCACTTAGGTAGATTTTAGATCAAGTTTTTGGTATGCCTGGTGGGACACAAATCTCACCTCCCTAATTGAGTATAGGTGGCATTCTACTCTTATAGATCATATTCATAATCTCCAAGTGACTTTGCTAAAATAACATATTCTTAAAAAGACCCAATTTCCATTTAACATACAAGCTTATGATCGCAATATTAGCAGCCAAAAAGTTAGATGAACCAATACAATTTTTTCAGTTATGTCCATTGATATTTAGCAAACATAGATCTCCCTCATATCCTCCATCAACTCCTATACATAGTGTATATTCCACACATTTTGGCTCCCCATGATAATTTCATTCCAACATATTTAAATAGATGGCTTAGCTTTTACCTCAACAAAATTTTATTAATTGGAATAGTACTATGCCTCTCAATATGCAAAATCAAAACCCAATTTCTTAGGTAATTTTAAAAGCTTTTCTAGCTTATGATGGTATCAAAAAATTAGTGTATGATCATTTCCAATACATAGCCTCCTTGGCTTCCTTTCATGGTATTCAAGATGAAAATTTCATGATAAAGCTTTTGGTAAGGTACTGCACTAGTATCAAACCCTAAAATATGGAAGCATTAATTCATGGGCTCAAATTGCTAGAATATTTATGTAGGAATTCAATGATTTGGAAGATCCCTTTTCATTATTAACACAACTCATCACTATTCAAAGATATCCTTAGGAGGTAATAATGGACTTTAATATTAGATTTAGTAAAACCTGGAATAGAGTTCAACAAGAACTTAAAACAATAGATGCCCAAGCATCTATCTACTATACCTATGCTTTCAACCTAAATTTGGCCTTGCAAATACATCAATCCAATGTGATTGATTTCTCATAGATTTATCAAGCTACTATAGTTACAAAAAATGCCTTAATTGTTGTAGGTAAACTTCCTTTCTGAGTGGTTATGTCATATTTTCCAAAAATATCACAATTTGCATAGGAAACACAACTTTCAATCATATTTACACATCTACCAAATCTAGATACAATTCTTGTAGCAAAAATACCAACATTATCTCTAAATCCTATAATACTAGTGTTACAAGTTCCACCTACCATACTTGCATTACCTTCCTTTGAGGCCCAATAACCAACTGACATGAAAGAAATAATATTTGCATTGATAAAATTGACCAATGAAGTCACCACCATGAAAATTAGAGAATTTGAGAGGAATTTCTAGCTCAAGAGATTTTTATACATGATAAAATACCTAGGGACCTCCTCCAGTGGTACCGATGGAAATCCTAATACAGTGTATAGTAACCACAAATATGGTATTTCTACTTCATCATCAGAAGAAAATTGTTGGTGCTTAGCTTGCAATGATCCACATGGAGAAGACACTTGTATGGTCTACCAACATCAAGTGCATATGGTAGCAACAAAAAAAGCACAAAAAACCATGTTAACATGTTAACATTATAACATGTTGTGGGAGGTAGACCATAATATGATGATGCAAGATCCTATAGAGGAAGATTCTATATTAGTCTTGATCCAATATGACAAGAAACCATTACATGTAGACCCTAAGAGACTGAATCTATTTAAATTACCATATTAATAAATAAAATAGCCAAAAAGGAATTATCCCAACCTACCCAAATAAAGGAGAAATCTCCAATGGAGCATCCTAAATAATAGAAAAATCTAGAGAAGGAAAAGAAAAATGAAACTTAGGAGCAAGATAGGAATAAGCTTAGATACCCTTCTATCACCAACATGGTGATGTATAAGGGGTTGGACTCAAGATTTACTTGTAGGAAAATGGTGAATCCTAATTAAAATCAAGGTAAATCCTAATAAAATCACATCAATCATCTTCACACCAAAATTTAGGGTATTTGAAGCCCTAAAAAATAAGATCATATTTGGGGTACATTTTGACCTATTAAATCACCTTATAACTTCATAAAAACACCACCATTAGATCAGGCTTGAAAAGCGCTTTCCAACAAGTACAAATATGCCTATGTTTGGATATATATATTGTGTTAAATTGACCCTAAGAAACAATTGGTCCTAAAATTTTAGGCGAATAGGCTGACGTCTAGGGCCTTCATATTCACCAATTTCTAATTTTGGAAATCCTAATATTCACCCAATTTGTGAATATTCGTCAGTGTGCATAACCTTGATCACCAAGCAATAAAAATTTGAAGGAGTACCGAAGGAGATCTAGAAAACCATAAAAGAGAGAAGAAGCAACCAAAGTATTTTCTAAGTTTTAATATTGTACATGAGATAAATAAAACTCCATCTAAATAAAGCATGTATAACACTTTGACGATTTCAATATAAATTGATCTTCTTTGGGCATCACTGAAATCTACTTATCCTGAAGATCAGTCTCTTCCAGAATTGAATCTACCTCAAGATAAACTAACATCAATAATGGGAAGAAATAAACTACCTCATTTTTATATGTCCTTATGCATGGAAGGATGAATTGTACATAATTGTAAGGTAGATTCTAGAGCAATAATGACAATAATAACTAAAGCAATTTGTGAGGCAATGGGTATGGAATATACCCAATCTAGTCTTGGAGTGCTTCAACTAGATGAAACTGTAATCAAAACTATTGGCATAATCAAGGACATACCCATGGTGCTTCACAAAACACCATAGATAACAATAATATAAGAGGTTGTTATGGTGGATCTAGAACCATACTTTGGCATGTGTCTCTCCTAAGAGTTTATAGCCAAGCTAGATGGATATCTATCCCTAGACTACTCAGATATGGAAATTCCTCATAAGGGTAGGAAGGTGAAGATATACACAAAATAATCCCACCTCATATTATATAGAAAATATGAAGAGGAAGAGAACCATGTCAACATGATTAGTGATGAAGTTGACCTACTAGAAGCAATCATAGATGATCTGTAAATTGAAGATGATTTTTCACTTAGATACTTTAATGCTATGATTGAAATAGGGATAGGTACCTATTTCATCATAAAATTAGAATATAAAAAGCTTCTAGCCTTATAAAACAAAAAGATCTAACAAACATAAATATGGTAGTTGTACTTCTATGGAGCTAAATGTGGAAATAATGCTAAAGCTGAAATAGTGCTAGTATCACCCTCTGAAGGAGTTAAGCAAATTTCATATCGTCTGACTTGGATATGCATCAATAATACAACATAATATGAAGCACTCTACATAGGATTACAATAGGTAGAAAATTTGGGATTAAAGTTGATGATTTATAATGATTCTTGGTAGCAAACCAAGTTATAGAAAAATACAACAATAAGAAACATTGTTTGAAAGATTAACAAAATAGAGTATGGGATTTGTTTGAAAGTTTTGAATATTAAACATAAAAGCAATTTCCAAAGAGAAAAATGCACAAGTTGATACACTAGCCTCCCATAGGGCAAATTTTTGTCCAACTTTTGATATAAGAAAAATACAAGATCTATTAAACTTGCTTTTAGAACTTATGTGCTAAATAAAGACACCTTCTGGTAGGTGTTCAATAATGATGAGCAGATAGTGGATTTCTTAATTTAAGAGGTAGCTTATGCAGATAAAATTTAATACATGCTTGAGAATGTAAATGAAGAAGATATTGTTGGGCTAAAAAACAACCATATTCCTAAGAGATTGATTACTCTTGTGACGGGGACCCGAAAAAAAAAAAAAATCACACGTAATACCCACTCAGCAAATCCAAAAAATCTCATTCATTAAATCTGAAAATGCTTCTACAAACAGCCCGCAGGCTTACAATGACCAGCGCTCGGCTTGGTCTTCACACTTCACGCTTCTATCCTCTACGTGCAATCTTACCCGAATCCACCGTCCCGACTAAAACAACAAACTGGGTTTTTATAGAGGCCCCGACCCTCTCACCCATCAACTCCCGCGCAAATGGGTTCACCAACTTTATTAAAAACATTTACACAAAAATTGGGATACCAACCCGATTAAATTCCCGCACTCTGCACGGCCCCTGTCATCTCTGAATCCGTCAAAAAATTCTGTGTGCCCATCCTTCTTGTCTTCCACACTTCTGGGTAGTCCCCCGCTTTAACTTCAATTTGTGCCATGTGTCATTTTTGAACGGCCCTCAAAAATGCCATTCCCGCCATCTCTTTCTCCTCCCGTGCCTTTTTCTCTCTCCATCGCGATATTGTGACATGTTGCGATATCGCGACGTTTCTGTCTCCCTGCGTTCTTTTCTCATTTTGGTCGCGATATCGTGACATGTCGTGATATCATGACCAACTCTCGCTGCACCTTGCTTTTCATAATCTTGTCACGATATCACGACATGTCGCAATATCGCGACCACTCGTCCACCTTTCGCCTTGCTCTGCCTTTGTCCCGCTCTGTTGTCGCAATTTCGGGATAGTCGTGATTTCGTGACATGTTGCAAAATCATGACACCTCTAACTGCTTTCTCCAGCTGCCTGTTCCTTGTCGTGATTTCGTGACATGTCACGAAATCATGAAAACTCCATTGCGCCCTCTTGCTGCTGTTCCGACGTCGCGATTTCGCTACCGTTTTTTGCCACTACCTCCTCCTTGCCATGACGTTGTGATTTCACGATGTCACGAAATTGTGATGTCACGATTTTGCTACTCTTTTCTACCTCCTTGCCCACTGCACTTCTCCATCGTGATTTCGTGATAGTTGCGATTTCACGACATGTCGTGAAATTGTGACCTTCTAGCTCCTCCGCCTTCGCTTCGAAAATCTATCACGATTTTGTGACGTCACGAAATCGCGACGTCGCAATTTTGCTACAGCTTCTAACTCCTGCCTCTGCCTCGACTTGACGTCATGATTTCACGATGTCACAAAATTGTGACGTCATGATTTCGCTACCATTCTGCACTTTATCCTCTTCGTTGCTCCCTGTAACGATTTTGCGATAATCACAATTTCATGACATGTCATGAAATCGTGACCTTTCCACTGCCTTTGCCTCGCCATTGCTTTGCTGTCGCGATTTCGTGACATGTCACGATTTCACGACATGTCGTGAAATTGTGACATTTTTCCAACTGCGCCTCCTCTTTCGCTGCGACGTCGCGATTTCACGACGTCGCGAAATCGCTTCACGATTTCGCTACACTTTTTGGATTTTGCCTTAGCAAAAATTTTCTTGCTTTCTTCCTCTTCTTCCCGAGCCGACTCTTTAGGAGTGGCTCTCCTGCAACTTGATGCTTCTACTGCTGGCACTGTCGGATGCTCCTGCATCAGACACCCGGGGTAAGTGGAGAAGTGATCTTCACTTCTTCTTGGTCCGGTTGCTGCCTCCTGCAACACTTCCAGACTTTTCTCTGCCTCAGCAGACTGTTCTAATCTCGTCCCTCGGTCCACATAACTTCTGTCTTCCACAGGACAAATTTTCTCATTGTTGCAAAATTCTTTTGCAGCCTGCCTCAACTCCTCCTCTTGCATAGAAAAATATGTGCCTTCTTTCAGGCAGGTCCCGGTACTGATGCACTCCTCTGCAACCTTCTTCAACTTCTCCTCTTTCTTTCTCTTTCTCTCTTCCCGTCTTCTTTGCCGCTCCTCTTGCTCCCACAACTTTATTGCGAGCCATTCCTTTTGCAGGGCCTTCAACTATTTTTGTAAAGCTAAAAATTCTTCCTCCGGCACTATATCTTCCTTGCTGTCCCGTCTTCTTCGGGAATGCATTTTTTTTTTTTCTTTCTTTGCTTTTCTTACAAAGCTTTACCGATCTGATGTAGCTGCCTCACAGTCGGTGATCTGCTAACACGCTCGGGGATCTAAACTCTCTTTCTCTCTCTCTCAAACCCTACCACAGATCCTGGTGTAACTACCTCACATCCGGCGATTTGTTACACACTCAGGAACTTCTGCTCTGATACCACTGACGAGGACCCCAAAAAAAAAAAAAAAATCACACGTAATACCCACTCAGCAAATCCAAAAAATCTCATTCATTAAATCTAAAAATGCTTCTACAAACAGCCTGCAGGCTTATAATGACCAGCGCTCGGCTTGGTCTTCACACTTCACACTTCTATCCTCTACGTGCAATCTTACCCGAATCCACCGTCCCAACTAAAACAACAAACTGGGTTTTTATAGAGGCCCCGACCCTCTCACCCATCAACTCCCGTGCAAATGGGTTCACCAACCCGATTAAAAACATTTACACAAAAATTGAGACACCAACCCGATTAAATTCCCACACTCCGCATGGCCCCTATCATCTCTGAATCCATCAAAAAATTATGTGCGCCCATCCTTCTCGTCTTCTACGCTTCTGGGTAGTCCCCCGCTTTAACTTCAATTCATGCCATGTGTCATTTTTGAATGGCCCTCAAAAATGCCGTTCTCGCCATCTCTTTCTCCTCCCGCGTCTTTTTCTATCTCCATCGCAATATCGCGAGCGATATCGCGACATTTCTGTCTCCCTGCGTTCTTTTCTCATTTTGGTCGCGATATCACGACATGTCGCGATATCGTGACCAACTCTTGCTGCACCTTGCTTTTCATAATCTTGTCGCGATATCGCGACCACTCGTCCACCTTCCACCTTGCTCTACCTTTGTCCCGCTCTGCGGTCACGATTTCGTGACAGTCATGATTTCATGACATGTCACGAAATCGTGACACCTCCAACTGCTTTCTCCAGCTGCCTGCTCCTTGTGATTTCATGACATGTCACGAAATCGTGACAACTCCACTGCGCCCTCTTGCTGCTGCTCTGACGTCGCGAAATCATGATGTCATGATTTTGCTACCATTTTTTGCCACTGCCTCCTCCTTGCCTTGACGTCACGATTTCACGACGTCACAATTTTGCTACTCTTTTCTGCCTCCTTTCCCGCTACACTTCTTTGTCACGATTTCACGACAGTTGTGATTTCACAACATGTCACGAAATCACGACCTTCCAGCTCCTCCGCCTTCGCTTCCGAAATCTGTCGCGATTTCACGATGTCGTGAAATCGCGACGTCGCGATTTCGCTACAGCTTCTAACTCCTGCCTCTGCCTCGACTTGACGTCGCGATTTCACGATGTCACAAAATTGTGACGTCACGATTTCTCTACCATTCTGCACTTTATCCTCTTCGCTGCTCCCTGTCACAATTTCACAAAATCACGACATGTCGCGAAATCGTGACAACAGAGCAATGGCGAGGTGAAGGCAGTGGAAAGGTCATGATTTCACAACAGTCACGATTTCGTGACATGTCGCAAAATCATGACCTTTCCACTGCCTTCACCTCGCCATTGCTCTGTTGTCACGATTTCGCGACATGTCGTGATTTCGTGACATGTCGCGATTTCAACATGTCACGAAATCATGACATTTTTCCAACTGCGCCTCCTCTTCCGCTGCGACGTCGCGATTTCGCTACACTTTTCAGATTTTGCCTTAGAAAAATTTTTTTTGCTTTCTTTCTCTTCTTCCCGAGCCGACTCTTCAGGAGTGGCTCTCCCGCAACTTGATGCTTCTGCTGCTGGTGCTGCCGGATGCTCCTGCATCATCTTGGGATTTTTTTTGATAGAAGTAATTGACCAAATGGCTAGAAGATGAATATTGATGAGTAGGAGTTCAGAGGTTTAGATTGAACCTAGAAGAAAACTAAAAATTGGAGTTCAATATCCTAAAGAGGAAGTTTAGTGACTTCTTACCTTATGTAGAGAATTCAATGATGTTATTGCATGGAGTTATGATGATTTGAAAGTCTATAGAAAAGATACTAAACAACACACAATATAATTGTTGCTCAATACTAAGCCATTTCAACAAAAGCAAAGGCTAATTAATCCTAATATATAAGAAATAATGAATCAAGAGTTGTTGAAGTTGCTTAATGCAAAGAGTATTACCTAGTCAAGCATTCTACATGGGTAGCCAATTACCTATAAAAAAGAAGAATAAAGATATCTACCTTTGTGTGGATTTTAGAAACCTAAACAAAGCATCTTTGAAGGATCACTACCCTCTACCTCAAATTGATCAGATTATACATTTTGTTGATGGGATAAAAATATTCTCATTTCTTTATGGATTCTTTGGCTTTAATCAAGTATGGGTTAGAGATGAAGACCAATATAAAATTGCATTCACCACAAAGTGGGGAACATTCACCTATTAAAGAATGTCAGTCAACCTGTCTAACACTGGAGCCATATTTCAAAGGGCCATGGAATTAGCTTTTGGTGAGTTGGTGAATAAGGTTATATTAATATATTTGTATGATATTACTTATTCTCTCATCTGAAGGAGAAACACCTAGATCATTTTTTGTTGATATTTCAAAAGTGTAGAGATTTTGGGGTATCATTGAACCCAAAAAAAAAAAATTTGTTGTCAATGAAGGTAAATTATTGGGATATGTAGTATGAAAAGAAAGCTTATCCATTGATCCAAATAGGGTCAAAGCAATATTAGAACTTCCACTACCACAAAATAAGAAAGACTTGCAAACATTCTTTGGGTAAATTAATTTTTCAAAAAAATTATTTTTGATTTTTCTCAAATAGTAAAGCCAATAAAAGAAATGCTAAAAAAAGGATGTGAATTTTACATGGATAGAAACAAGAAGAGAAGCTTTCAAGAGTATAAAATATGCCATAACTAGATATCCAGTACTTGTCAACCTAGACTATCTAAGAGATTTCATCCTCTACATATTTGGTGCTAAAGATAGTTATGCAACTATACTTACTCAAAAAGATAGAGATCATAATGAACAACCTATAGATTTTTTTAGTCATATGTTACATCAATACAAATAGCATTAAAAATTTATTAAGAAACTGATATTTTATCTTATGAAGCCTTTTGAAAATTTAAGGCATTATATATCTCAGAGTAAAACATAAGTCTATGTTGTGCACCTAGATGTCTAGAATTTCATAATGCAAGGGGAGTTAGACAACAAGAGAGCTGGTTGGATTACCAAAATCCAAGAATGCAATATAGAAATCTAATCTACCAATATGATTAGAGTAAGAGCTCTCTATGATTATTTGGTAAACTTTATAATACTAGATGCAAATTTGTTGATTGAAGAACAAGAACTACAAAGAGGGTCAGATGGAGAAAAATAATTGGGTAGATTAGTTAGTCCATTTTCTTCAGACCAAAAAGTGTCTGAACATATTTATAGATTCCCAAAGGTGAAGGTATAGGCTATGGATTTTGTTATAACTAACGGTACCCTATATCAAAAAATATTTGATGGAATACTCCTAAAGTGTATATGTTTGGATAAAGCAAATAAAATCCTAGATGAATTTCATGTTGGCTTCTTAGGTGGACATTATTCTGGTTAAATTATAGTAATTAAAATATTGAGGATTGGATATTATTGGCCTAATATATTAATTTATGTTTTTAAAGCTACAAGAACATGTGATAAATACCATATATTTATTAGGAAAAGAAACAACCTGACACTGCCTCTTCAGCCAATTGTTGTAGAGGATCCCTTCCAACAATGGGGCTATATTTTATTGGGGTAATTAGTCCAAATTCTTCTATCAAACATAGATTTATATTAAAAGTAACTTATTACTTTACTAGATGGTCTAAGGTAGAAGAAACCAAGCATGCAAACTAGGATATCGTGATAAAAATTTTGGAAATATTGATTACCAGGTTTGGGATCCCATCTACAATAGTCTCTGATAATGGTGGAGCTTTCATAGGGGCTAAGACCATATTTTTTGCTACCAAGTATGGTCTATATTTTAAGGCTTATTATAGCTATTACCCATATGATAATGGGTTAGCAAAATATATAAACAAGAATTTTATAAAGATAATCAAAAGAAATATTGGTGATAAAAAAAAAAACTAGTATTTGTTGCTTGATCAAGAATTATGGTTAAGAAAGAAAATAAAACTACTAAATAAAATTTAGTCTATGGTAAATATGTTGTATTGCCAATACATCTAGAATTACCAGTCTTAAATCTTATAGATCAAATGAAGCTAGAAAATTCGGCCAATTGAAAGAAGGATGACAGATTTATTATTGCTAGAAAAAAGGAAGGAACGTTTAATAGCTTCTACCAATATCAAGCAATTGTAAAGAGATGTTTTGATAAGAGAACATCCCCAAAGTTATCTAAATATGATGACTTGGTATTTAAATAGGATGCAGAGCAAGCTAAGGCAAGAAAACATGTTAAGCTGGAATAACTATGGTCTGGACCATACTTAATCTTGAGAAGAAAATCATTAAATGCATATGAGCTTCAAGATAAATATGGTTTCCTTTTTTAATTCTAGTGAACAATCAATATTTTAAGAATTATTCTTAGAATCATATGCCCCTGAGTTGTACATATGTAAATAATGATATGTATAAATATATAAGTAGTGGTTATGGCAGTTTTGAGTAGTAGGAGATGATTAGCTAAATAATATGCCTATTAGCTTATAGATTTTGAAATTTTTGTGATATTATTAGCTTTAAACTAAGGTAATATTGAAATTAGCATAAACCCCAAACTCTCATACAAGTCGTTTGTTTGAAGAAAATATTTTACAATAAAATCTTAACATGTGCAATCTTCAACATTAATATAGCAATGGCTAGACCCCATAATTTCTTCTTGCTATAAAATTAGGGTTGTGAATATGCAATGTACAAAATATAAGTTATTTGAAATAGCAAAATTATTGTAGAGTTGCAGAATTATTCTTGCTATATTCTTGTATGCATCTGTAATTTCATATTGAAATTTTCCTGATTATGGCATAAGGAAAAATAGTATAAAATATACAAAAGAACACCAAGGAGCTCTAGGACGAGCAAAGTGATATTCATGATCCTATCATCACAATCAAGGCAAAAATAAAAAAATGTTAGTGATGGAAGAGAAGAAAAGAGAAGAAAATACTTGACAAAAAGTCTTGAGGCAACTCCATGGAATTCACTCTTATCATCATATATGCCTAGATTCGTTCAACCCTACCCAAATCTAGTTAAGGCAATCACAAATAACTATGACCTAGAAAAAACAAAAATACACACTACAATAGGGTAGATATTATTTGTTATCACAATCAAAGCTATCATGAATGCTTTTATAGAAGGAGAATGCCCAGTAAAAAACTTAAGCCAATTGATATTATTGAGCAAATTAATCATTTAAAAAGGGATAATGTAAGAAGTTGGTCGAGAAAACACATAGTGGAAATCTCAAATAACTTTTTGGAATAGCCAATGAAACTTGTAGCATTTAGAAAATTAATTCAATAAGTCCTTTCTATGATAGTTGTAATTCTTGGGTTAGACATTGATTTGTATGTGTATAATTATCATATATCTATAGCGTATGTAGTTACCAATGTATAAAACTATAATGGTACTAGTCCAGATGACCCTATCTTCTTTGATTGGGCCTAATTTTTGAGCTACCAAATTCATAGCCAATTAGATACCTTAAAGCTCAAAGAGAAGAATACCTTTCATTACCCATCATATTTGACCTAGATATTTCAATATTATATGGCTCCAAGAATTCAAAGCTTACAAATTCAAACAAAAGCAAATATGACAAGATTATTTCCTATAGTTGACTAGACCCTTGCCCTCAAAGAAACCACTTCATACCTTTAGTTCAACTGAATCTTTCTCAAGCCCAAAATAAAATGCATTTGTGGTCATATTCATTGACTAAGTCCTAAGGCTATATATAAGTTGTGTGGTAAGAAGCATGAATTAGGGGACTAGTATTTCTTGTAGAATTGTATTATCATTGAAGTCTATGAATTTCTTGAGAACCCATATATGTTTCCTTATCATGTCACTGACTTGATGTTTGTCATGGAATTGTATCAACAAATTTATGGAGTTGACAAAAATTTTGGGTATAGAATTAAGAAAGCTTGCATTTACCACTATCTCTGAATTTTGAGGATATAAGTATGATGATCAAAAGCTTAGATGAGAAGCTTAGTGGCATTCACTTATCGATAATTCCATATGTGGAATTATAATTTGGAGGACAAATTTAAAGCTAAATTAGAAAATTTAAACAGTAAGCCTCTAACATTTGAATATTTCCTTAGTCGGAGATAGAGCAGTCCAAGAATAAAGTAGAGGATCAAGATCTTGATATTTATAACAATGAAATGCAAAGGTAGCCTCCATGGAGAATTTTTTATCCCTAAAATGGCCTTATGATCTAGTTATAAATAGGGACCAACAAATAAGTGAAAATATGGTGGAGAAAATCAAAGAAGAACTAGAATGGACTAAAGTAAAAAATTGGGAATGGTGGATTTCAAGGTGTGAATGAGATAGACAAGAGAAGATATTCCCCAACCCTTTAGATAAATATTTTGAAGTAGAGTTTGATGATAAATATGAAGGCTGGATGAAGGAGCACAAAAGAGAAATATATTGTAAACTGATAAAAGAAGAAGATAAAGAGGAGAAATGTATTTTATTGAGATAGAAAAAACCACATAAAATTTTTTGATTAGAGAACAAACCTTGGTTACCTATGAAAATTCATAAGTAGAGTCTAGATTAGAAGAAATAATTGGACAAAGAGGTAAAATAAGGATGCTACAAAGAAAACTGCACCTAAACATTATCCAGTGATAGAGAATCTACCAAAAGTGAGTTAAGAAGAGTAAGAAAATCCCATCGCGAGAGCTAAAATTATTGAAAATTTTGAGTAGATTGTTGTCATTGATGTCAAAGACTTAATGGCATAGGTTAATGACATTGGTTGTCATTTATGTCAAGAAAAATAAAGGTTTAATGGCTTTACCATGATGGCATTTGCAAAATAAAAAGGAAGAAGTTTTCCAAAGAAAATGTCCAAGAAGAAGAAAAATATTATAATATTTAAATCTATGAAGATTTAAATAATTATAATAATTAAATATTAAAATGCCCAAAGGTTAAAATAAAATTATAATAATTAAATCTACCTTAGATTTAATTTATTATAATATTTTTGAAATGGTTTAATGGAGCCAAAAATAAAAAATCAAAATTGCATGGAGGCATTTGTTTTATGTACATCAACGTCCAAGGTCAAAAGACAATGTGTATAAAAGGGCTAAGGTATTGCAAAGCCAAGGTTCTCGAATTTAATTTAACCTTGAATTATTACTTGCAATATTAATTCGGAAAATGTGTGAAGGTAAACATAGAATATTCTGTGAAATTTGAGGTAGTGCAGAGTTAGAGGCAAAGGGTTTCCAAATTCCATCTGATAGTGGATGGTAGCCTAGCTAGAAAGCTCATCTGGTGGAGTGCCTATTTGGTAGTAGGTTCAATGTTCGATTCACACTAAGGGTTTTTGAGTGTTGAAGTCTTTTGCATCAGTGGTTGAGGAGAATAAGGAGTATGTGATCCTTAGGCCTGTGTGGGTGGCTATCCAGTGTGGCATTTTATCTTGTGTTAGGGCACTAGGGCCAGTGAGGTCACGGGTTCGAATAGTGGTGGCTGTGCATGAGGGCAAAATTTAATTTTTTTAAAAGGTATGAACTCTAAGCTTGGTTAAGGAGTTATAAAGGTTAGTTAATTTTTATTATGTTGATCTGAAATGGTTAAGGATTTATAATTGTTAGTTATTTTTTATTATGTTGATGTGAAATGGTTAGGGAGCCATAAGGATAGTAAAGTGATTTGTTTTTATTTTTAAAAGGGTTGAAAAGTGAAATTTCAAATTGCTAGTGCTTGGTGGATACATGAGATGAAGTGATAATTTCTTTGGTCTTATTGAAATTTGAAGAACATTATTGTGTTTTCATAAAAAGGAGGTATAAGGTGTATATGTGAAATTCATGTGTGTAATTTTTGGTTTATTTTGTTGAAGCATTATTTTACATGAGAAAATAGGAGTAATAAGGTGTTATAGTGGTTGATATTTTATTGTAATATTTGTATGGTGAAATATCTTTTGAAGTGAAAATTCATGTGGATGTTTTGAGAAAATATCTTGCAATCTAACCATTGGAGTGGCATTAGAGAAATTAGTTATTTGTGAGACAGGTTTTGAAGACATATCTCCATAAGAGCAATTAAAAGGTATGGGCACATCATCCCTTGTTTAAGGTGTTTATTGGAATGAATATTTTGGAACATAAGGTGGAGTGAAAAGGATTTTTTGATAAGCATTGTTGGAAATATTTGAGTGAGGTTTTGTGCTTCATTTTTGAATGTTTTGGAAACATTTGGGATAGAGGTTGAGAACAAGTTGTGCTTTCATTGTTGAAAGAGATTGAGAAATTTGTGCTAGAGATTTTGAACTACTTGTGCTAGGGTTGAATACAAGTTAGTATATCCTTGTGAAATCTTTTTAAAAATTGGTTTGAAATATATTGATTACAATTGTAAAAGTATTTAAGATAAATTTTATGAGGAAAATTGTGCTTTGGTATGATTTATCTTTGAGAGAAATTTGCAAGAAGAATAAACTTATTTTGTTATACATTGTTTTGATTTGAAATGGATTAGAAAGAGAAAGGGATTGGTTGGTTGAGTACAATCTTTGTGAGTGTGAAACATATTCATTTTTTGATAGAGCAAATCATTCTCTATATGTTCCAGAGGTTAAACGAACTCTAAATAGAATTTGTTTTGTAAAAAAAATATTTAAAGAGATTTAAATTATGTTTGTGAGCAAGTCTTTTGAGAAGGCTTGAAGGCAATTTGAGCAGGTTTGATTGATAATTTGATCAAGATTTGTGTTAAGGCTTGAGGATAGATTTGAGATAGAATTGAGAGCAAGTTTGATTAATGATTTGATCAAGCTTTGTGTTAAGGCTTGGGGTAAATTTGAGATAGAATTAAGAGAAGATTTGGTGCATATTTGAGATAGAGTTTGGCATAAATTTAAGTAAAAGTTTGGTGTAGATTTGAGATAGAGTTTCATGCATATTTGAGATAGAGTTTGGTGCAAATTTAAAATAGATTTTGTTATAGATTTGAGATAGATTTTGTTATATATTTGAGACAAAATCTGGTGTAGATTTGAGACAGAGTTTGGTACAGATTTGAGATAGAATCTAGTGTAGATTTAAGATAAATTTAAGAGTAAGCTTTGGAGGTGATAGATCAAAGAGAACATCAGTATCTAGTGAATAGAGATATATTAGCCAGTGTAGTGGGGATAAATATCTCCTATGGAGAGATATAGACAAGCCAAAGTAGTGGGGATAAGTCTTCTAGAAGTTCACCAACCAAAGTAGAGGGGATAGAGTTATCCTATGGATAGAGATCCATGAACCATAGCAAGGGGAAAGAGTTCTCTTGTGGATAGATATCCATGAAATAGAGCAAGGGGAAAGAGTTCTCCTGTGGAGTAAGATTCATGAACCAACTGGGAAGATAGAGTTCTTCTATGGAGAGAGATCCACGAACCAGTTGAGGAGATAGATTTCTCTTGGATCAAGTTCCACAAACCAGAGAAATGGGATAGAGTTCTCTTGTGGAGAGAGATCCATGAACTAGAGATAAGGGGAAAGAGTTCTCCTATGGAGAGAGATCCACAAATAAGAGCATAGGGGATTGGTGTCTCCTTTGGACAGAGTTATATAAACATTTTAATAGGGAATTGATTCCCAAGATATTTGTTGAGAAAATTTAGAAGAAATATTTTCTTCGTGGAGTAGCCCACATTGGGTGAACCACGTTAAATTTGTATCTCTCTTGTATCTGATGATTTATGTATTGCTTTGATTACTGCTATTGATATTGCCATTGATAATATTAAATAATATTATTTGGGAAAGATAAGTAAAATTTAATCTTATACTGTTCATGCCCCCCTCTCAGTATAAGCCTATGTTATTCAATTGGTATCAAATTAGGTTCCTTCAAAAGAGTCTAACAGCTTGAAGGAAGATATTACAAGAACACATATGGCATATCAGAATGGATCTTCATCAAATAAGGCACCACTAGTTGATGGAAAAAATTATGCTTTCTAGATTAGAAGAATGAGGACTTACTTGATGGCACAAGGATATGAGACATGGCAAGTAGTTGAGAATGGGTTCACACCTAAAGCTAATCCTCCCACAGATAAAAATGTTAAGCTCTTACATGTGAATAATACAAAGGCTATGAATGCAATATTAAGTGGATTACGTGAAGAAAAATTTGTGAAAGTTATGCATTGCAAATCAGCAAAAGAGATTTGGAAAAAATTGAAGCAAACCTATGAGGGAAATAAAAATGTCAAGATGGCAAAACTACAAAATCATAAGAAAAAATTTGAATATTTGAATATGAAATATGAGGAATACATTGTTACATATTTACTTCGTGTGGATGATATTTTTAATACTATACGTGGACTTGGATTTTAAATTGAAGAATCCAATGTTGCTTGAAAAGTTTTAACGTCACTCCCTACAAGGTATGATGGAAAAGTTTCAGCTATAGAAGAGATGAAAGATATTGATCAGTTGACTATGGATAAGTTACATGGAATTATCATAGCTTATGATATGAAAATAGTAAAGGATCCCAAATCCAAGAAAGAGGTATATTTTAAAGCATCAAAGAAGACAAAAGATAAGAAATCAGAATCAAGTGGTGAGTCAAGCAATGATGAAGAAGGTAACTATGGTAGAAGAAACAAGGACTCTAGAAAGTACAAAGGTATGAAAATAGTGAAATATTTTAATTGTGGAAATTTTGGTCACTATGCGTCTAATTATCCAAAAGCTAGAAGCAGTAGCAGCGAAGAGAAACATGATCATAAGAAAAAGAAAGACGGAAAATCCAGGTATAAAAAGAAAAATAGGTATGGTCAAAACAAGCATGAAAAGAAGTTCTTTCAAAGGTACAAGAAGAGTTTCTATGTTGATAAGGGAAGTAAGGCTTCAAGTTACAGTGATGAAAGACCCTCAAATAGTGAAGAAGAAGAGGTTCTATTTTTGGAAATAGGAGAGGAAGAAAATGCTCCTATTGAAAGCAAAGTTGAAAAGTATGAAGATACACTTGAAGACCAAGGAGTGGAACAAGATTTGGAAAATGAAGAGGAAGGCACAATAGATCTAGAAGTAGAACTTATTTCTGCTCTTAAAGAATTGAAAAAGGTTAAAAAGAAAAATTCAAGATTTAGGGCTCAAGTTCAAGAATGTGAGGAAGAAAAATAAAATCTTATACAAGACCTGACAAACTCATTAGCTAAGATATGTTAGAATTAATGTAATGTGCACTATGCCTTCCTTGACACTTGTCAGTTTCACTTGACAAGTGTCATGCATTTCATATAGGATTATGCCTATATATTGTAACCATTTGTATCAATAAAATTATCCCCATAAGTTTTACTCCTAACATTTGGTATCAAAGCTCCAAGCGTTCTCCTGCCTTGTGAGCTTGAGGGGGGATTTCCCTCATGGAAATCCTCCCTCCCCCTCATTTTTTTCCCTCCCATTTTTCTTTCAAGCTAGGGAGTATGCTCTCCATCCATGTGATGGATCAGAAACCAGAAGCTGTGAAAAACCAATGGCTTGAGAGGTGTTTGAGATCTTGCAGGAGTTTCTGATTTAGAAGTGGCAAGATTTATGGAAGGATATCATCAACTTGTGGTGCCAATGCGGTGCAGTTTCTGTGTTGGCAATCAAACATCAAGTTACTACAACCAGATCTACATGGAAGGCATTTCATAGATTTCCCAGTGTCCAGTTACCTTTTTTTTTGAAGCACAACGATGGCATGATTTGTGGAAGTAAAACAGAATGCAAGAGATCATGCAATTTTTTCAATTGGTGGTGTTTGGGTGGATTCAAGTTCCAATTTTGCGTCTATTTGTCTCTCTCTCTTACGGGTGTGCCACACCAGCTTCTGTATTTTTAGGTCGGTCTCCGATGTTATTTTCGTTGCTAGGAAGCACAAAACCAAGCCCTAAGCCTGGTGCAGCTCTCGCTGCCACCGCCACCACGTCCCAGGCGGTTCCAAGCCCACATGCCACTGCCATAAATAATAAGATGGTTAATGTTGTTTCTCAGTTGAGCCTCGATTATGTCATGTTATCTGATTTTGGAAAAAATATTATAGTCTTTGCAAGAAATAAAAGAAAATGATGAAAAATACGAAGTTAGAGAGGGGGATATGACCGGTTCTGATTCAGGGATTACCGAAGAACTGCTCCCGTTGGATGAGAATTCAAGTACCAGTGAATTAAATGTCGATAAATTCGATGAGGAAATGGATAAACGGATGGATGTTGTTGTGGATAACGAGGAGTCCCTGTCAAGATCATATGATGGGGAATTTATGGTGCATGTTGGGGAATCTGTAGAGAAAATTGTTGAAGAAAATGCTATGGGTGAGAAGGATAAATATGCAAGTACAGGGCAATGTGAAACAGGCACAGAAATAGGAGGAGATGATAGCAATGCTCAGGTTTTGCAGAACCAAGATGATGATGTTTCGGCATTTGAGACTGAACAAAGTCTAGCATTTGAGACTAAACAAAGTCCACCGTTGGTGGATTCTGGCATTGAGATTTCTCTAAAAACTTAAAGTTCCGAATCTGGTGTGACTGCCATGAATTATGATCAGAAGGTGTCGCATGTTGATAGCGAAAAAAGGAGAAATGCTGGTGTTTTTTATCTTCAATCAACAAAGACAGGTAGTGCAGAAAAGCAGGTCAAAATTGTTGAGAAAAGCAGAGAACATAAGAAGGCAAAGGCTATTGATGACATTGTTGATGAGAAGGATAATACAGGCAAGGTGGAGAACCGTTCTGCAAGAAATATGGGCAAAAAGGTGAGTGCTTCTCTTAAGCCACTAGATTTGGCAGAAGAACTTGAGAAAAAAGATGCATCTTCCAGATTGCACTGGGAAGAAGGAGCTGCAGCTCAACCCATGAGACTTATGGGCAGATGTTGTTGGTCGACGGTGCATGTGGTGGAGGCAAAAATTCTGAAGGCATAACCATGGTGAAGCAGAGTAGGCTGTGGGAACCGTCACTGGAAATGATTATGGAGCACGACAATGCCAGGAGTGCCGAGGATGATGGCGAAGCGGCGTCAACTAAGATGGAGTTCGATGAGGGTTTGAAGATTACGATGTGAAGCAGCAGAGGAAGACAACCTCGTTGTTAGGGGAGATCGCAGTCGGTGCCATCAATGTGCCCCAACACCAAAGTCATTTCTGCATAGTGAAAAATGTGGTGATCGTTCCCACAATCGATGTGCAGTTCTGTGGAATGTTTAAACGCATGGCCAGGTGGGCCAGCGAGCATGTCCAATTGTGATTAAATCTGGAGGAGATGGCTTCGTTACGTTCATCGAGGCCCTTGATTGATGGGTGTTCCAAAATTTAGAAATTTTCCCACGTTTGGGGCATTCCCGCCTCTTGGAATGAAGGCAATAATGTTCGGTTCCCATGCTGAGTGGAATAAAGGCAGTGAGTGCATGAAATTAAACCTTTTTTTTTATTTTCTAATGGGGGCTATTTTATTAGTGGACAATCTTTTATTTTATGGTTATGGAGGATAGCCATATTTTAAAAAGAAAAGGGTATTTTTATATAAAGTGGAAGGGGACCACTTTATAGGATGGGCAGCTTATTTTAATGAACGACCAACTTTTATAAAGTGGAGTATGGGGAGTCATATATTTGCAAGAAACAATGTTCTATGTTGGAGGATTTGTATTGGGTGGCCTTAGGCCATTTTTTTCCACATGGAAGTGGGAGTTGAAGGCCTTCATGGTCTCTTATTGTATTTTTCAGATGATAGCCCACATGGCCCATGTTATTTCTGTTGTAAGGGTATTTGTTGTCAAGTTGCCTAAGTGACATACTGTTGTTTTTCCCGTGTATGGAGAACTTATTGAGATCCGACTATAGCCATGTTTATAGTCGTTAGAAAGATTTTTTCGAGCCAGACCTAATTGTGGGGTCCATTTTCAGTTTTGAGACTGATTGCTATCATATTTTTAGGCTCGAAGATTGTTGTATTCTAGAGTGCATTTTCGGTTGAACCCGACACTCTATGTAAGTGATCCTAGTATCTAGTCATCTTCTCTATAGCACCTGGCGGATGCAGTGGCTGGTTACCCATGCATTACGGTGGGATGAGATGATCACAATAAGGACACCTACTCTAGGGACTACAGACATAGACACCCTAGACTCTATCCGAGGTTTTTTTGGATCTACTTCTGAAGACTACAGACGAAGACACTTCAAAATATTCTCTTATTTTCTTCATTATTCTTCTCCTCCATATTTGGCTTCTATAGCTCATTTTATTGTATTTCATGACTCATTTTATTTTATGTATTAAGGTGCATTTTTGGTAGAAACTGACACATTCTAGATTGAGTTCACCATGAGGAGGGATTTGATATTCATGATGGAGCTAGTCAGTGACCTACGAGAGGCAACATCCTCTGAGGATGACCTGTAGAGGCAACAGACCCATAAGTGGATGACCCTGAGGCACCCATGATGACCCCGAGGCACTTAGACGGCTGACCCAGTGGCAACAAACCCGTGGAAGTGGTTGACCTTGTGACAACAGACTGAGATGTATACACAAAGAATCTAGAATTATTCACAGTTAGAGAGCCAAGCCCAAAGATCATGAGCCTAGACCAAATCAGCAATAACAGAGGATAATAGGTTGCTTCTAGAGAAGTCAACATTGAGGGGGAATGTTACCTAATGTTGTCTTGTTTTTTCTTTAGTTAGGATAGTGCACATTAAGGGAGAATGTTAGAATTAATGTAATATGTACTATGCCTTCCTTGACACTTGTCAGTTTCACTTGACAAGTGTCATGCATTTCATATAGGCTTATGCATATATATTGTAACCATTTGTATCAATAAAATTATCCCCATAAGTTTTACTCCTAACAAGATAAAGATATTTAAAGAAAAGTTAGAGGTAAAAGTATTAGAATGTGAAATATTAGAACATGAGATAGTTTCACTAAGGATAGAAGAGAAAGATTATAAGGACAAGCTACATAGGTTTGGTAAAAATTCAAATACTTTGGATAAAATTATCAATGCACAAAGATCTTCATCCATCAGAACATGACTTGGTTTTTAATAATGACAAGGGAAACAAGAAGAAGGGTCAAGCTCAAGCTCAAAAGAGGAAGAAGTTTTAGAGGAAGAGAGTGAAGGAGAAATTGAGACTTATGAGGATAAGTTGAAGAATAGAAGCTTCACTAAGAAAGGAAATAATGCACAAACAAGGAACAAGGATTACGAAAAAGAAAGGACTAAGAGACCAGTGGGCTCAAGATAATATTTCTTCAAAGGACATTGTTTTTCATGTAACTGGTTTGGTCATAAGGCTATGCATTGCAGGGTTCATGAAAGGAAGGAATATGGTTTTACTAAAATAAACTTCAAGGATGGGAATTTCTTTCAAGGGTATTGCTACTCTTGTAATCATTTTGGTCATAAAGCAATCCACTACAGGGTTCACGATAGAAATTATTATGGCTTCACCAAGAGAAACTTCAATATATTTACACCTTCTAATAACCACAAAATTAAGTGTTATAAGTGTAATAATCTAGGGCATAAGGCCAACTGGTGTAGAACAAAGTTTCCAAAGCTTCCAGAGACAAGAAGAATATGGAAACTCAAAAGGATAAAAAGGGCATGTTAAGAAAGAAGGTTGACAAAGAAAAAGAGCATTTTATGCTGGGAGTAGAGATACTCCCACACCAAAATTAATCACCTCAAGAAGAGGAGGTTGGGATGGGGCTGAGCTAAGAGTATTATATTTAGCCCCAAAGGAGTCCATTTGCCATTGATGTCAAATGGGGAGATATTTGACTAAGGTGGGGAGCATTCAGTCAGGGGGAGCAGATTGGAATTAAATGGTATGGAAAAAGGAAAAAGAATTTTTTTAGAAAAGGGTTGCCATCAATGAAAAAGGGAGAGATTGTTGGAAATTTTGAGTATATTGTTGTCATTGATGTCAAAGAATTAATGGCATAGGTTAATGAAATTGGTTGTCATTTATGTCAAGAAAAATAAAGGTTTAATGGCTTTACCATGGTGGCATTTGTAAAAGAAAAAGGAAGAGGTTTTCCAAAGAAAAGGTCCAAGAAGAAGAAAAATATTATAATATTTAAATCTATGAAGATTTAAATAATTATAATAATTAAATATTAAAAGGCCCAAAGGTTAAAATAAAATTATAATAATTAAATCTACCTTAGATTTAATTTCTTATAGTATTTTTTAAAAGGTTTAATGGCACCAAAAATAAAAATTGAAATTGCATGGAGGTGTTTGTTTAATGTGTGCAAGGTCAAAAGGTAATGTGTATAAATGGCTAAGGTATTGCAAATCCAAGGTGTTCGAATTTAATTTACCGCTGAATTATTACTTGCAATATTTGTTTGGAAAAGGTATGAAGGCAGGCATATAAGATTCTACAAAATTTGAGGTAGCGCGGAGATAAATTTTGAGGGTATCCAAACTCCATTTGACGGTGGATGGTAGCCTAGCTGGAAAGCTTGAGTTGTAGAGCGCTTAGTTAGTAGCAGGTTCGACGTTCAATTTGCACAGAGGTTTTTTGAGTGTCAAAGTATTTTGCACCGGTGATTGAGGAGAAGGAGTACGTGCTCCTTAGGCCTATGTGGGTGGATGGCCCACATGGCATTTATCCTTGTTTTAGGGCACTAGGGCCAATGAGGTTGCGGGTTCAAACAACGATGGTAGTGCATGAGGGCAAAATTAATTTTTTTTAAAAGGTATGCACTCCAAGCTTGGTTAAGGAGTTATAAGGGTTAGTTATTTTTTATTATGTTGATCTGAAATGGTTAGAGATCCATAAGGATAGTAAAGTGATTTATTTTTGTTTTAAAAATGATTGAAAAGTGAAATTTTAGATTGCTAGTGCTTGGTGGATGCTTGAGATGAAGTGATAATTTATTTGGTGTTATTAAAATTTGAAGAGCATTATTGTTTTTTTATAAGAAGGAGGTATAAGGTGTATATGTGAAATTCATGTGTGTAATTTTTGTTTTGTTTTGTGGAAGCATTATTTTGCATGAGAAAATAAGAGTAATACGGTGTTATAGTGGTTGATATTTTATTGTAATCTTTGTATGGTGAAATATCTTTTGAAGTGAAATTTCATGTGGATTTTTTGAGAAAATATCTTGCAATCTAACCATTGGAGTGCCATTAGATAAATTAGTTACTTGTGAGACAGGTTTTGAAGACATATATCCATAATAGCAATTAAAAGGTATGGGCACATCATCCCTTGTTTAAGGTGTTTATTGGAATGAATGTTTTGGAACATAAGGTGGAGTGAAAAGGATTGTTTGATAAGCATTGTTGGAAATATTTGAGTGAGGTTTTGTGCTTCATTGTTGAATGTTTTGGAAACATTTGGGATAGAGGTTGAGAACAAGTTGTGCTTTCATTGTTGAAAGAGATTGAGATATTTGTGCTAGAGAGTTTGAACTACTTGTGCTAGGGTTGAAGACAAGTTAGTATATCTTTGTGAAATATTTTTAAACATTGGTTTGAAATATCTTGATTGCAATTGTGGAAGTATTTGAGATCAATTTTATGAGGAAAATTATGTTTTGGTATGATTGATATTTGAGAGAAATTTGCAAGAAGAATAAACCAATTTTGTTATACATTGTTTTGATTTGAAAGGGATTAGCAAGAGAAAGAGATTGGTTGATTGAGTACAAGTTTTGTGAGTGTGAAACATATTGAGTTTTTGATAGAGAAAATCATTCTCTATATGTTCTAGAGGTTAAACGAACTCTAAATAGAATTTTTTTTGTAAAGAAAGTATTTAAAGAGATTTAAATTGTGTTTGTAAGTATTTTGAGAAGGCTTGAAGGCAGTTTGAGAAGGTTTGATTGATGATTTGATCAAGCTTTGTGTTAAAACTTAAGGGTATATTTGAGATAAAATTGAGAGCAGGTTTGATTGACGATTTGATCAAGCTTTATGTTAAGGCTTAGGGAAGATTTGAGACAGATTTTGGTACATATTTGAGATAGAGTTTGGTGCAAATTTGAGAAATATTTTGGTGCAGATTTGAGATAGAGTTTGGTGCATATTTGATATAGATTTTGGTATAGATTTGAGATAGAATATGGTGCAAATTTGAGATAGATTTTGGTACAGATTTGAGATAGAATTTAGTGAATATTTGAGATAGATTTGAGAGTAGGCTTTGGAGGTGATAAAGCAAAGAGGATAGCAGTCTCTAGTGGATAGAGATACACCAACCAGTGTAATGGGGATAGAGGTATCATATGGAGAGATATCCACAAGCCAGAGTAATGGGGGAAGAAGTATTCTAGAAGTTCACCAGCTAGAGCAGAGGGGATAGAGTTCTCCTATGGATAGAGATCCATAAAACAGAGCAAGGGGAAAGAGTTCTCTTGTGGATAGAGATCCACAAACCAGAGCAAAGAGAAAGAGTTCTCTTGTGGAGTAAGATCTGTGAACTATTTGGGGAGATAGATTTTTTTTGTGGAGAGAGATCCACGAACCAATTTAGGAGATAGAGTTCTCCTGGATCAAGTTCCACAAACTAGAGAAAGGGTATAGAATTCTCCTATGGAGAGATATCCACAAACTAGATAAAAGGGGAAATAATTCTCTTGTAGAGAGAGATCCACAAATCAGATCATAGGGGATTGGTGTATCCTGTGGATAGAGGTCCATAAACATTGTAATAGGGAATTGATTCCCAAGATATTTTTTGAGAAAATTTAGAAGAAATATTTTCTTCGTGGAGTAGCCCACATTGGGTGAACCACATTAAATTTGTGTCTCTCTTGTGTCTGATGATTTATACATTTATTTTATTACTGCTATTGATATTACCATTGATAATATTGGATAATATTGTTTTGGAAAGAAAAGTAAAAGTTGATCTTATATTGTTCACCCCCCTCTTAGTATAATCCTATGTTCTTAAAAAATAGCTCTTCAAGCAATAAAGCATATAGAAGAAGTATTTGCTACAAAAATTCTTGGTAAGGATAAGCGTAAACCTAATATATGCCAATATATTCAATACAAAATATCTAGTGAGAAGGTAAAGTTAAAGAGTCCTATAAGAAATAGGTAGAAGGAAATGCCAAAGACAACTAGAAGGCAACAACTAGCTATGGAAATTCAAAGGACCAAAGCAAAAATTCAAAAATTTGATGTAGCAGCCATAAAAAATGAGAGTATCAAATATGGCTTCTATCCTTACTCTTATCTTTAAAAATCATCCACCACCTTCACAACCTCTACCAAAGTAAATTCCACCACCTTCACCTACAAGAGAAGTTTCACATTCTAAAAACCCATCGTTAGGTATGGCTCCACTTTGCTTGTATATGAAGGCCAAAAAACTCCCAAGATCCCACATCCACACACTCCTATAAGTACTGATATTTTATCCTTGAGACTCCCATCAATAACTTTTTCTCCTTTCTAATCCATCATTACTACTTCCCCTATCCCTAATCATCAACTCTTAGAAGCCTTTTTGTAATAAAACACATTGAAGCAAATGTCTAAACATGGGCACAAGAGTAAGTATCTCAAAAGGAGATAAAGAAAGCAACCACCCAAATATATGATGGTATAGATCCAATTACTAGGGAACATGTCAAAGTAGTTGCATTCCCAAAGGTTAGTAATCCTATTTCAAAAAACATAGTTGTATATTATCGCATTGAGGTGCAGAGGTATGATATCTCAAAATTCCCTAGAGAGGATACACTTAGAGCTCTCCATATTGAAGTAGACATACTATATATTCAAAACAATGAGATGAAGGTGAAGTATAAAGTTGCAAAGAAGAAAGTTAAAAACCTAAAAGAAAAGGTAAAAAAGGAAGAAGTGGATAAAAATGCTCTAAAAAAGGAAGTCCAAGGCCTAAAGCTCCTACTATAAAAATCCCCAACTAAAGAGCAACTCTAGTAGAAAGATGAAAAATTAATATTCTAGAAGAACAAATGCAACAAGAGGTATAAAATTCAACACACATCAAAATTAACTACAAGAACTAAAGTCAAGACTTCAAAATTAGAAAGAAATATGGGTAATAGTGCAATCAAAGCTTGATCAAGAAAAGAAGAAGCCACAAAATCCTAACCTTTCTTAGGAAATTTTTAAATAGATTTGAGGCCAATATTGGACTAAAATCAAGGAGATAGCTATGCTATATTTCTCACTAGTATAAAAGATAACACACATTTCACATTTGATCTAGGAGGCAAAAGAAGAATTCAATAGAGGAAGAGAGGACTTGATGGGTAAAGTGGAGTAGGAAGAGGTAGTAGTCTACATCAGAAACAAAGGAGAATACTCGTACCTAGTGGTATGCTCTAAAAAATATTTGAGCTAATTGAAATCCTACTCAACATAGGTAATATATGAAAATCGGCTAATTCTAGAACGGGATATAATAACTATACTTAAAGCAATTATAAATAGATAAAAGTCTCAGTCTAGGAGGTCATGGATCTTGGTTTCCAAATATTCTAGGGTAGAAATGGTATATTTTATTCCATGGAGCAACTCAACTAATAGTTAGATCAATAGATCACTAATGAAAGTGAGATTGATTCATTACCTAAGCCTTTGGAAATGAATTAGGTCATTGCACTCTTCCATAGGCTCTCTATGCTACTTTCAAGATCACAAGAATTAGCTTAAAAGTATAGTGATCTATATTATGATAGATATTTTGAATTTATGGAGGTTCTTCACAAATTTAGAATAATTTTTATCCCCTTCCAAAAATCATGGAATAATATTTACAAAGTATTCTAGCTTGTGGCATCTCCTTTAATTGCTTAAGAAACTAGCCAACAAGGTAAAACATCCAAGACAATGATGCAATTAGGATAGGGTTAGTCTATTCACATTACAACAATTGGGAACTCAAATATGGGGAGTATGTAGAAAGTATCCACTTGTATAAGTGGTCTTTTTGTTTCTTTTTTACTTCCTTTCCCAATAGGATAAGGGTATATGGGTTTTATATTTTTGCAAGTAGAAACCCGCCTGTGAGGCACTAATAATATGGGTAGAAATAGTTGACCCACATCTACAAAATATTTCTTCAAAGATAAATTTTGCTATTGAATTAGTAAATGTCAATTTAGGAAGACAGAAGCATAGCCAGACACCTTAAGTAGCCATTGAGTTAAGAGAAAAGAAGCTAAGGCATGAAGACTCAATAAGCTTTTGCAGCATCAAAATATAAATTTTTGCTAAGTGTAGAAGGCAGCTAGACTTTTAAGACACTTATATTATGAATGAGCATAAAAAATTCTAGCATTTAGTATAACTAAGTCTTTAAAATTGAATATGGTAGGATATTCTAGCATTTTTTGTAATGCTAGACTCAAATTTTGGCTCAATATCAAAGATGGTTAGACTTTTAAAGTGCTAACATCATCAAAGGCATATAAAAAGTTTGGCACATAGTGCATCAACAAGATATTTTAGCCAAGTGTCCAAAAAAATATTCGACGTCCAAAATCAAAGTAACTCCTTATTGGATGCAAAAATATGCCTAAGTATAAAAAAGTGTCAAACTTTTCAACAGGCTAACATCATCAATAGTGCATAAAATGTACGACATAGATAGAAATTAGGCCTGGGTAAACAATATCTAAGGTATGAATCCTAATGGAATAAGGTAAATGACTTTGAAGTAGAAGCATTTTTAATTTTTTATAGTTCACATTGAAAAAAACAACTAAGTATAGAAGGTGGCTAGACTTTCAAGGCATTGACATGATCAAGGTGAGCATAAAAGTCTGGCACTTGGTGAAGTAAATAAATAATATGGTTAAGTGCTAATATGAGGGCCAAAATTTTAATTAGGCTAACATCATGCAAGCAAAATAAATATTTAGCACTTGGAGATGAGGATTTGGATTAATTTTGGTCAAGGAAAAATAATTTGACAACATGCTAATAATCCTAGACCTGATCCATTCAAGTAAGAATCTATTGTCATAAAATCTCAACAATCGAAGGCTTCCCTATTCAACACATGTCCTGATGTAGTTGTACTAGTCATAAAGCAAAGTATAATAAGTAAAATCTATTATATCATATTGTGAACTAGTTTTAGACATGTAGGACACCACATTCCTAGGAGAAATTATATCCAACCACATCAACATAATGACATCATTGTTTTTGCACCAAAATGAGCTGGAAAGGCATGCAAATATGTTGTATTGACCTAACAATTCTATAGTTAGTTTTGAAGGAAATTATGCTAAGCCAAAAAAATGCAATGTAAAACTATATACTTGAATGTAACCCATTTCAAGGGTTGGCTCTTTAGCTTTTACAATTGCATAAGTTGTATGATCAAATGATATACGCCTCTTAATGAAAATTAAAGTGTTGTTTGGCCTCTATATAAGAATATTGTAGAACATGTATGCTATGAAACTTTATTTTAATTAGCATAAATCATTCACCAATATGCAAAATTATTAAATCAAACATCCACAATAATAATTCATATAATGAGAAGACATAGATAATACCCTTAAGGTAGGGCAATGCCAATAACTCTCCTTAAGGAATAACTCCACAAGATCTCCCAATATGAGAGCAGCACTTAGAGAGGTTAAAGTTCCATAAGCCACTTTGTGGGTAAAGACGATTACATATGATTGATCTCCATGATGATTACAATGACAAATATCCCTTCTTTATATATCCATCTTCTAATTCTAATTTGGGGATCCGACTACTAATATAATATAATATTATAATATAATCAAACTTGGGTTGTGTGTGGCCCATGACAACCCTTATACAATATAATATCATATCCCCATTTATCTATTCCTAGGTACCCTAACAATGCATGTATGATTTCTATTTAAAGCATTTTTGTTAAAATCAAATGAACGATGTATTATGTTCAGAGTATATGGATTTCTCCCTAGATTACTATTAATTCAATTCTTGGAACGTTCAACTATGTATGTGGTTATTTGATTGATGTTTTGCAATATTTAATGATGGTTTGTCTATTAGGAAATTTAGTCCAGTTAAGGGAATGAAACTCTCATGCTATTATATCTCTTGATATTGTTGAACCTCAATTATTTTAAATCATAGCTTCTAACCCAACATATTGAATCAACATAGGACTAGTAGAGGAGATTTGATGAACCAAAAAATGGAGAAGTATCTAGAATCATTAGGCTTCAGTAATGTGGAAGAGATAAATAACACTCCATTTAAAGAAAGCATGTATGATGCTTTGATGATTCTAGGACAAACAAACCTTCTTCAAACATTTCTAAAAACTACTCATCTTGAAGGTGAATCACATTTAAAGCTTAATTTAGCTCAAGTCATTCTATGCCTAGAATGGAAAAATATAGACCACCCTTTCTACATGTCTTCATTCATGGAAGGATGGGTCACAATTGCTTGGTTGAATCTAGAGTAGCAATAACGGTGATTCCCAAAGCAATCTATGAATCTATGGGAATGAAGTATACTCATTCAAGTCCCGGAGTATTGCAACTAGATGAAACCCTGGTCAATATGGTTGGGGTAATCAAAGATATACTCATAGTCCTCCATAAAGTTCCAAAGATAACTATTAAACAAGAAGTTATGGTGGTTTATCTAGAGCCTTACTTCAATATATGACTCTCTAGGGAATGCATAGCCAAGTTGAGTGGCTACCTATCTCTGGACTACATCCACATATAAATCTCTCATAAAAATAGGAGAATAAAAATATATGCAAAAAATATCTATCCCATATCACATAGAGTTGATTTAAGAAGGGCATGTTAATTTGTTCAATGATGAAATTGGTCCCATTGAAGCGATCATAGATGAATTGTAGAATAAAAATGAGTTATTTCTTAGATACTTTAATGCTATGATTAAAAAAGGGATTGGCATCTATTCCATCATGTCATAAGTAGAAAAACCTTATGGCCCTATCAAATCAAGAGCTCAAGAATACAAAAATTTGGAAGCTCCACTTTGATGGATCTAGGTGCAAAAATGAGGGTGGAGCAAGAATAGTGCTAATATCCCATTATAAAGGGATTAAAAGGATCTCATATCGGTTAACTTGTAGCTGCACCAATAACATTGTAAAATATGAATCCCTCTGCCTATGATTTCTAGAAACAGATAAACTAGGAGTTAAGTTACTAATGATCTATGATGACTCTAAACTGATAGTAAAATAGACCAGAGAAATGAAACAACAAGCAACATTATCTCAAATCTTATTGAAATAAAGTCTTGGATCTATTTGAAAGCTTTGAAGCTCTGAACATAAAAGAAATTTCAATATATAAAAATGCACAAGCTAATACATTAGGCTTTCATGGAGCAAACTTCTGCTTGACATATAACATCTATAAGAATTTATATTCAGTCAAGCTAGCTTTCAGGCCCTATATAAGGACACCTTCTAACAAGTGTTTGATGATGATGAATAGATAGTGGATTTTTTTATTCAAGAGGGGTAACCTCTGAAAATATAATTAAAGAGTCACTTAAGATCATAGACCAATAAAATGCTATTCAGCTAAAAAATAATCATATCCCAAAAGGATTGATTACTCTTGAAAGTCTCTTTGATAATAGTGATCAATAAACCAGTTGGAAAATGAAAATTGGTAAGCAAGAGTTCAAAGAGATTCAATTTAAACTCAATAAATTGCTAAATATTGGAGTGAAATGTTTAAAATAATAGGTTTGGGAGCTTATCACACTTTGTAAGAAATATAATGGCATTATAGCGTGGAGCTATGATTATTTAATAGTTTACATCAAGGATACTATCTAGCACACTATAGAACTACTTCCAAATGCTAAGCCATTCCAACAAAAGTAGAGGCCATTCAACCCTAAGATAGTATCCCTAATGAAGCAAAAGCTACTAAAATTGTTCATAAAAAATAATTTACCCAATTAAGCACTCTACATGGGTAGCCAATTTGGTTCCCATCAAAAAAATAATAGTTATATTTTTCTTTGTGTGGATTTTAAAAATCTGAATAAAGCTTCCTTGAAAGATCATTACCCTCTTCCCTAAATTTACCAAATTCTCCATTCTATCCCTTGACCTACCATTATTGAATTTAAATTTTAAGGCCTTTCACCATGCAACAAATAAGGAATAAGATTTCGTAGTCCTGGATGTATGCAAAGAAAAACATTTCCCTAGAATTCATAGGGTTTTAAATTGTGTTGCGGGCCAAACAAGGTTAACTTCTTTCCTACTTTTGTCACATGCCCGTGCATTTAATTTATCACCCCAGGGAGCTTCGTAAAATTGCGAAGGATCTTGAACAAGATTTCTTACAATACCACTTGAGATGAGTCCACTAGTTCTACTATTGGGGGGTGTTTCAAACGGTTGTCAATCATTCATACACTCCTCAATAATTTACGTAAAAACAATTAAATATACATAAAGGAAATATTCACACATTCCTAGAAATGAACCTACTGCAAATACTAGAAATAGCAATGCGATAAACAATCTTATAAAAGCAATAAACTAATCTAGAAAACATAAGAAAAATAGGGGAAGAAATATTGGCTTCCTCCCAGCTGAATACGCACTTAGAAACTCTTAGAACTGTATTATGATTAACAAAGTATTACAATGCTTCTTCTGTATATCTCTCTATAATTACTATCAAAATATTATATATCCTATATATCCTCAGAGAGTTCTGTGTGTGTTTATATAGCACAAGCACAAAAATTATGTTACAAAGAAGTTGTAACAGTCGATTCATTCCAGACTAAACTAAGACAGTCTGGTAAATGTGATCGACTTCTGCTAAAATTGGAATTTGGTTCTAATGGTGGCATGTTCACTGATTGGTTTGTGCTTCGCCTGGCATTGGTAGGACATTATCATACATCGGTGTGATCCCCAATTTAGCTCTAAATGACGTAGAGTTGAAACTGCACCAGTTGATGTTGTGCACATCGTTCTTGTCTGGTCAACGGGTGAAGAACAGGGGCGCCTTCCCTATGAGGAAGGTGCCTAAGTATGTCAGGAACCTTCTCTATGTGAAATGTGCCTTATTGCCATTGGTGCCTTCCTATAAGAGGAAGATGCTTATCTTCTATTGGAACCTTCCTATGAGAGGAAGGTGCTTGCCTTCTAGTGGTGCCTTCCTGTCGACGCCTTCCTTATGAGAGGAAGGCGCTTGCCTTCTAGTGGCACCTTCCTTATGAGAGGAAGGCGCTTGCCTTCTAGTGGCACCTTCCTTATGAGAAGAAGGCGCTTGTCTTCTAGTGGCACCTTCCTTATGAGATGAAGGTGCTTCTTTTCCTTTTGTGCCTTCCTAGAAGAGGAAGGCGTTGGCCTTCTATTGGTGCCTTCCTAAGAGAGGAAGGCACTTACTTACGCTTGGCGTCTTCTTGGAAGAGGAAGGCGCCTACTTATGCTTGGTGCCTTCCTAGAAGAGGAATGCGCCTACCTTCTCTACATCGATTTCAAAAGAAACAAGTGCCAGGTCCATAAAAAGACCTCGACTGATCCAAATCTAACTAAATCAACTACAATTCCATAAAAATACACTGAAAACACATGAATTAGATAACACACATAATTTCATCAAATAATTATATAATCATTCATAAACATATGCAATCCTTATTATACAGCCGCATAATAATCAATAAATTATATACAAAATATGAGCATTTCTGATGCTCATCATCCCCCCATGCCTAACATATGCCATGCCCTCATGGCATCAAAACTATAGGTAGCCCTGCTGACCCCTCATCGTTGTCGTTTCTTGGTGGATTCAACTGTACCTACAGACCATGTTTACCTCTTCTACATGCTGGCATCTAGAGGTGTGGATATTCTTTGTCTATGCAGAGTTGAGGGTGCGACTATCGATTGTCCTTTCCTCATTCTGGCCGTTATCAGTGATGATCTAGCCAACATCATCTCTGCTGACTAGAATGTAGCTTCTGCAGCTTTCCATAGGTCAGTGTTCAGAGGTCTGATCACTGCAAGAGGGATATCTGAATTATCCCTCCTAGAATGAACTTCTTGGGCTTTGTACAATTAGGCTACTTCAGGAGTAAGCCCTACGTTCTCCCTTACAATGGCAACGGCCTCCAATTTGGGGCCATATACCCCCCACCATTCAAAATACCTTCTTATCATGGAGGGTTGTCCTCGAGATGACCCATAAATATCCCATAACTAGTTGTCCTCTACCGAATTGATGTAGATACCAGAGTCCCCCTACATCCTCGAGGTTGCCTTCCTAGTCTCCTTAGCTGTTGTCATCTCTTTGAGTAGTTGTTCGAACTATTTTGGCCTCTCCGTGAATGGCTGCATATCCCACTCGTCTTCCTCTGGCTTGGCAAAGGTCACCTTCACCTTATTTCAAGCCATCCTGGGCCCTTTTCCTCTGGCCTCTACAAAAAAATATGGTAGCTCGAATAGGGGTTTTCCCTTTCTCCCTGGCGAACGTCTTCTCACTCCAAGGGGCCTGCTCTGCAGTCCCCGTAGCATTCTCTTCACTCTGTGCTATCGTCCTTGGGGATGCTTCTTCATCCCCTTGTCTGTCCTGTGTCGACCCCTCAGGTTCTTCTCTTCCTTCTTTAGGTCCAGGGAGTTCTTCCTTATCCCTCGGTCCTGTCTACTTTTGTTAGCCTTCGTCTTGCTCTGTATCACTTAGGATGATGACAGGGGTGTTGTGGGACTTCTTTCCCTTTCACTCCCAAAAATAGAGGAATTCTCCCCTACCTTCGGGCTGCTCTGTTGGGTGTCCGATCGAAATTCTCCCAAAGAGAATACTTGTTCTACATATGTGGAAGAATTTTTTGGGACTTCTGTTACCCAGTCAGTTTGGATCAATGCGTCCCTTTGCTCTATTCCCCTATCCTAGAGTAGTTGGTTCTCCTCCCGCAACTACCGAACCAGCTGCTTGAGCTAGGTGATTCATATTTCTCTCTCTTTCAATTCCCCTCTTTGCTTGTTTTGGCAGTCCTCCAAAATTTTCTTGGCCATCCAACAATTGGTTTGCCACTCCAGTGCTTCCTCCAAGGCTGCGTCGACCTGATCATTACTTTCGAAAGTCCCTACATCTTGTGGGCTCCAATTTGTCAATTCCTGGAGGGTTTGGGCTACAATGTCGACTTTCGGGTTGCTCTATTTTTCTTCTACCAAGAGGAGTCACCATAGGCATTTCCTCCTAGGGACTAGCTGCCAAAACTTAGCCTCGCTACTAATAAGTGATGCTCCTTCCTCTTCATATTCAGGCACTGGGGAATACCCTCTTTCCTCTGTGAATTCAGGCACTGGAGAATGCCCTCTTTATTTTATGCATTTAGGCACTGGTGAATGCCCTCTTTCTTTCGTGAAATAGGGCAATTCCAATTTCTCGATACTTGCCATTTCCTCTGTAGGGCTTCACTCTTCTTTCCTTGTTTCAGCAACATCTTGTTGCCTTTATTGGTTGTCATCTCCCTCTACATCAGGGTTCTACCTCTGCACTTCTACATGGCAGACCAGTGCTGATATCAGCCCATGGTGGGCCAAGGTGGAGGGTGCTCCTTTTTGGTACCTAGATGCTTCATCCTTAAGGGCATTTTCTAGGTAGAAGGGCACGTTCAACTTCCTTCCATGCACCAGGTGATTCAAAAACTGCACATGGTTAGCATGCAGATGGGTATACTTCCTAGTGCATGTAAATAATTGAGCAACCTGCTCGAATATCTTCTACAGATGCATGGGAAGGCTACTTTTGGGTAGCCCTTCCTTATCTATAGACACATTTTCTCTTGGTAGCAGCACTTCAGTGTATGGCTTCAGCAGTCCACCTTTGTATATGCATTCCCTTGTGAGGGGCAATCTAGTCACCTGCGAGATGTATTTTGGGGTGACTGGAATTTCTACCACCTGCACTTGAGCTACATTGCCCCTCAAGGAGGTAGTGAATTCCTTGGCTACCTCCATATCCTAGTCCCGACTGACCAGGGTACAATATTCGAGCCATCCTTCGGCATCAAACTATGTTTTTACTGCCCCCCTGATTCCTTCCGTATCACTCAGCTCATTCTTCTTCATTGCGTGATTCTTCAACCTTCCTCCCATGGCGCCTTCCTTCACTACTATGTTTTTTTCTATCCTTACTTCTTCAGGAAGGCACCTTATTATAGGTAAGGTGCCTAACCTTAGCATTTATTTCTAGGGTACACCTTTTGATCCATATCATCGGCACACAATTCCAACTATGGGGGGATATGATTTTTATGACGGTGATATTTTTTCCCAGTACTACATAATTTATAAATAATTATATAAAAATTTGAGTTAGTATGCGCATACCTAATTTGGTGTTTCATGTGTTGTGAAGAGCGTTGATTCACTGATTTGTGACATGAGGGAGGGGTATGGTCATCTAATGCCGCTCGTTCGTGTGGTGGTTTCATTCCGATCAAGGCATCCGAGAGACTTAAGTGTTGGCTGTATGCAAAAGGCGCTCTTTGGTACCTTCCCAATGTGTAAGGTGCTTATGTGGTACCTTTTTAATATGGAAGGTGCTTATATGGAACCTTCTTGATGTTGTCGATGCTCTCTGAATGGATACACCTTTCGATGGTGGAAGGCATCTCTGATTGGATGCACCTTCCGATGGTGGAATGTGTCTCTGATTGGATGCACCTTCTGATGGTGGAAGACACATTTTTGATGATGGTGCCTTCTTGATATGGAAGGCACTTCTAAATGGGTGCACCTTCTTGATGTGGAAGGCATCTCGGTCTGTATGTGCCTTCCCAATGTGGAAGGTGCCTCAAGATTTTTTTTTTGTGTGGCGCATTCCAGCCACGAAAGGCGCCTATATATATATATATATATATTTTTTTTTTTTTTTCTTTTTGTGCACCTTCTCTATAAGGAAGGCTCCTTCTTCTAGTGGGTCGCCTTCTTTATAATGAAGGCATCTTCTTCTGGCGGGGCACCTTCTATATAAGGAATGCACCTTCTTCTGGCGGGATGCCTTCTCTATAAGGAAGGTGCCTTCTTATGGCGGGGTGCCTTCTCTATAAGGAAGGTGCCTTCTTCTAGCTAGGCACCTTCTTTATAAGGAAGGCACCTTCTTATGTGTCTTCTCGATGTGGAAGGTGCCTTATTATTGGATATCATGCTATGATTGACTAGGAAAGGGTGATCAAGCCTTCTCAGTCTTGCTTCACGTTGCCTCAACTTCTACCTATGAGTGTCGGTGTCATAATGTTGAGCCGAATCAGGCCTAGTTTCCCAGATACCTATTCCTCGTGCTGTTAGGTCCTCCACCTACAAAAAGCAAATGAAAAGAAAGAAAATAAAGGTAGTTAGATGCATTCTGTGCCTGTTAGGCCCTGGGTTAGGATGCCTGCAACTTGCATGCGGACGTCATCCCTGCAAAACACACCGTAAGAAAAAAACTAAATTAACTAATTTTGGTGAGCACCTCCATGCCCACCGTTTCACTTGTTAAGATTTTGGTCTGAATCTAACAAGATGGGGTCTCCTCCATGTCTATTCTGGATTCCACCTGTAAGGTTTCGAATGTGTTATAGGGGCACAGTCGGTGGCCATTGACCGTTAACACGGTGTTGCTGCCATCAATTTTTCTAACGTGCACTACCTCATTCTTGATGAGATCTACCACCTCATACGGTCCCATCCATCTTTGCATTAATTTACCTTTTCTTTCCTAGAACCAAGAATCATACAATAGCACCCATTCTCCTTCTTGGAACTGCTTCAGTTTAATGTGGTGATCATGCAACAACTTTCTTTGCTTTTGTATGATTTTCGTTCTTTGTAGAGCGTCCATTCAGATTTCATCCTGCTGATATACCTATCGAATCCTTTCTTCTTGAGCGTCATCCAAGCTCAAGTTCAATTTTGAAGCCGTCCTCAATGTCTTGATTTCAAATTCAATGGGCATCATCGCACTCTTCCCATAGACCAGTTGGAAGGGTGTGAATCCTATGGTGGATTTCCACGTGGTATTATATGCCTAGACTACCTTTGGCAACCGTGTAGCCCAATCCTTTCTATGTTGTTGCATGGTATTCATCAGGATGTTCTCTATTTCTCTGTTCGTCACTTCCACTTGCCCATTTGCCTACGGATGGTAGGGTGTAGTTTTATTGTGCCGAACTCTATCTTAATCCATCAAATCCTTAATCAACCTAGAGGTAAATTGAGGCCTCTAGTCTATTGTTATCTCTCTAGGGACCCAAAATCATGTAAAAATGTGGGCAAATAAGAAATCGATGATTGTTCTTTCTTTTGAATCTCTCAACGCTTGAACTTCAACCCATTTGGTGACATAATCTGTATAGACAAAAATAAACCTCCTCCCTATTGAAGGTGGATTAATTGGTCCCATGAATTCCATGCCCCACTTATCGAAGGGTTCCAGGTGTACCTGAGGTTGGAGGGGCATTTTGTCTTGATGGGTTGATCTGCCCATTCTTTGGCATTCATTGCACTTGCTGGTGTATGCAACTACATCCTTGAACAAAGTGGGCCAAAAGTACCCAGCCTGTAAATTTTTTTGGTAGTTTGTTTCCCTGCAAAGTGTCCTCCACATGGTTCATCATGACACACTTTGAGTACTTCTGAGAACTCCTACTCTGCTATGCATCTTCTTATAATCTGGTCATGTCCTATTTTGAACAGGAGGCCCTCCATCCATAGGAATGATGCACTTTTCTCTATAACCGCATAATTTTCTCAGAAAGAGAGAGCAGGTGAGGTTCTTTCGCTGGCAAAGTAATTGGCTATATCTGCGTACCTCAAGATTTTCTCACTAATGGTGAACAAATGTTCATTCAAAAACTGGTCTTCCACTACTGTATGGTCTGTTGGTATCAATTTGGATAGAAAATCTGCTACGATGTTGTTCTTGCCTGGTTTGTCAACTATTGTGATGTCAAATTCCTATAGTAACAAGAGCCACCTAATAATTCTTCCACCAATGGCCGATTTGCTCATCAAGTATCTGATGGCTACATGGTCTATGTGGAAAAATACCTTATACCCCATGATATAATGGCAAAATTTGTTTATGACATGCACAACTACAAGGAACTCCTTCTCCGTCACCGTGTAGTTGAGCTCGACTCCTGCCAAGTTTTTGTTGACATAGTAGATGGCGTAAAATTCTTCACCATCCTTCTGTTCGAGGACTACTCCAATTGCATCGTTGGATGCATCACAGTAGATATAGAATGGTATGGCCCAATTTGGTCCTCTTAAAACTGGTGTGGATATCAGTTTCTCTTTAAGCAACTAGAATGCTTCTTCACAGTCTTTCGTCCAATTGAACTCCACATCTTTGGATAATAGAGTGTGTAGTGGTTTTGCAATTTTGCTAAATTTGGTGATAAATCACCGGTAGTACCCGAATGATCCAAGAAAACTCCTCACCTCTCTCTGTGTTCTGGGGATGGGTAGGTCTCTGATGACCTCAATTTTCTTTTTATCAACCTTTATTCCTTCTGTGGAGAGGTGGTGTTCCAGTATGATGCCTTCTTGCATCATCATAAAGCATTTCTTGTTTCTCAGGGACAAATTGTTTTCCTTGCTTCTTTCGAGCACTCTTTCCAAGTTCTTCATTGCCTCATCAAAGGTTTATCCATAGATGGTGAAGTCATCCATGTATACTTTGACCACATCTCCCATCATGTCTAAAAATATGCTAAGCACCACCCTTTGAAAGGTGGCAGGTGCGTTGCATAATCCAAAAGGTAATACCCGATAGGAAAATGTTCCCCATGGGCAGGTGAACGTTGTCTTGTCCTGATCCTCTTATCCTATCTAGATCTAGTTGTATCCACTAAATCCATCTAGGAAGGAGAAATACTTCCTCTCTGAGAGTGTATCCAAGACTTGATCAATGAATGGGAGCAGGAAGTGGTCCTTCTTGGTCACTTTATTTAATGCTCTGTAGTCCACACATATTTGCCACTTCCCATTATTTTTAGGGACTACCACTAACGGTGATACCCACTCACTATTGGAAATCAGATAGATGAATCCAACAGTCAAGATTTTTTGTAGTTCTTCCTTGATAATATCTCATTACCAAATTCATTCTTCTCTGTGGTTTCCTGCTTGGAGTTGCATGATCATCTAGGTATATACGATGGGTACAGATATCTGGGTTGATACCCTACATATCTGAGTAATCCCATGTAAATGCCTGTTGGTGTCTAACTAGGATCTCTTCTACTTTCATCAATTGTGTGGGAGTCGACCCACTACTGACATTCAACATTCTTCTTGGCCCGACATGTATCTGCTAAATATGGTGATCTTGGGCACCAGCCAACGACGATCCACGTGCAAAGATGGAGGACTCCCCATGGAGGAACTCCATAATAGCACCATATTTGTCTTCTTATGCCAACTCATCCAACATCATAACCATCTGGATCATGGATAGATCAATATTTTCATGCTCGATCAACATGGGTTCTCTTACCGAGTCGACGGACTATGCTGGGGGTGAAATAGTCAACATTTTAACATTTCATCCATCGTATATGGTCATCAACCCATCTCAGTAGCTGATGTAAGCGTCATCTGTTTCCAGCCATGGCCTTACCAAGATGAGTGAATAACCACCTAGCCTAGTTTTAGATTACAGGACTAAAAAGTTGGTTGGGTATTCCCCTACGTTGACTGTCACTATTATGTCTTCCAAAATTCCTTTCGATGCCATGATCGATCGATCGACCAGCTGCAGCACTGTCGTAGTGGTTTCAGATTTATGAGTTGTAGCCTCTGCATGGTCTCCTGAGGCATTACATTGATGGCTGTTTCGATATGGACCAACGTATTGGACAGGGAATGTCCCTCAATTTTTACAGTCAGCATCGGGTTGCCCGGGTCTGCATACTTTGGATGGCACATTTTTCCCATCATCAAATCTACTAGTTTACCCATGACATTGATAGTCTGGGTTGCTCTTCATCTTGGCTTCCTTAGACACATCTCTCTTATCACCTTGGTATATATCGAAACATCTCGGAAGGCTTGAAATAATGGAATTTTCACTGAGGTTCTTCAAGCTATACAAGATATCGAACTTTGGCTGTGTTATTTTCCTCTGTTCTTGCAGTCGATTGGGAAATGGAGCCTTTGCTCTCTCAAGCATTTCTTCTATCACCTCTTCTATAAGAGGTTTTTATCATACCTCTTCCTCCTCTTCTACCAGTGGAGGCGTTCCTACTCCTAGCTATCTACCAGATCTAAGCTAAATATGGTACATCGGATACATCTCACCCTCCATGTTGTATGCTGGCTCATTCACCCTGTTATTCAGATTTGTCGTTGGTTGTGTGAGTAGTTGCACAAGTCTCACTATTGGCAATGCCGATAAATTCTATTGGGGGTGAGCTGGTGCTACATTATGTGGAGCCTGATTCCACGGAGTGTGGTATCTCCACTACTGCCTAGGATATGGATATGGCATCCATTGCTGCTGGTTTGGGAATGTTGCTAGGGGTGCGTTGGACCAGGGTGATGGCCCCCACCACCCCATGTTAGGTGGTTGAGGCTGGCCTTGGTTCATGTATGGTCCTCCCCCATATTACGACATTTCAGTTGGCATATTCCCCACAGGGGGTTGTGGCCAACTCTTTCGATTCCCTATGAAATAGGCATCCATGCTTTAACATCCGCCTAATTACTGGGCAGTTTCGGGCACAATCAAGTTTTATGGTTTAGCCTGCAAACTGCGCATACTCTAACTTTGTTCTCCGGGCATGCATTCTTTGCATGCTTCCCTCTGTATTTTGGACAGAAATAAGCCAATGTTGCTTCGTTTTCTTGCTTCTTTTTCTCTAACAACAGCGTATCCATCTGCAATGCTAGAGATGAGATCATTTCGCTCTTTTAATCTTCCAACATGTTACCTATTTTTGTCTTCATGACTGAAGAAATCTCTTTCATGGTTCTAGAAGTGTTCTTGCATCTCCTTCTTGAGTTGTTCCAACATAGTTGTCGGATGTCTTCCATAGCGTGCTAGTAGACGTCACCTCTAGAGATCATTTTAAGAGCCTCCAATGATTCATTGGTAAGTCCTCTCAAAAATATATTTTTGAGGGACTTATTAGATAGTTTTGTGTGAGGATATCATTGAATATTGAATTTGAATCTCTCCTAGTATTCCTTGAGAGACTCATCTTCTTTCTGTGGCATGCTCAGGACCTCTTCTCTAGAGTCTCTTGCTCTCCCAAAATATTGGTATTACTCTAAAAAGAGCTTCTATATTTGATCCCAAGTGGCAATGTGTTTGTCTCCTAAACCGATGAACCACCGCAGAGCTGCATCATCCAACATGGAAGGGAAGAGTTTTAGCTTCTGCATATCAGATTTGTAGTCCACAGACCTGCATAAGACATCAAAATTAAATAAAAACAGGTCAGGGTCCTCAGTTGGGTATCCTCTGAAGGTCGAAAGGTGAGCAGGGGATATGTTTTTCATTTTGTTATCTCCTACTCCTTCATCAATCGATAAACTAAAGCCAGATGAGACTTCTTCATTGTCAGCCATTTTTTTAGGAAATGTGGTCTCTAATGTAGTATTTATGGCCTTATAGTCATTTAAGACTTTCTGAGTCAAGGCTCTAAGGTTTTCTGGTGTTATCATATGATCTTCTATAGCTTTCCACAACAAGGCTTCCTCTAAGGGTGTCCTATTAAACAGGGGATTTATGATTATTCATTCTTCCCCACATTGATGGGATGAGCAGGAACTTTGCACAAAGTGTGGCTCCTCACTCCAATGGATTGTTGGAGATGGGTAGGGTGAGTCTAATTCAAATTTAGAATGCTCAGATGAATCAGGTTCTGATGGATTGGTTTTTATAAACCGATCTTCAGGTCCTCTTCTTCTCAAAGAGCTTATACAAGGTCAGATGGAAGGTTTCCAGTTATTGTAAATAATCTATTTGAGACGCTTCCCCGACAACGATGCCAAAATATTACAAGCCAAACAAGGTTAACTTCTTTCTACTTTTGTCACATGCCCATGCATTTAAGTTATCAACCCAAGGAGCTTCGTAAAATTGTGAAGGGTCTTGAACAAGATTGCTTACAGTACCACTTGAGATGAGTCCGCTAGTTCTACTATTGGGGGGTGTTTCAAACGATTGTCAATCATTCATACACTCCTCAATAATTTACGTAAAAACAATTAAATCTATAGAAAGGAAATATTCACACATTCCTAGAAATGAACCTACTACAAATACTAGAAATAGCAATGCGATAAACAATCTTATAAAAGTGGTAAAATAATCTAGAAAACACAAGAAAAATAGGGGAAGAAATACTGGCTTGGAGTGGGCCCAGGCTCCAGCAGCTTCCTCCCAACTGAACACGCACTTAGAAACTCTTAGAACTATATTATGATTATCAAAGTATTACAATGCTTCTTTTGTATATCTCTCTATAATTACTATCAAAATATTCTATATCCTATATATCCTTAGAGAGGTCTACGTGTGTTTATATAGCACACCCGTAGAACTTCTATTACAAAGAAGTTGTAACAGTCGATTCATTCTAGACTAAACTAAGACAGTCTGGTAAATGTGATCGACGTCTGCTAAAACTGACATTTGGTTCTAATGGTGGCATGTTCACTGATTGGTTTGTGCTTCACCTAGCATTGGTAGGATGTTCTCATACGTCGGTGCGATCCCAAATTTATCTCTACATGACGTAGAGTTGGAACTGCACCAGTCGCTATTTTCCACGTCGTGCTTGTCTGGTCAATGGGCAAAGAATAGGGGTGCCTTCCCTATGAGGAATGTGCCTAAGTATGTCGGGCACCTTCTCTATGTGGAAGGTGCCTTACTGTCGTTGGCACCTTCCTGGAAGAGGAAGGCACTTATCTTCTATTGGTGCCTTCTTGTGAGAGGAAGGCGCTTGCCTTCTAGTGGCACCTTCCTGTCGGTGCCTTCCTTATGAGAGGAAGGCACTTGCCTTCTAGTGGTGCCTTCCCATCAATGCCTTCCTTATGAGAGGAAGGCACTTCTTTTCCTTTGGCACCTTCTTGGAAGAGGAAGGCACTGGCCTTCTATTGGTGCCTTCCTGGGAGAGGAAGGCGCTTGTATTTCCTTGGCACCTTCCTGGAAGAGGAATGCGCCTACTTACGCTTGGCACCTTCCTAGAAGAGGAAGGCACCTACCTTCTCTGCGTCGATTCTGAAAGAAACAAAGTTCCAGGTCCATAAAAAGACCTCGAATGATCCAAATCTAACTAAATCAACTGCAATTCCACAAAAACGCACTAAAAACACTTGAATTAGATAACACGCATAATTTAATCAAATAATTATATAATCATTTATAAACATATGCAATCCTTATTATACAGTCGCATAATAATCAAAAAATTGTATACAAAATATGAGCATTTCTGATGCTCATCAAATCGCTCTTTGACCTCCTTTACCACCTCCTTGTTGAGGGTTCGAGGATGCTAAGTAATTCAATTTTATAATTTCAATCAGGTTTGGGTAAACGATGAATATGAGTACAAGATTATTTTTACCATGAAGTGGGGGGCATTTTCTTATTTAAGGATGCCTTTTGGAATATCTAATATCGAAGCAAATTTTCAAATATCTATGGACCTAGCTTTTGAATACCAGGTAAACAAAGTTATATTGATTTAGTTAAATGATATGATATTTTTTTCACATCAGAAGGAGAAACACCTTGATCATCTTTGACTTGTGTAGAGAGTTTGGAGTGTCTCTAAATATAAATAAATCTATATTTTCAATTCATGAAGGAAATCTATTAGGGAAAAGGAAGGTCTATCCATTTATTTAGATAGGGTTAAAGAAATATTAGTGCTCACAATTCCATAAAACAAGAAAGGTTTATAATATTTCTTTGGGAATATAAAATTTATTTTGAGGTTTGTATCTAATTTCACTCAAATAGTAAATCTAGTGATGGAGATTCTAAGAAAGGATGCAACTTTTACATGGACAGATGCAAGAATGGAAGTGTTCAAAAATATCAAGCATGATATAACTAAAGCTCTGATACTTGCCAACCTAAATGATCAAAGCTATTTCATTCTCTATGTATATGGTATTGAAGAAATCTTTGTAACAATGCTACCTTAGAAGAATAAATATCACAATGAGAGTCTAATAGCATTCCTAAGCCAAAAACTACACAACTATGAATAGCACTATAATAAAATCAAAAAATAGGTATTCACTCTCATGAAATTTTTGAAAATTTTGAGGCACTACATTTCACAGAGCAATGTTGTGGTATACATTTTTCATCCAAATATTTGGAACTTCATCATGGAAGTAGATCTAAGAAAAAATAAAGTTGGTTTGATTACCAAAATTTAAGAATATGATATAGAAAATTTTCCCACTAAGCTAGTTAGAAGACGAGCCCTATGTGAACACCTCGTGAAGTGCAAGTAGTAAATAACCAGATACAACAAAGCAACCATATTGATCAGTTAATTCATTTTCTTTAGATTGGAAAGTATCCTTATGGATTTACTTCTTAGAGGTAAAAGTATAGGCTACAAGCTATTAATTATGTTATGATTAATGATAATCTATACTAGAATAATTTCAATGGAGTGCTCTTATGTTGTATACCTCTAGACAAAGCAAATGAAATCTTGAGTGAATTTTATTTAGGCTTCTTAGGTGGGAATTACATGAAATATGATAAACTCCTAAAATCCCACATCCTCATACCATTGTAAATACTATCATTTTATCTTTGAAATACCATTTAGCATTATTATCTTCTTTCCAACCTACCATTGTTGCATTCCGTATTTCTAGTTATAAATTATTGGAAACCTTCTTTGTAATCCAAGAAATTGAAGACATTGTTTATAAATGGTAAAAAGAGCATCCACCTCAAAATTAAAAGAAGAAGGTAGTACCCTAGATGTATAATATTGTATATACAATTATCGACAAGCGAGTCAAAGCAGTTTCTATCCCAAAAGTCAACAAGCCTGCTTAAAAAATGATAGTAACATAATATGATATTAAGGTGCAAGAATTTGACATCTCAAGAATCTTGAAGGAGGATACAGTTAGAGATATTTATATTGAGGTAAACACATTATATCTCCAAGGAAATTAAGGGCAATAAAATATAGATCTGTAAAAAATAAAATTGATAGCTTGAAGCAAATATTGGATAAGGAGGAAGTAGGATAGAAGGCTTTGAAACAAGAAGTCAAGGAACTAAAATAAAAATTAAGCAAAACCCTAACTATAGAGAAAATCCAATAAAGATATGTGAATATTCAAGATTTAGAGTAGTTGTAACAAGGGGAAACAAAAACCCAATAATAGGAGGAGTTGCAAGAGTTAGGATCAACACTCTAGGGTTACAAAGAGAAATTGGCAGCAATACAATTGGAGTTGGAAAAAGAAAAGAAGAAGCCTTAGAACCTGAATCTTTCTTGGAAAGCACTAATACAAATTTGAAGGTAATATTGGAATAAAATTGAGGAGGCAACTATGAAGGATTTTCCACTAATAGATAATATGGGATACATTATAAATCTCATCCAAGATGCCCAATTCAAACTCAATAAAGCAAGGGAAGCAACAGTTGATAAGGTGGAGCAAGTGGAGGTAGTGATTAAAATAATGAAGAACAAAAAATAACACCTACATCTAGTAGCACATATTGAGAGGTATTTGGATGAAGTAAAATTTTTCTTAAAGTAAATAATATATGGTAGTTAGTTAATTCTACAAGGAGGTGATGTAATCTCTACATTAAGAGAAAGAAAAAATAAGGTAAGGGTCCTAGTTGAGAAACTTATAGGCCTTGATTTTATAATATTTTGGGATAAGGTCAGTAAATTCCACATTGAGGAGAAGCTTCGTCAGTATTTGGACCATATGATCAATGATGAAAGTGTGTTTGAATCATGGCCTAAGCCCTTCAAAATAAATCAAGTAATTATACTTTTAAATAAATTTCCTATACTACTTTCAAATTCATAGGAGCTAGTTCAAAAGTACAATAATCCATCTTATGAATAATACTTTGAGATAAGGGATGTTTTGTATAAGGTCAAGGGAGTTTTTATCCCTAGCCAAAAGTCTTTGAATAAGGTCTACAAAGTATCTCAGCTTATGGGAGCTCCTTCAACCATCCAAAGAACTAGTGGAGAATAATAGGGTGAAACATCTAGGGCAACAACATAGGAAGGACAAGACAAGTTTTTTGGTATGGCAATAAATGACACCATGGAAATGAAAAATAGATAGATTAGGTGTCTACTTGAATTTTAGCTTCTCTTCTTTTTGACTCCATACCCAATGGACAAGCTATATGGGTTATCTATTTTTTGCAAGTAGAAACCCCCTAGGAGGTGCCAATAATGTGGTTTAAAATATTAACCAACCTGGATATAGTATTACTTCGAGAAATAAATTTTGTTGACTAGATAAAAGATACTAGACTAGAAGGTAGAAAGAAAGTCAAACACATACGACAACCATCAGGCCAAAAAATTGGCTAAGGCAAAGAAGTTTAGCATTTTTTCCTGAGTGTCATAGTAAGAATTTGGCTAAGTATGGAGAAAGCGGTTGGACTTTTATGAAGCTAACATCATCATAGGATATATAAAAATTCTAACACTTGGCATGGATAAACCTCAAAATTGGCTAAGGCAAGAGAGTCTAGCATTTTTCTATAATTCCAAGCCCAAATTTTGGTTAAGTCCAACAAATAGCAGGTCATAATTTGAGAGCATTGACATCACCATGGGAAGCACAAAAAATCTAGCACAACATTAGGCTAAGATAAAAAATTGTCTAAGTATAAAAGCGAAGGTTGGATTTTTGTGAGGTAGATGTCAGTATAAAGCACACAAAAATTCCAACACTAAAAGTAGTTGGATCAAAAATTTAGCTAAGGTATAAAGCCCAACATGAGAAAGGGTTAGATCTTAATAAGGCTTATGTCTCACACCCAATAGTGCACCATGTTGCATATTACATAAGTAGCTAAGTATGAAGCAACCAGGTTAGATTCTCAAGGAATGTAATGTCACTCTAGGAAGTAAAAAAATTGATACACAATTAGTCTAGACCTATATTTTGGCTAAGGTATGGAGCCTAAAGCTATCCCCTTTAGGTAGAATCAACTCTGTTAGAGTATCACAATAACTAGATGCTTATCTATCGCACATCTATCCCTATCCAAATGGCCTAGTCATCAAGTGAAGTGGTAAAAATAAAACCTATTAAATAATGCTCTAAATCAGCTAAAGGCACATGGATCCCAAGATCATAAAAGAGATTAGAACCAACCACATAAGCATAAATACATCATGGTAGTTATACCAAACTAATCTATAAATGGAGGCCCATGTTCCACACTTACCCCTATCAGGTTTGTAATCAGTTTTTTCAATCATGTTAAGCTAATAGAATGTAATGTAAATCTATAAATAGTGTAAGATACTTATAATATGGATCGACTCTTTAGCTTTTATAATTGCATAAGTTTTATGATGAATTTACATGTGCCCATCAATAAATATTGAAGTTATGTTTGGATTCTATTGGAGGATATTGCAGGATAATATATATATGAATGTGAGTTAAAACGTTGTGCATTTTTGTTTATTCTAAATGAATGGTGTATTCTATTAGATTATTTTTCTAAATTGGATAATTTTCTGGATTACTTTTATTTATCCCATGGAATTCTTAGTTGTATGTGTTAATTTGGATTAATGTTATACAAAATTATATGTTAGTTGGTTTGTTAGGCATTTGAATTTAGTTGAGAGTGCAAGACTCTCATACCTTATGTTTCTTGTTTTAAAATCTTGACCAATTTTATTTCTCCTCTCTAACCCTTATCATTTATTTCTTTAGTATTCAAAATCCATTTTAGTTTAGCTAGCATTATAGGAATCAACCTACTTCATAGGTTGACTAAAAAATATTTGCATTCATCCTATCTTGGCTAGATCATAGGGCACATCTCATCCACAAATGCAAATTTTGGACCAAGAAGTACCAAATAAAATAATATACAAATAAAGTAACCTAGGATAATAGATTATCTTAATTAAACTTAATACTACAAAGGTGTATACTCCCATACACCAACACTACCCTTAAGTACACCTTGAGTATGAAAAATGAGACAAAAATCAAATATGGGTGTTGATAACTAGGCCTTATTGGGTACTCATGAACAATATGCTAAAAAATAGAACTGTAATCTACCCCCCCCCAGAAAATAAAAAACAAAAAATAATTGGGGGGTGGAAGGACAACTTCACCCTAAGTATTGACCAAATTAGGACATATTTGATTGTGGCTAAAGGTTTGGTGAATATTTTCATAACCTACTCCTCTATGTGATAATAATACAAATCAATCAAATGATCATGGATAAGTTGTTGGATGAAGTGCATGAGGATATCAATGTGTTTTGAGTGTTGATGCTCCATTGATTTACAATATGAATTAAACTCTAGTTATTACACTAAATGGAAGTGAGATGTTGTTGAGGAAGGCTAAAATCAATAATCTATCAAAACTACAATACCTCCTAACTAGTAAGAATATTGCCTATGTACATGGACCCAGTTAAGGATAATTTAATTGTAGATTACTTCTTACAAGAACATGTGATAAGACCAAATTCAAGAAGATATACATAGCCAAAAGTAAACTTATGATCACCAACATAACCTAACCTATCTGAGTCAATATAATCCACAAGAAATGTAGTACCTCCTAATGTACACTGGATGCCAAATTGAGCAATTCCATAAACATGAGTATATTCTTTGCTACTTTTCAATGACTCTCAAGGGTTTTATGAAAAATATGAGACAAGGCCAACAATAAAGGAAATATTTGGGAGGGTGTGAGTTAAGTATAAAATACTACCCATCAACTATTTGATAAATTACTATTAATTATCAATATATAACACTTAGTAAACAAAGTAACTCCTAACTAGAAAGGTTTTGGATCAAATGTGTAGACAAGCATGTTGAACCTATTAAGTCCAAGGTATACTTATACTATAAAATTTTGATCCTAGTCTGTGTCACCTAAAGACTAAGAAAATACTAGAGACCCAAACCAAACATCTCCAATTTTTCCTTCAAGGTGGATTTAACCTCACAAGTCATTGAGGTGGAAATCCTGGTGATGATCAACATAAAACACAAGTATTAGTAGTTCACTTCCCTATTGTTGAAGATAGTGTGATCTAGGTGACACTTGGAAACTATTGAAATATGAAATAATGTATACATATTCTTATACCAAGCCCTAAAATATCATTTGAATGCATATGTTATCATCATATTATACAACCAATTAAAGAATCCTCAATGTATCTAGGAGGCTGCTCCATGTAGATCTCATCTTAAAGCTCATTACGAAGAAAAACACTATTCATAACCATTTTATGAATTAACAAATTGCATGAATCAATAAGAGAAAGAACAATACAAATGGAATCCATATTTTCTATAGGTGCAATGGTCTCAAAATAAGTCAATTTCCTCTACTTGAGAGAAGATATTTACAACAAAGCAAGCCTTGTATTTATTAATTGAACCATTTGTTGCATACTTGGTCTAATAAATTCATTTTCTATGAACCAAGTTTCTTCATATGGAGAAGGGACTAAAGCCCAAATGTTATTCCTCATAAAGGAAGAATACTTTTCTACCATATCCTCATCCAATTTAGGTTTTCCAACTACATATTTGAAATTCTATGAATATGCTATTTATAAGTACTTGGAAATAAAGTTTACACCATATGTTTGAGATCTAGTGTATACTATATATGATGTTTTACCTAAAAAACTACCTACATCCTATAGTGTAGTTCTCACCCATAGAGTTTGTCTCAATGTAATACAAGGAGTGCAAACAATTGGTGGGACTTATTCAACATAATAATTTGATAAGACATCACCATGATATAAGAAAATTATAGTAACATTAGTGGATGAAGTAGTAGAAGAATAAGTGGAAGATGAAATCTTGGAGAAGGAATGGTATTCAACCTGAACATATTGCCTATTTAGTACTTCATGAGTACTTGGATCAAACAACCAATAGGCCTTAACATCTTCACAATAGCCAACAAAGATCAAGGTTTGGATATTTTTCTCCATAAATTTACAATTGTTATTAATAATAAACACCTAATGTTACAACCAAAGACTCAAAAAGCAAAACCATTAGGTTCATCTTTACTCCATTCTTATCTAGGGGTGATATTTCATTCTCCATTCTGAGGATTATAGTTTTGAATGTGATTAGCATAATTAATGGTTCAACCCAAAACTATGGATCAATGTTCTTTCTTATATCATATATTTTAAAATTTTCTCAAAGTGTGATTCTTTTATTTCACAACATTCTATTCTAGAATATATGGAACTGCATATTACATTTGAATATCATAAAGTGTGCAAAAATATCGAAATGGTTCATATATTCTCCTCCATTTTTTATATCAAGTTGTTTGTTTAGAAGACCATATTACTTCTCAACAAAGGCTTTGAAAATTTGAAAATTATCAAAGACTTAACTTTTATAATTACAAATGTACAACCAAGTATGGATTGAGAAGTTATCAATGAAAGTGAGGACATAATTAGCTCCTTCAAATGTTGAATAAGAAATGGCATTAAGTAACTATGAATGAACTTAGGTGGAGATTTGGCTTTACAAGCCTTACCTTTTTCAAACTTTTCATTATGATGTTTACTAAGAACAAAAAAATTACAAAAACCATTTATTTGAGAAACTTTTGTAAGGTTAAAGACTATACTATAAGTGCTCAATTGTTACAATTACTTATAGTTGGTGTATCCAAAATACTAATTTTACAACTTCCTCAAGATATTGGCACATGCAATAAGATTTGAAGGCCCACATGAAGTCTCAAAAGAAGCAAACTTATATAATTGAGTTGAATCATCAACAATCCCAAAGGCTATCACAACTTGAGGATTATTCAAGTCTCTAATCACTATATTGTGTGATGAGAATTCCATTGATTTGCTATAACATGAATGATAAATCTAGTATATGGATAGAGGACCAATGGGGATATGTGGAACATATATGGTATAATTTATAGTTCCCTTAGTCATCTGAACTATTCCTAATACCAAATCTCATGAGGGAAAAATATCTAACAATTTATTTTGAAGCATTACACTCTATAATAGAAGTAGTGGTAGCTAAGACATAAGCTATGGAAGAAATATTTTTTCTTTTATCATTTGAAGAAGAAGAACAAGAGGATTTAAAATCTTGTATCTTATGCTTATTCATAGATTCCTTACCATAAAAAGAACAATATTAATCTAACTTGTCTTGTACATCTATTAGATTGTAAAGATATTAAATAATTAATCTATCTAAATGAATCAACTAACTTGTCTTGTACATCTATTAGAGAATCCAAACTTTCAATGTAATTGTAAAAATTTCAGAAACACTTATGAGTCCTTGTGTTTTATCATATTTTTTAAACCAATGTATTTTCATATCTTTTGTTGGTTCAAGTTCTATTTCTTGAGTCACTTTATAAAGACCTTTATGTATCCATAATTAATTCATGGCAACTTTCCATGAATGATAATTATGTGAAGTTGAAAGTGGGGGTAGCTTCAACTCATATATTATACTTGTACAATATTTTCAATCAATTTATGCAATTAAACTTATAGTTTATGCCTAAGAGTGATTAAGAATAAAAAAAGACATGCATAGAATAGAAGTGAAGCACTATCAACATATGCCACTTAAATGCAAATGATGCAAGTAAATTCCAAAGAAAGATATTGACACATGAAATTTATGCCTCACAACCCCTAATTTTTTATTAGGCACTAAATAGTGCAATGTGAAAACCCCCTCAAAAATTCAATTCAAATATAATTTTATTCTAAAAAATAATTTATAAATGGCATAACAATGAAAGACAAAAATTATAAGTTGGAATTTCTAGCTTAAGTGTTAAAGTCTCTAGTCATAAAATAGTTCAAGTATAATATGACATGAGTATTCAATGTGATCTCCCCATTACATTCAATTAGAAATAAATGGAAATGGTTTTGAAAAACTTTACCACTCATAGAATGAATTTAATAACAAATATGAGATACAAATATGGAGGACTTTTGAAAAGTAATACTAGTTTTATTGAGCCTATTGTCCCAACTCATAATTTCAAACAAGGTATTATTTTTTCTAAATTAGAATATTTGTGGTAATTATTGGGCCCCCATTCAACTAAAGTTTTCTAAATATGTTGATGCATGCATGATGGAATATAAGTCAGATTTTGAGAAAAAATACATCAAATAAAAAAACCCAAATATGAACATCTTCAAACATATATGAAATCAAGAGATATTCTAATTTACAAAGTTGTGATAAAAATGAAAAGATCTCAATTTGCACATTATTGTGATGATGGTCATACAATTGAAAGATGTTGGAAGTTAAATTCTTGCAAGTGTTGTGGTGGAACTAATCATAGTTGTTCTTATTGTTGGTATCACCACAAGTGTCCTAGGTACCATCATATTTTATCTTATTGTTGGTATCACCATGACTTGGTTTCTTACCCATTTGAGAGGTAAGTATCTTCTATTTTCAACTCCTTTTTCTGAGAGATGCATAATAATGTTTCATAGTTTGATAGAATGTTTTTAAAACCCTTATGCATATTAATTAGCTAATTTTGAAATTCAATTATCTTTATTTATTTGGTATTATCTCATTCATTTCATTATGCAATTAATTATAATTTCTTTTATGATCTTAACATGATTAGCATTCTTGTCTTAAAATTTTCAATATCATGTCTATCACAATATTTTGTGTTTTTGATATATGTATAGAGATTTATTTTCTTCACTTTTTATTTTATTTTAATATTGATTTTATTTCAATAATGTAATTACTTGATATCATTCTTATTCATGTCTCTTTATTCAATCAATCTTATGTTTCATCTAATCATTCATGTTTGCCATATTATGATATATATCTTCTTCCATTATATTTCACACTCTATATTTATTTTTTGAGGCTTTGATATATTAAATAATGAATGATATTGATTATTATCATGGATAAGATCTATTCAATCCATTATTATTCACCATACTTAGTCCTTTTGACATCATATTTTGATATTGAAATTTGGATCCTACCTTGATGTTAGGATTCAAATATGACAATACAAGTATTATGTATAATATATTCAAATTCAATACTTATTTATTCAATCCAATATAATTTACCATCCTAATTGTTCAAGTCCATCATTCAAAGCACTCTCTTGGGAGGGTGGAGACCGTGGTTCGAATCCCTCAGGCCTCATGGAATCAGAGGATGTGTCGTGCTATTACCTTCAGCTACGTTAAAAATTCTACTCGATGCAACAAAGGTTATAGTGGTAGTAAGGAGCGAGATTTGAACCCACGATGAGGTGATGAAAAGTGTAACGAGTTATCGATTCCTCTAGTATATGCAAAAAAATACCATCTTGATATATGAATATTTATTTGTTGCTATTCATACTTATATCAAATTATGGATAACATTTCTTTACTTTCATTATCAAATATCTATTTAATTTTAATCCTTCTTTATAATTCTTAGAGTAAAGTACATCATTAAATCTAATGCAATTATAGGCTCTCACTAAGTTGCAAGCTTACTATAGTGGTAAGTACTTTGACCTCTCTTTGAGGTCCAAGGTTCAAACCCCACTCAGTATGAGGGGATTGGGACCCCTCATGAAAACCAGTGTAAACTCATTGAAAAAATTATAGGCTCTCACTTGATGTTAAACTATCATGAATTTCATGATCATATGTATGGTGCTTCATTTGTAATATTAGTCTTATGTATTTATGCATATCCATTACAATTTATTATTATTTTTTTTAAATTGATGCATAATTTCTTTAGAGTATTTTGTGTTATATAGCAATTCAACTCTTATAAAAGATCTTATGCTTTTTATGAATATTATAAATATTTCTTAAAGTTTATCTTTGAATTTGTGTTAGTAATGGTTTTATTTCAATAATCCAATTACCTAATTTCATTCTTATTCATTCCCATTTATTCAATATATCTATGTGTTAGCTAATTATTCATATTTGTGATATTACGATCTGTATTTCATTTCATTATATTTCACACATGATATTTATATTTTGAATCTTTTATATATCAAATCATGAATGATATTTATTATTATCATGGATAAAATTTAGTTAATCCATTTATTCTTATTCGCTATCCTTAGTTCTTTTATAATAAAATTTTGATATTGAAATTTGGATCCTATCTTGATATTAGGATTCAAATATGATGATACAAGTATGGTGTATATTTATTCAAATTTGATACTTTTTTATGCATTCCACTCAAATTTATCATCTTGATATATGAATATTTTTTGTTACTATTTATAATTATATATCAAATCATGGATAATATTCCTTTATTTCAAGTATTAAACATCTATTTAATTTTAATGCTTCTTTATAATTCTTAGACTATACTATATCTTTATATCTAATATTATTATGGGTTCTCACTTGATATTAAATTATTATAGAGTATGTGTTTCATGATCATATGGTATAATGCTTCATTTGTTTATTTTTGTCTTGTGCCTTGACGCATATATGTTAAAAATTGTTATTTTACTAAATTGATATATAATGTCTTTGGATTATTTTGCACTTTATAGTAATTTAACTCATATAAAATATATTGTGCTTCATAATTATTCTTGTTAAATTAATAGGTTATGTGGGATTGAAATGAGCATTACCCATATTACATAATGACCGTGTAGTGGTATTACAACTCGCTAATTATGCATGTATCACGTGGCAATATACAAACCTAGGTCGGATTCAAAGTTGAGGAATTTAACCAGTGGAGATAATGCCATTTGATGATTCTTATCAATATTTCTTAAAATACCATTAACTTTGAGTTTGTTTATGATGGTATGAAACACTACAAATTTTAATTCTAATTGCACTTTATGAAATCATTTTTATTGACTATCTTGGATTAATTAAATTGAATATTATTGGTAAAAAAATTTATGCAATTTTAAACATACTTTTTAAACAATTTTAATTGAAAGGATCTCAATATTTTTTATGGAATTTTGATAAGACCTTAACTAAAAATCCTCTTCTATATTGTTGATATGTAAGAAAATATATTGATTATTAAATTTAAATTACTAATGACTCTTTTACTATTTGAATATGTAGAGTCTTTTCTAAAGTATATTTTTTTCTCATTTTATATCTTATTGCATATCATTTGTTGATGCTTATTATATTTATTAATTGAAAATATTTAATTCTCATATGAGACATGGTTATCTAATGACAAATACCTCAATAGCACTTGTGGACTAGGTTCATTCTTTGTAGTGCATAAGATTTACTATATTTATTTTTACATGGATTTTTATTGATGACTATTATATTAAATATTTATTTTTATCCTATATAATATGATTCTATTGCAAGTACCTTTATTCAACTCCAACGAGAGTACTTATAACTACTTGGAGATTTGTGAACAAAGACTACTAATAGTATAGGAGTAAATAATAGGAATAATTATCTTCTTTTTTTATTTATTGGTAAAAAGGGTTTTGAAAGGATCCCCAAACCTTTTACAAAGAGTAAAAAACCACAAAAGAGAGGCTAAGGGCCACAAGATATGCCCTAAAGAGGACAAAAATAGGGATTCTCTTGTAAAGGATAAAAGGTAATACAAAACATCCCAAGCCCTAGGCAGAAACAAAGATAGTCACCAAAAATAGGGTGACCTCAAAAATAAGCCAAACAAACCAAAGCACTAGAGACAAAGAGAACGTAGATGCTATAGGCCAAGGAGATGTCAAGGAGAAAATATATCATTTATCATCACCTTGGGTTGGGAAAGAAGCATGATATTTCTACTCGACATCATCAATATTGTTGTTATACTCATCCAAGATGACCTCAGCTTGCTAGAGAAGGAAAATTGTCATCATAGCAGCTTTGGTTAAGGTCTTCATCATGTCATGAAGCTCTAGGATGTCAAAATTTTTGGTGATGAAAGGAATACAGGCTTTCAACTAGGTGTGATTGGAAGGGCCACTCTAGAGAAGACCTTTCTACACTAAATATTTGATGGAGAAATCAACCCTTTTGGTGAGTTTGGGTAGACAGGGTGAATCATTGAAGGTGTCATGATATTTCTTGATGATGATAGGGGACTTTCCTTTCCCAATTTGATACTTGGCCATGGTGGAGTGACAACGAGGCTCAAAATTCACATAGCTAATTGCATATTTAATTTTGGGCTCAAATTTGAGCATTCAATTGGTTTTTGAAGAGGGTGGTTTTTGGGCATGTTATTTAGTGGCACCAGCATGGGGATTGCCACACATATTGGATTTAAGGTGAAATTATAAATATGAAGAGCTTAGAAAGAAAGAAAAATGGCCATTAGGGCTTCCTTCATAACCATGTGTCTGTAAAGGATAAGGTTAAGGCCCTGGTGCATGGGAAAAGAAGAGGAGCCTTTTTGGATGTTAAGGGAAAAAAATTAATGGATCTAAATATGTACTCAAATATTTTTATGGTTTTTTCTTACTAATATGGTTGAAGAATTATAGGTGAAAGATCCTAAATATGGTATTGGGGTCATCAACAACAAAATACTGGAGCACAATTACCGTGAATTTATACCAGGATTTATGTAGATATTCATGGACAATACCTCCCTTGTCTTTGCCTAAGCTTTCACCTTTGTCCCTAAAATAGTTAAGCTCAACCACCATTGAATATTTGTTGTGCATGATGATTTCCCCATTGTAGAGCAGACCAAATACCTCAACAAGGAGACCATGGGTAATATAGAACCTAAGGCCTTTGACAAAAACTTTACCTTCTCAAGAATTATCTAATTCCATTGACAGGTTCATATCATTTCCATTAAAATTTTGTAGGAATGGAAGGAGGCCATGGTTGATGAAAATTTCTTCTATCAAAGCATCTAATTGGAGTGTCTTTGGCTCGAACCTATGGTAATTCTCGAGCATGGGGACGAAAATAATTATGGGAAGTGGGTGGTGAGTGGGGGATGGATGGGGGGAGGAGGGGAGCCACCAACCAGAGTGGAAATGAAGAAATCAGACTGAGAGACAAGTAATGGAAAGGGGGAAAGCATAGTAAACCAAAAATTATTGGTCAAAGGTGCTTTAGTGATTCAAATTTAAGGAGGTGGTGATGGGCTAAATGGGAAAGATCAACGTAGCCCAGGTACACCTTCTTAGGTAATCATGATAAATATGCCACCATGGCAATTGAGAATCCTTACCATACTAAAAAATATTCATTGGGTTTACCATGATCTTAGGAAATGCAATGATATGACCAATAGAAAAATTATTAAAGTCAAGCATGGCCTTTAGAATCAGCGTAACCAGGTACAAGTTGATGGAGTGAAAAAGGTATGGGGGTATGTGGGAAAAATGATCAAAGGTACCAATCCAAGATTGGATGAGGGAGCACAAAATATGGTAACAAATTTCTTGATGGTGAAAGGTGATGATGACAAGGATACTTCAACGTAGAGGGAGTGAAAGACTATGGTGATACATTGATGGAAGGTAAGGTGAGAGGTAAAAACATGTGACATATAACAGATGGTTGAGGCTAACAATGGTAAATATGAGGAACAAAAATTGGAAGCCATTAGTATGAGGTAGAAAAAAAAACAACAAGATAATGACAACATCAGTAAGAGAAAAGAGACCATCAACATCCAAGTGGAACTTTATGATTTTGATGAACATAAATAAAGAAAGGATATCTACCATCTCACTAAAAATCTTGAGCCCGCTATCAATTATCGAAGACCTAAGATTACCATCAAATTTTAGAATCAAATTGCAACCTACCACATTATTAAGAGGCTTGGTCTAGCCAACATCCAAGTGAAACTTACTATTTTTGAAGCACATCAGGAAAATAAGCCATCTTCCACCTCACTTCTAAGCTTATGATCATTATCGATCAAAGAGGACCTAGGATTGCCCACATAATTAAGAATCAAATTACAACATACTACATTGTTAAGAGCCTTAGGCCTATCGACATTAGTCTAAAAGTCTTCACTATGACTGTGATTCACAATGTTGTTATCTTTTGATGCTTAATACTCAATGAAATTGCCACAAGAATTAATTACAAGAATACAATAAAATGCAATAGCAATTCAATAACAATTGTAATAGGAATAACAAAGCAATTTAATATGAAGAATATGAATGAATTCAACACACTAAATTCTCAAATGTATGCAACTTTATTGCACTAACTTCTATTACAAAATATCTCAATGAGAGTACAATAGATCTCAATAACACTATAGCTTCATTGTAACAATGTATATATAGCCTTCCTATAATGACTCTTGGATGGATATGACTCTTCCATACCTTGTGACTCTTGACTATCACTTGCACACATATGGAGCTATCTTAGATGTACACTTGTAGCTTGACTCTTCACATAACTCTTCCTAATCTAAGGACACGTGCATATGGACTATTATGCACATTTACATTGTTAAATACTTTACACACTTTAATAATACTTGTGTATTTATTACATTGCATAAAGTAAATACTCACACCCTAACCTAAGATGCACAACCTAATCTACTATTTACAAATATGTACCCATGGTGGTACATTAGCATGTACCAAATAATGTAATATACTCTAATGAGTGTCTCTTACCAGATTTAGAAAAACCTTGAGTCTGCCTGTCTTCTGATGAAAATTGGGTTTACCACTCAGGCTCAAGACTTGGATCTTAAAGTCCATATTAGCAAGGATATATCCCAAGTTTGAGGAAAGAAAATAAGGATATTTCATTAGGGAAAACTGGACAATATCATAACTCCTTCCTAAGGTTCTATGGGTTTTAGACTCTAGGTGGAAAAAATTGATAAACTTCAGGGGAGGGGCTATGATTAAAACCTAATAAGATAACATTGGACAAGGGATTGGGATTGTTGTGCCATATTATGAGGGTATCTTGGGAGAGGCCTAAGTTGCCTAACACATCAGCAACATGGTTTCCTTCATAATAAACATGTTGAATAGAGTAATTATTGAGCCTTTGAAGGAAACATTTAGATTCATCAATGAGGTTTTAGATGATCCAAGGGGGGTAATGCTCTCCTTTGAGACACCTAATTATATTCAAAGAGTCAACTTCAATAATTACGTTGCTATTGGGAAGATCATCGATAAGAACAAGCCCTTGGAAGAGGGCCTTAGCTTCAGAAAAGTGGTTGGTTTGAGTGTCTATATTTTTAGCATAAGCAATCAGTATTTTCCCTTGACTGTATTTGAAGATTCCACCAAAAATTGCCCATCCTAGATTACCTTTTATAGCACCATAAAATTTTAGCTTGATCCAAACCTCAAGAAGAGGAGACCACCTTATTTGTGATATATAAAGAGAAGGAATAGAGGAGCTTAAAGGGAGACCAAAGGATCTGGAAATTTTAGGTTCTAAGAGATCTTTCATGGACTCAGCTTGGGGGATAAGGAGATCATTATCTTTGGTGGTGGTGATGATACAAAAACTCACCAAGATTAAATTGTAACATCCCCACTAATTTATCAGTTTTTATTAGAAGAATGTAGAATGTGATACTACAAAAAGTGTTTGTGATTGCAGGTACAGGTTTTATTTCTATAGCAAGTTAACTGGACAGGATGAATACCACCTCCTGGTGAAAATAGTGGTTGAAGCATTAGGAAAGGTGGGATATGTTGTTTCTTAGGCACCATATCCCGTGGGTACATGGAAGCTCACTATAGGAATTTCATAAAAAAAAGAAACATCATGTATGCTGCTACATAGTGTGCATGAATTTGATTGTGGTATTTTTTTTTGTTTTGTTGTCACTATGGAAAGAAAAATCTATGTTTTTATAAGTTATATATATATATATATATATACATAAATATTAAAATAAAATAATAAATACCAAGTAAATAAAAATATATAATAATAATAATAATAATAATATAATATAAAACTATACATCAATGTATATACTCACAAATAGAAAATTATTAAAAAATATATATTCGGGAATTTAAAAGCCTTGCATATCATCACCAAATGGATGGAAAAAGCAGCTCCATTTGGCAACTTGTTGCATGAGAATTTTTAGGTGTCATCCTACACTTTGAATCAGAAATCTATTAATAAGAGCGTGTTGAGGCTTAACGCAAGAAGTCTTCTCTCAAAAAAATAGTGCGGAATTGTTGTTTGAGTAATCAGAGTGCTGCTAGGATAAGAGGATTCAAGCATCAAGCTTGCAATCTACAATGGACAGGCCAGGTCGGTTGTTTTGTAACTTTGCTTAATAACTTTGGTGGTCAGAAATCTTGAGTCAAGTAGAAATATTATAATAAAATTTATCTATAGAAGAACTTCTGTGCTTTATTATTTTGGTTTATGAGATATATTTTTTGTACTTGTTTGTTGTCTTGATGTGAGTTGTAGAAATTATATATAAAACCAAAAATAAATAATGGAGTAGACCTATGTGTGTATGGGTGTCTGAATGCATTGCATTGAGAAATATTGGTAGTGTTGTATTCATATTAGATATCTTGCATGAGCTACTATGACCCAAAATTTACGTCTCCAAACCACTTGTCTTTCACCAAACCAATGGGGAGGGATCCAGTATGGAGGATGTTGAAGACTGCATCAAGAAGGATGACCATTCAAGAAAGTTAAACTACTGGTTTATCCATTATTTTTTTGGAAGCTAACATAGTTGGAGATGTGAAAAATGTATGAAATGCATCCTCTATTTAATCATCTGCTACAAATTTATAATTTTAAGAGATTGTTTGTATTCTTTTAAATTTTTAGTTGGAAATGAATTCACCCTTTTTGTGTAGAAAGACCAAAATTTTTAGCTATGATTGTTGTATATCCAGATGAGTATTGTAGAGAAAATAAAAACATGTAAAATTTGACATTAAAACCTGAGGGAGAAGAATTTTTTTAGTTTATCAACATTGTTTCCATAGAGAGTTTGTACAGTAGAGCACTTGTAATAGTTTACCTATTAATATAAAATTAGATGTTTAATATTTTAACCTGCTCGAAAAAAAAAATTATTTCTATAGGAAATACATAAGTATTTCTTCCCATATGTTCGATGAGGAGAAAGTTTTCATAATTTTATTAATAATAAAAACAACAAACCACATTATAAAAAAAATTATTAGTTTCTTTTAGAGGTGGAATTAGAGGGATAAGATGTAAGCCCATCATAAACGTCTTCTATTGTTCCAATGATAGTGATTGAAGGAAAATTATAGTCACCTTGAGAAAATATTTTGCTTAGTACCTGCTTTGTCCGAGCTTATTTAAAGATTAACATTTGTAATATGGGGTAGTCGGAAACTTTGTTTCCAGAACATCATGCCCATGCTTCTCGGTAGATTGAATCTTTGAAAGCGCCTAAAATATAATACTTCCTTATTTAGCCATATTAGAAACCCCAACCTCTATTTATATATTCACAATGACTTCTACTCGAAGTTATTTATAAAAAAGAGATGATATCAAGGAACATAGACATCAGGTTGATAAGCTATAAATAGTCACTTTTGGATTCTGAGTGTTGTGAAACTTATAATGGAGTAGTTCCCTCTATCCATAATATAGCAACAGTTTAAGAAAAAATACTTTATTGGTGCTTGAGTAGTTGGAAGGAAAGATTTATAAATGATCTAATAGATCCTCATACTTAAGAAGCGTGCTTAGAAGAGATATGTCATGAATTAGCTTGTTAGTGTCAACAAAATGAAAAGGAAGAAGTCAATAGGCAATTGATGATGACTTGACATTGGCTTCATTAAAATATAACCTATTTTATTTAATAACAAAGGAATGTAGAAAATGTTTTGATTATTATGATGAATGTCCTTAAATGTTATTTTTAAACTGATTAAAGTGAGTGCCAAACTTTATTTTTTGTGAATTATGTTACTGTTGTAGATTCACCTGAAAGATATGGTAATTTTATATTTTAAGAAGTTATATGTTACATTTAAAAAAATTTAAAAGTGAATATCAATAGCTTTAGAGAAAAACCATGAACACTATAATCATATCAACTAGAGCAATTTTGTATTATGGTGTCTATATAATGGTATGTTTAAACTAAGAATATCTTAAAAAAAATGATATACAGTATCGAATTAGACAAGGAAACAATTCTCCTAGAAATTTATTATTTAATTAGATTTAATAAATGTATGAGAAATTTGGAACAATAAGCACGGATTACGTAATATTTTATGTGTATAGAGATACTTAGTCTTATAGACAAATAAGTATTGTCTTATGTAATACTTAGTAGACAAAGCTTTATGATTGGTATTTTTCTAGATATAAAGACAAAATGGAATAAGAATCATATTGCTATAGGAATAGTATTCACTTTTATTAAAATAATTGTGATGTAAGTATAACACTATATGGAATTGATGTTTATTATACCAAAATAGTTCAAAATTAAATTTTATATAACCATAAAAGAGTATCATTAGAAGAGACTACAAAAATTCTTTTTGAAATGGGAAATAATGCTGAGAAGGGTGTCGAAAAAACAATTGTGTCTGTACTAATAAGGTAGACTAAGTTCAAGTGCATATAAAGAAGGATAGCACACTCCCAAAACCAATAGCTTGCAGTGGTGACTATTATGAATCATAGGTAATTGATCTCTAGTATTTAAGGGACAGAGGTCCTACACTGTAGAGAATAATGAACGTTGGAATGGGATATTGTTCTAGGTTACCATATGAGTAGTACGTGAGGATGCTCATGAGCCTACTCCGGTTGTGGAATTGCCAACATAACCCAAGGCTAGTAACATATTTGGGGTTGAAAAGTCCAACGATAGATGGTATGGGTAGCATTACAATAAATCAAAGTTGGGTCTGAGACATTTGGTCCATGAGCCATGTGATGGTGAACCCTAATTAAAACTTAGTTGTAGGTCGATGATCAGGCACTAGCATAGCTACGCTAACCCAAAGCATGAATCTCCAAGATTTGACAGGTCAAAGGACCATTATGGAAAAAATTAGGGTTGTGAATCGAAGTCCTCCATACTTTAATATGGGGAATAAGTGCATCCACCCTTCCAGGTATTATGGGCACTCGAAGGGCAACCCCAAGCTAGGATCAAGAAAACTCAAGAAAGGAGTAAGGATCTTTTAAATGGCAACCTATCACGGGAAGTCCAGTCTTGAGCACTTAAGATACCATATACAATGATAGAAATTATTGAAATGTGATCCTCTATGCCAAAGTACTAATACAAAGTTGGAAATATATATGTAAATGTGTGACATTTATGTTTGTGTTTAACAAAATTTTAAGTTTTTTTTTTTAAAACAGGTGAGTATCCCTACGTTGTTATATTTGGTATCAGAGCCTAGGTTGTGAAACCCTAGGCCACATGTTTGAAAAGTGACATAGCTCTTTTTGTATTCATGGCAGACTCCCTCAAGAAAATTAATATCATTTCCTTTTATGTAACAGATGGAGGATCTTGCATCAAAGCTGGAAATATTCCAATACCATATGGACCAGATATCATCATTGATGAAACTGCTTGTGGATAGAATGGGAATTCAGAAAGAAATCATGGAACTTTTTATAAGGCAAAAAAATAAGAGAACCAAGTGAAGGATAAAAGTGAAATCCACTAGAAAATGCAAAACTGCAAAAAAGGGCCTTAAGTACATCAAGAAACCTGAGCATAAGGAAAGAATTAGTCAGGAAGGGAGAACTAGAGTGCCGATATCAGGATGTTTCACCTGTGGAGAGTCCCACTATGCAAGAAGGTGCCCGTTAAGAGTTAACCAAAAGAAAATAGGTTGCTTCACCTATGAAGGGGAACATTATGCCAAAAATTTCCCATTAAGAGTAAATCATGAGAAAACACTTGACAATCAACCTCATATGATAGCTGAAGAACTGCACCAAGACAAACAGGTCATGATTGGAAATTTTGAAAACAAAAGGGCAAGCCAAGAATGAAGATATAGAATGTTCTACTCCAAGGAGTAGTAGGTTATAATAAAATAGGAATCCATCCAAGTATGGACTTTTGCTAAACATACTAAGAAGTTAAGTGATGTTAGCAGTTAAGTGATGATAGTTGTATCAGAACTAATGATACTAGTTTTTGGAAGAAACATGTTACATATCTTATCTTTTTGAATATAAACTTAAGAACTTTTGATAATTTTAAGATATGACATGCTAATATTTATATTGAAGGGTTGCAAATAGTATGATCATCAGTAACTTTGCTAAAACTAATGACAAATAGACATATGTAGAACAAAAAGTGTAATCCTGAGTTAAGATGGCTATAACAATTTAAAAACTGAGTTTAAATCAGATCGAGTAAGGACCTGATGAGAATAAGAAAAAAAATGTACAATGCCACATCATTTAAGCAAGAATGAGGAATATTTTCATCTGGCAAAATCTGCTTAGTCAAAATACCAAGATAGGCAAGGCTCTATTTAAAAAGCCCTATGTGGGCATGAGTGTGGAATACCTTTTAGCACAAGATGATCCAAAAAATCGAGTAATGATCAAATCATATATTGTGAAACAAATAGAGGAGTTACGTCAATGGTTCAAAGACACCACAAACCACTTGAAACACTATGCCAAACTTAGTGGTAAAATTTTCCCTTAAAGGGTTTAAATAATTTTTTTTACCAAAAGTATGCGAACTGACTATGCTACCTGATTCATCCAGTCATTCATAGTAAAATCCATGTATTCCTTTCATATTATGTTTAAAAGGGACAATTAACCAATTTAGAGCCCAATAGGACCCTTAATTTGATAGGAATACCACTTAGAAAGATATGACATTAGTGAATGTGTTATATCTACGAAGTTAAAGAATGTTATGGCCGAAAGAAGTAGGTAAAAGAAAAATAATTTGAAAAAAATTCCCATAAGAAAATGATTTAAAAAGTTTACCTTTTTGGTAATTCTGATAAAAGCCAATAAATTGAGTTAAGGTCTACATTAACAATGTATTTCGGTTTCCAAATTGCTCTACCTTAAAGGAAAACAAGATGATCCTCTACATGCTTGAGTATAGTCTAATTTTAATTCAAAAACTAAAAGATAAACCAAAAGGTTCAATTGATATGTTGTAGATTTTTGGACTGATTGAGTAGGGATCTGGACCAACCTAATCATACTACCAATAATTTTTCTAGCATACGAATCCTAAAAGCTTTAAAAACATGACTACTATAGTCCATGCTATTAATATTTAGTGACACTATTTTCTAAGAAAGCCATTTGAGTTATAAACGGATCACTAGAATTTGAGATATATTTTCACTCAGCCTCTGCTAAATGCTAGACAAAAAAGATAGATGAAGTTCCTAGCCAAATATGAATTCAAAATTGAATACATCAAAGAAAAATAAAATAAACTGATAGATGCCCTCAGTCTAAGAAGACACATAGCTACTCTCATGAAATGTTAATATGGACTAAAAGAGCAATTAAGGTAATGCAGAGAAATTATGAGTTTTGCAACCAATGTCATACTAAGATTGAGCAAAAACCAGATTTTAGTATCAAATAAGATCTAGTGTATATTTAAAACCGAATAATAGTACTTGATGATAAAGGATTAAAAGGACCATCTTGCAAGAGGCATATTGTGTACCGTATTCTATTCACCTAGGTGTGATAAAATAAGAGAAACGTTTCTAGCCCATAATGAAGAAGGATGTGGTTCAATATGTTGTGAGACACTTGGAGTGTTAGAAGGTCAAATATGGGCATTAGCATCCTAGGGGACAACTATATCTGTTTGATATACCAAAAATAGAAATGGTAAGTGGTTTCCATGGATTTCATAGTTGGTATCTCCAATACTCGGTTCCAGCATCATGCAATTTTTGTAGTTGTGGATAAGTTGATTAAAGAAGCATATTTTCTACCAGGAAATGTCCATGATGATGCCTCCTTAATAGTACAAAAGTATGCTCAATAAATCATGAGATTGCATGGTTTTCCCTAAAATAATTATCTCGGATAGAGATTCAAGATTCACTTTTGAATTCTAGCAATATTTGCACTGAGTATAGGGCACAAAGCTTAGCATAGTCTATCATCCTGAGATGGATGCATAGACTGAGAGGTACAATTAGGTGTTGGAAGATATGTTATGCAAGTATTGTATGGAATACCAAAGTAAGAGGGAATATTATATCTTCTTGATGTAATTTACGTATAACAATAGCTATCATACCACGTTATACATGGCTCCTTTTGAGGTCCTGTACAGGCATATGTGTAGGACACCATTAACATGGGAAAATTTGGACGATCGAGAAGTGATCAATATTGATGTTAAGAAAATTAGGTCTAAATAAAATAAATCTACCAACAGCTTGTGAAGCCACAGATCGTCAGAAGAGCTATGCAGATCTTAAAAAAACACCTCAAAAATTTGCTATTAGTGATAAGGCCTTTCTCAGAGTCAAACCAACCAAAAGCTCTATTAAGTCTACCAAATTGAGCCCCAAATTTGTTGACCCATTTGAGATCATTTTCTAAAAAAATCTATGTTGCTTACAAGCTTGCCCTGCCACCAAATTTTTCCAAAATCCATAGTGTTTTCCATGTGTCTCTCCTCTACAAATATGTAGTTGAACCATCTCATTTCTGAATGTATCTCATTTGTAGACGTCAGAACCGTAGCTCATTGAGGTTCGACCAATTAAAATCTTGGGATACAGAATAAAACATCTAAGAAAAATAATAGTTGAAGAGTGTAGGGTCTAGTGGGATCACTACTCAAAGAGAAATGCTACCTTGGAAGATGTAATTGAGATGAAAAAACAATTCCCTTTCTTGTTTGAAAAATGTTAATCAAAGAAAAAATTTGCATGTTGTTATGATTATATTTGTGTATTTGGTACTGGGATAAATATTTAAATATGAATGTTGTAATACTATTTTTACTTTTACAATGTTGTGTAATCTATACCTGTTTACTTGTGAATATATGCTTAATTATTTGGAGACTTGCAATATTATATTGACTAACACATGGACTATGTTAAATTATGGTGGGGAAGAATGTAACATCCCCACTAACTAATAAACTTTTTGTTAGAATAATGTGATACTGCAAAAAGTGTTTGTGATTGCAGGTACAAGTTTTCTTTCTGTAGCAGGTTAACTAGACAAGACAAATACCACCTCCTAGCAAAGATAGTGGTTGAAGCATTAGGTAAGGTGGGATATGATGTTGTGCCTCAGGCACCATAGCCCATGGGTACATGGAAGCCCACTATAGAAATTTCATAAAAAAAAAAACATCCTATCTGCTGCTGCATAATGTGCATGAATTTGATTGTGGTATTTTGTTTTGTTTTGTTGTCACCAGATGGAAAGAAAATTCTATGTTTTTATAAGTTATATATATATATGTATATATATATATATATATATACATAAATAAAAAAATAAAAATAAAAATCAAATCAAATAAAATTTGAAAGTAAAAATATAATATAAATAATAAAATAAAATAATAAATACCAAGTAAATAAATAAATATATAATAATATATATATATATCTAATAATAAAAAGATAATATAAAAGTATACGTCAATGTATATACTCATTCAGGAATTTAAAAGCCTTGTATATCATCACCAAATGGATGGGAAAAGTGGCTCCATCTGGCAACTCATTGCATGAGAATTTGTAGGTGTCATCCTACACTTTGAATCGGAAATCTATTAATAAGAGTGTGTTGAGGCTTAACACAAGAAGTCTTCTCTTAAAAAAAAAATAGTGCAGAATTGTTGTTTGAGTAATCAGAGTGCTTCTTAGATAAGAGGATTCAAGCGCCGAGCTTGCAATCTACAATGGACAGGCCAGGTCGGTTGTTTTGTAACTTTTCTTAATAACTTTAATGGTTAGAAAGCTTGAGTCAAGGACAAAAATTATAATAAAATTTATCTATCGAATAAAATTTATGCTTTATAATTTAGTTTATGAGATATGTTATTTGTACTTGTTTGTTGCGTTGTTTTTTGTGTTAATGTGAGTTGTAGAAATTATATATATAACCATAAATGAATAATGGAGTAGACCTGTGTGTGTATGGGTGTCTGAATGCATTGCATTGAGGAAGACTGGTAGTGTTGTATTCATATTAAATATCTTGCATGGGCTACTCTGACCCAAAATTTACGTCTTCAAACCACTTGTCTTTCACCAAACCAATGGGGAGGGGCCCAGTATGGAGGACATTGAAGACTAAGTCAAGAAGGATGACCATTCAGTAAAGTTAAACTACTGGTTTATCCATTATTTTTATGGAAGATAACATAGTTGGAGATGTTATAAAATATTTATAGAATGCATCCTCTATTTAATCGCCTGCTAAAAATTTATAATTTTAAGAGATTGTTTGTATTATTTTAACTTTTTAGTTGGAAATGAATTCACCCTTTTTGTGTATAAAGACCAAAATTTTTAGTTATGACTGTTGTATATCTAGATGAGTATGGTAGAGGAAATAAAAACATGTAAAATTTGACATTAAAACCTAAGGGAGAAGAATGTTTTTGGTTTATCAACATCGTTTCTATAGAGAGAATGTACAGTAGAGCACTTGTAATAGTTTAACCTGCTGGAAAAATTTTCTTTTATTTCTATAGGAAATACGTAAGTATTTATTCCCATATGTTCGATGAGGAGAAATTTTTCAGAATTTTATTAATAATAAAAACAAAAAACCATGTTATAAAAAAAATAATAAGTTTCTTTTAGAGGTGGAATTAGAGGGATAAGACGTAAGCCCATCATAAACGTATTCTATTTTTGCAATGATAGTGATTGAAGGAAAATTATAGTCACCTTGAGAAAATATTTTGCTTAGTACCTTCTTTGTTCGAGCTTATTTAAAGATTAACATTTGTAATACAGGGTAGTCGAAAAAAAAAAATTCTCGAAATATCATGTCCGTGCTTCTCGGTAGATTGAATCTTGAAAGGGCCTAAAATACAATACTTACTTATTTAGCCATATTATAAACCCCAACCTCCATTTATATATTCACAATGACTTATGCTTGAAGTTATTTACAAAAAAGAGATGATATCAAGGAACATAGACATCAGGTTGATAAGCCATAAATAGTCACTCTTGGAGTCTGAGTTTTGTAAAACTTATGATGTAGTAGTTCTGTCTATCCATAATATAGCAACAGTTTAAGAAAAAAGACTTTATTGACACTTGAGTAGTTGGAAGGCAAGATTTCTAAATGATCTAACAGATCCAGTTGGAAGGCAAGATTTCTAAATGATCTAACAGATCCTCATACTTAAGAACCGTACTTAGAAGAGACATTTCATAAATTAGCTTGTTAGTGTCAAAAAAATGAAAAGGAAGAAGTCAATAGGTAATTGATGATGACTTGACGTTGGCTTCATTAAAATATAACCTGATTTATTTAATAACAAAGGAATGTAGAAAATGTTTTGATTATTCTGATGAATGTCCTTAAATATTATTTTTAAACTAATTAGAGTGAGTGTCGAACTTTTTTTTTCATGACTTATGTTAGTGTTGTAGATTCACCTGAAAGATATGGTAATTTTATATTTTAAGAAGTTATATGTTACATTTTAAAAATTTAAAAGTGAATATCAATAGCTTTAGAGAAAAAACCACGAATACTATAATCATGTCAACTAGAGCGATTTTGTATTATGGTGTGTATATAATGGTATTTTTAAACTAAGAATCTATTAAACAAATGTTATACAGTATCGAAGTAGATAAGGAAAAATTCTCCTAGAAGTTTATTATTTAATTATGTTTAATAAATGTATGGAAAAGTTGGAATAATAAACACGGATTACATAATACTTTGTGTATAGAGATACTTAGTCTTATAGACAAATAAGTATTGTCTTATGTAATGCTTAGTACACAAAGCTTTATGATTGGTATTTTTTGGATATAAAGATAAAACGAGATTAGAATCATATTGCTATAGGAATAGTCTTCAATTTTTTTAAAATAATTGTGATGTAAGCATAACACTATATGGAATTGATGTTTATTATACCAAAACAATTCAACATTAAATTTTATATAACCATAAAAGAGTATCATTAGAAGAGACTACACAAATCCTTTTTGAAATAGGAAATGATGCTGAGAAGGGTGTCAAAAAATTATTGTTTGTACTAATAAGGTAGACTAATTTCAAGTGCATATCAAGAAGGATAGCACACTCCCAACACCAACAACTCGTAGTGGCAACTGTTGTGAATCATAGGTAACTGATCTCCAAAATTTAAGGTACAGAGGTCCTATGCTGTAGAGAATAACAAACGTTGGAATGGGACATCATTCCAGGTTACCATACGAGTAGTATGTGAGGATGCTCATTAACCTACTCTGGTTGTGGAATTGGTAAAATAACCCAAGATTGAGAACATATTTGGGATTGGAAAATATAGTGGTAGATGGTATGGGTAGCATTACCGTCAATTAGAGCTAGTTCCAAGACATCTGGTCTATGAGCTATACGATGTCGAACCCTGATTAAACCTTAGTTGTAGGTAAATGATCAGGCACTAGCATAGCTACGCTAACCCAAATCTTGAATCTCTAAGATTTGATAGGTCAAAGGACCATTATGGACAAAAGTAGGGTTGTGAATCCAAGTCCTCCATTCTTTGATATGGGGAATTAGTACGTCTACCCTTCCAGGTATTATGGGCCCTAGAAGGGAAACCCCAAGCCATGATCGAAAAAACTCGAGAAAGGGGTAAGGATATTTTAAATGGTAACCTATCACAAGAAATTGGCTAGTCCTAATCACTTAAGATACCATCTGCAGCGGTATAAATTCTTGAAGTGTGATCTTCTATGACAAAGTACTAATACAAATTTGGGAATATATGTGTAAATGTGTGATATTTATATTTGTGTTTAAAAAAATTTTGAAATTTGTTTTTTTTGACAACCAGGTAAGTAGACCTGGGTTGTTATAGAAATCCTTAGAAGTGTTGCAAAAATATTTATGGTTTCTCTTGAATCAAATGCTCCATAAGAAATGGGGGAGGCAAAAATCCCATAAGGATTTGAGGCAATGGCCTAAGAAAGGAGTGGGCCATTATAAATAAAGGTCCATAATGGTATTCAGGGAAACCTAGGCTATTTCAAAGGTGGAGAAGAGCACATGGAGAACATCTAGAGAAAATTGATATTTTAGGAAGATATGTTGGGCAATTTTAGAATTGGTTTTGCATAGATAACACCGAGTAGGGATAACCATACCTCTGTGGATGATGTTGTATATGGTGATAATTTTGTTGAGTAACCAACCAAAGAAAAAAGGTAATCTTAGGGGTGAGGTGCTTAAGCCATATATGGTTGGTCAAAAACCAACTTGTATTATTTTCTTTAGAGATGCAACCTGATATTAAATATACCATCTTCACTATATTTCTATATGGGAGAGTCTTCCAATATTGAGTTAGGAATGACACAAGTTATTAGGAGATTGATAAGGGTTATCTTGGAATTAGCTTGAGTTTCACTTAGGTTAGTCTAGGGAATGGTTTTTCAAATATTTCTTCCGTGGATGTATTCTATAAAATTGTAGACTTTGTTCTTGAATAAGTGATCAGTGATGATCTTGATGGTGACTAGGCTTGGGTCTTCTATGAGGGATTTCTCAATAATCCATGGGTAAATCTAAAATTCAATGAGCCTACCATTTCCAAACCTCCATATTATTCCTTTTTGAACTAGATGTTTGGTTTTTAATAGGGAGTTCCAAAAGGCAGATCCGAGTGGAGGATATTCATTAACAAGGAAGTTGTCACTTTGGTTGAGATACTTGTCTTTGATTATGTCATTCCAAATGGTTTTCTAATTGTTGAGAAGCTTCCTAGAATGTTTGTTATTGAGAGCCATATTCATTTTTTTTTATTTTTTGAAACCAAGACCTCCTTGGTCTTTCTTGGGGCAAATATAATCCCAAACAATAAGAGGAAATCTTATTTGATTTTTAGGGTCGTACCAAAGGAAATCCTTTTGAATTTGCTCAATTTTTTAGTAAATGGAGGAGAGTGCTTTGAGAAGAGATAGAAAGCAAATTGGGATACTTTTGAGGGAAGCCTAAACAAGGGTGGCTTTTTTGGCCTAACTTAGGAGAGATCCTTTCCAACATGTAAGATTTTTTTTATTCTTTCAATGACAATTATCCAAAGGTGATCATAGGGATCACCAGAGAAGAGTGAAAGGCCCAAATAGGTGTAAGGATGAGAAGAAATGGTGTAGCCCAATATATTGGTAATTTTGAGTTATCTATTGATGGTAGTATTAAGGAAGAAAATTTTACTTTTGAGGTACTTTAAACTTTATCCAATATCTTCCTCAAAGAATATAACGATAACTTTGATATCTTTAGCTTGGGGGAGGGAGGAAAGGGTGGTAATAATGGTGTCATTGATAAATTATTGGTGAGTGATAGGATTGAGAGAGGAAGTAACTTTGATTCTAGAAATAGATCCATGGACATAGGCAACTTTGAGGGATCTCCATAAGGCTTCAAGGAGAATGATAAAGAGCAAGGGAAAAAGAGGGTCACCTTATCTTAGGCCTCTAAAAATTCTAAAATAGCCAATAATTGAACCATTTATAATGACAAAGAAGGTTGTTGAGGTGATGTACGCTATGATTAGATAATTCCAATTAGGGTGGAAGCCAAACTTGGATATGATGACTATAAAAAGATCCACAACACTCTATCAAAGTATTTTTTCATGTCAAGCTAAAGGAACAACCCAACTTTCCCACTTATTTTAATAAAGGGGATGAGCTCATGGATGGTGAAGATTCCATAAATGATTAGCCTCCCTTGGATAGAGTTTCCTTGGTTCAATTCAATTATTTGAGGAAGTATTTCCTTCATTCTATTAGCCATGACTTTTATGATGATTTTATAGATGACATTGCAAATACTAATGGGTTTGAAATCCAAGAGAGACTTGGCATCTAGTGATTTTGGGATCGGGGCTAAGAAAGTGGAGTTGACATCCTTGGGGAAATACTTATTGAATAATATGGTTGGAAAGCCATCAATACCAAGGGACTTGTTCCCTCAAATGGAAAAGAGAGCCTTTTTAATTTCTTCAGGAGAGAAAGGTCTTAAAAAAGAGGTATTGAAATTAGGGGGGACAAGATGGGGGATGTTGGAAAGTAAATTCACTCACATGATAAGGATATGGGTTCCTTGGGATGAGGAGACTTTCAAAGTGAGTCACTACTTCAGATCTGATTTTAAGAATATCTTCTATATTTGACCCATTAGCTTTGAGAAGCTCCCTAATTTTGTTAATGCTACGATGCCTAAGAGTAGTTGCGTGATTTTTTTTTTTGAGTCTCTACTAAGCCAGATAGCTATGGAATTTTACCTCTAGAAGGTTTCTTCACATACTAGAATGTTATGGAACTCAGAAAGAATATTTTTTTCTTGGTGCCTAAGATCAATCGATGATTCAACCCTTTGGAAGGCATATTCAATTTGATTCAGTTGAATCTAAATACTCTATTTTTTTAATGTTTCCAAATATTTCTTTGTTCCATTGCTTGATATTGGTCTTAAAAAAACAAATTTTATTGGAAATATGGGCTATAAGAGTTACTAAAAAATTCTTCCCCCACCATTCAGTGAGTAGAGGAGTCAAATCATTATGCTGGAGCCACATAGATTCAAGCTTGAATGATATTTTGAAGGATGAGCCTGGCTAGAAAGCATCAAGGAGAAGGGGATTATGATTTGAAAGAGCAGATTGCCTCCTTAGATAGAAGAAATATATAAAGCCTAATTTGGATGAGTTGACTGCCAAATATCCTATTGTTCCACGTGTATTTGGTGCCTCTTATTTGGATATCCATGAGTTCATTACTGTTCATGAAGTTGGAAAAAATATTTATAGCATTTTGAGGTGATTTTTGCACCTCCAAATTTATCCTAAGGGTGTAGGGGGGAGTTGAAGTTCCCAACAAAAAGCATCCATGGCTTGTTAGTTAAAATGCTTCTCATTTGACTTAGAGTGTCCCATAGTTTATCTCATCTTGTAGGAGTTTTTGAAGCATAGATGTTTAGGAGTATCCATATGACTTTAGTGTCTTTGTATTAGAATAAAATATTTATAATTCTATCTAAAACTAAGAGAAGTATTCTTTAAACCTTGGATGAGTCCCATAGACAAAGCAGACCTCTCGAATATCCCTAAGCAAGACTAGCAAGAACTTCATTGTTCTTCTAAATGGTTTTTGAAACTCTTTCAACATTACAATCTTCGATCTTAGTTTCTTGAAGAAGGATTATGGACAGTTTATTGTATTTCCTCATACATGACACCAAATGCTACTTGGTGTGACTATTGAGGCCTCTCATATTCCATGAGAGGATCTGCATTTGGAATTTTTGGAGGAAGACTTCTTACCCCTAGTTTGAGAAGAGGGGTTTATAATTCAATGTTCATCTTCAAGGGATAAGATTATGCTAATGTTTTCCTTTTAGGTCAAGCATAGGGTTGACTACATCCCATTAGCAATATCATCTTCATAATACTTTCATATGATGTCCTATTTGTAAGGCCTTCCTTTATTTTTATCATTGCCCATATTTGCTGAGGAATTCTTTTTATTTTTTATCATTAGCCTAGGAGGGCTAATATAATAAAGGATAGGAGAGTTTTGGGATTCAACATTCTAGGAAATATTATGAGCATTAGGAAAAATTAGGTCAAGAGACTCTTTAGAAGGAGGGATATTGAGCAAGAGAGAAGTAGAGGTGGTTTTGGAGGATTGAGAATGGATTTGAATCGGGGAGGGAAAGGAGCCAAAGATGTTAGACATAGGGGGAATGGTATCCTCACTAAGAAGATCATAATTCGTAGGAGGATTAAAGGGATTGATATTAGAGATGTGAGTGCATACCTTATTTTAAGAGACAATGTCAGTTCTAGACATCACCTTTTTTCCTTTGAAATCCATCACGAGGCTTCCAACTTACTCCATGATTGGGTCTTTATTGGGAGCTTCTCCACCTAAGCCATTTGAAATACATTAATTTTGGTGGACGTTGCTATTAGGGGCTTCTATGTCTAGGATTTTATCCTATGAGCCATCCTTTAGAGAACTTGATAAATTTTTCTTGGCTAGGAGTGCACCCATTCCTTTTGAGAGTCTTTGGTCTTAGGATCCATAATGGGCTTAAGAGATTTTTCCTTGGATCCACAATCTCGAGAGTCTTTGGTCTAGATTCTGTTTTCTTTATCTCCAATATGATTTGAAGGTTATTTCGTATTTTATGAGGGAGGGGTGGAAAATCTCTTGATTATTTTTGCAAAGGAAACAAGATGTACATTTTGAGAAACAGATGGATGGTCGAGGTTAGGAGGAGGGTCCCCCCAACACCCATGACTTCCATGCCTGTCATTGGGTCATCCAAGGAGTTGGAATCATGTTCCTCACCACTGCCATAGTCATTGGAGGAAATATCACCATGGGAATAATTATCTTATCCTCCTCTCTAGTCAACACTTTTTGACTTACTTCACATGGTGTGACTTTGGAGGTGCTTATCCTCATATTATACTAGTACTATTTTAATTGAATTTTATACATGGATTATGTATGTATAAATTTCCTAACATAGCCATTTTCTAGGGGGAGTTATAATTAAGGGGAAAGTGAAATGACATCTCCTTCCTATTTTATTGTACATCTATTCTAAAATATCCACCCTAAATAAATACTATATAAAGTGCACTCATCTCAATATTCTTTGTAAACCTCAAATAAATTTTAAGGAGAAATGTTAGGGATATAACCTTTATTTGAGGCTATAATACTACATTCTAAGGTTTATATCATATCATCATGATAATAATGAAGATAATTCTCCTACACATATTTTATCTTTTAATAAGTATGAAGTGTTGTATCCCTCATAAAAAATAATATTAGGAGTGACTTATATGTAAAAATCCTCCTCATACTTGACACTTAGATTCCTTTTTATAATGGAAAATATAAATTTTTTACACACAAATACTTTTTATTAAGAAAGTATAACTCCTTTATGTCTTAGCTTCTATTTAAGAATATTTATTTTGTAAACTTAAGTATGCAATATTATTATACTTGTATTTTTATACTTTGTTGAGCAATTTCTTTCTTGATGACATACAAGGTTTTCTTCTCTATGAGGGTTTCTTCCTTTCAAAAGTTTGTCTTAATCTCATTGTATATGATTTTATTTACTTCATATTTAATTGATATTGGTGTATTTCTAAATATTTTTGTAATATCTTATATTTCATTTTGAGACCATCTAAAGTAAACAAGGCAAACAAAATATAGCTTTTGTTGTTATATTCCTATGATGCCCCCTTGCACATCAAAAACTCAACTTAAAAATTTTGATCAAATATATGTACTTAATATTTTAGGAAGAAGTTTTAGTAGATAATATCATTAAGGATTCCCAAGTGACCAATTACATTAGCAATTTCTAGAAGGGACAACTAAAATATAATTTTAAATTTTTAGTTCCAGGAGAGAACATTCAATAGTTACACTTTTAGCATAGCAATATTTGAACCTAGAACTACCTAAAGTTGTATATTTTTTATATTATTAATAGGAGTTAATTTCTATGGAAAATATTATATGATCCTCTCACATAATAAACTTCTATTGCATGCCCGATGAACCAAACTTGCTTTGTAACCTAGATATTTATAGGGCGGATTATTTTGATGAGGCCAAAATTCCCTTATGGAAAGGATTGTTTGTTTGAGAGCAAAGTTTTATTATCATAAAGGATTACTTATAAAAGGCTCTTTTTGACACTACCCAAGTCCAAAGAATCAACCTAAACTACTAAAGTTTGTTCAAGCAAAGTTGAACATATTAATGGAGAATGTGTTCATTGAAAGTGAAACATACTTGAGGAAAGATTCATTTAGATAAAGCCAAAATCAACTAAAGGAATTTTTAATTGGTTAAAGTCAAATATTAATTAAGTAGAAGTTTGTTTAGAAAAAGCTAGTAAAATGTAATTGCACTTAGCAAAATAAATTCAACCTTATGCAAAGTTAAAATTCTTGGGTTTTACTAATAGACATTGTTAGGTGTAACTTTTATATGAAGTTGTCTAATTTTAAATAGTTAAACTTCCAAGTTTAAATTCAAGATATTTTACTATGTGTATTTCTAAAATATGAACATGTTTTGGATATGAACATTACCCAAATTTTGAACTTGGAAACAAAATTCCAACCTAAAAAACTAATATATTTTTAAACATTGTTATGGATCCAAATTTCAAATATTTGAACTCTAAGAACCTAAAGTTACAAAGTTCAAAAACTAAAATTTTTATGTTCAAAGTTCAAAGTTTTCATTTTAAAGTTTTGAAATGACAAGAAATCCAAACATCATCTTGCCTAAGTTCCCTTTCTTAACTTACCTTAACATTTTATTTATTTAGAAAAATCAATAGTCATAAAGGAAATAAAATAAAAATTGATCATAAACTATTTTGAAGATTTTAAAAAACAAAAATCAACCAATTTTTCTATCTAGTTATGAGAGAAACACTACATATGGAATAAAATTATCTTCTACATTGGAAATTGTATTACTATGTTCAAGTTGAACCTAAATCCATGGATTTTTATTTTCAATAATAAAACACAACCGTTTAGAAATGGAAGTCGAAAGATTGAAAAAAGTGAGAGAAAAACTGAATATCAAATTCTAAAATTGTAGAGACCAAACTAGCAAGTTTGTTCAATCGATACCAAATTTCATTACATGGCTATTAAATTCAATCAAAACTCTTAAATCTAATATTTGATATTATTAAGGTTTTGAAGTCCAAAGGTGGAAGGATGTTTGAAATTTACCTTAACCAAGTCTGCACCAAAATATGTGATATAAGTAGCATTGGACTATCACAAAAAAGAAAGTTTGCTAAAAGAAACAACATGTATAATTATTAAACTTATGTTATAGTTGTCTAAAGTGCAAAATTAGAAAGGAGTACTCAGTCACATGTAAGAAGATAAATAGGTCTGATATGAGTATTTCTATATAGGACTACACAACATTAGTTATAAATAAAAAAATCATACAAAATGTATTCTACACATTGATTTAACATTTGTTCTTAGCTTTCTATCACCATTTCAATGCATTTAGGCATAAAATTATCACTTGTAGATAAGAGAAAATCATGAATTTGTTGGACATTTTGAGTCCCTAAGCTAAAATGTTGTCATTGATGTCAAAAGGTTATTTGATGTCAAAAGGATCTATGATGGTATGCACTATGTTTTGTGAAAGTGCAAGGAAGGGTTTTTATCAAAACCAAGGCAGGAAAAATAAAAGGTTTTATTTAAAACCATGGATGGCAGATTTGAAATGGGTTTTTCTTAAAACCCAAGTTGGCTTTTTGTTTCATCGAAAAAGGTGCCCCGATGATGGAGAAATTTAATTTTAAAGGTTTAGTTTAAATTTTAATTTATTTAAAATTTAAATTTAAATTTTAAAATTAAATAAAAAATTTTCCGCCATGTCCGTCGACGTCATGAGGGCAGTTTTAAAAGCGCCGATGTTTCCAAGTGAAGGGAAAGGCATATAAATATGCCACCAAGTTTTTAAATCGATTATCCTTGCTCGTTGATAATCTTGCGTGGTATATGCGAAGGAAAGAGCTTGTGTTTTGTTTTATGTGACGCAACGAACGGTTAAAAGCAGACAACGATCACTTCCCAAATCTCATTGGGCAGCGTGGCCTAGTGGCAGCTTGGATTGTGCAAAGGTGTTGATAGCACGGAGGTCGTGAGTTTGATTCTCGCGAGCATCGTTTTAGCATTGTATTGGTTGAAGCGTTGTTCGTTGTTTAAAAGCTCATGGGCGAAAAGAAGAAGCATAAGGAGCACAAGGTGGAATAGCTTCCACGTGGGAAGCTTAGCCCACTTGGTGGGTGGAGGGAGTGCAAAGGCGCACTCGCTGCAGGTCTTGGGTTCGAGTCACCCGAAACCCGTTTTTGCATGGTTTGTTGTCGCCGCATTCTTCGGAGCCAAAAAATATTTTATTTTCTAAGGTATGCCTATCGCCATAATTTTTGAAGAATGAATAATTAATGTTTTAATTTGTCAAAGCTAAGGTTTCAAGCACCATTATTGAGGGTATACTATGGTGATGTGATTTATGAGTTGTGGTTTATATTTTGCACTATTTGATGTGGGAATTTTTGCATTAAGGAGCTTAGTGAGTTGTGCATTAGTGCAAAGTGATTTTTAGGAGAAATAAGGGAATGGTAAATGGTTGTGGTGATATTCATGCTATGCTTAATTAATTAAGGAAATAATTATTTTTAATTATTTTCTAGTGGATGTGATTTTTGACTAGGAGAAATAAGGTGTAAAAGGTTATGATATTTGTTTTGTAAATTCTCCTAACCCTCATGAAGTTTGGCAAGAGAATATTGTGATTGTGGCAGATTTCCAAAGAGGCTTCTTCATATTCATAAAAGGTATGGGCACATTCTCCTATTGATTGATTTGGGTGGTTGATTTCTGAAAATATCATTGGAGTGAAAAGGATTGATTGTGGTTTCCTTTTCGAAAGTGATTGGTTTAATGCTTCAAGGTTTTCTGGTTTGAGAGTTGTTATTAAACCTTGTTTTATAAGCATTGTTGTTGAAACCATTAGTTGTGTGAAAAACCTGAGTTAGGGTTTGAGAAGAACATGAGTATCATTGTTATGTGAAGAATTTTTATAAGCATTGTTGTTGAAGCCCATTGGTTGTGCAAAGAACTTGAACTTGAGTTAGAGAAGAACATGAGTATCATTGTTATGTGAGATTTGTGGTTGAGCATTGTTGGAAACATTTTGAGTTGGTTGATACATGCTTGGACTAGGGTTTGTGAGAAAGGGTTGTTCATTGAGGTGATTGGTTGAGTTGAGTTGATTGAGCCTAGTCAAGTGGATGCATGTGGTTGTTCAAGTTCCATAAAATAAACTATTATATATTCTAAATTGAGTATAGAACATATTGAGTCTCTAACAATTCTCTTTATGCTTCTATGAGATTGTTAGATTTGAGTATAGAACATATTGAGTCTCTAACAATTCTCTTTATGCTTCTATGAGATTGATTTGAGTTGAGATATTGATTGAGCATTAAGTATAGAACATATTGAGTCTCTAACAATTCTCTTTATGATTCTATGAGATTGAACAAGTTCTGTGTGAGCTTGTTAAGCAGATTTGAGACAAGTCTTTGAGAAGGCTTGTGGACTGATTTTGAGTAAGCTTTTGTGGAAGCTTGCTATGCAGATTTGAGCAAGTCCTAGAGAGGACTTATTGAGAATATTTGAGCAAGTCCTAGAGAGGACTTATTGAGAATATTTGAGCAAGTTCTATGTGGACTTATTGAGCATATTTGGACAGGTTCTGTGTGGACCTGTTGAGCATATTTGGACAGGTTTTGTGTGGACTTGTTGAGCAGATTTGGATAGGTTCTGTGTGGACCTGTTGAGCATATTTGGACAAGTTCTGAGTGAGCTTGTTGAGAATATTTGAGCAGGTTCTGAGTGAGCCTATTGAGTAGATTTGAGAAGGTTCTGAGTGAACCTATTGATAGAGCTTTGGAGGTGATAGAGTATAGAGGATAGAGTCTTAGTGGATAGAGATCCAGCAGCCAGGACAATTGAAGATAGATCTGAGTGAGGAGTCTTCAAGTGGAGAGAGATCCACCAGTCAGTGCAGTAGAGAGACAGAGTCTTCTAGAAGATCACTAGCCAGAGCAGAAGGGGAAAGAGTTCTCCTATGGAAGAGATCCACGAACTTGAGATTAGGGGATCAACATCTCCTTTGGACAGAGGTCCATAAACATTGTAATTGGGAAAGGATTCCCATGAGATTATTTGAGAAATATTTAGAAGAAATATTTTCTCTATGGAGGTAGCCCACATTGGGTGAACCACGTTAAAATTGGTGTCTCTATTGTGTGTGATGATTTGTGCATTGCTTTGGTTATTGCTATTGATATTGCCATTGATTATATTGATTAATACTATTTGGGAAAGAAAAGTAAAAAGTGGTCTTATATTGTTCACCCCCCTCTCAGTATAAGCTTGTGTTCTTCAATTGGTATCAGAGTCGGTTCCTTCGGAAGAAGTTTAACAGCTTGAAGGAAGATCCTACAAGAACACAAATGGCAAAGAAAGGCAAGAGTAGAAGCATGAGACACAAGAAGAAAAGAACACCTATGGTCATGAAAGAAAAGGAAGATGAGTTTAATATTGTTGTGTTGGGAGGACAAATGGAAATAGATTCAAGAGATGAATCAAGTAATGGAGAAATATCCAGACTGATAAAGTTTTGTACCAGATGTGGGAACACAGGTCACCATGCAACTTATTGTCCACAAGAATGTTTTGTTTGTGGTCAACTTGGCCATGATGCAAGATATTGTAATGGGTTTAGTAGCAGTGAATATGAATATGATATTCTTAAAAATGAAATCCTAGATATTGGTTCAAGAAAGGATAATAGGGATAATCAAAATATGTATGAAGAAGAAACTCTACTTTCAGTAATAGAAGAAAAAGAAGATGCTTCAGAAAAATAAAAAGGGAAAGCCACTCTTAAGGAGCTTATTGAATTGAAAAGAGAGAATTTAGAATTGAAGGCTCAAATACAAGAAGATGAGAAATGTAAGACAAAGCTTCTACAGGATATCTCTGACTTGAGAGATAAGGTTGAAAAAGCAAGAAGAGTTGAAAAAGGTATAGTTGAACAGTCAAAGGTAAAAGAGATAGAATGTGAAAGGCTTATGGTTACTCTTGAAGAATTAAAAAGGGAGAACTCAGGATTAAGGGTTCAAGCTCAAGAAGATGAAAAAGCAAAAGCAAAGTTTCTACAGGAACTCACCAAATTCAAAACCAAGGCTGAAGAAGCAAGAAGGATTGAAGAAGGTATGGCTAAAAAATTAAAGGTAAAAGATCTAGAGTGTGAAAGATTAGAGCATGAGATAGTTTCACTAAGGATGGAAGTAAAAGGTTCTAAGGACAAGCTACACAAGTTTGAGGAAAATTCAAGGACCTTGGAAAGGACTATCAATGCACAAAGGTCATCAATCACCATAACAGGACTTAGTTCTAAAGAAGAACAAGGGAAACAAGAAGCAGAAAAAGGAGAGCCAAGCTCAAACACCAGAAAAGAAGAAGAGTCAAAAGAAGTAAGTAAAAGTGGGAGTGAGACATCAGAGGATGAATTGGACAACAAAGAGTTCAACAAAGATAGGAGTAATGCACAAAGAAGGTACAAATGGAACAACAATCATAACAGGAGACCAATGGGGTCTAGGCAAGGTTTCTTCAATGGAAGATGTTTTTCATGTCACAGGTTTGGGCATATGGCTTCACAATGTAGGACACATGAAATACATGAATATGGGAAAGGATAACTTTTCCATGGGTATTGCTACTCATGCAATGAGTTTGGTCACAAGGCAATGAATTGCAGGGTTCATGATAGAAGAGGATATGGCTTCACTAGGAGAAGTCCTAAGATAGTTGCACCTCCAAGGAATAATAACATTAAGTGTTATAAGTGCAATAATGATGGTCACATAGCAAGATGGTGTAGAGCAAATATTCTAGAAGTAGGCATGAATGAGAACAGAAATAAGAACAGGAACATGAACATGGATGAAAACAAGAACAAGAATAGGAACAAAAGTGATGATAGGAATAGGGATGATGACTTGGAAAGAAATAGTGAGAGGATTCAGAAGACTCAGAGAAGAAGAGAGAAAGATAAAGACAAAGAACAGTGCTTTCGGGGAGTAGAAATACTCCCACCCCAGAATTAACCACCTCATGTGGAGGTGGGGGAGGGGCTAAGCTAAGAGGCTCATTCTTAGCCCCGAGCCCCAAAGGTGACCCTTTGCCATTGATGTCAAAGGGGGAGAGATTTGTGTATATTGGGGAGAGATTTGATATTTGAGAGAGCATTGAGCTAGGAGGAGTAAAGTCCCATGGGGAGCAAAGTCCCAAGGGGAGCAAAAAGAAGATCAGGTTTTAGTAAAATGAATATGGGTTGCCATCAATGACAAAGGGGGAGATTGTTGGACATTTTGAGTCCCTAAGCTAAAATGTTGTCATTGATGTCAAAAGGTTATTTGATGTCAAAAGGATCTATGATGGTATGCACTATGTTTTGTGAAAGTGCAAGGAAGGGTTTTTATCAAAACCAAGGTAGGCAAAATAAAAGGTTTTATTTAAAACCATGGATGGCAGATTTGAAATGGGTTTTTCTTAAAACCCAAGTTGGCTTTTTGTTTCATCGAAAAATGTGCCCCGGTGATGGAGAAATTTAATTTTAAAGGTTTAGTTTAAATTTAAATTTTAATTTTAAAATTAAATAAAAAGTTTTCCGCCATGTCCATCGATGTCATGAGGGCAGTTTTAAAAGTGCCAACATTTCCAAGTGAAGGGAAAGGCATATAAATATGCCACCAAGTTTTTAAATCGATTATCCTTGCTCATTGATAATCTTGCATGGTATATGCGAAGGAAAGAGCTTGTGTTTTGTTTTATGTGATGCAGCGAATGGTTAAAAGCAGACATCGATCACTTCCCAAATCACATTGGGCAGTATGGCCTAGTGGCAGCTTGGATTGTGCAAAGGTGTTGATAGCATGGAGGTCGTGAGTTCGATTCCCGTGAGCATCATTTTAGCATTGTATTGGTTGAAGCATTGTTCGTTGTTTAAAAGCTCATGGGTGAAAAGAAGAAGCATAAGGAGCACAAGGTGGAATAGCTTCCATGTGGGAAGCTTAGCCCACTTGGTGGGCGGAGGGAGTGCAAAGGCGCACTCACTGCAGGTCTTGGGTTCGAGTCACCCAAAACCCATTTTTGCATGGTTTGTTGTCGTCGCATTCTTCGAAGCCAAAAAATATTTTATTTTCTAAGGTATGCCCGTCGCCGCAATTTTTGGAGAATGAATAATTAATGTTTTAATTTGTCAAAGCTAAGGTTTCAAGCACCATTATTGAGGGTATACTATGGTGATGTGATTTATGAGTTGTGGTTTATATTTTGCACTATTTGATGTGGGAATTTTTGCATTAAGGAGCTTAGTGAGTTGTGCATTAGTGCAAAGTGATTTTTAGGAGAAATAAGGGAATGGTAAATGGTTGTGGTGATATTCATGCTATGCTTAATTAATTAAGGAAATAATTATTTTTAATTATTTTCTAGAGGTGGATGTGATTTTTGACTAGGAGAAATAAGGTGTAAAAGGTTATGATATTTGTTTTGTAAATTCTCCTAACCCTCATGAAGTTTGGCAAGAGAATATTGTGATTGTGGTAGATTTCCAAAGAGGCTTCTTCATCTTCATAAAAGGTATGGGCACATTCTCCTATTGATTGATTTGGGTGGTTGATTTCTAAAAATATCATTGGAGTGAAAAGGATTGATTGTGGTTTCCTTTTCGAAAGTGATTGGTTTAATGCTTCAAGGTTTTCTGGTTTGAGAGTTGTTATTAAACCTTGTTTTATAAGCATTGTTGTTGAAACCATTAGTTGTGTGAAAAACCTGAGTTAGGGTTTGAGAAGAACATGAGTATCATTGTTATGTGAAGAATTTTTTATAAGCATTGTTGTTGAAGCCCATTGGTTGTGCAAAGAACTTGAACTTGAGTTAGAGAAGAACATGAGTATCATTGTTATGTGAGATTTGTTGTTGAGCATTGTTGGAAACATTTTGAGTTGGTTGATACATGCTTGGACTAGGGTTTGTGAGAAAGGGTTGTTCATTAAGGTGATTGGTTGAGTTGAGTTGATTGAGCCTAGTCAAGTGGATGCATGTGGTTGTTCAAGTTCCATAAAACAAACTATTCTATATTCTGAATTGAGTTGAGATTGAGATTTGAGTATAGAACATATTGAGTCTCTAACAATTCTCTTTATGCTTCTATGAGATTGATTTGAGTTGAGATTGAGATTTGAGTATAGAACATATTGAGTCTCTAACAATTCTCTTTATGCTTCTATGAGATTTATTTGAGTTGAGATATTGATTGAGCATTAAGTATAGAACATATTGAGTCTCTAACAATTCTCTTTATGATTCTATGAGATTGAACAAGTTATGTGTGAGCTTGTTAAGCAGATTTGAGACAAGTCTTTGAGAAGGCTTGTGGACTGATTTTGAGTAAGCTTTTGTGGAAGCTTGCTATGCAGATTTGAGCAAGTCCTAGAGAGGACTTATTGAGCAGATTTGAGCAAGTCCTAGAGAGGACTTATTGAGCATATTTGAGAAAGTCCTAGAGAGGACTTATTGAGTATATTTGAGAAAGTTCTAGAGAGGACTTATTGAGCATATTTGAGCAAGTCCTAGAGAGGACTTATTGAGAATATTTGAGCAGGTTCTATGTGGACCTATTGAGCAGATTTGGATAGGTTCTATGTGGACCTGTTGAGAATATTTGGACAAGTTTTGTGTGGACTTATTGAGTAGATTTGGATAGGTTCTGTGTGGACCTGTTGAGCAGATTTGGACAAGTTCTGAGTGAGCTTGTTGAGCAGATTTGAGCAGGTTCTGAGTGAGCCTATTGAGCAGATTTGAGAAGGTTCTGAGTGAACCTATTGATAGATATTTGGAGGTGATAGAGTACAGAGGATAGAGTCTCAGTGGATAGAGATCCAACAGCCAGGACAATTGAAGATAGATCTGAGTGAGGAGTCTTCAAGTGGAGAGAGATCCACCAGTCAGTGCAGCAGAGAGACAGAGTCTTCTAGAAGATCACTAGCCAAAGCAGAAGGGGAAAGAGTTCTCCTGTGGAAGAGATCCACGAACTTGAGATTTAGGGGATCAACATCTCCTTTGGACAGAGGTCCATAAACATTGTAATTGGGAAGGATTCCCATGAGATTATTTGAGAAATATTTAGAAGAAATATTTTCTCTGTGGAGGTAGCCCACATTGGGTGAACCACGTTAAAATTGGTGTCTCTATTGTGTGTGATGATTTGTGCATTGCTTTGGTTATTGCTATTGATATTGCCATTGATTATATTGATTAATACTATTTGGGAAAGAAAAGTAAAAAGTGGTCTTATATTGTTCACCCCCCCTCTCAGTATAAGCTTGTGTTCTTAAGAAGCATGGTTAGATTTAATTACTAAGTATAATTCCTTTCATTAGGATTTTAGAATTTGTAATGAAAGCATTAACTTAGATTCTAATAATTTCCATTAATTTTGGACTTAATATTCTATCATAAAATGGATTTAAACATAGCATTAAGTAAAATTTTAATCCAACACTTAGAATTTCAAGCTAAAGAAAATTATGAAAGAGTGCAATTCAAAAATAACAGAGTATTACAAATCAAAATATAAAAATACATAAGCAAAATAGCATGATGATTTTATTGCTCAAAAAATATACAATGTAAGCAATCTCTAATAAGATATGTGATGCTATGGCATATCATCCATGACTCATTCTTTTTATAGTTAAGGTTATATATCTTTTAATACAAGAATTGGTGTGTTAGAAATCCATCATATTGAATATGGAAGATCACCCATAGAGAAATTTGGTGGTTCACCTTCTATGAGTTAGAAGGTCACTCATATGGAAATATGGTAATTCACCTTCTATAAGTTACAAAGTGCATATTAAATCTAAAATACATAGATATGGTTTGTACTTTCGTATTTTATCTTCTATAGATGTGTCAACATAGCTAGAGATACATTTTGGCTATGAAAATATAAAAATAGAAAATTATCATTTAAATTATTTTTTTGCATTTTTTAGGGTCTCTGGAACATTTTTCTAATATTTATTAGTATTACCTATTGAAATTATTGTTATTTCTAATGTTTTTAATATTTCTTGAGTGGATCAAAACAAAGTCCCAAGCACAAATTTATATCCCTAATATTGTGGTTACAATTTAAAAAAATGGGAATTTTTTGAGCTAAAGCCATACCCCAAAAAGGTCACATTCATGGATTATTCATATCCCTTTGAAAATCATTGTCTCCATTCCATCAACTTTAACATTAGGTACACAAATTAGTTCTTTATTAAAAAATTTGTGATCCTTTGCCCTTGGAGACCAATTGGTCCTACCTTGACCACTCTATACATATGAAGGACTACCTTCTAGTGGTCCTAGCCCATGTCTCAATAATATAATCCTCCTCCACTAGTGCTAGACTATCAAGATTTAGTTATTTAATATCCAATTATTATGCTACTATATAAGTGTCCAATAGAGGTGGACTGTAGGTTCTAAGAATTTCAACATTAAATATTGTATACAAACAAATACAATATAGATTTAATTCAAAATATTTTCTTCCATGTTTCTGGTGATGGTGTATAGCCCATGGTGAAGAGTTATAATCTTCCTATGGGGTCTTGCAAGTCTATTTTTTTGAAAATGTAATCCTATATTATCTCTAACCTTAAATTGATGTGGGACTCAATGTTGGTCATGGTGTTTCTTGTATTTATGATTTATCTTTTCTAATAGGTCATGGACTTGTTGCTAGGTGCACTAAATTTGTTTCATAAACCATGAATAATTTTATACTTATTTTGTCCATGTGTTTAGTTCTCCAAGGGTTACATAAGTATAGCTACATGATTGGGTACCAAGGGTTGGAACCTAAAATATACATGAAATGAGCTATGTTTGGTAGAGCTCTACAAAGCTTGATTATACCCATATTAAATATATGGGAGGCTCTCATACCATGCACATGGATGCTTATAATTATACATTCAAAGAATATATACAATCAATTTATTCATAACGTTTTTGTGACAATTAGTGTGAGGATAAAAAGTTGTGGACATGATAAACTTGGTGTCCATCATGCTCCATAGGCTGGACCACAAAATGCTTAGAAATTTTGTTATCCTTGTTGGATACAATGGAATTTTGCAAGATAAAGTTGATCCATATATGACTAAAATTAATCTTAGCAATTTCCTTAGCTAAAATAGATTTCTTACAAGTAATCATTATAGAAATTTTAAAAAATGACCAACTACTACAAAAATACAACCATTACCATGCTTAGATGTGGGAAAACCTAGGAGGAAATCCATGAAGATAGATTCCCAAGGCTTGGATGACAATGAAAATGGTGTATATGGTCCCTACTTCTTGTTGAATAGTTTGAAAATAGCATAGGCAATACATGACTTGATGTACCTCTTAACAACGTTCCTCATTTTGGGCTAATACAAGTACTTTTGAAGTGTTGCCAAAATATTTTTGACCCCGAAGTGACCTGCTGTTTGCTTAATTGCACTTTCCAAAACATATTTTTTGCTCATTATATGGCATAAAAATGTCCCCTATGGTAGAGGAGGTTATCTTGCAAATAAAAATTTGAAATATTTTTACTCACATGAAGAACTCTATATGCATATGCAAAATCAAAATCTACTTTATATAAGGTGGACCAATTGGAAGTATCATGCCCATAAGAATCAAGAATGATGGTGAGTGCTATAATTGATGGTTGGTTCAAATAATATACTACTAAAATAGCACTCCCATTTTATGATTGATGATCAAATGAAACTATTGTAGATATGTAACTCACTTTTGATATCTTTCATTCCTTACTTTGCATATGAATGAACTCTAGAGGTTTATGATCCATATGGATGATGGTTTCCTTACCCAAGATGTAGTTATTATTCTGCTTATATGCTTGTACAATAGCATATAACTCTTTGTCATATATGGGATATTTTTGAATTGGTTCATTGAAGGTTTCACTATGATAGGAAAGTGGATACCCATATTGTGAGAGGATAGATCTCAATGCAAAATCTAATTCATTATTCATTAACTCAAAATATTGATGTAGATTAGGTTTATAAATTTTGTATGAGATTAACACAATTGATCCTTCAACTTGTTAAATACCCACAATTGTGTATCTCCTCTATGGAACTTGTATTTTGAACCTCTTTTGACCACTTGGTGTAGTGTCTAAGAAATGTGTGAGAACCCCAATACAAATCCTTGATAGAAATTGGAAAGACCTCAAAATATAAAAGCTTTGTTAGAGTCTTTGAGGTATGCAAATATCTAATTAACTAAATATTTTCAAGATCACCATTGAATTCCTCTTTATCAACAATATAGTAAAGGTACTAAATCTTAATCATGCCTAATAAACACTTATTCAAATTAGCATATAGTTTGTATTTGAGGAATCTAAAGTACCTATCAAGCATGTTGCAGATGTTCCTCCCATAATTTACTATAGATGAGAATTTCATCTAAGTAAACCATTACAAATTAGTTTGTGTAGAGATGTAAAATGTCATCCATCATCCTCATGAATGTGGCAAGTACATTGGTCAAGCTAAAAGGTATAACCAACCACTCAAATAAACCCTCCTTTGATTTGAATGTAATCTTCCATATTTTAGTGGACTCTATGGAAATTGGATAATATCAAAATTTGAGATCAAATTTGGTGAATACATTTGCACCACAGACCTATTTTAGCAACTCATATATCCAAGGGAGTGGATAATAGTTCTTCATTATGATTTTATTCAAATATCCATAGTCGATATAGTATCCATGTTTCATATTTCTTTAGATACAAGGAAATTTGACTACCATATGGTGAATCACTTGATTTTATGTGCCGCTTTTGAATTAGTTCTTGGATTTACCTCTACTTTCATAATTTTTAAGGAATAATTTATGATAAACATGGACATTGGACAAAGGAGAACTAGGAACTAAATCAACAAAATATTTTATCTCAAAATGAAGTGGAAATATAGTTGGTGACTTGAATAGATCATGGTAATTTGCTACAATCTAATCCATATACATTTTATTGTGCAAAGCTTATGATAGATGTAGGAATGGTCCTCCTTCTACTTTATGGATTGATCATCAATAGAATACATTTCCTTGTTTTGGTTATCATTTTCTTGCATTTTTAGAACTAATTAAGGAAATAGAGGCTGGAGGAGATACCTCTAGTATCATATAACAATTACCATTGATAGTTATGATGACACTTCAATAACTAGACACATAAATACCATGCCTCTTCCATATAAATTTTTGGCCCAAAATCACATCACAAACTTCCAAGGGCACAACATCACAAAAAAATCATATTTAAAGGTCTTTATGATATAAGAGAGGAGACATTGTTGAGTGACACAAATTTCTCTCCCCTATTGTAATCATGCAACATTATATAGCTGTATGTGGTGTGACAGAAATATTCAAACCCTTCATCATCTAAGTAAAAATTAAATTCTTTTGACTCCCACTATCAACAATAAAATATAATAGTTTACTCTTAACCCATATTTGTGAGTGAAAGAGTCATTCCTCCTCTTGTGACTCTTCTTGTGCCTCCTTTGGTGTAGCATATTGATGAAATAGTCACGTTTGATTCAAATTCTATATTTTGCTTCCCTATATCATTAGCTTATGGATTTAAAGACAATAATGTAGTGGATGTAGAGGGTTTCTACTCATCAAAAAATGTTAGAATTATTCAATATTCTTCCATTAAATATTAGTTTCTCTTGTGATAATCACACCATTTGTTAGTCTTAGCTTTTGGGGGATTTTTGGATAAATTTTTAAATTTCCAATTATGAATGTGGGGTTGAACCCCTTTATCTTTATTATATAAGATTCACAATTGAATTTCCTTGTTATTACTTAGTATTCTAGTTTTTTTATTTGCTACTCCTCTATTTGTATTCTTATACTTATGCTCTAATTTGAAAATAAGTTTATATGCCTCTCCCAATATCTTGAATTTGAAGAGGTCCATGTCCTCTCAAATTTACTAGTACATCCCACTATGTTACTTGAGGATTTGATGCATTTTGGTAGCTTGAATACCTAGTATTACTTCTATGAAGTGGAAAACATCAATAAAATCTTGAACATATTGGCTTTTACCTTGACATAATTGTTGTTGTTGCATATATTTATATTCATAGGATCCCATGAGATAGTATTATTTCTTTATATCCTCCATGAAATAATCCCATGTGAACATTACTTCATCTTCTTTCTCTTCCACAACCTTGTTAAAATGTGCTTACCTCCAATTTCAAATAAACAATGAAGCTTTTAAACATGTAAAAGTGATTTCCTCACTATCCATGAATTTGTTTACAATGAAGTATGAACATAATTAATCCAACTAATTTTCTAAGGCATCAAAATTATTTTTTACTTAAAAAGTAGGAATATCAAAATTCACATATATCTTAAAAGGTGTGGGAGCAATAAATGGCGTTAGGGTAGTGAGAGGTATGGAGGAGGTAGCAGAATTTACAGTAGGCAACCATTGAATAATTTTAGCAAATTGATCCATCATATGATTCCTCTACTTCATGAGGGCTTTATTCAACATCTCCTTGAAAGCATTAGTTGTCTTGGTGTTGTCCATTCTAGTTGTCACCTAATATTGTTTAGAAATGATAAGGTAATTAGAGGGATCTTGTATCTGATACCTAAAATTTTGATACTTTGATCTTGTGTTTATAGACATTCACTCAAAAGATAGATTTCTCTGATACTACAGATCCAAAACCCATAATTTCAAGTTAAACAAGATAATAAACTAGAACACAAAAATATATATAAGAAAAATAGCATGATGATTTTATTGCTTATAAAATAGAGTACAATGGAATCAATCTCTAAGAAGAGATGTGAGGCGATGACATTGCATCCATTACTCATATTTTTTTGTAGTCAAGGGTGCATTTCTATTTATACAATGATTGTTGTTTTTGAAGTCCATAGTTTTGAATATGGAAGGTCACCCATATGGAAATTAGTAGTTCACATTCTGTGAGTTAGAAGATCACCCATAAGAAATTATTGTAATTCACCTTTCATGAGTTACAAAGTTTATATTGAAGAAAAATTATATACACATGACTTGTCCTTTTATGTTTCATATTCTATTAAGGTATCAATATAGATAGAGATGCATTTTGGATATAAAAATATAAAAATAGAAAATTATTATTTTTAGTATGTTGTTTTACATTTTTGAGAGCCTCGGTAGCATTTTTCTAGAAATTTATTGGAAAATCTATTTATATAAGATTTTCCTACTCATATTTTTGTTCTCTCTCTAATATTTCCAATGCTTCTTTAATGAATCAAAATGGAGTCCTAAGCACAAATTTATGTCCCTATAGTGCTATTAGGATTTAAAAACCAGAATTTTGGGCATTTTTCAAGCATAAAGCTATGCTAAAAAAATGTCACATGCCTAGTTCAAATTTTACATCCATTAAAAGTGATACAAAATTAGGAGAGAGGTGTATTAATTTTATTTATTTTCACAAGATATAACATTTAATCTCTTCTTACAATAAAAATAAAAATCAATTTCTTATAGCATTCATTAACAACATAATTTTAAACCATGTATGCAATTACATAAATTGGTCACCAACCCATTTATGCATTGGAGGAATATACCAAATATATTTTTTACACTAATTATACTTAAATATTCGATAAAAAACCATGTAAATAATTATTTTCATTATTCCTCATATAACTTATATAAACTTAAAGTCTAGGTAAGAATATTGGCTCATAATATGAGCTTCTAAAGAACTCTATTATACAAATCTCATACTTGAATGTAATGACAATAAAATTCCAATAGAATAGGTCTTACAATTATATAATCCAAACCGGTTTTGTAAACAACCTTATAATTTCTAATCATACTTTATATAATGGTTAAACAAATCATTGCTTTTATTTAATGTAGCAAGCACATTCTTAAATTATAGTAAAAAGGTTAGATGAATCCTCTAAAAGTTACATCTATCTTGGAAAACCATCATTAAATATAAGGATTATATCCTCTCCTCTCTTCGAGCCTCACAAGTATTCTAAAACCAATAGTTTATAAGAATTTTTTTTTCCATATTTTAATTTTAGAAACATAAACATATGAAGGATATTGAGTAGTAAGATAAATGTATGCAACCGTAGGAACATATATTTAAGCTCTTGACATCCTCATAGGTTAGGTTGACATATATGGATTGATCTATCTTTGAAGAAGTTATACTTGCTTTGTCAAATTTAAAACTAGGGATTGCATCCCTCTTCAAATAATTCATACTTATTATGATGTAATTTATTTTGTTGAACCTTATAGAAGACTTTCTTGCTTTAGCATAATTTTATCAATTTAATAGGAGGCATCCCCCATATCTTCTCCTTTAATGTTTAGCATAAAGAAGCTACTACTTTGATCTATGATGAATATTTTGATAGCCATACTACCCTTCAACCTGAACCCATGTTTGAAACATAAAGGTATATATTATTATAGTTGTAAATGCATAGAACACATTAGAATGACATACAAATAGAACATTATCACAAACAAAAGGTAACTATCCACACATGCATACATTGTTGGGTTCTAATGAGAAAATATAGACCATATAACCCAAGTCATTTACATGTGACAAAGAGTCTTCATCAAGGAGAATTTAATTATTGGATAATTTTAAATCAACATTTATTATTACAGGATTATTGAAATTAAACTTTGAAGCCCTACCTTTTTCTTTAGTTTTTTGGTTGCAGGTTTTTGTTCTTCACCTTGGCATATAAATATTCCCAATCCTATTAATATTATCTATTGTGTTCCCCTATTTTATTTTCATTTCTTGTCTTTTCCTTTTTAGTTAAGAGAGTAATCACTAGTCACTTGTGGATCCAATTTTATGCAATAAAATGGAATTAGCTAGGTTTCAATATTTTATTTTTATATTTCCTTCTAAAGTTAACTTAGAAGTGGGTGAATATTGTGTAATGTGGTAATGACTCTAAGTTATTTTTCTTTAGTTAATTTAGAATTTTTTATCTCCATAATTATTACTGTAATACAATTTATTAAGGTAATAATTTAAAACTATTATTTTCGATTATCAATTTGATTATTTTAGTAATATCCCCTCCTTCTCATGCTAGGGTACATGCATATACTCTAGACTTGACCTTCAACTCAAGATAATTTTCACAATAATTATGGTTTGTAGGTTGTAAGCAATGAGATGAAAACACACTAGTAATATAGAAGCCTTATAGTATTTAAATCACTTAGACACCTACAAAACACATCAAAAATTTTAAAATTTTCACATGTATTATATAATTCCATATATTTTCCACAAAAATACTCTAATTTGTTAACATTGTATGTCAAAAGTATTGCATGAATTCATAACAATGAAAAATATTTTTTAATATAACATGATATCATAAAGCACTATACCACATTAACATACCCTATTCATTCATCATTTAATTATCTATATCACACTTAACTATTGTTTATGTTATAAAAATAATAATTAGATTTTTAGTTTGTATCATTACATCCCTCTTTTCTTATAAGAGCTTCCTCATAGAAGTTAATAAACAATATATGGATAAGTTTATATCATTTCATATAAGTGTTCCTATATAGCCAAATTCTTGTTAGAGTAAATATTTGTTCTCTTAAGTTATACTAGGATAATCTTACTGTTGTCACCACTCTTCCATGAGTCAAGTGAACTCTTAGTTTAAGACTAGTTCAAATTTATTGAGTTGTTGTAATCCAACGGCTCACATTGATCAAATTTGCTATTTATACAAAGTTGATCCCATGGAATAAATCAATCAGTTCTTGATATTTTTCAGTAATGCTTTGCATGTCTAGTTTCTTGGCTTAATATTGATGCTCAATATTTCTAACATGGTACCAGAGCTAGGCTAGATTTTGCTTGCATTCAGTTTTTATAGAGTTGGTTCACTCTCTTTGGATAGTTTTTTTGACTAACTCAGCTTGCTTAAAGTTCAAATAGTCATACTTTTTATCCATAAGTCTTTTTTTCAACAAAATAACTCATTGTATCTTGTTGAAAATAAATTTCTTTTAAGTTGCCCACTGTGCATGATCCTCTAGCATGAATATCATTGTTTAAATTACTACTGACTTTTCAATTGCAATATATTTCTCAGATGATATAGTGCTATGCTATTGTATTTTGCTATTCCTATATGATTTAATATAAGGAGCTCTCAAGAAAGCCTTTTTCGAATGCACCAGGCATTCATGAAGTCTCTCTTTTAATCGTGCTCTCCATTCAAGACCAAGGCATCTCCTTGGTCAGTGCAGCTCGGGTTAAAGTGTGGCACCCTTCAATGATGTTGCTGGCACCCAATACATTGAGCTCACTCACCTTTGATCATTGACCTTTATCAACATTTTGGCATCCTTTTTTTTGACACCACGTGCACCCACCAATAGCCACATTGTAGCACCCTCCAAAGTCTTTATTTTTTAAAAATAAATACTATTGTTCATTGTCCCATTGCATTTATGCAGTGTTTGATCGAAGTCCTACGTCTGCAAGCTTGATGCCATTTCTAACGATCATGCCTTCAAAAAATCTTAGTGCCCTCCATAAATTAATTATGTCCTTCAATGCATTCAGTTCCCTTCCTAACGGTCGCACTTTCCATCAAGCTTGGGCCCTCCTATAGGTTGTTCACTTCCAATCATGGACATCGGTTGAAATTTGGGCACCAATCTCAAAGCTATATATCCAGCCTCCGCCTTGGTAAATATTGAAGTTGGTTTTGTAGGGAGCTAGTGCCAGTGGGAGAAAATTCTAAGCTATCATGATTTCTAATGCTATTGGGTGCTATCATGCTTGGAATCGTGCTTCGTATCATGCTAAAATGAGAAGCTATATGGTGTAACTGGTAATATATTTTTTTAAATGATTTTTTCCTGACACACCAAGCTCTGTGTTTACTATAGGTTGAAAACTTGTTTTCAACAAGCTCAAAATCGATAGTGGTGCCACCTTGTGACCCCACCTTGCACCCACGTAAAATTTTAGAGGTTTTTTGAAGATGTTGCCTAGTGTCTATTTTGAACATGAAGAGATTTTGTTCTCCATGGTCACTCCCTCGAATTCACTACCACAAAGTTATTTCCTACAAAGAACGATGTCTATTATGCTCCCAAAAATATTGCATGTGTCCCCACCCTCTAAGGTTGGCTGCCTGTGTTTTATCCCAGGTTCACTGCCACGAAGTGCCGCCTGTGGTTTCTCCTTTTTTTTCAAAGGAAAATGGTAGTGTTATAGTTTTTTCTAAAGCACCTCTAATTTTTTTAAATGTGGGCATATTGTGATTTGTTGTGTAAAGAGCTCTTCTTTCTACAGATTCCAAAAAAAAAATTGTAAATATTATTTAAAAAGAAACTCCTCTCACTATTTCTCTGCCTATTTTATAAAGGCATTTCAAGTGAAGAGTTCCCTTGTAAAAATCATCAATAAAAAAATTTTTTTGGGGGGGGGTTGCTTATGGTAGTGCTGAAAATTGCACCACAACTTAGAAGATTCAAGCAAAGGGGGGGGCTTCTTCATGTGTCACAAATTACTGACTTGCAGTCTCTTCTTACTGCTGCACTAGTTAATGTTGCACTGCTGCAATATTTTTTGCATTACTACTGTTGCATTACTTCTTCAAGGTGATGCTTACAACAGGTTGCTGCATTGGTTATGAACCCACTCTCTTAAACATTTGAAGTTTAATGCTTGCACCTCATTCCTGGAGCAATTCATACAAGTTGTAATTGCAAACAATTCAGAATTCACTCCAAAGCAATCTAACATAATCAAGAAGAGCACCAAATTTGGTCCATATCCTTGTAATAGCCTATGTTCCATGTATCGTTCTTCTCATTGACTTATAGTTTCCCTCACGTAAGGGTGGGTAATTGTGAAGATTTGGTATAGAGGTATAACTGATTACTATTGCTTCATTAGCCTATGTTCCACGTATCAATTCTCCTCATTTACTTATAGTTTCCCTCATGTAAGGGTAGGTAAATTGAAGATATTGGTATAAAGTTTGGGCTTATGCTACCTCCTTTAAATAGGTGTTTCTGCTAGAATATCATTGTATTCTCTAAGAGGTTCTTGAAGTTAAAAGGGGGAATTATTGGTTCACTTCAATTTTCTTTGGCAAAATGAATACAATTGATCCACTCACCCCTCATAACTATCACACATGGAAGCCAAAAATAATAAATCTCATTTCTCAAAAAAGGCTCACACACTTTCTAGAAGAGAAGCAACCTGAATTTGAAAAAGAATATGAAATATTTGTTCATAAGGGAAAGATGTATGAAATAATGGGTATTATAAGCACAAATTTAAATGAAAACCTATGGTTTCACATTTCATAATGTAAAACTCCATTTTAAAGTTGGTAAAAACTAAAGAACTTGTTTGGTAAAGTGGATCAAATAAGGTCAATTCAACTAGATGCAGAATTAACAACATTATCTCTTGAAGACTTCAGCAATATTTTTGGCTTTCTCACCAAATTTAAGGAAGTACTCACTCAACTAAAAGGCAGTGGTAAGGATAAAAAAGAAGAAGAATGCATCTATATTATTATTTCTAAGTTAAATGAAGTGTTTCAAATTTTTGCTACCACCTGCCTATCTACAAAAGATGCACTTGGTACAAGTTTTAAAATGCCCTCTTTAGAGGAGTTTTGTGATAGGCTAACTAGAGAGGAAATGAAAATTGCAAAATATGAGATCTCTCCCTCTTCCTCAAAAGCATTAGTAGCATCCACCTCCACTAAAGAAAAATTCAAAAAGAAAGAAAGAGGTCCTATAACTTGTACACATTGCAAAAAGAATGGATATTTTGTAAACAAATGTTGGAAAAGACTATAAAAACTAGAGGCAGCAATGAAGGATCACAAAATAAACATCAAGAAGGAAACATGAAAAGCCTTAAATTTTCAAAGCAAAAATATAAAAACTCCATCAAAATATTGGGTTCTAGATTCAGGGGCAACTCATCATATGACTGAAGAACACAAGCTTATACTGAGAGGGGGGGGTGAACAGTATAAGACCTCTTTTTACTTTTCCTTTATACTTCAATACAGTAAAGCAACATATCCAAAGCAATATCAAAGCAATGCACAAAACCATCCACAAAGTGACACAACAATTTACATGGTTCATCCTTAAAACTTTTCTCTAAAAGTTATCTCAAAGTTCTTTGGGAAACCTTCCCAATTACAATGTTTATGAGCCTCGGCTCAAAGGAGAAACCTTCCCCAATCTGAATTCATGAGCCTCTCGCTCAAAGGAGATACCTTCCCCTACCTCTCGCTCTCGTCGGTGATCCTCTAGAAGACCTCTCGCCTCCGCTGCCCTTAGCAAATGGAACTCTATCCACAGAAGACACCCGTCTTCCCCGCTCCGGTCGGAGACCTCTCGTCCTCAACTCTATCACCTCAAAGCTGGTCCTCGAATTTGCACTAAACACAGTCCCTTGGTCTAGCACAAATGTCCTCGTCCTCTGTCTTTGATCAGCACCAAACACAGTCCTTCGGTCTGGTACAAATCTGTCCTCAGGTTCTTCTCATAGAACCAATGCACCTCTGTCCTCAAGTTCTCTGATAGAACTATCAAACTCAGCTTCACAAGTCCTCACCGAAACCTGTCCAAATCTTCTTACAAGTCCCCAATGGAACCTGTCCAAAACCTGCTCACAAGTCCCCAATGGAACCTGTCCAAAACCTGCTCACAAGTCCCCAATGGAACCTGTCCAAAACCTGCTCACAAGTTCATCAAGAAAACTTGCTTGGCATGAACCCACAAAGAGAATTGTTAGAGACCCAATGTGATTCATCAACCTCATAGAAGCATAAAGAGAATTGTTAGAGACTCAATATGTTCTATACTTAACTCCCAATCTCAATCCCAACTCAATCTCAAATCTCAAAAGAATAAGATAGATGTAGTATGCTTTTCTCAAGAACATGAAACACAACCCAACAATTGCCAACCATGCAATATCTCATATAACAATGATACTCATGTTCTTTCCAACAACCAATATCTTTTCTCAACCAATTTGGGCTTCAACAACAATGCTCATAGACAAGGTTTAACCAACATCATTCAACTCAACATTAACCTTGAAGCATTCTACCAATCATCACAAGAAAAGGAAACAAGTAGAAATCCTTTTCCCTCCAAAGATATTTGAACAAAACAGCCACCCACACAATATCACCAAATGCAAAGAATAACTTGTTCAAACCAACTCAATGGAGTAAGCCCAATATCATGTATCAAGTAAAAGCAATAACTTGATCAACCAACCTCTATGGAAGCAACTCAATCATCAACCTCAACACAACCATCCAAGGATTTCACCTACTCAAAGCAAGTATCAAGACTCACATTCATAAACCCTAGTGCACAATGCTTCCACTACCTCAAACCAGAAATATGCATTCACCAAAACTCTCATCAATGATAACAATGCATAAGTAGTCTTCAACAAACCAGAAACTAGGACTTATACCCAACCAAAGGAAACCTTGTTGAATACCTTTTCACTCCAATCTTATTTCAGGAAAACATACACCAATCATACTCATAAGAAGAATGTGCCCATACCTTATTGAAGTGAAGGAACCCCTTTGGAAATCTGCCACAATCACAAAATTCTTTTGCCAATCTTCACAAGGGTTAGTAGATCACAAAATAATCAACATTACTCCACTTTTCAATAATCATTACCAAAGCCCTTAATTGCACAACTTCCTTATCTCTCCTAAAACCACTTGTACCATAAAATAAAATAAATCACAACATTTCATAACCTTATAACTCCCTTATTACTCCTTTTAAAACATACATAGTAAAGCTTATGAAAGCAAAAATAATTCCTTACGTTTTTGTCCTTTTGTTCTTTGTTTGAATGTTTTCCTTTAGCGTTGAAAACTTTCTTGAACAAGTTACAATGATTCACCTCCACGCGGTTTTTGACCAATTGCCTTGCTGCCCTTTTCACTATCACGACTATAGCATCCCGCCGCCACGTGTATACCTATCTCCTGGAGTAGCGCAATCGTAGAGGTCTACCTGCACTCTTGTAGTTAGTATGTCCAAACTATGGTATCCAACTGTAATCACGGCAAGCCTTGTGTCATCTAGATCAAGCACAGCTGCATCAGTCCAATATACGAAGCTATGCCATCCGTGTGGAAACCCTAGCACACTGCGTGAAACTGTTCCAACTTCAGCAACCGTGACTTCTAGGTTTTGTTGAACCCGCTAACAGTTTTCAATGTTCACTCCTTCAGTCTTGCTGATGGATTGTTGCATGGCGTTACCTCCTTTCGATGATCTGCAATCAAAACTTTGCGACGGTGCTTCTTCTTCTGTTTGACTTCTAGCTTGACGTCTCACTGCCTTCGTCGAAGAGTTCCAGCAGGACATTCCTTTTCAACTTTGATGACTACACCCTTCCGCGACGTCGCCTCCATCCCACACTAACTCTCGCAGAGATTTCTCCTTCACCGTCAATGCTTGACATCTTCCTTCGCTACAAAGACGAAAACGAAATGCACTCCGATTTATATCGATTCACACACACACTGAAATGAATTTATTAGCCCCATTATATATGCACTTCGATGCATTACCAAACACGTCGGCATTTCCAAACACGTCGAAAAATACTTTAATTTAATTTTAAAATATTAATTTAAATTTTAAATAAATAAAATTTAAACTAGATATTTAAAATTAAATATCTTCATCACCGGGGCACCTTTTTCAATGAAACGAAGAGCCAGCTTGGGTTTTAAGAAAAACCCATTTCAAATCTGTTGTCCATGGTTTTAAATAAAACCTTTTATTTTGTCTGCCTTGGTTTTCACAAAAAACCTTTCCGCTTCTTGACATCAATGACAACATCAACACTTGAGCAAAGGCAATGTACCCAATGTACCCAAAATTGCCAACAATCTCCCCCTTTGTCATTGATGGCAAAACTTTACTAAAAACACATCTTCAAGAGCCAAAACTGAAATCACTCTCTTTGAAGTTTTGCTCCCCCTGACTTGAAACTTTCCTCTTCACTTGAAGCTCTCCCCTTTGCTCATATCTCTCCCCCTTTGTCATCAATGGCAAAGGGCCACCTTTGGGGCTCGGAACTAAGAATGAGCCTCTTAGCTTAGTCCCTCCCCCACCTCCTGATGAGGTGATTAATTCTGGAGTGGGAGTAAAACTCCCATTAGGCACTGATCATCATCAGCGTCTATAACTTCCTTGTCGGGCCTTCTCTTGAACTCTTTTTCCATATTCCTGTTTCTGTCATTTTTTTGATCCTTGGACCTGATCATGCCACCTGTTCCTCGTTCTCGTATTCTGGAATTTCAGCTCTACACTGTCTGACTGTGTGACCTTCATTATTGCACTTATAACAAGTAACAATGTTATTTCTTTTAGGCATACCTGTTCTTTGAATCCACCAGTTCTGACCAAACCAGTTCTGACCAAACCTGTTTTGACCAAACCTGTTCTGACCAAACCTGTTTTGACCAAGCCTGTTTCGACTAACCCAGTTCCTGATATTTGCCTTGCAAAAAATTGCTTTATGCCCAAACTGATTGCAAGAGTAGCAATACCCATGAAAGAAATTACCACTTCTGAAACTCGTTATTTACCTTCTTCACTTGAGCCATGCAATGTACAGTCATGTGGCCAAATTTGTGACACGCAAAACATCTGCCTTGAAACTTTCCATTGTTTGACCTCTTAGGTTCTGAAAACTTTTTCTTCTCATTCTGAATTCTGTTTTCTATTTCTGTGCATCTATCATTCAAGGACTCATGATTTGAAATACTTTCCTCATCGGAACTCTCTTCCTTTTGGAGTCTCTTACTAGACTCTCCAACTTGTTTCTTGTGAGGCTTAACAAAACCAAGACCTATTTTATCTCGTTGTCTTTCTTTGACCTTTGATAAGAGATTTAACCTTTTTGGAGCTTTCTTGAAACCTGTACAGCTTATCCCTGTACTCTTTATTTTCCTCTTTCAACGAAGCCATTTTCTGTTCTAATTCACTATACTCACGCACCTTAGAATCTAACTCATTCTTGAGTTCTTGTGCCTTAGCCATAGAGACATCAAGACTTTCTATAAGTTCATCTCTCTCCATACAACATTCATCTAACTTATCCTTGAGTCTAGCATTCTTCTTTCTTTCCTTTTTCAAAACACTAAGAGCATTAGTAAGTTCACATTCAAGATCCTCTATTTGATTGCACTTTGAATTATCAAGGCCTTTTTCAGATTTCTTATCACTAGAGGTGCTACCCTTTTCAAAAACCATACATGCATCTTCCTTATCATTTTCTGAAGCATCCTCATACATACTAACAACCAATTCATTATTTGTGCAATCATCCTCAAGGTGACCAAAATTTCCACATCTAAGACATTTCATGATAATGAATCTATGTTTTGGTTCTTCCTCTTTTCTTGATATGAACAACATCTCATTTTCATTTTCACTTGAAGAACTTTCACTATCACTACTAGAACACTTACTTGCTTTGTCTAGGTAGAAGCTCTTCTTGTGTTTGTGAGAATACCTCTTTCCTTGATTGTTGTGCTCATCTTTGTTTTTCCTATGATGCTTGTGCTTTTCAGAATCCTTGCTCTTACAGTCCTGTTTATCTTTATCACTTTTGAACGGATCATCTTCATCTTCACTGCTACTAAACCTATAGCAATGATGATCATTGTGATCGAGTTGACCACAAACAAAACATTCTCTTACTTGTGAGCATTCAACCGCAAAGTGATCGGTCTTCCCACATCTGGTGCACAACTTTATTAATCTGCTTGTTCTCCACTGTTTGATTCATCTCTTGAATCTATTTCCATTCCCAAAGCAACAACATTGAGTTCATCTTCATTTTCTTTCATGACCATGTGAGATTTCTTCTTCTTGTGTCTTATGGTTTTGCTTTTGCCTTTCCTTGTCATTTGTGTTCTTGTAAGATCTTCCTTCAAGCTGTTTAAACTTTTTCGAAGGAACCGGCTCTGATACCAATTGAAGAACACAAGCTTATACTGAGAGGGGGGGTGAACAGTATAAGACCTCTTTTTACTTTTCCTTTATACTTCAATAAAGTAAAGCAACATATCCAAAGCAATATCAAAGCAATGCACAAAACCATCCACAAAGTGACACAACAATTTACATGGTTCATCCTTAAAACTTTTCTCTAAAAGTTATCTCAAAGTTCTTTGGGAAACCTTCCCAATTACAATGTTTATGAGCCTCGACTCAAAGGAGAAACCTTCCCCAATCTGAATTCATGAGCCTCTGCTCAAAGGAGATACCTTACCCTACCTCTGCTCTGGCCGGTGATCCTCTAGAAGACCTCTGCCTCTGCTGCCCTTAGCAAATGGAACTCTATCCATAGAAGACACCTGTCTTCCCCGCTCCGGCTGGAGACCTCCGTCCTCAACTCTATCACCTCAAAGCTGGTCCTCGAATTTGCACTAAACACAGTCCCTTGGTCTAGCACAAATGTCCTCGTCCTCTGTCTTTGATCAGTACCAAACACAGTCCTTCGGTCTGGTACAAATCTATCCTCAAGTTCTTCTCATAGAACCAATGCACCTCTGTCCTCAAGTTCTCTGATAGAACTATCAAACTCAGCTTCATAAGTCCTCACCAGAACCTATCCAAATCTTCTTACAAGTCCCCAATGGAACCTGTCCAAAACCTGCTCACAAGTCCCCAATGGAACCTATCCAAAACCTGCTCACAAGTCCCCAATGGAACCTCGTCCAAAACCTCGCTCACAAGTTCATCAAGAAAACTTGCTTGGCATGAACCCACAAAGAGAATTGTTAGAGACCCAATGTGATTCATCAACCTCATAGAAGCATAAAGAGAATTGTTAGAGACTCAATATGTTCTATACTTAACTCCCAATCTCAATCCCAACTCAATCTCAAATCTCAAAAGAATAAGATAGATGTAGTATGCTTTTCTCAAGAACATGAAACACAACCCAACAATTGCCAACCATGCAATATCTCATATAACAATGATACTCATGTTCTTTCCAACAACCAATATCTTTTCTCAACCAATTTGGGCTTCAACAACAATGCTCATAGACAAGGTTTAACCAACATCATTCAACTCAACATTAACCTTGAAGCATTCTACCAATCATCACAAGAAAAGGAAACAAGTAGAAATCCTTTTCCCTCCAAAGATATTTGAACAAAACAGCCACCCACACAATATCACCAAATGCAAAGAATAACTTGTTCAAACCAACTCAATGGAGTAAGCCCAATATCATGTATCAAGTAAAAGCAATAACTTGATCAACCAACCTCTATGGAAGCAACTCAATCATCAACCTCAACACAGCCATCCAAGGATTTCACCTACTCAAAGCAAGTATCAAGACTCACATTCATAAACCCTAGTGCACAATGCTTCCACTACCTCAAACCAGAAATATGCATTCACCAAAACTCTCATCAATGATAACAATGCATAAGTAGTCTTCAACAAACCAGAAACTAGGACTTATACCCAACCAAAGGAAACCTTGTTGAATACCTTTTCACTCCAATCTTATTTCAGGAAAACATACACCAATCATACTCATAAGAAGAATGTGCCCATACCTTATTGAAGTGAAGGAACCCCTTTGGAAATCTGCCACAATCACAAAATTCTTTTGCCAATCTTCACAAGGGTTAGTAGATCACAAAATAATCAACATTACTCCACTTTTCAATAATCATTACCAAAGCCCTTAATTGCACAACTTCCTTATCTCTCCTAAAACCACTTGTACCATAAAATAAAATAAATCACAACATTTCATAACCTTATAACTCCCTTATTACTCCTTTTAAAACATACATAGTAAAGCTTATGAAAGCAAAAATAATTCCTTACGTTTTTGTCCTTTTGTTCTTTGTTTGAATGTTTTCCTTTAGCGTTGAAAACTTTCTTGAACAAGTTACAATGATTCACCTCCACGCGGTTTTTGACCAATTGCCTTGCTGCCCTTTTCACTATCACGACTATAGCATCCCGCTGCCACGTGTATACGTATCTACTGGAGTAGCGCAATCGTAGAGGTCTACCTGCACTCCTATAGTTAGTATGTCCAAACTATGGTATCCAACTGCAATCACCGCAAGCCTTGTGTCATCTAGATCAGCACAACTGCATCAGTCCAACATACGAAGCTATGCCGTCCGTGTGGAAACCCTAGCACACTGCGTGAAACTGTTCCAACTTTAGCAACCGTGACTTCTAGGTTTTGTTGAACCTGCTAACAGTTTTCAACGTTCACTCCTTCAGTCTTGCTGATGGATTGTTGCATGGCGTTACCTCCTTTCGATGATCTGCAATCAAAACTTTGCGACGGTGCTTCTTCTTCTGTTTGACTTCTAGCTTGACGTCTCACTGCCTTCGTCGAAGAGTTCCAGCAGGACATTCCTTTTCAACTTTGATGACTACACCCTTCCGCGACGTCGCCTCCATCCCACACTAACTCTCGCAGAGATTTCTCCTTCGCCGTCAATGCTTGACATCTTCCTTCGCTACAAAGACAAAAACGAAATGCACTCCGATTTATATCGATTCACACACACACCGAAATGAATTTATTAGCCCCATTATATATGCACTTCGATGCATTACCAAACACGTCGGCATTTCCAAACACGTCGAAAAATACTTTAATTTAATTTTAAAATATTAATTTAAATTTTAAATAAATAAAATTTAAACTAGATATTTAAAATTAAATATCTTCATCACCGGGCACCTTTTTCAACGAAACGAAGAGCCAGCTTGGGTTTTAAGAAAAACCCATTTCAAATCTGTTGTCCATGGTTTTAAATAAAACCTTTTATTTTGTCTGCCTTGGTTTTCACAAAAAACCTTTCCGCTTCTTGACATCAATGACAACATCAACACTTGAGCAAAGGCAATGTACCCAATGTACCCAAAATTGCCAACAATGACTTCTTCACATGATTCATTCTCTTCAATATCCTCAAGCTCAACTTGTAGCATAGAAGTTGGTGACTCATCCTTTATACTTGTCAAAGTAAAAGGTGACATATCCATTAATGGTGGGTATATGAATAATGTTATCTATGTCCCAAACATAGCTACAAATATCCTATCCATCTATCAGATTTGTACTTCTTCAAAGGGTAAAACAGTTCTATTTTCACCAACAGGGGTTGAAATGAGAGAATTTCAAGAATCTCACTCTCTCATAGCAAAAGGATATATTGATCATGATACTCACCTATTTCACTTCAATGGATTCAAAAATTCAGATAGAGCATCCTATTTTGTTGCACATGGAGATCTTGAAAGAAAAACTTGGCATGAAATATTTGGACATCTCAATTATAACTATCTAATCTATTTTAATACTCATAATATGGTAACAGGGTTACCAAATGTCTCTTCTATTGAAGGAGTATGTCCTGGATGTACTCTTGGAAAACAACATCAAGATCCTTTTCACCCAAGTAGTTCTCAAAAGGCCTCATCCCCTCTAAAGTTAATTCATAGTGACTTTATGGTCTTCCCAGAGCCTTCTTTCAAGGGAGAAAAATATGCCTTGACCTTCATTGATTATTTTCAAGAACTTGGGTCTACTTTCTAAAGTACAAAAGTGATGTGCTATCCCACTTCAAAATATTCAAGGCCTTAGCTGAAAATCAAGCAAATTCATACAGATAATGGGGGGAAATACTTCAGTAATGAGTTCTCCATATTCCTATCAACTCATGGTATAATTCATCAACATTCAATCTCCCATAATCCTCAGCAAAATGGCCTTGTAGAAATGAAAAATAGATCTTTGAAAGAAATGGTAAATTGTATGCTCCACTCAAGAGATCTTCTAGCAGTTGTTTGGGTTGAAGCTATTAACTGTGCAAACTATATTCAAAACCACACACCTCATAAAGCTCTTGGTTATTTAACTCTTGAAGAAGCATGGACTGGCTCCAAACTTGATATCTCATTTTTTAAAGTTTTTGGGTGTACTGCTTGGAAACACATCCCAAAGAAAAAGAGGAAGGCTCTAGACAAAAGATCAAACAACTTATCTTTGTTGGCTATTTTAAGGAAATGAAAGCCTATAGGCTCCTTTATCCCACAACTCATGAGGTATTTTTTCATAGAAATGTTCAATTTGATGAAACATTTGAGCCTTATAAATATTCTCAAGCATCTTCCAACAATAATTATCTCGAGCCATCTCCAACATTTGATCCCCAATATAGTGAAGATACCTCCCTTGAGATAGATGACCAACATAAGGATCCTATTATTCAAACTCCTCCCACACCCATGAATCCTTCTACAATGCAAAAATGGACCCACACCATAGTTCAAGAAGCCACTCCTTACATCCAATATCTTCCATCATCCAGATTAAGCAACTCCATGGGTTCTAGTCTTGTCTTTCAGTCCATTTCAATAGATCCTCAATCTTTCAAACAAGAAACCGATATAAAAGAATGGGATGATGCCATGGAGAATGAATTTTCTTCCTTAATAAAAAATAAAACTTGGGATCTAGTCCCTCTACCTAAAGGAAGGAAATTGGTTTGTTGTAAATAGATTTACAGAACTAAGTATGGACCTGATGGAAAAATTAACAAACACAAAGCTCACTTGGTAGCTAAAGGTTTTTCACAAATTGAAGGCATTGATTATTTTGAAACCTTTACCCCAGTTGCAAAAATGGATTCTGTGAGGTTGGTTCTTGCACTTGCTGCTTCCCAAAAATGGCTAGTATTTCAAATGGATGTTAAAAGTGCTTTCTTGCATGGTGACTTAAAAGAGGAAATATTCATGGAACAACCTGCTATATTTATTCAAGACTCCTCCCTTGTTTGTAAACTAAGGAAATCTCTCTATGGTCTAAAATAGGCTCCTAGAGCTTGGTATGAAAAAATGTACTCCTTCCTTCTATCCTCAGGTTTTTCTCATTGTGAGTCTGATGCAACAGTCTACATTTGGAGGGATGAAGAAAACATCACCATACTTGTTCTCTATGTTGATGATCTACTACTCACTGGTAGTGCCATTTCTCACATACAAACTATCAAAGAATCCCTTTCTAAGAAATTTGAGATGGCTAATTTGGGTTTAGCATAGGATTAAGATAACTCAAACAGATGTAATAATTTTATTATGTCAATAGAAATATACTCTAGACCTTCTTCGACGGTTTAAAATGACTGATTGTAAGCCTTCTTCCACACCATTTTAGTCTGGAGTCACTCTAAGTAATTCCTGCAACTCCCCTCTATGTGATGCTACTCTCTATAGACAACCTATATGAAGTCTATTATACCTCACTCATACCCAAATATTTCATATGTTGTTGGCTTAATTTCTATATTCTTGCATCAACCTCATTTTAGTCATTGGCAAGCCACCAAGATAATCCTTTGCTACTTGCAAGGAACTACTCACTTTAGGCTCTTATATGAGGGCAGATCCATGGATATCAATGGTTACATAGATTTTGATTGGACAGGTTCAGTTGAAGATAGATGTTCCACCTCTAGTTATGTTTTTTGTCTTGGTTCTTCACTTATTGCTTGGTCATGCAAAAAACAACATGTAGTAGCTTTATCATCCACAAAGGCTAAATATAGGGCAGTAGTTTTAGCCAATCAAGAAGCTCTTTGGCTTCATCAGATACTAAGAAAATTTTATTTTCTCCATAACCAACCTATTACCCTTTGGTGTGGCAATCATAGCACAATTCATATAGCCTGTAATCCAGTAGAACATCAGCACACCAAGCACATTGAGATTCACATGCACTTCATTTGGCAGTATATTTAGCAAGGGGATCTAAACTTGGAGTATATTCCTACAGAAAATAAAATTGCAAACATCTTCACCAAATCCTTTCCTTCTTTGCATTACATTTAGTTGTGAGAGAAACTTGGAGTTAAGCAGATGCATTAGAAGGGTGTACATAGGTTTTCACCTCTCTCTTCTTCTTGTTGTATGTAAGTACATTGTACATGAGTACCTAATCAGGCCTTGTTTCCGGGACTCATTTCTTTTTAGGTGTTCAATAGAGGAAAATATTTGCCATCCGAAGACATGCCTCTTCTACTTCTTCTTCTTCTTCAAGATGGTTTTTTTCCATGTGTTTTTTTCACCATATCTTCTATAAGAGTTCATTGTAAATCTCATCAGACCTTCTTGCCTGGACTCATACATTCACCCCTAGTATCACTTAATGGGGGGTGTTAGAATAAATATTTGTTCTCTTAAGTTATACTAGGATAATATTACTATTGTTAGCACTCTTCCATGAGTCATATGAACTCTCAGTTTAAGACCAGTTAATATTTGTTGAGTTATTGTAATCCAACGGCTCACGTTGATCAACTTTGATATTTTTACAAAGTTGATCCCATGGAATAAATCAATTAGTTCTTGATATTTTTTAGTAATTATTTGCATGTCTAGTTTCTTGGCTTAATATTGATGCTCAATATTTCTAACAATTCTCACTATAGTTATCCCATTGAACCAAATCATGATCTATAGTTATATTCTTAATTTTTACAGTTTTTCTATCAACTAAACTGATAAGGTCAATATTGAGGTCCATATCCTCATCCACCTATATCTGAGTCCAATCCATAACATGATAGGTATCAAACATATATTTATCTAAGTATAGACACATGGAATACAATATTCATGTAATACAAATAAGATGGTAGCATAGGGCTATATGTTACTTCCTCTATTCTCTCAAGAATTTTAAGGACCCACAAAATGGGATGAAATTTTCACCCCTTTCCCAAACTTGAGTGAGCTTTATGAGGTTGAATTCTAACAGGAAACTTATCATATACTTGAACAATCCTATTAAATCTCCATGCATAAACATAGCTCTTTTACCTATATTTGCTTGTTTTATTATTTGCTTGATTAAGCCCACTTGATTTTCCATATCCTATAATATTTCTAGGGTAAATTTAACTCAATTATCAATTTATTACAAACTTAGAAGTGTTTTTCAAGATATTCGATATAATATCTCATAATATACCATTCTAATGGACCTATTATAGATATTATTATAGGTAAGGTAAATTGAACTAAACTTAGATAATTTTCCTATTGTTTAGGTTGGTTTATTAGTTACATCTACACCATATCTTCTAACACATGATTTAGCATTTTGGTTAACCATCTATCTTAAGACGATGTTGTAACAAAACAACTTCTAGAAATAGAAAATGCAATACAAACAATAGAATTCAAATTTCACAATAATAAATCATGAATGAAAGTAATAGGTCTATATTCCAAATCTTAAGACAAAACTATCTACTTATAGAGAGTAAATTTTCTTATGTGCTCCAAATATGATAGAATATTACAACTATTAATTATGATCCAATTGCATCACAACTCTTCTATAAATAGTCCACTTAAATGAAAAAACCCAAGCTTGATACTCAAGAACCAACTAATATAACTTGGGGCCTAAGATAATATTATTAAATATAGTTGGCATGTATCTAATAGAGCCATTACATGGCTCACCCTAAGAAATATTTATCCTCAAAGATAGAAAATACTAGAAAATGATCTTTGGTTACAATGTCACATCTTCATTTAGAATATCCTAACCTTTTGTGAGTAACTTATACACTTGGAGATACCATAAATTATAGAACTAGGACTTCAAAACTACCTCCATTATAGGTCAACCTATCCCTATTCATCTAGTTTAAAAGTGTCGCCTAGGACTATACCTTCTAAAAACCACTTTCTTAAAATAAAAAATGTGAAGAATAATATGCATTTTGGAAGTAGGAGGAAGCTCCAACTATTATGTCACCTCCCCAATTTGATGAATCAACTTGTAAAGACCATAGTACCTACATGCTAATATTTTAGTGAACTTATTATTTAGAAAAATTGCTTATATGGTTTGAGTCACAAAAATACCATATCACCCACCTCAAAATGCTACTCCAAGTAGCATAGTTCATAATTTTTTTCTTATAATTTTAGAATAAAATAGATTATATTTGAGGATCTAAATTATATTTTGATGTTGATAGATAAAATTGTCTATGTAAGCCACCTAGGAGGAGCCTTGAAAATGGTCTACCATAGATGGATATTTCTAATCATACAATTCTTAAAATGGGGGCATCTTGATGGAAAATAATAAGTGCTATACCACCACTTTGCTAAGGAAATTCATTTAACCCACTTATATTATTTACCTTAGGTAAAGCATAGAAGGGTTGTACCTAACTACTTGTTTATAATCTCAGTTTAGCCATCTAACTAAGGGTGATAAGAAAAATTCATGTTAAACTTAGTACCACTAAGAGAAAAAACCCCTTCAAACATTTCTAGTGGACATAGAATCATGATCATAGACAATAGACTTGGGCATACCATATAATTTGAAAAAATAGTCAAGGAATATGTTGGATACTTTTCTAGAAGTAAATGGTTGTTGTAAGCCACAAAAATAGGTATACTTTGAAAGATGATTCACCACCATACAAATCACTATTTTAATATTTTATTTGGAAAGGCCCTCAATAAATTACATGGAGATGATAAGGATTTGGTACAAAAACCCTAGAGAAAACTATTTACCCTTATTATACTAGCACACTTCATGTTTGTAGATGAATTTTTTTATATCCACTTTTATTCCTTTCCAAGAAAATAATTACTTCACCCATTTATAGGTTACACAAAACTTATAATGTATTGCCAATGGTGTAGAATGCAATTAGTGACGTATGTTGCTTTTGACCATGGAATATTAAATGAGATAAATGCAGTAATTATTCCTAGAGTTTCATTAACCTAAGAGAATAATGGAGTGGTAATATTACTAGCCTCTACATCATGAATCAAGTGAACAACCTCAATATCTAAATGCCATTCATATTCAAGCTAGGAGACCCACATAGGAAGGGGGTTTTAGATAGCATTAATAGTGATAGAATCTACATATTTGTAAGAAATACCATATTCCATCACATTATCCCATTTCTTGTATTTAATTTTAAAGTCATAATCCAATAGCTTATTCAACCATTTATTTTTATGGATGAGAGATTATGTTAAAAGTACTTGGGATTCCTATGGTCTATTTTATAATGCAACAATAATTTAATGGATGAGGATGTTAGGACTCCATCCTAACACTATTATGTAATAATCCCTTGATTAACACGGGAATCTCAATGATAGTATTTTCTAAAGATATTATGTAATAGTTTGTGGTACTATAAGCATCTAGATAAGCGGTGTCATTTTATGTAAGTTATCAAGAATGTACTTGTTTTGTGTGGTAGAAGATTCTAGCTTGGATGACATTTTGCATGTAACCTAGCATTGAGATTTAGGTAGTGTGATGGAGTATTTAAAAATGCAAAGGGTAGGAATGAATGTATATTTTTTCATAATTGGATGAAAGCATTGAATAAGGTTTCTCCCTCAAAGAGGCCTGTGATTTTGTGTTGTGATTTGTGAGATTTATATGTTTCTACATTTACATTTCATATTGCAATATTATGTTCTTTCATGAATTTCTACTTTATTTGAAATGTCTATGTGAATATGCTTATTTTTATTAGAAGGTACCTAAAAAATGGTATCAGAGCACTTTCTAGGGCCTTGTTTCACTACGACTACGATAGTTCCTGCTATGTCATTTTGACTATTAGGTATATATTTTTCATGTTTTTGTTTTTTTTTAAATTTACTTATTAAAAAAAATCTCCAACCTTTATTTTATGTATTAGTTTATTAGGTTAGAAACCCTATGTTAGGGGTTCTAAAATATCACAAAGGAGTTGTTATTATTGCCTAAGCTAGATTACTCATAAAGCATCTAGTGAAGTGAGGGGTGATCAAGCTCTAATACCTAGGCCTTAGACAAAACCTATCTATGGAATTGAGGTCCCACGTATCTTTGCGTATATTGGGATACCCCCTAGGATTAGGATAAACCTTTAGCTCTAGAAATATTTTTGGCCTTGTATTATCCATAGTAAACTGGACATAGCTTCTAAAAAGATCACCCTCCCATACTTCCAGAGAGGTGGGTAGTGTACTCAAGGGTATGCATGGAATCCTCCTTAAGTAGTGGCCTAAAATATTGGCTTTAAAACTATCATCAACCAAAAATATTACCATAGAAATTGAGCATATTGAGGATATTATAGTATCCAAGAATTACTACATGAAATAGACAAAAGCATTTAGTGATGAACATAATATTCAAGATAGATTCTATCAAGAATAATTAGTAATAGTTAGGTATGAATTCAGTCAAAGTCATTAAGCATTAGGATAAAGTTTTCCAACATTAGTAACAGTTGTCTATGACATTCAAAAATAATAATAAATATGAAATTTGTCAGTTGCAAAGCTAACCTAGATAATCGCTAGAGATAATGAGCTATAGTGTTAGCGACAAAAAAAATGTTAGTAATAGAAATAGTAGTCTTGTAAGAGGTTGTCTGATAAAAAATCAAAATTTTGAGTGAACCAAGACTCTAAAAGAAAAACAAGACATGAAGATAACACTTCTCTAGAAAAAAATAGTGTTGTGGTATATAGCTCATTACAACCATCTTATCGAGATGACCAGTTTGGTATATATCTTCCATGCACTTTTTTAGGGGTGCCAAAAAATGTCATTATGGGAGCTAGTCCATTATGATCATATTTTTAAGCTGATCATTTTGATATATAGCACCCAAACACTTTTTCAGGTATATTACTAAAAATAGTAACTCTTGGAATCACACCTATTTTTAGTATCATCAGAAGATTACAAATCCTAGAACATGGCTTCAGGTACTTGGAAAAAAAAAAGGCACAATAATTAGATGCAAAAATTTCTATACAAGTAGATTCTTGGGGAAAGTAGGTGGAGGAATAATTATCCAAAAACGTAAACTAGTTATGGTTAGAAATCAAATCTTTACATGAATCCTTGAACTATGTCATTAGGTAATAAAGGAAAATGAAGGTAGAATTAAATGGAAAAATTGAATACATGGATATTCATTTATCTAATAATCCCAGCACACATGATATATTTAGTCCTTGTGACCATAATGATGAAGGAACTAACCATCATAAGTGAGATGCCCCGAATAACAATGGATTTAAGCTGCCCAAATTAGACTTTTCAAAGTTTTATGGAAAGGATCATAAGGGATGGATTTTTAGGATAGAAAAATATTTTAGTCTTCATAATGTTTGCCAATATATGCACTTGATAATTGCCTCTTTTAATTTTGAATCAGATGCACTACATTGGTTTCAGTGGCTCAAGAAAGTACATCCTAATCTTACTTGGCTTGAATTTGAGCAACTCCTCACTTGATTTGGTCCTAATAAGTTTAATTATTTTATATAATCCATCTATAAAATCAAATAAACTTCAATCATTCAAGAATATCAAACTCAATTTGAGATATTGGCCAACCATACCACTGTTTTGAGTTTCACATTCTTCCAAAGTTGTTTTGTGAGTGGTTTGAAGGATGAAATTAAAGCTAAAGCTAAAATGTTGTGGCCATAATAATTACAATAGGCAATAGCTTTGGCTATATTAGTAGAATAAAAATTTAAGGCTCAAGGACACACTCCCAAAAATTTCTCAATCTTGTCCACCTTTTTTGTCCAAGCCTACACCAATTCTTGCCAATAAAACTTCTACCATCAAAAAATTGACATGATAAAAGATGGAAATAGAAAGGCCCAAGGAATATTCTATAACTATGATGAAAATTATTCCCTAGGACATAAGTGTGTACACCAAAAATTGTATTTTCTTTATATGGATGAGGCATTTATCGTAGAATCATAAGAGGCAAAAGAGGATCATCAGGATGAGGAACACAAAACAATCAAAAGTTTCCAAAGAATCCACCTCAAAAATATCAGTGCATGCCTTAGCAGGCATATCAACTCCTCAAATAATGAAATTTATAGGACACTTAAATATACAAAGAGTCATAATTCTTATTTACTTAGGAAGCATACATAATTTTATTGATCCATGTGTGGCCAAACAAGGAAACTATTACATTACTAATTGTAATTCCTTTGAAGTCATGATTGCTAATGGAGGCACCCTACCATGTAAAGGAATGTGTCATAATATCAAAATCTAAATAGAGTAATATAATCTTAAGGTAAATACATTTTACTTACCACTAGGTAGGTGTGATATCATTTTGGGGGCACAATGGTTATAGAGGTTAGGTCCAGTATTATGGGATTTTTTTTAGTTATGGATTAAATTTAGCTAATAGGGAATATAATACATCTTAAGAGGCATGAAAGCTAGGGATGCCCAATTTATTTCAACCCATAATATGGAAAATTTATTAAAAAAAATCCTCCCATGGGGTTGTGGCTCAATTATTTGCTCTAGACACTTTTGAGGAAAGGAATAAGGACCATCCAAAGGCATTATGGGTTTTATTGCAAATACATGCTCAAGTTTTTGAAGAATGCAAAGGAATACCTCCTTTTCAATCTCATGACCATGTTATTCATATTTTTCCTGGTAGCCTTCCCCCAAATGATTTTCCCTATCAATATCCATATGCTCAAAAATTAGTAATTAATAAAATGGTTCAAGAACTTTGTGTTGCAAGGGTTATTCATCCCAATTTTAGTCCCTATTATTTCCATGTGTTTTTGGTACAAAAAAAGGATGGATATTGGTGCTTGTGTGTGGATTACAGGTACCTTAATAAAATCACTATCAAAGGTAAATATCCTATTCCAATTATTTATGAATTGCTAGATGAATTGCATGGGGTCCAATTTGTTTCAAAATTGAATTTATGGTAAGGATATAATCAAATTCAAATCAAGGATGCGGACATTCCTAAAATGGGTTTTAGAACTCATAAAGAGCATTAAGAATTCTTGGTTATTCCATTTTTATTAACCAATGCACCTTCCACTTTTTAAATTTTGATGAATTCCATTTTTTGACATTTGCAAATTCATTTTAGTCTTCTTTGATGGTATATGGATTTACAATCATTCTTGGGAAGAGCATCTCCATTATTTGGATCAAACACTCCAACTCTTGCATAAGAATCAAATTTATTCTAAGAGGTCCAAGTGTTGTTTTGTGTAGCAATAAGTTGAATATTTGGATCACATTGTAACCAAATATGGAGTTCAAATGGATCCTAAAAAAAATTCAAGTTGTTTAAGATTGGCCTAAGCCTTGAAAATTAAAGGAACTTCGTAGATTTTTGGGACTCGCTAGATATTATCAAAAATTTGTAAATAATTATGGGAAGATAATAGCTCCATTAACAACCATGTTGAGGAAGACTTCTTTTATGTGGTTTGAACCCATAGAAAATGCTTTTGTATATTTGAAGCAAACTATGACGACTACCCATGTGTTAGCAATGCCTTACTTCTCTAAACCTTTGTTGACTAAGAGTGATGCATCTGGCAATGGCATTAGGGGAGTTTTGATGCAAGAAGGAAAACCTTTGCCTTTATCTAGTAGAATACTCTTAGGTTGAAATTTGGTCAAGTCTACTTATGAAAAGGAGATGCTTACCATTTTACATGTTGTTAATCATTAGCATTTGTATCCCATTAGGTGGAACTTTTCCATTAGGATTGATCATCAAAGTCTTAATTGTTTCCTGAAATAGAGGGTGGCCACTCCAAAACAATAAATATTGATTTATAAATTATTATTTTTTAACTATGAAATCACCTACAACAAAGGTAAGGAGAACTTGGTGGATGATGATGGCTTTTTAAGCCTTAATATTAATGTAAAACTCATAAGATAATTTCCACAAGATCAAATATAAGATAGTCACAATATAGTAAGATCAATAATATGATGTAAATATAATAATATGAGCCAACTAGTATGTATATCTAGGCTTATAATATATCAACTAACATTCATTAATAAGTAAAAATATATGAATGTAATAGCTTGAATCATACATGTATAAAGCATGTAGTAAAACTTACAATATTAGTTGCTCAAATGTATACAATCTTTATTACTCCTCTTTCTCTTACAAATGTATCATATAAACTCTATTACAATAATGATAGATACACTTGCTATCTTCACTATACTCACTATGCTTGTTGTGTTTGCTATGCTTAATATATCTTTACTATGGATCTCCATGGAGTAATATATAGCCATAGTAGAATAACTCTTTGTATACTTGGTTATTCCTTTACTTATGCCAAGTCTCATGACTCTTCTTTTCTCTACTTAATACTTGCACACACATGACTCTATCTTTTATGCACACCTATACATGACTCTTCACTTAGCACTCCTAATCTAAATACACTTGTGTACACTTACATATAAGACACTTGTGCACATATACTCACATTACACTTGCACACATGATACTTGTGCATTTCCTACACATTATTACATTACATAAAATATTTACTCACACTCTAATCTAAGACATAACCCTCATCTACTACTTACAAGATGTACCATGAAGGTACCATGGGGGTACATTAGCATGTACAAAATAATGTAATATTCTCCAACATCCCCTTGTATTACATTATTTGGTTATTGAAGACTTTAGTCTTCAATCATGGTCTTCATACTTCAAGTGACTTTGCAATGGATTTGATCTTTATCTTGATCTTCAATCTACCTCTTTAAGATCAATATTTGAAGTTGCTTTGTAAAACTTCTCTTTCCTATTATCCTTGATGTGATTCCTTCTCTTCCTCTTTCTTCTTTCTTTTTTGCATCTTCATTTGTGATATACCTTCTAAGCATTGAGTTAGTAAATCATCACAATAATATAACTTTGATTTCAATGATTCCTCATTGAAACTAACATATGTTTCATTTATATTATATGTATCATTTCTTTCAGCTTGTCTCTTCCCTTGGAAAATCTCAAAACTAATTAATGATAGATACATCATTAAACACTCTTATGAAGAAAGTATAATGGTGTTTTGAGAATCCCACCATGTCCTAAAAAGTTTTTCATGAAGATAGCTTATAAATATTGTAAAATTTTCTTATTTTGCCTCTTTGAGAAACAAAGACAATTTTTATTTTAAATCATTAGACATTTGTTTCTTTCCATAAAAGTCATTTATTAAGTTTTGAGAATAAAACTTAAGTTCATGCATTATTTCTTCACTATCCTCATTGAATGTATTTTTAATAATTTCTTCCATGATATGCAATTTTTTCCTTTGATGTAAGCAACCTTTTAACTCCTAGGTTTTTAGAAATAATTCAAGAATTTCAAAGTTAGAAACTCCTAAATTTAAATCCTATGAAGTAGAATTTCTTGTCTCCCAAATATTAGAAACTAGAAAATATAAATTTTGTAAATTTAATATTTGATAAGTATGTTGAATTCCTTTTGACTCCCAAATTAATTAATTTGCAAAAATTCTATGTTTAATTATTTCAAAAAAATAATAAATCAATTTAAAATTCAAATTCAAAAATATTCAAATTCACACAATCAACTTATTACTCCAATTTTTTTTTTATAAAACCTTATTACTCCTAAAAGCATTAAAACTTTCAAATAAATTCTAAATACTTATCACTCCAAATGAATTATTAAATATTTACCTTTGTGTATGTTGAGAAGCTTAGATTTCACTTAGCTTCTATGTATAGGTTTATTAGATGACTATATGATGTGGTTGCTTGATGTTGTTTGTATGTACTTCAATGTTGTTTGAATAACCTTTATTTTACTCATTATCCAAATAGATTCGTGTAGACTATTCAAGTTATATTTCCTTCCTACTGTAGTTGATTTAATATAGCTTATGTCAATATGATCCTCTTTTCTTTTATCATGGGCCTTTCTCTAATGGCCTCTCATTCAAATTTATATATACCTCTTTTCTTATAAGGGCCTATTTTCTTGAAGGGTATTTTCCTTTATATCTTAGTGCTTTCAATGCTTGGCTTCAAGAATTATATATCTATCTTGAGATTTGATGTATATTTCTCAAGACCTAATATATCTTTTGTTTTTGCTATCCTTTTTTTTAAATCTATTGCTTTTTTCTTCAATGTCAAGGTCAATTTCTAATGACTTGATTATTCAAACCAATTATCAAGGTCTATCTTCAAGACCTGAATCTTTAATAGACTACAACTTGAATCAATTTATGTTTTATGAAAGCTTTCTACCTTCTTTTTGCACTTAGAAGATAGAATTTTTATCTACCTATTGTAGGAAGCTTCTCACTCTTATGATGATCAAAATTTGTTGTAGATGTCTTAGGTCACACCTAAGAATCCAAAATTATTCTCTTCCTTACTAGAGAACCTAATTCCAGGATGGCTCTTTCCAAAATGATAACCTATTTTGAGAGTTTATTATGCCTTAGTCTTTAATATTAAATCTTAAAATCAATGTTAGGTTTGGATATATCCCTGAATGATCAACTATCTCCATGTTGATTCACCTCCAATATGAGTTTTTGTCTTCATTGGTTATCCTTCAACCTAGTGGAAAAACTCTAACCTTTCTACTTAATTTGATATTACAATAGAGTCCAAGTCTAACTCCCTTTAAAGTAGACATAATCTAAACTTGTCAAGTTGGAAAATTTTGATTCTATATGTAACTAAATAAATTTAACTTGTGTAAGAAACTACTTGTAGTAGCTTTGAAACCATTGATGGCTTTTGAAACCTTAATATTAATGTAAAAATTATAGGATAATTTCCACATAATCAAATATAAGATCGTCAGAATATAGTAAGATCAAGAATATGATGTAAATAGAATAATATGAGCCAACAAATATGTATATCAAGGCTTAAAATATATCAACTAACATTCATTAATAAGCAAAAATGTATAAATGTAATAGCCTAAATCATACATGTACAAAGCATGTAGTAAAACTTACAATATTAGTTGCTCAAACGTATACAATCTTTATTACTCCTCTTTCTTTTACAAATATATCATATAAACTCTATTAAAATAATGATAGATATACTTGCTATCTTCACTATACTCACTTTGCTTACTATGTTCTCTATGATCACTATATCTTTATTATGGATCTCCATGGAGTAATATATAGCCATAGTAGAATGACTCTTTGTATACTTGATTATTCCTTTCTTTATGCCAAGTCTCATGACTCTTGGATTCTCTACTTGACACTTGCATACACATGACTCTATTTTGTATGCACACCTAGACATGACTCTTCACTTAGCACTCCTAATATAAAGATACTTGTGCACACTTACATATAAGACACTTGTGCACATATACTCATATTACACTTGCACACATGACACTTGTGTATTTCTTGCACATTATTACATTACATAAAATATTTACTTACACATTAATATAATACATAACCTTAATATAATATTTATAAGATGTACCATGAAGGTACCATGGGGGTACATTAGCATGTACCAAATAATGTAATATTCTCCAATAGTTGATGTTTTATCTTGACTACATGAAGAGAATGAAATGCTACATGCTATATCTACACCACTTTCATAATGGATCCATCATCTCAAGGAAGCCTTGACCAAGGACTCCTCTTTGCAAACTTTGGTCAACAATATTCAAGCAGAGCCTAACTCATGCCTTGGCTATACTTATAATGGTCAACATTTACAATTTCATGACCGCATTGTCATTCCCTAAAATTCATAAATGAGGGACCTCGTCCTATAAGAAATGCATGCATCTCCAACAACTGTCCATTCAGGGTTTCTAAAAACCTATGCAAGGACCAAACATACTTTTATTTTTAGGGGAATGAAAAAAGGTATTTACACTTTTGTAGTAGAATATGATAGGTGTGAATGTATGAAAGGAGAAACTATGTTCCCATGGAACCCTTGAAATCTTACCAATTATTGAAAAAGTATGGATAGATATATCTATGGATTTCATTGAAGGGTTACCTAAATCATGCAAAAAATGTATTATTCTGGTAGTAGTGGATAGTCTCATGAAGTATGCTTATTTTTGTTCCTTGTTCCATCATTATACCACCTTATTCATTGCCCAAGTATTTTTAGACTCCATATTTGATCTCCATTGAATAACTAAATCCATTATCGATTACCAGTTATTTTTTTAGGAACTATTCAAGTTACAAGGAACCCAACTTAAAATGAGTTTGTCTTATCACCCTCAAATTGATGGCCAAATTAAAATTGTCAATAAGTTCTTGGAAACATACCTTCATTGCTTTGCCTAAAAATATCCTACACAATAGGTCAAGTGGCTTCCTTTGGATGGTGGTATAACATGTAATAGCATATTGCTACTAAGGTTATCCCATTTGAAGCAATAAATGATCATCATCCACCAACACTTTCCTCTTACATTTCAAGAAGTTCCAAGGTTCAAGTTGTGAATTCAACTCTCTAACAATGTGATTTCCTTCTTTTACAACTTAAGGTCAATTTTGACTTGGCTTAGAAAAGAATGCATCAATAAATTGATCAAAACCTCTCTAAGCATAGCTTTGACATCATGGATATGGTTTTTCTTTGCATACAACTCTACGAATAGTTATCTCTCTAGATTTATGGTTGCCAAAAACTTGCCATAAAATACTATGGTTATTACTAGGTGTTACAATATATTGGGTCAATAGCATCCAAATTGGATATTTCGATCACTTATAGAATTAACCCAGCCATTCATGTCTCCTCTATCAAGAGGTTTTTGGCAACAAGATCCAAGTGCAATATGCACTACTAGAGTTGGACGGAGAAGGCTCCATCATTCTTGAACCTAAATGCATTTTGGATAGGAGATCATGCAACATTCACCACAATGTCATCACTAATGTTCTTATTCAATGGCATGGATTACAACCTAAAGAATCCACTTGGGATCCCCTTTAGCAGTAGTTCCCTCATCTTTAGCTTTGAGGATAAATATTTTTGAAGGGGAAGGGTATGTTAAGACTTCATCTTAACACTATTATGTAATAATACCTTTCTTAATGTGGGGACCCTATTATAATGTTTTGTAATGATATTATGTAATATTTTGTAATAGTTTGTGGCACTAGAAGTGCCTAGACAAGTGGCACCATTTTATGTAACTATTTTTTTTGGTAGAAGATTCTAGCTCGATTGGAATTTTGCATGTAATCCAGCCTTGTGTTGGCAATTTTGGGTTTGAGATCCTAGCTTCTTGTCTATGAGTTGTCATTGATGTCAAAAGGAAATGGCATTAATGTTAAGAGGATGTGTTGGCTTCAAAGGTGGAAGATTCCAAGAGAATCCGGAGAGATTCCATTGGCAAGGGTTTTTCATTAAAACCAAGTTAAATGGTTTTTATTAAAACCAATGGAGGTTCTCTTTATTATTTATTTAATTATTATTTAAAACCCTTCAAGGTTTTAATTATTTAATTATTTAATTAATTAAGGGAGAAATTATTTTTAATTTATCTTAAGGGTTTTTAAACCCTTTAGAAAGCAATTTCGATTAAATTCGAAATTACTTTTCGAATTCAGCCGACGTGTTTGGAAATGCATCAAAGTGCATATAAAATGAGGCAAATGAATTCATTTATGTTTGGCCAAGAGTTCGACATTAATCCCTGAGCATTTCGATTTCGACATCGAAGCCCCTGCGCCAGCGAAGGAGGAAGACAAGCGTTGCGTGGTCAAAGGTGTGACGGGTTGGTCTTGGCGCCAAGGAGGAGGCGCACGCGGTGATAAGAATGGAGAATTCCCTTCTCCCTCACGTGGGCTCTCCTAGCCCATGCGGCGTGGTCAAAGGACTTAGTAGCATGGTGATCGGCGGTTCGAATCACCGAAGACCCTTTTGAGGGTAGTGTATGCACTCCGAAATTCGTGGGATATTTACCAAAGGTATGCGCTCCAATTTTTGCAGAAAGAGTGGCAATTAAATTTTAATATTTTGCTTGCTAAGGTTTTATAAAGTTAGCTTTGGGAGGTATAAGGAATGCAAGCTTAATATTTTTGCTATAGTCGGATTGAAAATTAAAGGGGAAATAATTGCCATGGTGGTTGAGTTATTTTGACATGCCAATGTTGGGTTAATAATTTTTAGGGAAGATCAAAATTATTAATTGTGGTAGATTTTCAAGGGCTTATTCATCTTCAAAAAGGGTATGGGCACATTTTTCTTATAAGTATGATTGGTGTATGTTTTTCTGAAATAAGGTTGGAGTGAAAAGGTTTTCAACTAGGTTTCCTTTGGTTGGGTGTAAATCCTATTTTCTGGTTTGTTGAAGACTACTTATGCATTGTTATCCTTAAGGAGAGTTTTGGTGAATGCATAATTTTTGGTTTGAGATAGTGGAAGCTTTGTGCACTAGGGTTTATATTTGTGAGTCTAGCTACTTGCATTGAGTTGGTGGAACCCTTGGTTGGCTGTTTTGAGTTTGATGGTTGAGTTGCTTCCATAGAGGTTGTTTGATCAAGTTATTGCTTTACTTGATTCATGATATTGGGCTTACTCCATTGAGTTGATTTGAGCAAGTTATTCTTTGCATTTGGTGATATTGTGTTGGTGGCTATTTTGTTCAAATATCTTTGGAGGGAAAAGGATTTCTACTTGTTTCCTTTTCTTGTGATGATTGGTTGAATGCTTCAAGGTTGATGTTGAGTTGAATGGTGTTGGTTGACTAAACCTTGTTTGATGAGCATTGTTGTTGAAACCCTAATTGATGGTGAAAAGAACATGAGTATCATTGTTATGTGATTCTTTGCATAGTTGGCAATTGTTGGGGTTTCATGTTCTTGAAAGAAAACATTCTATCCTATCCATTTCAGATATTGAGTTGAGTTTTCAGATTTGAGATTGAGATTGAGCTGAGTTGATTTGAGTTGAGTTTTGAGATTGGGATTTGAGTATAGAACATATTGAGTCTCTAACAATTCTCTTTATGCTTCTATGAGTTTGACAAATCACATTGGGTCTCTAACAATTCACTTTGTGATTTCCTACTAAGAAAGTTTTTCTTGGTGAGCTTGCTGAGTTTTTGGACAGGTTCCAGTGGGGACTTGTGAGCAGTTTTGGACAGGTTTCGGTGGGGACTTGTGAGCAGATTTGGACAGGTCCTAGCAGAGGACTTGTGAGCTGAGTTTGATAGTTCTATCAGAGAACTTGAGGACAGAGGTGCATTGGTTCTATGAGAAGAACCTGAGGACAGTTGGCAAGTCTTTGAGAAGGCTTGTATGCAGAGGATTGATTTGTTCAAGAGTTGGACAGATCTGACAGACAGAGGAAGACTTGTACTAGACCGACTGACTGTGTTTGGTACAGGTTGTTGAGCTACTGTGGACGTGATCATAGAAGGCAGAGGTCTCTTAGGCTAAGCATTGAGGATAGGAGGTCTTCGGTGGAAAGGAGTTCCACGTGCTGGCAAGAGGTAGAGGCAGTTGATCTTCGAGGGATCATTTCTAGAGTAGAGGGAAGGTATCTCCTTTGAGCAGAGGCTCATAAATTTTGATTGGGGGAAGGTATCTCCTTTGGGCCGAGGCTCATAAACATTGTAATTGGGAAGGATTCCCAAAGAACTTTGAGATAACTTTTAGAGAAAAGTTTTGTGGACGTAGCCTAGCCATTCTGGGTGAACCACGTTAAAATTGGTGTCACTTTGTGGATGATATTGTGCATTGCTTTGATATTGCTTTGGGTATATTGCTTTACTATTTTGAAGTATAAAGGAAAAAGTAAAAAGAGGTCTTATATTGTTCACCCCCCTCTCAGTATAAGCTTGTGTTCTTCAATTGGTATTAGAGCGGGTGCCTTCGAAAAGTTTAACAGCTTGAAGGAAAAGCTAGTAAAGAACACAATGGATTATTCAAGTGGCAATGCAACACCTATTCTTGATGGGTCAGATTTTGGTCTTTGGAGTGCAAGGATGAAGGTTCATCTAATGGCACTTGGTAATGAGGTATGGGAAGTAATTGAAGATGAGTACACTATTCCTGTACATGGTCCTAATACTAAAGAAGAAAGGCTCCTACATCACAGCAATTCAAAAGCAATGAATGCAATCCTGAAAGGCTTACAGAAAGCAGATCTCACCAAAGTGATTCACTGCAAGACAGCTAGTGAAATGTGGAAACAGTTGAAGGTGGTTCATACAGGTGATACAAATGTCAGAAAGGCCAAGTTGAGACACTTCAAAGGTATGTTTGAACAACTCAAGATGAATGATGATGAAAATATTAGTGACTACATGCTTCGTATGGATGAGGTTGTTAACTCCATGAAAGACTTAGGTCTTGAGCTTGCTGAAAATGATGTTTGTGATAAGATTTTAAGATCTCTTCCTAATAGATTTAGTGAAAATATTTCTGCTATTGAGGAAGCTAAAGATTTGGATAAGTTGAAAAAGGATGAGCTCCATAGTATACTTGCAGCATTTGAGTTGAGAACTCAAGTGAAGGTTGATGTCAAGAAAGAGGCGACTTTCAAGGCTACCAAGAATTCCAAAGGTAAACGACTTCAAGATAGTGATGAGTCTTCTAGTGATGAAGAGGCATATTACAACAAGAAAGGCAAGTTCTCTAGAAAGCACAAAAGTATGAAAAATATAAGATGTTTCAATTGTGGAAAGTTTGGTCATTATGCTACTGATTGTATTGTTCCCAAGAATGAAAGTGATGAAGATAAACAGGATTCTGAAAAGCACAAGCATCACAGGAAAAACAAAGATGAGCACAACAATCAAGGAAAGAGGTATTCTCACAAGCACAAGAAGAGTTTCTACCTAGACAAAGCAAGTAAGTGTTCTAGTAGTGATAGTGAAAGTTCTTCAAGTGATAATGAAAATGAGATGTTGTTCATATGAGAAAAAGAGGAAGAACCGAAACATAGATTCATTATCATGAAATGTCTTAGATGTGGAAATTTTGGTCACCTTGAGGATGATTGCACAAATAATGATTTGGTTTCTAGTATGTATGAGGATGCTTCAGAAAACTATAAGGAAGATGCATGTATGGTTTTTGAAAAGGGTAGCACCTCTAGTGATAAGAAATCTGAAAAAGGCTTTGATGATTCAAAAAGCAATCAAATAAAGGATCTTGAAAGTGAACTTATTAGTGCTCTTAGTGCTTTGAAAAAGGAAAGAAAGAAGAATGCTAGACTCAAGGATAAGTTAGATGAATGTTGTATGGAGAGAGATGATCTTATAGAAAGTCTTGACTTCTCTATAGCTAAGACACAAGAACTCAAGGATGAGTTAGAGTCTAAGGTTCTTGAGTATAGTGAGTTAGAACAGAAAATGGCTTCTTTGAAAGAGGAAACTAAAGAGTACAAGGATAAGCTTTACAGATTTCAAGATAGCTCCAAAAAGGTTAAGTCTCTCATCAAAGGTCAAAGAAAGACAACCAGATAAAATAGGCCTTGGTTTTGTTAAGCCACACAAGGAACAAGTTGGAGAGTCTAGTAAGAGACTCCAAAAGGAAGAGAGTTCTGATGAGGAAAGTATTTCAGATCATGAGTTCTTGAATGATAGATGCACAGAAACAGAAAACAGAATTCAGAATGAGAAGAAGAAGTTTTCAGAACCTAAGAGGTCAATTAAAGGAAAGTTTCAAGGCAGATGTTTTGCTTGTCACAGGTTTGGTCACATGGCTTCACATTGCATGGCTCAAGTGAAGGAGGTAAATGACAGTTTCAGAAGTGCTAGTTACTTTCAAGGGTATTGCTACTCTTGTCAACAGTTTGGGCACAAGGCAGTTCATTGCAAGGCAAATAACAGGAACAGGTTTGGTCGAAACAGGTTTGGCCAGAACAGGTTTGGCGAAACGGGTTAGTCAGAACAGGTGGATTCAAAGAACAGGTATGCCTCAAAGAAATAACATTGTTACTTGTTATAAGTGCAACAATGAAGGTCACATAGCTAGACAATGTAGAGCTGAACTTCCAAGGTACAGGAACAGAAACAGTGGTATGAACAGGTCCAAGGATCAAGGCATGGTTAAGAACAGGAACAGTGATAGGAACAGGAACAGGAATATGGACAAAGAGTACAAGAGAAGGCCCGACAAGGAAGTTATAGACGCTGATGATGATCAGTGCCTAATGGGAGTTTTACTCCCACCCAAGAATTAATCACCTCATCAGGAGGTGGGGGAGGGACTAAGCTAAGAGGCTCATTCTTAGTCCCGAGCCCCAAAGGTGACCCTTTGCCATTGATGACAAAGGGGGAGAGATTTGAGTAAGGGGGAGAGCCTCAAGACAGGGGGAGCTGTTTATGTTGAGTTTCTGTGTTGTTGAGAAGCATGGTTTGCCATCAATGACAAAGGGGGAGATTGTTGGCAATTTTGGGTTTGAGATCCTAGCTTCTTGTCTATGAGTTGTCATTGATGTCAAAAGGAAATGGCATTAATGTTAAGAGGATGTGTTGGCTTCAAAGGTGGAAGATTCCAAGAGAATCCGGAGAGATTCCATTGGCAAGGGTTTTTCATTAAAACCAAGTTAAATGGTTTTTATTAAAACCAATGGAGGTTCTCTTTATTATTTATTTAATTATTATTTAAAACCCTTCAAGGTTTTAATTATTTAATTATTTAATTAATTAAGGGAGAAATTATTTTTAATTTATCTTAAGGGTTTTTAAACCCTTTAGAAAGCAATTTCGATTAAATTCGAAATTACTTTTCGAATTCAGCCGACGTGTTTGGAAATGCATCAAAGTGCATATAAAATGAGGCAAATGAATTCATTTATGTTTGGCCAAGAGTTCGACATTAATCCCTGAGCATTTCGATTTCGACATCGAAGCCCCTGCGCCAGCGAAGGAGGAAGACAAGCGTTGCGTGGTCAAAGGTGTGACGGGTTGGTCTTGGCGCCAAGGAGGAGGCGCACGCGGTGATAAGAACGGAGAATTCCCTTCTCCCTCACGTGGGCTCTCCTAGCCCACGCGGCGTGGCCAAAGGACTTAGTAGCATGGTGATCGGCGGTTCGAATCACCGAAGACCCTTTTGAGGGTAGTGTATGCACTCCAAAATTCGTGGGATATTTACCAAAGGTATGCGCTCCAATTTTTGCAGAAAGAGTGGCAATTAAATTTTAATATTTTGCTTGCTAAGGTTTTATAAAGTTAGCTTTGGGAGGTATAAGGAATGCAAGCTTAATATTTTTGCTATAGTCGGATTGAAAATTAAAGGGGAAATAATTGCCATGGTGGTTGAGTTATTTTGACATGCCAATGTTGGGTTAATAATTTTTAGGGAAGATCAAAATTATTAATTGTGGTAGATTTTCAAGGGCTTATTCATCTTCAAAAAGGGTATGGGCACATTTTTCTTATAAGTATGATTGGTGTATGTTTTTCTGAAATAAGGTTGGAGTGAAAAGGTTTTCAACTAGGTTTCCTTTGGTTGGGTGTAAATCCTATTTTCTGGTTTGTTGAAGACTACTTATGCATTGTTATCCTTAAGGAGAGTTTTGGTGAATGCATAATTTTTGGTTTGAGATAGTGGAAGCTTTGTGCACTAGGGTTTATATTTGTGAGTCTAGCTACTTGCATTGAGTTGGTGGAACCCTTGGTTGGCTGTTTTGAGTTTGATGGTTGAGTTGCTTCCAAAGAGGTTGTTTGATCAAGTTATTGCTTTACTTGATTCATGATATTGGGCTTACTCCATTGAGTTGATTTGAGCAAGTTATTCTTTGCATTTGGTGATATTGTGTTGGTGGCTGTTTTGTTCAAATATCTTTGGAGGGAAAAGGATTTCTACTTGTTTCCTTTTCTTGTGATGATTGGTTGAATGCTTCAAGGTTGATGTTGAGTTGAATGGTGTTGGTTGACTAAACCTTGTTTGATGAGCATTGTTGTTGAAACCCTAATTGATGGTGAAAAGAACATGAGTATCATTGTTATGTGATTCTTTGCATAGTTGGCAATTGTTGGGGTTTCATGTTCTTGAAAGAAAACATTCTATCCTATCCATTTCAGATATTGAGTTGAGTTTTCAGATTTGAGATTGAGATTGAGCTGAGTTGATTTGAGTTGAGTTTTGAGATTGGGATTTGAGTATAGAACATATTGAGTCTCTAACAATTCTCTTTATGCTTCTATGAGTTTGACAAATCACATTGGGTCTCTAACAATTCACTTTGTGATTTCCTACTAAGAAAGTTTTTCTTGGTGAGCTTGCTGAGTTTTTGGACGAGGTTCCGGTGGGGACTTGTGAGCGGTTTTGGACGAGTTTCGGTGGGGACTTGTGAGAGATTTGGACAGGTCCTAGCGAGAGGACTTGTGAGCTGAGTTTGATAGTTCTATCGGGAGAACTTGAGGACAGAGGTGCATTGGTTCTATGAGAAGAACCTGAGGACAGTTGGCAAGTCTTTGAGAAGGCTTGTATGCAGAGGATTGATTTGTTCAAGAGTTGGACAGATCTGACAGACAGAGGAAGACTTGTACTAGACCGACTGACTGTGTTTGGTACAGGTTGTTGAGCTGCTGTGGACGTGATCATAGAAGGCAAAGGTCTCTTAGGCTAAGCATTGAGGACAGGAGGTCTTCGGTGGAAAGGAGTTCCACGTGCTGGCAAGAGGTAGAGGCGGTTGATCTTCCGAGGGATCATTTCCGGAGCAGAGGGGAAGGTATCTCCTTTGAGCGAGAGGCTCATAAATTCTGATTGGGGGAAGGTATCTCCTTTGGGCCGAGGCTCATAAACATTGTAATTGGGAAGGATTCCCAAAGAACTTTGAGATAACTTTTAGAGAAAAGTTTTGTGGACGTAGCCCGACCATTCCGGGTGAACCACGTTAAAATTGGTGTCACTTTGTGGATGATATTGTGCATTGCTTTGATATTGCTTTGGGTATATTGCTTTACTATTTTGAAGTATAAAGGAAAAAGTAAAAAGAGGTCTTATACTGTTCACCCCCCCCCCTCTCGGTATAAGCTTGTGTTCTTCACCTTGAGCATTAGGTTGTGTGATGAAGTATTTAAAAATACAAAGGGTAGAAATTAATGTAAATGTTTTCATAATTGAATGAAAGTATTGAAGGAGGTTGCCCCTTGAAGAGGCCTATGATTTTGTTTTGTGATTTATGATATTTATATGTTTCTGTATTTACATTCATATTGTAATATTATATTCTTTCATGAATTTCTACTTTATTTGCAATATCCATTTGAATGTGCTTACTTTATTAGAAGGTTCCTAACAAAGGATTTCATTTCGCCATCACATACAAGATGGTTGATATCTTCTTTTAATTGGTAGAATGATACAAATTATTTCTAGAGAGTTGTTTATTTTTAGAAGGTATAATATGGCATTCTTACATAAAAACAACACTAATACCTACTGTAGAAGCATCATACTCAATGATAAATAACTTATTGAAATTAGATATAGCTAAATAATGGGTGGTGCACATGGCCTTCTTAAAGGTATGGAAGGCTCTGTTAGCCTCATTAGACTAGACAAAAACATCGTTCTTGGTGAGATATGTGAAGGGAATAGTAACCTTATTATAGTTCTTTATAAAATTCTTATAATACACTATGATACCTAAAAATGAGTTTTAGCTAGTGGCAAATCTGACATGACCTTAATATTTTAAGGGTTTATTTTGATACCTTCATGAGACAAAATATAACCCATGTATTCCAATTTAGATTCCCTAAAGAAATATATGGACCACTTGAAATATAGTTATTCCTTTTATAGAAGTTGGAGCACTTGATCGACATGAAGTAAATGGGATTCTCAAGATTTACTATAAACTATGATATCATTAAAAAAGACCAATGTAAATTTATAAAAAAGGAACAAAAGACTAGATTCATTAAATTTTAAATAATGGAAGGGGTATTAGTAATACCAAAAGGTGTTACCAAGAACTTGTAATTAACTTCATGTGTATCGAAATTAGTTTTGTGAATATCATCCTCTCTAACATTAATATAATGAAACCCAAAATGTTATTCAAGCTTGATAAGAAACCTTTACACTATATAATTCATCCTTAAAATCATCAATATTAGGAATAAGAAACTTATATTTTATTATAGTCTTTTTGGGTGGATGAAAATCGAGGTATTTTCATCAAGAATTATCCTTGCATTTTACTATGACCATTAAATATGAATAAGAATGGGTACTAGGTTGAATAATACGCTACTTCAATTATCTTGAACTAATTTATCAATTTTAGACTCGTGAGAATGGGAGTTAGTGGTAGTATGAATAATGGATGATTGAATTCTAGGAATAAAGAGGATAGCATGATCATGATTCTACTTAGGGTGAATACATTTAGGTTTACCAAATACTAGAGCATATTTATCAACAAGATACCACGTGTCATAAGGAAGAACTAGAGGTGATTACTAGGTGGACATAACTTCCATCCAACAAATTTTGGCAAAGAAACCTTCATTATATTTATTCAATATATTTTCCATTATATGGGAGCTAAAAACTTGGAATGTGAATTTTTCATACCTTGGGGATGTATGACGTTACCGTTTTCTATCTAATATGAACACAACCATTGTAGGTTTAAAGTAATGTGTCATAATTAAAAAAACCATAGAGATCCCAAGATAACATCTACACTACCCACGTCCATCACTTAAGGTTGAAAAACTAGTATAGGAACCAATCTAAATGTGAAATATGACCCACATATTGAGCCTCACCCACATCAACAATTATCACATGGAATCTATCCTAATCTAAATTATTGATATACAACCCTAGGGTTACAGTTTTCTTTCAAACAACAAAATTATGGGTACTACCTAAACAATCAACACTATAAACCACTATCCTTTTATGAATTATTGAACCTTGATAGTGTGATAAGCCTACACACCCATAATATAAAATGTTGAGAGGCCCATGCTTCCCAATTTTTATTAATACCTATTGCTCTAGTAAGGTAGAAACTTCCTCGTTTAATATATTTTCCTCCTCTAACTCCATGTAGAAGATACATTACTCCTCACATGCCTAGTATTGAGGATTATATGATAAAAATTTATAATAGAATAACTTTTTTAGGATTTCCTTATTATAGTTATTGAAATAAGGTTGATGGCGACTAAAATTAGATCATTATTAGGGTTAAGGTAATTGGAGTTTTTTTCAACTACATAGGGCAAATTTTACATATTGGAGGGCATATAGATCATGCATATATACTTTCCATTTAATGTTTCTTGAGTCCATGATTTTTGAAATTGTAATCTAATTCATGGCCAGGGATGACATTGTATGATGTAATCTTGGATAAGTTTAAGTGTAAGTATTGTACAATGTATTTAGTTTATTAAAATATTTTATTATGTAAGCACTATGGGAAAAATTAGCCTTGTTATATTTAAATTCATTTTATAAATTTGTAAATAACCTTAAATAAATCTTGTTATATCATCTTAGGTTAAAGTTATATATGTAATTTGGGGATTAGGAATTGGTATAAATACCCCAAACCACTACATCCATTGCATAAAAGTGTGGTGATTCTTATCCATGGATATAGTGATTATTTATGGTGCCTATGGTCACCCAAAAATTTATGTGTCTCTTTTCCTTTCTTCCATCCTTCTACATTTTTTGTATAATATTTGAGGGATTGGATTGCTTCTATTTTTTTCTCAAAATTGGTATCAAAGTGGATATTTAGTGGCATTACTTGGTCATATAAAAGGTTTTTTTTTTTAATTATTTGATATTATTTTGAATTCTAGAGAAATCTACTCCTTAAAGCATCACAAGAATTTTCTACATAAGAATCCAAAAGGAGATATTCTATCTATTTAAATTTCTATAAATTCTAAACTGTTTTGCAAGACTTTATTTCTACTTTGTTACTATAAAAAGACCTTTTTATTATCCATATGAAGGTTTAGGTTTATATTTGTATGATTTTATTTTTCCTTCCTCTTAAAGTTGTGATATATCAGAAGGAGTAGGAAAGCTTCAAACTAAAGTTGAATACAAACATTTTTATATCCTTCAAAATGGAAATGTGCTCATGGGTTTGCACACATTGAAATTGACCTATATTTGGTATGGTATGACAAGTTTTTCAAGGAAAATAATATCATTTATTATAGTTTTAGAGAGAGAAAATATTGGTTATATAAAGGAATCGAGGGCGTCAAGAAGTCTAAGGTTCAAATCCCATACAATGTTTGTTTATCATGCTTAAAGGAATAATATGGTCAAAAAATATTTTTGAGGTTTAAATAAAAATTCAAATACATGTCATAATAGTCAATATGGCAAGCACTTGAGTAGAGGTGGGTGGCGGTTCCATGTTTGAATCTTGATGAAAAATCCTTTTAATCATGGAGAATAACTCAATGCATAAATTCTATAGAATGGTGGCTAGACTATTGTTTATGTGAGGGACCATAAGGAATTTGGAAGTAGCATGTCATGGGATCAAGTATTATTGTCTATATTTTTTATAATACATGCTTTAGAGCTAAAGCTATAAGCGATCTTTTACATTCAACACCCCAAGGAGTGCCTTGGCTAGACCAAGGATCTCAGGTAGATGAAGGCTCAATTTCAAAACTTATAAAGCATATTTTTGATACTTCTAAATAATTTTTAAAACATGAAATGATAGGGAATCCAACATAGTTCATCTTCCATACATATGAAACACCAATTTAGCCATTTATATCTCATAAAAAAATTAGGGAATAACAATTTTTAATGATCAAGTGATTTAGAGCTAAAGTGATTAAATAGTATTGGAATACACCAATGAATTAGAAGTCACCAAGTGGTAGGTAAGGATTAGCTCTTGCATAAGGTTTGGGTATTTAATTGTTCCATTTATGAGGTCCATTAGGGAAAATTTCTAAACGCCATAAATTTTGCATGCAAAATTTTTTGGAGGTTTTTTTTCAATCATAAAAAATTTCAAGCTCTATGCATTAGCGTCATTAGTTCAAGGATATACTATTATGCTAGGGGTCACATTGTTTAAGATGTATTATCAAATTCTAGTTACTCTCCTCAATGGGTGACATTATAGCATTTGGTCCATCCAAACAGTTTCTCTATTATGCATTAAGAACCTATGGTGCATCTCTCAAGAAGATAAGCAACAACCCTTGATGAAGAAACTCACTAGCTTAAGGAAGAAATTCATGGATTATTCTCCTTGTTGATTGATCCAAAGTTGTTTTTTCTTATAAAATAAAATAATTAATCTATCAAGGTATGGTCAAAATTGCATGAGTTATTTGGGAAAGTAAATACAACTAAATTAAGCCACTTAGAATTCGAGAATTCTTCTTTCAAATTGGTTGATATTTATAACATTGAGGATTATATTATGAGAATTAAGGATTGAGAGTAGATATTGCATATTTTGGAGGTACAAAGAAAGATGATGCAAAATGTGTGAATATAGTGCTTGCTAAAATATCTCCTTGTTGTTAGATGTTGAACCTCATGGTTCATAATATTCCTATATTCTTACAATCTCAAAAGACTTGTACTCTTGATTAAAATTTCTCTCTCCTAGTTTATTTTTAGGGGGTAATAAGAAATTGTTGAGGTACTTTACAAATACAAGCTCATACAAAGGAATTCAAACATAAGGAGGCTAATACCTATGGGACCAAGGGATAGGTTGTCTTCAAAGAAGTCAAATACCATTTATAGATATTGCAAGAGGGAAGGACATTCAATGAACAATTGTTTAATAAAATTGTAAAGGATTGAAACTAAGTTTCTAAAGGATGATAGACATATTTTAGATGATGAGGGGGGTTCATAAGGAAATAGTTCAACTATAGAGGTCCACTAGAACATACATTATGATGGAAAGAATATGTTATTGTTAGTAATATCTTTTCTCTTTAGGCCCTCAATTCAGATTATGAGTGGGTATTAAAAGTATAATTTGATTTATAGCCAAGGATGATATTGTATGATTCAATATTTGGATAGACCTAAGGGAAATCATTGTACAATATATTTAATTTATTATAATATTTTATTATGTAAGTCCTTTAGGCCACAATTAAGCTTGTTATGAACAAACCAATCTTATAAAATTGTAATTAACCATAAAATCCTCTTGTTATGTTAGCTTAGGTTAAACTTATTTATATAAGTTGGTAATTATAGTGGTACAAATACCCCCAAACCATTCCATCCATTGCATTAGAGTGTCATCATTATTAACCATAGATAATACAATGATTATCTATGGTGCCTATAAGTACCCACTAATTTCAAATTCAAAATTTCCTCCTCTCTAACCTTAATATAATGAAACACAAAATGAAATTCAAGCTTGGTAAAAAACTTTACACTATATAATTCATCTTGAAAATCATCAATATTAGGAATAGGAAACTTATATTTTATTGTAGTCTTTTTGAGTGGATGAAAAATGGGGCACACTCATAAATAATTATCCTTGCATTGTGCTATGACCAGTAAAGATGAATAAAAACCATTCGTCTACAATAATCAATTAGAGATAGTAGAGACCATCAATCTACAACAATTAGTTGAAGGTAGTAGAGGCCACCCATCTGATGTGGTGATAGGTGGTTCATTTGAGGAGCTTGCCTCATGAGAAAAAATTGTGAAAAATGTGCACTCTTCTTCATCTATTTGTATGCCTTTATCCATAAAGTTTTTAGCTAGCAAAGTTGTATTTTTCTCTAGAAATTCAAATAGACTCGTATTTTTCTCCAAAAACTTGGGTGAAGCTACATTTTTTGTTAGATTTTATTCTATTATTTTTTGTCATGTAATTATTGTATTTTGGGGGATGTTAATTATTTCATCTCATATATGGGTGAATAGAAATCTCCCAAAATAATGAGTAGATGAAAAGGTTATATTCAATATGAAACACCGAAGGGTCTCTTGAAACTAAGAGACACCATATTGTATAAATATGATGGTTGTACATGTATTTGCTCTAGTGGAAAATATATGTAATATTATTATTTTTTTATTATTGTTTCTTACCTTCCCCTTGATTCCAACATCTGGTAATAGAACCAAGCATGGATATTTTTGAGATTTTGTGTGAGTAGAGACTCATCGCCATTTGATGAGATGCCTTATTTTTTAGGTATTAAAAAATATATATTTTTGAATGAGTTGTGATAAGATGCTATAAAGGTGAGTGCATAAGAAAAGTGCTTAAGGTTTGAGACATCAAGAAAAGAGTTGGAATATTCACATGGGCCATACTATAGTCATTTTGTTCTAAATATTTCTTATTTGCAATAAAATAAAACATGTTGCATGTTGCAGCAATTTTTAAAATAAAAGAGAGATTAATGTCATGTGTATAGGTTGAAGCTCACTAGCATTTCAATATTTGGAACGAGTCCTTGAAATTAGTAGCTATCGTAATTCTTTATTAGAAGAATACGATGGAGAAACTGTACGTGGTAGCGATGAATTTATTCTTAAAAAAGGAGAAAATACAATAAAGAGTGTGAAGACAAAATAACTCAGGTGTAGAAAGCCCCAAGACAAATATAGTAAAGATTTTTTTGTGATTAATCTAAGATTATGTGATATTTGGATGAGATAGTGACTTGCTTCTACATTCAGAGTGTGAACTGGAGGAAATTTTGACCCGGTTCTACATAAAAAATTTAAACTAGTAAACAATATTCAAATATTGTTCTTTGTGACATACAAAATGATAGAAAAATTAAAGAAGGTAATTTTTATTGCCTAGGGAACAATTTGGTGACACGTTGTATTAGTTGAAAGGAACACATGAAATAAGATTGTGTTGAGGTGACGTTTTAAAAAAAGGGTACATCAATCATTTGTATTTGCAAGGTACCTTTTATTAATTCTTGTATGGCTATCATATTTTAATTTCTCTTTATTAAAAGTTGCAAATAGCATAGGAAGGAAGTTGTTTAATTTAAGAAAAGCTAAAATATTGAAGGAAGAGTCACAAGATCAATTCTCTTAGGGGACAATTTTTTTGAAAGGAAAAATTGCTATCTTTAATTTTTTTATTATTGCAATATTTCCCATATTTCAAAAAAATAAGAAAAACTTGTGGAAATACATATATCAATTATAGAAAACATTTTGCAAAAATAAAAATAGAAAAACTATTTCTATAAGAGGTGCATTTAGGGATTTAAAATGTGTATAGGTGTATTTTTTTAAAGTAAGCAATTTTTTGAAGTCATGAAATAATAGTGGGGATGTTAGTATTTAGAAAAAAGAATTTTGTACAAGAAGAGTAGTAATTTTTTGTAAAAGATGCATTTTCAACTGTGATTGACACCTTATTCTCTCCAATTAAACCTTTGAATCAAAAATATATTTTTTGTACACAAAAATAAAAAAATATGTGCTTTGCACAATCATAGTGTTTGGGATAAGTGATGCTTCTAACTTGCATATATAGGTAATGCTATCACATTAAGTTACTTGTGTCTAAAGTCTAATACAACTATAATGATGTTTGGGCATCAACCCTATAAATTGTCAAGGAGAAATAAGGACACATTTTTATGATTTTTTGTTTCACTCTATTTTTACCCCATTCATTACTATTGTTGGACATAAATCCTAAAATTGAGAAAATCCAAGTATATAGGAAAGTTATGCCCATGTATGCGGATTTATCTTTAAATTTGTGTCATTGATAGAATGAATCGTTTTTAGTACTACCTTGGTACCGTTTATTTCTTTATTTCATGTACCTTAAGGTCTATCTCACAAATGGTCATGTATAGAGAGGACTAGCTTCTTCCATGTATTGACAAGTATATAAGAAGAGTAGGTATATTGAAAGGTTTGGTATATAAGACTATTGGTATATAGAAAATGGGACTAGTTTGGTAGATATAAGGAACCCCTCATTTCTTGTTTGAAGAAAAAAAATTAAAGGCTACAAAAATAAGCGTTCACATCACTAGACAACATGAAATAGACAAAGAGAAAGTAATCTGACATTCAAAAGTGTACCTCACCAAAAGACAGTATAGGTGGAGAAAATAAAGTAGAAATTCAAAAGTATGGGTTATCAAAAATAATTAAAGGAGAAGAGAAGAAAGCTAGAAATCTCTATTTTCAAGAAGGTAGATATTTTTATGAAAATAGATAATTCTTAACACTAAGGTCTTGCTTACGTTCCATTATTAGAGATGTTGATACTTGTGAAGATAGCCTTGAAAATGGTGTTCCATTCCCAATTGAAGTTGTGAAGACAATATATATGGCATTAATCACTCTTGACATCTTTAAGCACAAAAAGAAAGGAGAAATAGAAGAAAGGTTGAAGGCAATGCTCATGATAAAAAAGTATTTGTTTTGACACAAGTGACCCTATCTATAGGAAGAATATAGCTTGTGACATGAATAATTTGAATATATATGATGAGAATAGAGTTTATGTAGAATATAATTGTATTGGCCATGAAAAATACCATATTGTTCATCTTATTGAAGAATATAGTATGATGAAGTTAGGTGTTTGAATTTTATCAGTAATAGAAAATTTCAAAGTAATAATGAAGAGATTTAGTTTTTAAATTATTGTGTTAGAGATGATGAGAGTGATAGTTTATATTGTCTCAAAGGTCGTTATTATAATGATATTTTAGGTGTTTGAATATTATTGGTGATAGTGACAAAGATCATAGTGGAGATGAGGAAAATTGACATTTTGAAAAGCATGCCAAAGGAATTGGTTCAAAAATAATGAGAAAAATGGATTACAATGGTACAAGATTGGGAAGATATGGGTAAGGTATGAAAATTTCCATATTGTCCAATATAATGCCAAAGAATGAAGGCCTTAGATATATTGTTCAAGTAGGTAACAATGACACTAAATTTGTGACAGGGAGAAATAACAAAGTTTATGAAAAGAGAAACATATGCAAAATTTTCTAGGATGAGTTGTTATAGTCAATGTGGAAGATCCATACATGTGAGAGCTAGGTTTTGGAACCTGCATCCTTGTAAGATTTGTGGAGGTAATAATTACCCTCAAATAAAGTGTCAACATTAAGAGAAAGTGATCAATAAAATATATATGAATTGTAGATGGATCAATGTGGTAAAAAGGGATAAAGTAATAGAAATGTTGAATGGTTTCTACAAAAGAAATTTATTGAATAAGGGAAATGTAAGCTTTTCCATTAAAATATATTCTTGGGAAACTTGAAATGAATGATTTCTATATTATAATATGACCCAAGCTATACTTGGAAACCTGCAATGATAGAAAATGTAGTGGAACATTTTAAATGTGTGGTAATTTCCTAGAGGTGATACCTAAAGGCAATATGAAACCTAGAGATGACCTAAAGACAAGGACCTAGAGGTAACATAGAGGCGATGATGACCCAAATGTTGACCAAAGGCAAATACCTAGAGGTAATGACCCAAAGGTAGATCCAGAGAAAAATCCAAAAAGGCACACCTAGTGGATTTTATCCAAATTCGACAATGTCATAACCAAAACCAAAGCTAGATCTAGAACCATAGTGAATGCCAGAGCATAATTCTAGTGTACCACCCCTATATTCATGGGCTGTTAATGATATTTATACCAAATAATATAATAAGGGGGTGTTAGAATTTATTACATTATTTTTATCATGCAATTATTACTTTTTGGGGGATGTTAATTATTTTATCTCATATGTGAGTGAATAGAGATCTCCCAAAATAATGAGAAGATGAAAATTTTATGTTGAAGGTGAAACACCAAAGGGTTTCTTGAAACTAAGAGACACAATATTGTATAGTTATGATGGCTATACATGCAGTTTCTTTGGTGGGAAATATATGCAATATTATTGTTTCCTTATTATTGTTACTTGCATTCCCCCTTATTGTAATATTTTTCTCCTAGAATTCATTTGATTTTCTACTATATTCATACTCCACCAATTCACATTGAAATAAGAGAATGATGCATGTTATTTTGAAGCTTGACCCAGATTACAAAGGAGAAGTTTTTTTGTAAGAATTAGAAAGTACCACAATATAGTACTATTAATCAAATACAAAGCAATAATGAATTAGATTGGTTGGGAGTGTGGCATATGTTGTTTTCTCACAAAATTCATGCACTATCAAATAGGTGGTAATATTATTAGGTTATGCATGCATGTACATATGTGTCTCATCCTATGTCAATCGAGTAGAATGGTGTCATTGTGTTTGGAGTAGGACATGATATTCTAATTGGGTTATAACACAAGACATCAAGGCATTTCTAGCTTATTTGGTTTCAAGATCATTTTGAGAGTGTGAATGCAAAGGCCATAGGTTAAAATCTCTTTGTCCTATAATTTTTATTTCAAAATTGCAATATTCTTTCTAAAGCAATTAAAAGTAGCAATTTTTTTTTTAAGTGCTAATTGGACAAGTTTGAAAGAAATTTTGAAATTTTTATATAGAAGTTGAGGGGTCAAGATTATTTTACTACCCTAGGAAGAAAAATATATATTTTAATTCCTATATTTTATTAAGGGAAAATAATATAGAGTATAGTGAATATTTTTGCAAATGGGGGTAGTAAAACTTTATTTTCTTGTAAAAAGGTGCATTTTTTGTTGTGAATAACACCTCTTTTTTATGCCATTTTGAATTGAAAGCATTATTTTATACATAAATCAAATGTGTACTTAAGCACACTCATATTTTTTGATATAAGTGGTACCTTTAGCTCTTGTTTATAGGTAAAGTTATCACATTAATATACCATGTCTGTATCCTAATATAGCTACCATAACAATGTCTAGGTATCAACCCTATAAATCATCGAGGAGAAATAAGGACACCATCACTATCACTAGACGTAAATCTTAAAATTGAGAAATGCTAAGTATATAGGGAATTTATGATCATGTACAAAGATTTATCTTTAAGTAGGTGTCACTAATAGAGTGAATACCTTTCTATACTACCTTGGTACCACATAGTATTCTCTTTTATTTACCTTAAGGTCTCTCTCATGTATAGTCACATATATCAAGAGGACTAGCTTCTTACACATACAAATAGGTATATAGGAAGGACAAGTATATAAAAAGGATTAATATATTAGATGGTATATATAAAGGGGGATAATTTTGAATATATAAGGAACCCCCACTAGGAAACATAAAAAAAAAATCCAATAGAATCATAATTTCTCAAAGGCCCAAAATTTTCATCTTGGAAGGCCAAGATGAGGGTCATCCTAGTGATTGAAAAACTCTAGGAAATGGTCACCAAGAAAGAAACTCAATCTGAAGAGGATGAAGATCAATAAAAGTTCTATGAGTGAAATGCCAAGCCACTAATTCTTATCACATTTGGTATAGAAAATAAAATTCAATGTCACATCAATGAAGCAAATATAGCCAAGGAAGCATGGGATATCCTTTCTACTATATTTAAAGGGAAGAATGAAGCCACAATTATTCATCTTTAGTCCCAAATTCATACATTGAGGGTTTAATATGGAGAAAGTATTGAGATATTTCTTTGAAGAGTTGTTGAATTGAAAGCAAGATTGAATACTATGGGAGAAATGGTAGAAGATAAGCTCTTAGTATCCATTATACTTAGAACTGTCCTATAATTATTTTGAATTATAATCACTTCTTTGCAATTATCAAATAAAAGGATGTGTTTTGAATAACTAGTAAATATGATTCAATGGAAAAAAGCAACCAATTAATTGAGGGACCAATTGTCAAACAGTGCACTTATCTCTCGAAAGAAATCACAAAAGGGTTCTTCTTCCTCCTCATCATCAAAACAACCTAAAAAAAAAAGGAGTTACTATCACATTTTTGAGAAAGGATATGATACAATTTTTTGTAGATACAATTCTATGACTAAAGGGGGTCAATCCCACAAAACTTATTAAAAAAAGATACAATTCAAATCATATCCCAAGTATAAACAAGGGCATGTTGCACATGAAGAACCAAAATCAGATTGTGAATGGGAATCTAGACTACCACACAAGGTACTGATGACCAAGGTAGTAAAAAAACCAAAGGATGAATTTTTATATATTGATTCAGGTGCTAGAAAATTTATGACTAGAGATAAAATATGGTTTGATTACCTACAAGAAAATATGGAAAACTAGTCACTATTATTTATGAATAGACTTATCATATTAAAGTAATTGAGAATATTTTTGTCAATTTAACTCATGGCATATGCATAATCGAGAATGTGCTATATGTACTCAGACTAGCAAACTACTTGCTCTCTATTTTGCAAATGTTGTATTATGATATGGTATTTGAATTTAGGATTGTTGACAGTAAGAAGAAGTGTTTCATCACAAAATGGCAATTTCATTGCAACTAATTCAAATAATAATGGTATGTTTATCCTTAATGTCCTCTCATCTCTTAATGTTATATTATTTGTTGCCATGATAGATGCTACCTCACTTTGGCATGGGAGATATGGACATCTAAGTTATGGATAGTTAATATAGATGAATAAGCATCATATAGTGACATGTCTACCAACCTTTACCTACACTACCAATTTTCTCAAGTTGTATAACAAGTAAGAAATATCGAGTACCTTTTGAGCTAAGAACTCACAAAGCTAAAGCATTATTGGATGTCATACATACAAATTTATGTGAACTAATGTCATCCAATCACAATGGACACAAGTAATTTTAATTATTTTATGATGATTACTCATGGAATACATGGGTATATTTTGCCACTCAAATCAGATACCTTCTTAAATTTCCAGTACTTCAAGAAGCTTGTTGAAATAGAAATTGGGTGTATTATTCAAGTATTCCATTTAGATAAATGAGGGAAATATATATTCAACAAATTTCAATGTTTCTCATATAAAATAGGATCAATAAATAGCTTACTAGTGCCTACACTCCATAACACAATGGAGTTTCTCAAAGAAGAAACTGTTCCATAATGGAAATGGTCTATTATATGCTCATAGTAGCTAGTCTAGAGAAGCAGCATTGGGCTAAAGTTGACAATGTATCTCCAAAATAGAGAACTAATGAAGGAATTTCAAGGGATTACACCTAAATAATATTGGTCTAAGAGAAATCCTTTAGTTTTTTATCTCATACTTTTTAGAAGTAAGACATGCATGCATGTGCCAAAAAAAAAGGACCAAGTTGGATGGAAAAAGTGTGTCTTGCATATTTCATACCCAATATGATGAGGCATTAAAATCTTATTGCCTAATTAATATAATCACAAAAAATATACACATAATTAGAGATATTATACTTGAAAAATAATTTGGAAACCAAAAAACTACTGAAGATTCTAAGAAGTCTGAATCTCTTGTAAACATTGAGACAAATGAGAAAGTTCATAAAGAATTCTAGAAGATGGGTCAAATTCAAAAGTGGTTGATGAACTAGTAGCAAAATTGGTAGTGGTTGCTTCACCATTGTAGACACAAAAAATTGATCCACTTTCAGTGGGAAATCTTCCTTAGAGTCCCTAAGAGGTCTCTAACCCTTGCCCTAGGCAAGGGTATGTCTCTTTTCCCCCTACCTTACCTTTCTTTATCCTTTTAGAGAAATCACACCCGGTTATAGTGGTGTGCGACTTCAAAAGCGATATTGCACCCTATCAACACAGGGCATGATTTTTCTAATTTTAGGATTTTAATTATTAAAACCTGGGTTTAACCTTTTTAGCATGCTTGGCATCGGCTTGTCTTGCTTTTCTTGGTATTTTCACCTTGATATTCATCTATAAAAGGAGGGGTTAATCTCACTCTTTCATAATAACAACAATGAACAATCTAAGAAACAATTAAGCTCGAAATTTTTGTCATTGACTTGTGCTTGTATTTTTAATTTCACTCTACATCATGTTTCTCCTACAAGCTAACCTCGAAGTATGAATTTTGGATTTGATCTTCTACTACATTGATTTGGACTATTGTGTGATTTGGTGGATTCGTGTTGTGGTTTGGAAGGAAATAGAGTGCTCGTTTGGATACCTCAATCTCTTTTTCCTGATTCTACACCATCCATCAATTTTTATGTACTTTATTTTCTATATTTATTTACATTCTATATCTATCTTTTATTTTTCTTGTATCTAAAGTGAAATTGCACCCTATTCCAATGAGGCATGACTTTGCTAATCCTAATTTAGGGTTTTTGCTCATAGAATTGAATTTGTGTCCCATTCTAATGGAGCATGATTCCACCTATAATATTATCGCACCCACTATCGATGAGGCACAATTTTTCCCAGGACTAAACTGGGGGTATTTGTCCAATTCTAATTGCATGAGTATTTTCTAAATTGCATATAGGGCATGATAACATAATCTATTTTTTATTTCTCTATTGTTGCATTGTTGTTTTATGATTAATTCTCCAAAGGTCAATTTTCACTTTTATTTTCAAAGGTCATCTAAAAGGACCTAGGGGGCTTGACTGCTACACCTCCAAGCATTGTTGTATAGTGGCCTAAGAAGGCCCCCTAATGCTAATCCCATTTTCAAGTGTTTCATAAGTTATCTTGCAAAAATAGGTATTTATGATATCATTGGACAAGAGGTAGAAAAGGTTAGATCAACCATCGGTCAAGATAAGTGTTCTATTTGTCCTATTGATTATAAATATGATTTGGATATCTATTATAGGAATCTAAAAAGTGAAAAGTATTATTGTGCATCATAGGGTTAATATTGTGTATTTACTTTGTGCTCTTGCTTTAAAGGTTTTTTGGATAAAACACTAGGTTAGTAAGCATTCAAATGAAGAATCATATTAGGTTAGCTCTTGTACTCTTGCATTTTATTTTTTGCATTGCCCTTTATATTTCATAGCATAGATCTAGAAAGACCAAAATTAGATAATTTATAGAAACTAAATACATCAAACTATCCCAAAATTCTTGAGGACTTGGAGAGAGTCCTTAAATCATTCCTGGTGAACCCTTCCCCCTAGCATCGAGTGTAGAGAACAACACAACCCTTGTGGTTCACCCCATAAGGATTTCTACCTTTGTGGATCCAACATTTTTGGGAATTGTATGTGGTAGGGTAGTTTTCCCCCTCTACATATTTGGTGAACCCGATGTGAACACCTCCTTTTCTCTTGAAAAAAATAAGCAATATCATTAATTTGTGTGCCAAATATTTAAAAAGATAATCTCCTTGCATGATTCCATAGGTCTCTTTGGTCTTAGTTCTTCTTCTTGTATTTTTCCTTTTTCTCAATGGCTTCTGAACTTGGGGAAGGATGAAGACTCCTTAGGTTTGATGAGAATTTTCATGAGAATGATCAAATTGATAGATAAAATCATAACCTAGAAGAAGAGGTTGATAATCATCTTGATCCTATTCGAGATCCTAATGGGAATCTCATATTTAAATATTTTGACCATGTATGGACTTTCTAAAAATATCATAAACATGAATTGGATTTAGCATTAGAGGAAGAAGCATTACTTGAAAAGAATGATCCACTTCAAGGAAATAATTTGAGTGAACCTTTGAACCATGGTAATCAAACTTTTCAACCTACTTATGCCACTACTATGACCCCCAATATTGGATGGAATCTGCCCATTCCTCCAATTAGTAATGGCACCCAAAATTATTTTCAATTTCCTCCTTTATCTTCTAATGTCAACACTATTTCTCCCGTTCCACCACAAGTTAATATCCCATTCTCACAAGGCACCACATATAAAAATAACCTTATCATGTCCAACCTAATTCAAGGGAATATTGAAAATATGTATAATTAATAAATGCAGAACTTGGCAATTATAGTGAATCAATTGGTTTCAAGGATGGATATGATTCAGCCTTCAGGGTTTACATACAGTTATAAGAAAATGTGTAGTCAGCCATTAGATCCTATTGTTGCTGCTAGACCTTATCCCAAGAATTTTTCTATGCTAGTTTTACCAATATATAGAGGGACAAAAGATCCAATAGAACATCTAAGAGGATTCAAGATAGCTTACCATGATCTTGTTTTTTATGATATGCTTCTGTTGAAAGCATTTCCAAAGAGTCTTGATGTAGTTGCATTAGAATGGTATTATCGATTGTCAACTATTCTTTAAAGAGCTTTGAGAATACTGCAAAAATATTTGTTCATCAATTTAGTGCTTACATTGAAAAGGAAGTGACAATGAGAGATCTATATGATCTAAAGCAAAGTAAATAAGAAATTAATTTAGAGTTCTTAGCTCGTTGGAGAAGTTTAGTTGTCCGATTAAGATAGCCTATGTCTCAAAAATATATGCTTGATATATTCATTAGTAATTTGCAAGAACAAATATCTTATGCACTAGAAACTACTATTATCACATCTCTTAATCAAGCAATTGAGTTAGTGAGAAAAGTGTAACAAGATCTCATTAGAAGAAGTCAGCTTAATACTAAAGAATAAAATCCTACTAAGTATCAACATAATAATAAGCATACAGGAGGTGATAGTGATAGTAGACTTATTAATAATGTCACCAACAGCCTATAAAATATTATACTTCAGAAACCTCCTCAAAGGAATTTTACCAGACTTACTATACCTATGGAAGCAGTTTTGAAGCAATAATTGGAAGCTAAGGTAATTGAACTACCTCTTATAAGGTAACCATATACTACAACTCATTGGTATAAGGTAGGTCAATATTGCACATATCATATAGTAGGACACTAGACAAATTCTTATAAAAAATTGAAACATGTGGTTCAGAATTTAATTGATGTTGGTCGTATTAACACCAATAGTTTTTAGTATTTAAAAAACCAATAGAATCAGGATAGGACTAGATAAACCAACCAAGTATACTATAATAATGTGCCACATAATTATGATAAAAATGTGGTTGGAATGATAATAGCTACTCCAGAGAAGTTAGTACAGAGCTAGCAAATTCAATGATCTCAACAGGAGATGAGTGTGTCAGCAAATATTTCTCTCTTAGAACTTCTACAAAATTCTCAAGCCCATGAAGAAGCTATGGTTAATGTTTTGAAGCAGTAGTGGGTACCCCCAAATATTTATCCTAGTGATATGGCAAAGGTTGTAAGTTCTCTTGGGATACCTCATATCACATTTTCATATGATGATATATCTTTCTTAGAAATATAAGAATATTTGTCTCTATATATCACTACTTTTCTTAGGGATACTCTCATCAAAAGGGTCATGATTTATAAGGGTTATTCACTTAACATATGTACACATAATTTCTTTCAAAATTTTGGATTAAAAGAGGAAGATTTAATTGCATCTATCAACATCATTAAAACCTTCAACAATAAATCTCAAGAAGCTTGTGGTACTATATCACTCCCTCTTAGATTTGGACCTAAAATTTTGAATACAATGTTTTATGTGGTGTCTTATCCTGCATCTTTTAATCTTCTTCTTGGATGACCATGGATTCATGCAATGAAGGTTGTCCTTTCTACTTTTCATCAATGTTTGAAATTTGAATTTGAAAACCAAATCATTTCTATCATGGGTGATCCTCATCCATTTGAATTTTGCTCACTAGAGGATTTAGCCCAAATTCATTCCTCACAATATTCCTCTAAGAAATTCTCTACAAATGTTTCATCATAGGATCAAGATGAATCTTCTTATTTAGATATTCTCTTTGATGAATCTCATCAAGGTTTAGCATGGAGTGTTGAGGATGAGGGTACATCCTCTCCTATGGTCTTAACCCCAGATTCACATGTTATAGATGAGGTTTTTCCTTAGAAGGACATCTTCTTTGATGGGTTTATCCCTTGCACAGTGTAGGTTGAGTCTTCTAGTTCTCAAGTGGACTTTGATTCTATGTCTCCCGAGGACCTTGAGCAATTAGGAGTGATTCTTGTCCTATCTCCTCGTGAGGATGAATTTTCTATCCTCATTGAGGAGACCATAGATATGAACATAAGTTCTAAAGAAGCCCCTAGAATCCTTAAGTTAGGTAAAGTCTTGACCATGGACAAGCAGGATTAATTAACCAATTTATTGAAATAATATCAAGATATTTTTGCTTGGTCATATGTCTACATGCCAGGGCTTGATCCCTTCCTTGTCATGCATCATTTGGTAGCTAAGCCTAGTTCTAATACTGTTAAACAGAAGCTTCAGAAGATGCACCCGAAGGTTGCCATTTTAGTCAAGGAGGAGCTCCAAAATCTCCTTGATGTTGGTTTTATAAAAGCCATCGACTATTATGATTGGATTTCTATTATCTTTCCTATAGCTAAGAAAGAAGGAACAATCAGAGTATGTATCAAATTTTAGGACATTAACTCATCATGTCCCAAGGATAATTTTCCCTTGCCCAACATAGACTAGATTGTAAATTTCACTACCAAATGTGGAATTCTTTCGCTCATGGATGGTTTCTCAGGTTAATCAAATTATGATCACTCATGAATATCAGGCCAAGAAAACGTTCACTACTCCATGGGTTACCTTCTACTGGAAAGTCATGCCTTTTGGATTGAAAAATGAGGGAGATACCTATCAATAAGCCATGAATTATATTTTCCATGACATGATGCATGATATTCTCTAGGACTATGTGGATGACCTTTTGAATCATTCACTAGAATGAAAGGATCATGTCCATGATTTAATATGAATCTTTGAAAGACTTTGACAATACAAAGTTCATCTTAAACCTGCTAAGTGTGTGTTTAGGGTCATATCTGGCAAGTTGCTAGGATTCATAGTGTCTAGGTGAGGAATTGAAGCAAACCCTGCTAATATAGCAGCTATCATTGATATACCTCCTCCCCACACCCTGATTGAATTGCATAGTCTGCAAGGTAAGTTGAAGTCTATTCGTCGGTTCATTGCCCAGTTAGTTGATAAGTGTTAGCCTTTCCTTCGGCTCCTTAAGAAGGATGCAGTATTTCAATGGGATTTTGAGTGTCAGAAATATTTTTATGACCTCAAAAGGTATCTCACCTCCCCACCTATTTAATTCCCCCTATGCCTAGCAGACATTTTTTGCTTTACATAGCAACCACTGCTCACACTTTGGGAGCCATGCTGGCTCAACATGATAAAAAACAAAGAAAGAGCTATCTACTATATTAGTAGAAATTTGGTCAGCTATGAAACTAGGTACACCCCCTTAGAAAAACTTTATCTTGTCGTAGTGTTTACTTTCTAGAAGTTAAGCCACTATATGCTTAGCCATAAGATATCAGTGGTTACAAAGTTTGATCCTTTGTGCTATTTGATGTCTAAACCCCACCTATCAGATCGAGCTGCTAAATGGGTGTTGGCCCTTAGTGAGTTTGACCTAACTTTTATAGGTCAAAATGTTATCAAGGTTCAGGTGATTGTTGATCAGTTAGGTTCTTCTTCCTTAGAAGCTACCCATCCTATAGTTGTTGAGTTTCTCGATGAGTGCTTCAATGTTAAAATTTAAGAGTCCAAGTCTTGGACTTTGTTTTTTGATGGAGCCCGATGCATGAAGGGTATTGGAGCTGGAGTCATTCTAGTTATACCACAAAAATATATCATCCCCTTATCTTTCAAGATTCATTTTTCTTACATGAATAACACTATAGAATATGAAGCTTTGATCCTTGGTCTTAGAGTAGCCTTAGCTTTATAGGTTAGGGTCCTTTCGGTCTTTGGTGACTCTCAACTTATGGTTAATTAGATCAACGATGTTTATCAAACTCAGGATGATAAACTTAAACCATACAAAGAGATTGTTATCAATTTTTTGTCTTTCTTTGAGCAGGTAACCATAGATTTTGTCCCTAGATCCTCAAATGGCCATGTGGATACCATGGCTGCTACTGTATCTTTGTTTCCTTTGGGGTTAGAAGATGATCAAGCTTTGATTATCATTTGGTAACTCCAAGAACCTACATATTTTAGTTCTTGTTTAGTTCCCCTAGATTTTTTTTACCATTAGATATTCCCCATTTGAGCCATGGTTTAGAGACGTCTTTAATTTCCTTAAATATGGATCCATGCCTAATGGTTTAGATTGCAATCAACGTAAGCTATTGCATAAAAGAGCATGTTGATTTGTTATAATTGGAAATACTTTGTATCGAACTTATTTTGAAGGCATCCTCTTATTATGTATTAACTTCGATGAAGCCTGAATTGCTCTTAGTGATGCTCATGAAGGTTCATGTGGAGGCCTACTGGCATACCCATGGAGGATAAAGCTGGCCTATAGGCCTCCACATGAACCTAGTAAAGTAGGCATACCCAGCTTTATCCTACCTTGTAGTCCTATTGTACTAGTGTGCGTACTCCCATAGGGACCTCACCATATGTCTTGGTGTATGGTTCTGAGGTAGTGTTTCATTTTCAGCTTGAGGTTCCTTCTTTGCGCATCTTGTTGTAAGATGTTGAGGTTGGCGATGTGTATCGTGCAGACCGTTTATACCAATTGGAGCTACTAGATGATAATTTCATTCATGCCTTAGAGTATTTGTGAGCCTATCAGGATAGGCTCCAGCAAAATTACTCTAAGAAAGTTTGCAATCATTATTTTGAGGTTGGGGACCTTGTCCTCGAGGAAAACCAGAAGAACACTAATGCTCATGTTGATATTCAAGGTAAGTTTCAGCCCAATTGGTTGGGGTCCTTTGTCATAATGGCTAAGTTTTATTCAAGTTCTTATCGATTGGCTTCTATGGATGGTAAAGAGATTAAAGAACCAATGAATATAATACATTTAAAAATATATTATACTTGATTCATTTTTTATGTTGCACATGCATTTAGCTAGGTCATACTGCATGTTTGCCTGACATATTATGCATGATTGCTTGACATTTTGTTCTTGCATATTGTTTGTCATATTTACATTATTGCTTGTTCATATAGTTTGTAGGGATTCATAATAATATCTTGTGATGATACCTAGTTAGGTCATAGCTCACATGCATTGCACTCTTCACTAGGATTGATGTGAATCCAACTGCAAGAGGTTAGAACAAATACCTCCAATCACATAAAAACTGCAATAAATATAAATAACCGGTAAAATCCTCCATTCATATAAAAACTCAATATATGAAAATAAATCAATAAATATAGAAATAACCGGTAAAATCCTCCATTCACATAAAAACTGCAATATATGGAAATGAATCAATAAATATTTTATTTTCTCATTCTTGGATTCACCTCCCCTTTTACAATACAATACCAAGGGAATATATATCCCCAAATAAACCCTAAAACTTAAAGCCCTAAAAGAAATCCTAAAACAAAACCTTAAAGCTTAAAACCCTAAAAATAAAAAATTACTATTTTCGAAAAATTGATTTTTCCAACCAAAAATACCTTTTTAAGTAATTACTATTTTCGGCAAAATATTTTTTCATAAAAATTTGCCTTTTTTAATAATTACCATTTTCGGCAAATTATATTTTGCGTCAAATAATTCCATTTTGAGTAATAAAAAAACTACTTTTAAACTTCTTTTAAAAAAACCCTCTAAAGATAGGCTCCTACATCATTCTCCTTTGGTTGAAAAGAACTCTGCTCCTGCAAGTTCCTCTGATCAAACTCATAATTGATCTCCATAGAGTGCCACACATCTGCAAGTACTCCTCAAAGTACCAATCTCCTTCTGAGGTTTTATATCTCAAACCTCCTACAAGCACTACACATAGTGCCAATTTATTCCTTCGAGGTTTTAAAATAGCAAACCTCCTACAAGCATTACACAAAGTGTCAATTCTTCCCTCTGAGGTTTTTAATGAAAAAACCTCTTGCAAGCACTACACAGAGTGTCGATTTATTTCTTTAAGGTTTTACAAACCTTCTGCAAGCACTACACAAAGTGCCAATTACTCCTTCTGAGGTTTTATATAAAAAAACTCCTGCAAACACTTACAATGAGTGCTAATTTCTTTCTCCAAGGTTTTACAAACCTTCTACAAGCACTACACAAAGTGTCAATATCTTTCTCTGAGGCTTTTACATAAAAAAACCTCTTGCAAGCACTTACACAGAGTCTCAATTTCTTTCTCCAATGTTTTACAAACCTTCTGCAAGCACTGTATAGAGTGCCATTTTTTTTTTTGAACCTCTTTGTTCTCCTCTCATTTTCTCGTTTCTCCTCTCAACAAGATCCAACTTGCTATGATACCAAATGATGTGAATCCAACTGCAAGAGGTTAGAACAAATACCTCCAATCACATAAAAACTGTGATAAATATAAATAACCGGTAAAATCCTCCTTTCATATAAAAACTCAATATATGAAAATAAATCAATAAATATAGAAATAATCGGTAAAATCCTTCATTCATATAAAAACTGCAATATATGAAAATGAATCAATAAATATTTTATTTTCTCATTCTTGGATTCACCTCCCATTTTACAATGCAATACCAAGGGAATTTATATCCCCAAATAAACCCTAAAAGAAAACCCTAAAACTTGAAGCCCTAAAAGAAACCCTAAAAGAAAACCCTAAAGCTTAAAACCCTAAAAATAAAAAATTACTATTTTTGAAAAATTGATTTTTCCAACCAAAAATGCCTTTTTAAGTAATTACTATTTTCGGAAAATATTTTTTCATAAAAATTTGCCTTTTTAATAATTACCATTTTCGGAAAATTATATTTTGCGTCAAATAATTCCATTTTGAGTAATAAAAAAACTACTTTAAAACTTCTTTTAAAAAAACCCTCTAAAGATAGGCTCCTACATCAACGATTCTAATGCCTAGCAAAGCCCCAACATAGGGCCCATGCATTTTCGTCCCTTCTCTTCTTGCCTTCCTTTGTTCTTTTCTTCTCTTCTCTCTTCTTCTTGTGTCCCTTGACTTTGAAATTTTTTACAATGATCATCACCTCTCTCCAAATTCAAGGAATGCAATCTTCTTATTGGTATATCCTTGTCCTTTGCATGATTTTTATTTCTCCTCTATTTTCTTTGTTTAGACAAGGATATACATTCTTATCTTCTTTGTTTGATCACTTCCTCCCTCTTGACTTTTTGCTTGTCATAACTTCAAGTATGGGGCACACATGCACAATTATTTTCTCCTCATTTTCTTCCTCTTATTTATTCTAGCACATGCACACACTCATGTTGTGTTATGCTCATATTGTTTTTTCATACATACACCCTATCGGGTAATACTAGCATATTGTCATGACCCTCCCTAGCTAAATTTGGGACACAAAGAAAATAATGTATTAACCTATGGTGTGGTGATACTTAGTTTGAACAATTGAACCAACTATATGATGTTTAGTTGATTTAGAAGGGCATGTTATTTCTAACATATTGCCAAGTATGCAGGATCGAGTACACTCATAGGTGGAGAAGGCAGAAGCACCCAGCAAAAACGAGGGTACCTAATATTAGGGGAGATGATGAGTAAGGTACTCGGAGGTAATATGGATAGATACCTTCATATAGGCATGCATTTTTGGAAGGTATAATCATCGATGATTTATCACCTTGAGCCTTATTTGATAGCCTAGTAGCTATCATAAAATATTTGGCTAAGATAGGTGATCGGGTTGATGGAAAGACTCCCTCTTTGTTGTTTTATAAATTTATTTGCTCTCTACTGCATCATGGTTTGAATAGCATAATGTTGGAACCTCTATAGGAAAACAACTGCAAAAATGTATGCGAATGCTTAAAACAAATTGTCTTGTGAAGTAAAGATAGAGCATCATTTTTATGAAGAAAAGCAAATTATATATTTATGCAAAATGAAGATTCATTTTAAATAGTTAATGAAGTTTCGATTAAATAATGATTGATTTAATTGAGCTTATTGGTAAAATTCATTTTAGTTAATAAATGAGAGTTCATTTAAATTAATTAAAGGTGTTCATTCTAATGAGAATGGAAAAAGTCATTTAAAAGACTTTAATTAATTGAAACAAAAGGAAAAAAACCATTTTTAAAGAAAATAAAGGGGTGTCTTTTATTTCAAAGAAAGATCAATTATGAAATTGATTAAATAAAGGAAATGTATTTTAATAATGGTAAATATCCCATGAGAGATATTTTTTTAAAAGAGTATTGTACCTTTTGTTAAAAGAAATGGGATAGTATATAATATACAAATATCCCATTCCCCTATGGAACGTAAGCTACGAAATGATCTAGGGTGGCGACTAGGTTTCTAAAGATGGAAATTTTAGAAAGAAGCATTACTTGTCGTCAAGAGAGAAGGATGCAACATTGAAGGAGAGAGGGCTCAAGGTAGGGCGGGGAGTTCGAGGAAACACAGTGAATGAGCCACCTTGAGCCAGGAGGCACGTAAGGTGCTAGATAGGCGGAGAGAGGAAAAAGGAGGACAACAGGGGACAAAAAAAGAAACGATGCAGACCAGAGAACAAAAAGGAGGAGAAAATGTATTGCAAGAAAGGGAAAGAGGAAATCGAGATGCCACCAAGCTCTAGCCCATAGGAGGATTAAGGTTGGAATGTTTATGATTTAATCTATTTTATTGCATGCATTGGTTTGGTGGAGATCGAACGATTATCCTCCTTGTAATGTGAGAGGCTTTCGGTAAGGGTTGAAGCCCCCTATGTCTGGGTTTTTAGAAGGCTACAAGATGTGTTTTTAAGAGTTGCTTGTGTTTCTTTATGAGCGTCATGTTTAGAACCTGTTGGTGGTTTTCAAAAGAGTTGCCTGTGTTTCTTTATGAATGCCATGTTTAGAACCTATTGGTGGTTTTCAAAAGAGTTGTCTGTGTTTCTTTATGAGCACCATGTTTAGAACCTGTTGGTGGTTTTCAAAAGAGTTACTTGTGTTTCTTTATGAGTGTCATGTTTAGAACCTGTTGGTGGTTTTCAATAAAAACTACCTGTGTTTCTTTAGAGCACCGTGTCTTAGAACCTATGGTGTTTTAATGAAGAGACTGCCTACGTTTTAAGAGCGCCATGTTTATAGAACCCATGGGTGTGTTAAAAAGCTATGGGTGTGTCTTGAGGATGCCATTATTTGTAGAATGGGGTAAAGTTTCCCAAGAACCTAAAAGTGTAGAGGGCACTACGTTTGAGAAAACTCCGTAAGCAATTGAAATCAGGGTAAGTTTGAGATCAATGCTATGCAAATTCGAATGCACTGTGTCAAAACTTTCGCATTCAAAGGGAAATAAAGCACCCTATTTGGAACGTTTGTTATACTAGAAAACTGTTGGAGTTTCAAGAGGAGGCATCACGTTTGAGAGCACCACCCATAGGGTTTCGGGGATGGTTGTTTAATGTAACTCCACCTACATGTATGGGGAACTATGAGGTATGTGAGTTCAGTCCCACTAGGGACAGTTAGTGGTGACAATGGGGAAAGCCTTGTGCCAGTTCTACTCTGTCTTGCCTTGTAGCTCATCCGACTTAGCAATCCCTTACTCGTTCTGCAGAGGTCATCAGTATCCGCCATGAAGGGCATCCACCTTTGGTGATAAGCTCTGTATTAGAAAGGTCCTGTGAGTTTTAATTAAATAAAGGCCTTTGATTTATATTGTGAGATTTATTAAATAAATACCTTTGAATTATATTGTGATTTAATTAAAAATAGACCTTTGATTTATATTGAGGAATTTAATTAAATAAAGATCTTTTAATTATATTGTGATTTAATTACAAATAGACCTTTGATTTATATTGAGGGATTTAATTAAATAAAGACTTTTGAATTATATTGTGATTTAATTACAAATAGACCTTTGATTTATATTGAGGGATTTAAGAAAAAAATAGACCTTTGATTTATGTGGAATACATTGAAGGATTTAATTAAATAGAGAACTTTTGATTTATGTGGAATACATTGAAGGAATTAATTAAATATAAACCTTGGATTTATGTGGAATACATTGAAGGATTTAAGTAAATATAGACCTTTGATTTATGTGGAATACATTGAAGGAGTTAATTAAATATAGACCTTTGATTTATGTGGAATACATTTAAGGATTTAATTAAATATAGACCTTTGATTTATGTGGAATACATTAAAGGAATTAATTAAATATAAACCTTTGATTTATGTGGAATACATTGAAGGATTTAATTAAATAGAAAACCTTTGATTTATGTGGAATACATTGAAGGAATTAATTAAATATAGACCTTTGATTTATGTGGAATACATTGAAGGATTTAATTAAATAGAGAACCTTTGATTTATGTGGAATACACTGAAGGAGTTAATTAAATATAAACCTTTGATTTATGTAGAATACATTGAAGGATTTAATTAAATAGAGAACCTTTGATTTATGTGGAATACATTGAAGAAATTAATTAAATATAAACCTTTTATTTATGTGGAATACATTGAAGGATTTAATTAAATAGAGAACCTTTGATTTATGTGGAATACATTGAAGGAGTTAATTAAATATAGACCTTTGATTTATGTGGAATACATTGAAGGATTTAATTAAATAGAGAACCTTTGATTTATGTGGAATACATTGAAGAAATTAATTAAATATAAACCTTTGATTTATGTGGAATACATTGAAGGATTTAATTAAATAGAGAACCTTTGATTTATGTGGAATACATTGAAGGAGTTAATTAAATATAGACCTTTGATTTATGTGGAATACATTGAAGGATTTAATTAAATAGAGAACCTTTGATTTATGTGGAATACATTGAAGGAATTAATTAAATATAGACCTTTGATTTATGTGGAATACATTGAAGGATTTAATTAAGTAGAGAACCTTTGATTTATGATTAATTATATTAGGGTTTTTAATTAAAAGGAGAACCTTTGATTAATGTTGATTATCTTAGGGGATTTTAATTAAAAAGGATGTAGATTTATTCTTTGAATTAAAGTTATGGGGCTTTGATTTAGGGAATAAAAGAAAAAGGAATGTTTTAGAGATTAAAGGTATGGGACTTTAATGCTTTAATATAGGAATGGATTTGATTAAATTTAGACCATGATCTAAGTAGTACATGTTGGATGACTCTCTAAGGGAACTTGAGAGGTGGAAATAAAAGTAAAAGATCTTTTATAATATCCATAATGCATTATATGGTTGGAAATTTAATTCAATTTTGTATAGTTGCAATTTGGGAAAGTAAATGAATAGATGCATTTAGAGGTATGCCTATCCTGAACCATGAGTATCCTAATACCCTACTACCCTCAAAAAATCAATGGGAAATGAGGAGAAGCAAGGAATTCAAAGGAAGTAAAGTATAGGTAATTGTACTTTATGTTGCTTCACTTATGATCAAATAGATTAGAATTATGGGGAGATATCCCCAATGCAGTTATTGTAATATTCTTTAATGTGGAAAGGATTTACCATGCTAACTCTAATGCATTAACTATTTATTGGTCTAAAGAAGATACTTGTACTCTATTTCTGTATTTGATTATATTAAGTAGTTGATTCTATTTTAGTGTTAAGCTTGTTTTATTTTCTGGTTACTTGGTGATTGCTTTCTGATATGGTAGTATCTAGATGTATTATTGTTTGGTTGTTGGATGATAGAAATCTAAGTGTAGAGTTCTAGGGTGAACTCAGAGGTGACCTAAGGGAATTAAGAACCCCTTAGGGTGAACATAGGTGAGAACCCCTTAGGGTGAATATAGGTAACCTAAGGGAATTAAGGATCCCTTAGGGTGAACATAGGAAACCTAAGGGAATTGATACCCCCTTAGGGAGATAAAGGAATAAGTGGTGAAGAGATTACATCTAAGTAAAGATAGCTCGTCGTGGAGACAAGATATATAGCTTAACTCACAATACTCGTAGCATACTTTTACATACTGATTTGTATATGGTATGGAGATGCGTGTATACCTTTGATGGACTGAGGGTGATAGGTCTAACTCATCAAGAATAATGGGATATATGGGATTATCTATAGTGACACATGATACGCCTACACATATGGACATGTGATAGGGTACTTTGTGAGATGTAACTTCCAAGAAAAATTAGGGGATTAAAACTTTAGGTAAATGCTAGTTGGGTTAGGGGTTCATGAAGGGTTCATGTATCCCTCTCCTTAGTTAAAAAAAAAAACTCTTTCTATTTTTGTATTTTTTTGTTTGTGTGTTTTTGGATCGTTACACATACATAATTCACATAAGCATACATTACATATCATCCCTATCAGGTTACATCTCTCTTTGACTCAGTGGGCTCAACACCCCATTATAGGATTAGCTCCTTGGCCATTTTAGTAGGCCTCACTATACATCCTAACGAGTAATCATCCCACAACAGTCATTAGCAAGCAATCATCCATAGCGGATTATGCTCCAACAACTTGATCATTTTGAACAATCACCCATAGTGGGTTCTTCACTCCATACATGGACCATATTTTGAGCATAACACCCTCTAATCAGGGTTTTGATTTAGCCTTTTTCTCACTTTCAGATGGTTGACCTTTGCAGCTTCCTTTTCTTCTTCTCATTCTTCTTTTATCTTCCCTTATTCCTTATTTCTCTTTATTCTATGCATTTCATGCTAGCTATATTAGATTCATGTTGTACCCAATAATATTTCCTTTGCTACTTTCTTGTTTTGTTCTCTGTATTTTTGTGTTCTGCTTTTTCTTTCTTTGCCTTTTCAAGTTTCTTAAGGAAGCTCCTTTCCTTTAGAAACTAAAGGGGCACCCTAGCCATAGAGGTATTAGTGGTAGTAATATCTCATCTAGTGTGCAAGAGTATAGGGTGTCCTTTCGTGATACCCCTCTTGCACCACCCCTTTATCCAAACCTGGCCACCCCTATTCTGTGTTTGTTGTCTTCTTTCCTTTTAGGAGTCTACATATTTATTTGATTCATTTACTTGGCCTTAAATGCATCAAAGAGGGGGGGAAATGTAGACATAGAAAATTGACCCACTTTCAGTATGAAATTTTCCTTAGAGCCCCTAAGAGATATCTAACCTTGCCTTTCTTTAGCCTTTTAGAGAAATCACACCCGGTTATGGTGGGGTGCAACTTCATAGAAGCAATATCACACCCTATCAACATGGGGTACAATTTTGCTATTTTTAGGGTTTTAATTATTAAAACTTGGGTTTAACCTTTTAGCATGCTTGGCATCAGCTTGTGTTGCTTTTCTCATTTTTTTTACCCTGATCTTCATCTATAAAAGGAGGAGTTAATATCACTTTTTCATAATAACAACAACGAATGATCTTAGACATAATTAATCTTGAAATTCTTATGATTGACTTGTGCTCGTATTTTTACTTTCACTTTGCTTCCTATTTCTTCTACAAGCTAACCCCGAAGTGTGAATTTTGGATTTGATCTTTTGCTGCATTGATTTGGATTGTTATGTGGTTTGGTGGATTCATGTTGTGTTTCGAAAGGAAATAGAGTGCCTATTTGGATATCTCGATCTCTTCTGCCTACTTTTGCAACATCCATCAAGTTATACGTATTTTTTTTTGCATTTATTTACATTTTGGATCTATATTTTATTTTTTGTGTATTTGAAGAAAAATCATGCCCTGTTCTGGTGAGGCACAAATTCGCTAACCCTAATTTAGAGCTTTTGCTCACAAAAGCAAAATCGTACCCCATTCTGATGGAGCATGATTCTAGAGGTCATATAAAAGGACCTAGGGGGCTTGACTGTTGCACCTCCAATCATTGTTGTACAATGTCTTAAGCAGGCCCCCTAATGCTAATTCTATTTTCAAGTGTTTCATAAGTTATCTTGTAGAAATAGGTATTTTTGATATCATTGGACAAGAGGTAGAAAAGGTTAGATCAACCACCGATCAAGATAAGTGTTCTATTTGTCCTATTGATTATAAATTTTATTTGGATATCCATTATAGGCATCTTAAAAGTAAAAAGTATATAGTGTGCATCATAGGGTTAATATTGTGCATTTACTTTGTGCTCTTGCTTTAAAGGTTTTCAGGATAAAACACTAGGTTAGCAAGCATTCAAAGGAAGAATCATATTAAGTTAGCTTTTGTACTCTTGCATTCTATTTTTTGCATTGTCCTTTATATTTCATAGCATAGATCTAGAAAGGCTAAACTTAGGTGATTTCTTGAAACTAAATACATCAAACTATCCCAAAATTATTGAGGACTTGAAGTGAATACTTAAACCTTTCTTGGTGAACCCTTCCCCCTAGCACTGAGTGTAGAGAACAACACAACCCCTATGGTTCACCCATAAGGCTTTCTACCTTTGTAGATCTAGCATTTTCAGGAATTGCATGCAGTAGGATAGTTTTCCCCCTCTACAACCATAAAAAAGACTCCAAAATAGCTTACAAAAACTCTCAAAGATGGTAAGTTTGATGCACCACCTGATCTAACCTTCACATAATCTTGTACTCACAGAGTACATGATATAAGTTAAGTTTTGTATTGATGTCTATGTCTTCAATAATGGAGAAAATAAAACCAACCATTGTAAAGGAATCTCTAAGATTGCTAAAATAAAAGGAATCCATGAAAGCATAATACACATGTCTTATGAAGAATGAAACATGGAATCTCATTGAAATACTAGTAGAAAATAAGACCATTGGTTGCATGTTCAAAATCAAGTATAATGTAAATGGATCCATTGACATATATAAGGAATGGCTTGTTAGGAAGGGCTATGCATAGAAATAAGGAATATATTATGAAGAGACATTCACACCAATAAGAAATATAACCACCATTTGTACAGTATTTGCAATGGTAGCATAGTGTGGTTGGAAATTTCATCAAATGGATGTACAAAGTACCTTGTTTATGGTTATCTTAAATAAGTATATGTGACACAACCCAATTATTTTTTTAACAATGGGCAATGCCAAAAATTCTATAGACTAAAACAAACATTATATGGGTTGAAGTAGGCTCTCAGAGCCTAATATATCAAGATTAATAATCACCTATTATAGCATGGTTTCACTAGAAGTCCCTATGATTCAAATCTATATGTTAAGAATATTGGAAATGATATAGCAATTCTTGTGGTCTATGTTGATGATTTGGTCATCACTGGAAGTTTAGACAAATTGGTGAATGATGTGAATAATGACTTAAAAAAATATTTGACATGATAGATTTGGGGCTTATGCACTATTGTCTTAGTTTAGAATTTTAGAAGAAAAACAACCACATACTAGTCACACAAATAAAATATGCTAATACATTGCTAGTACAAGATAGATTGTAAACCCACAATAACACCAATGGAGCTGGGGTTACAACTATCTAGATATGATAACTCACCTCAAATATCTACTAATATTTATTAACAACTGATCAAGAGTCTCATATACATGATAAAAACCAAGTCAGGGTTATGCATAAGGGGTCGGCCCCGAAATCTATTTATAAATTGAAGGTGAATTATCTTGGAATCTCGACGAAAAATGGAGAAGTATACATGGCGAATTCCAATTATTTTTCTCCAAAAATTTTCAAACCGTGGCGAATTGCAATAATTTTTCTCCAAAATTTTTCAAACCGTGATAATTTTTTTTGTTTTTGGGGGCATGAATATTGGTTTTGCAAAATCTAAAAAAGTACGACATACTTAAAAGCTTTAGGTTGATATGAAAGACATCAGGCCGACATGATGACAAATGGAATGTCGATTGGTTACAAGCATATTGGTCAATTGCAGCCATGTTGACCGGTTGTAGCCATGATGATCGGTTGCAGTCATGACAATCGATTGTAGTCATGATGATCGATTGCAACCATGACGATCAGTTGTAGACATGCCGATTGATTGTAGACATGCCAATCCATTGCAACCATGATGATCAGTTGCAGCCATGATGATTGGTTGCAGCCATGTCGATCGGTTGCAGCCATGTCGATCGATTGCAACCATATCGATCAATTGCAACCATGTAGATCGATTGTAAACATGATGATCAGGTGTAGCCATGATGATCGGTTGCAGCCATGCTGATCGGTTATAGTTATGATAGTCAATTGCAACCATGACAATTGGTTGTAGCCATGATGATCAGTTGCAACCATGCTGATCAGTTATAGCCATGTCGATCAATTATAGCCATGATGATCGGTTGTAGCCATGATGATCTATTGGAACCATACAAATCAGTTGCAATAATGTCGATTGATTGTAGCCATGTCGATCGGTTGCAGCCATGATGATCGGTTGTAACCATGACGATCAGTTGCAGCCATTCTGATGTGCTGCAACAGTCGAGTTTCCATAAGTAGCAGTGGTGCTCTGTACCATGTGTCATCCATTCGTTAAATAATTGCATGCAAAGACTACGTTTCATCCATCCGTTAAAAGATTGCATACAAAAAAATCTATATAAAGGGAATTAACAGTCATTTTTCTCTCATTTTAACGCTTTATTAACCCTTTTTCTCTCATTTTAACACTTTCTTACGCCTTTTCCTCTCATTTTAACATGATATGAACCCTCTTCCTCCACTTTTATCTTGGTTTTTATAATTTACCATAATTTTTAAGTAGTTTTTAACCATTTTTATCTTGTTTGAAACCTTTTCCATTGTATCTAATTATCCATACCCGTACACCCTATAGCATCCCCTACAACCCCTGAAATGTTTAAAGTTAATTATAAGAACCTAGTTTACCCCTTGATTTCAAAATTTTTATCAATACTAGGTTACGAGATGTCTTAGGTCATGGAATCTGGTCTTCGGGGTCTTGTTTCAATGCCCCATTTTGATACAGACGTTAAGCTGGTGGAGAGGATCATTGCAACTTATGATATGGATTCGAGCAAAGTAAATCTTGTTATCGATAATAAAAATATCATTCTTTCTTTCATAGCCACAAATGTCACCAGATATCATCCCCTTATCTTTCAAGATTCATTTTTCTTACACGAATAACACTATAGAATATGAAGCTTTGATCCTTGGTCTTAGAGTAGCCTTAGCTTTGTAGGTTAGAGTCCTTTCGGTCTTTGGTGACTCTCAACTTGTGGTTAATTAGATCAATGATGTTTATCAAACTCAGGATGATAAACTTAAACCATACAAAGAGATTGTTATCAAGTTGTTGTCTTCCTTTGAGAAGGTAACCATAGAGTTTGTCCCTAGATCCTCAAATGGCCATGTGGATACCATGGCTGCTACTGTATCTTTGTTCCCTTTGGGGTTAGAATATGATCAAGCTTTGATTATCATTCAGTAACTCCAAGAACCTACATATTTTAGTTCTTATTTAGTTCCCCTAGATTTTTTTACCATCAGATATTCCCCATCTGAGCCATGGTTTAGAGACATTTAATTTCCTTAAATATGGATCCATGCCTAATGGTTTAGATTGCAATCAACGTAAGCTATTGCATAAAATAGCATGTCAATTTGTTATAATTGGAAATACTTTGTATCGACGTTATTTTGAAGGCATCCTCTTATTATATATTAACTCTGATGAAGCCTGAATTGCTCTTAGTGATGCTCATGAAGGTTCATGTGGAGGCCTACTGGCATACCCATGGAGGATAAAGCTGGCCTATAGGCCTCCACATGAACCTAGTAAAGTAGGCATACCCAACTTTATCCTACCTTGTAGACCTACTGTACTAGTGTGCGTACTCCCATAGGGACCTCACCATATGTCTTGGTGTGTGGGTCTAAGGTAGTGTTTCCTTTTTAGCTCGAGGTTGCTTCTTTATGCATCTTGTTGCAAGATGCTAAGGTTGGTGATGTGTATGGTGCAGACCTTTTACACCAATTGGAGCTACTATATGAGAAGTTCATTCATGCCTTAGAGGATTTGTGAGCCTATCAGGATAGGCTCCAACAAACTTACTGTAATAAAGTTTGCAACCATTCTTTTGAGGTTGGGGACCTTGTCCTTGAGGAAAATCATAAGAACACTAATGCTCATGTTGATATTCAAGGTAAGTTTCAGCCCAATTGGTTGGGGTCCTTTGTCATAATGGATAAGTTTTATTCAGGTTCTTATCGGTTTGCTTCTATGGATGGTAAAGAGCTTAAAGAACCAATGAATATAATACATTTAAAAATATATTATACTTGATTCATTTTTTATGTTGTACATGCATTTAGCTAGGTCATACTGCATGTTTGCCTGACATATTATGCATGATTGCTTGACATTTTGTTCTTGCATATTGTTTGTCATATTTACATTACTGCTTGTTCATATAGTTTCTAGGGATTCATGATAATAGCTTGTGATGATACCTAGTTAGGTCATAGCTCACATGCATTGCACTCTTCACTAGGATTGATGTGAATCCAACTGCAAGAGGTTAGAACAAATACCTCCAATCACATAAAAACTGCAATAAATATAAATAATCGATAAAATCCTCCATTCATATAAAAACTCAATATATGGAAATAAATCAATAAATATAGAAATAATCGGTAAAATCCTCCATTCACATAAAAACTACAATATATGGAAATGAATCAATAAATATTTTTTTTCTCATTCTTGGATTCACTTCCCCTTTTACAATGCAATACCAAGGGAATATATATCCCCAAATAAACCCTAAAACTTGAAGCCCTAAAAGAAACCCTAAAACAAAACCCTAAAGCTTAAAACCCTAAAAATAAAAAATTACTATTTTCAAAAATTTGATTTTTCCAACCAAAAATACCTTTTTAAGTAATTACTATTTTCGGCAAAATACTTTGTCATAAAAATTGTCTTTTTTAGTAATTACCATTTTCAGAAAATTATATTTTACGTCAAATAATTCTATTTTGAGTAATAAAAAAACTACTTTAAAACTTCCTTTAAAAAAACCCTCTAAATATAGGCTCCTACATCATTCTCCTTTGGTTGAAAAGAACTCTGCTCCTGCGAGTTCCTCCGATCAAACTCATAATCGCTCTCCATAGAGTGCCACACATCTGCAAGTACTCCTCAAAGTACCAATCTCCTTCTAAGGTTTTATATCTCAAACCTCCTGCAAGCACTACACATAGTGCCAATTTATTCCTTCGAGGTTTTAAAATAGCAAACCTCCTGCAAGCACTACACAAAGTGTCAATTCTTCCCTTTGAGGTTTTTAATGAAAAAACCTCCTGCAAGCACTACACAGAGTGCCAATTTATTTCTTTAAGGTTTTACAAACCTTTTGCAAGCACTACACAAAGTGCCAATTCCTCCTTCTGAGGTTTTATATAAAAAAACTCCTACAAGCACTTACACAAAGTGCTAATTTCTTTCTCCAAGGTTTTACAAACCTTCTACAAGCACTACACAAAGTGCCAATCTCTTTCTCTGAGGCTTTTACATAAAAAAACCTCTTGCAAGCACTTACACAGAGTGCCAATTTCTGTCTCCAAGGTTTTACAAACCTTCTGCAAGCATTGCATAGAGTGCCAATTTTTTTTTTTTTGAGCCTCTTTGTTCTCCTCTTCTTTTCTCTTTTCTCCTCTCAACAAGATCCAACTTGCTCTGATACCAAATGATGTGAATCCAACTGCAAGAGGTTAGAACAAATACCTCCAATCACATAAAAACTGTGATAAATATAAATAACAGGTAAAATCCTCCATTCATATAAAAACTCAATATATGAAAATAAATCAATAAATATAGAAATAATCGGTAAAATCCTTCATTCACATAAAAACTGCAATATATGGAAATGAATCAATAAATATTTTCTTCTCATTCTTGGATTCACTTCCCATTTTACAATGCAATACCAAGGGAATATATATCCCCAAATAAACCCTAAAACTTGAAGCCCTAAAAGAAACCCTAAAAGAAAACCCTAAAGCTTAAAACCCTAAAAATAAAAAATTACTATTTTCAAAAAATTGATTTTTCCAACCAAAAATGTCTTTTTAAGTAATTTACTATTTTCGGAAAATATTTTTTCAAAAATATTTGCCTTTTTTAGTAATTACCATTTTCGGCAAATTATATTTTGCGTCAAATAATTCCATTTTGAGTAAAAAAACTACTTTAAAACTTCTTTTAAAAAAACCCTCTAAAGATAGGCTCCTACATCAACGATTCTAATGCCTAGCAAAGCCCCAACCATAAAAAAGACTCCAAAATAGCTTACAAAAACTCTCAAAGATGGTAAGTTTGATGCACCACCTGATCTAACCTTCACATAATCTTGTACTCACAGAGTACATGATATAAGTTAAGTTTGGTATTGATGTCTATGTCTTCAATAATGGAGAAAATAGAACCAACCATAGTAAAGGAATCTCTAAGATTTCTAAAATAAAAGGAATCCATGAAAGCATAATACACATATCTTATGAAGAATGAAACATGGAATCTCATTGAAATACTAGTAGAAAATAAGACCATTGGTTAAATGTAGAGTTTCAAAATCAAGTATAATGTAAATGGATCCATTGAAATATATAAGGAATGGCTTGTTGGGAAGGGCTATGCATAGAAAGAAGGAATATATTATGAAGAGACATTCACACCAATAGGAAAGATAACCACCATTTGTACAGTATTTGCAATGGGAGCATAGTATGGTTGGAAATTTCATCAAATGGATGTTCAAAGTACCTTGTTTATGGTTATCTTAAAGAAGTATATGTGACACAACCCAATAATTTTTTTTAAAATGGGCAATGCCAAAAATTCTATAGACTAAAACAAACATTATATGGGTTGAAGTAGGCTCTCAGAGCCTAATATATCAAGATTAATAATCACCTATTATAGCATGGTTTCACTAGAAGTCCCTATGATTCAAATCTATATGTTAAGAATATTGGAAATGATATAGCAATTCTTGTGGTCTATGTTGATGATTTGGTCATCACGGGAAGTTTAGAGAAATTGGTGAATGATGTGAATAATGACTTAAAAAATTATTTGACATGATAGATTTGGGGCTTATGCACTATTGTCTTAGTTTAGAATTTTAGAAGAAAAACAACCACATCCTAGTCACACAAATAAAATATGCTAGTACAAGATGATAGATTGTAAACCCATAATGACACCAATGGAGCTGGGTTACAACTATCTAGATATGATAACTCACCTCAAGTATCTACTAATATTTATTGACAACTGATCAAGAGTATCATATACTTGATAAAAACCAAGCCAGGGTTATGCATAAGGGGTCGACCCCGAAATCTATTTATAAATTGAAGGTGAATTGTCTTGGAGTATAGACGAAAAATGGAGAAGTATACATGGCAAATTCCAATTATTTTTCTCCAAAAAATTTCAAACCGTGGCGAATTGCAATAATTTTTCTCCAAAAAATTTCAAATCGTGGTGATTTTTTTTGTTTTTGGGGCCATGAATATCGGTTTTGCAAAATCTAAAAAAGTACAACATACTTAAAATCTTTAGGCCGATATGAAAGACATCAGGTCGACATGACGACAAATGTAATGTCGATCGGTTACAAGCATATTGATCAATTGTAGCCATGTTGATCGGTTGTAGCCATGACGATCGATTGCAATCATGACAATCGATTGTAGTCATGACAATCGGTTGCAACCATGACGATCGATTGTAGACATGTCGATCAATTGTAGACATGTTGATCCATTGTAGCCATGATGATTGGTTGCAGCCATGATGATTGGTTGTAGCCATGTCGATTGATTGCAACCATATCGATTGATTGCAACCATGCAAATCAGTTTCAAACAAGATGATCGGGTGTAGCCATAACGCTCAGTTGCAGCCATGCTGATTGGTTACAATTATGATAGTCGATTGCAACCATGACAATTGGTTGTAGCCATGATGATAGGTTGCAACCATGTCGATCGGTTGCAAGCCATTTCGATCGGCTGCAACCATGCCGATTGGTTGTAGCCATGATGATCGGTTGTAGCCATGATAATCTATTGTAACCATGTCGATCAGTTGCAACCATGTCGATCAGTTGCAGCCATGCTGACCAGTTGCAGCCATGACGGTCGATTGTAACCATGACGATCAGTTGCAGCCATTCTGATGTGCTACAACAGTCGAGTTCCCATAAGTAGCAGTGGTGCTCTGTACCATGTGTCATCCATCCGTTAAATGATTGCATGCAGAGACTATGTTTCATCCATCCGTTAAATGATTGCATATAGAAAAATCTATATAAAGGGAATTAACAGTCATTTTTTCTCTCGTTTTAACACTTTCTTAACCATTTTTCTCTCATTTTAACACTTTATTATGCATTTTCCTCTCATTTTAACATGATATGAACCTTATTCCTCCACTTTTATCTTGGTTTTTATAATTTACCATAATTTTTAAGCAATTTTTAACCATTTTTATCTTGTTTGAAACCTTTTCCATTATATCTTCTTAGCCACACCCGTACACCCTATGACATCCCCTGCAACCCCTGAAATGTTTAAAGTTAATTATAAGAACCTGGTTTACCCCTTGATTTCAAAAAATTTCAATATAGACGTTAAGTTGGTGGAGAGGATCATTGCAACTTATGATATGGATTCGAGCAAGGTAAATCTTGTTGTTGATAAAAAAACATCATTGTTTATTTCACAGCCACAGATGTCACCAGATATCATCCCCTTATCTTTCAAGATTCATTTTTCTTAAACGAATAAAACTCTAGAATATGAAGCTTTGATCCTTGGTATTAGAGTAGCCTTAGCTTTGTAGGTTAGGGTCCTTTCGGTCTTTGGTGACTCTCAACTTGTGGTTAATTAGATCAACGATGTTTATCAAACTCAGGATGATAAACTTAAACCATACAAAGAGATTGTTATCAAGTTGTTGTCTTCCTTTGAGCAGGTAACCATAGAGTTTGTCCCTAGATCCTCAAATGGCCATGTGGATACCATGGCTGCTATTGTATCTTTGTTCCATTTGGGGTTAGAACATGATCAAGATTTTATTATCATTCGGTAACTCCAAGAACCTACATCTTTTAGTTCTTGTTTAGTTCCCATAGATTTTTTTTACCATCGAATATTCCCCATCTGAGCCATGGTTTAGAGATGTCTTTAATTTCCTTAAATATGGATCCATGCCTAATGGTTTAGATTGCAATCAACGTAAGCTATTGCATAAAATAGCATGTTGATTTGTTATAATTGGAAATACTTTGTATCGACGTTATTTTGAAGGCATCCTCTTATTATGTATTAACTCCGATGAAGCCTAAATTGCTCTTAGTGATGCTCGTGAAGGTTCATGTGGAGGACTACTGGCATACCCATGGAGGATAAAGCTGGCCTATAGGCCTCCACATGAACCTAGTAAAGTAGGCATACCCAGCTTTATCCTACCTTGTAGGCCTATTGTACTAGTGTGTGTACTCCCATAGGGACCTCACCATATGTCTTGGTGTATGGGTCTAAGGTAGTGTTTCCTTTTCAGATTGAGGTTCCTTCTTTGTGCATCTTGTTACAAGATGCTGATGTTGGCGATGTGTATCGTGTAGACCGTTTACACCAATTGGAGCTACTGGATGAGAATTTAATTCATGCCTTAGAGGATTTGTGAGCCTATAAGGATAGGATCCAACAAACATACTCTAAGAAATTTTGCAACCATTCGTTTGAGGTTGGGGACCTTGTCCTCGAGGAAAACCAAAAGAACACTAATGCTCATGTTGATATTAAAGGTAAGTTTTAGTCCAATTGGTTGGGGTCCTTTGTCATAATGGCTAAGTTTTATTCAGGTTCTTATCGGTTTGCTTCTATGGATGGTAAAGAGCTTAAAGAACCAATGAATATAATACATTTAAAAATATATTATACTTGATTCATTTTTTATGTTGCACATGCATTTAGCAAGGTCATACTGCATGTTTTCCTGACATATTATGCATGATTGCTCGACATTTTGTTCTTGCATATTGTTTTTCATATTTACATTACTGCTTGTTCATATAGTTTCTAGGGATTCATGATAATAGCTTGTGATGATACCTAGTTAGGTCATAGCTCACATGCATTGTACTCTTCACTAGGATTGATGTGAATCCAACTGCAAGAGGTTAGAACAAATACCTCTAATCACATAAAAACTGCAATAAATATAAATAACCGATAAAATCCTTCATTCACATAAAAACTCAATATATAGAAATAAATCAATAAATATAGAAATAATCGGTAAAATCCTCCATTCACATAAAAACTACAATATATGGAAATGAATCAATAAATATTTTTTTTTCTCATTCTTGGATTCACCTCCCATTTTACAATGTAATACCAAGGGAATATATATCCCCAAATAAACCCTAAAACTTGAAGCCCTAAAAGAAACCCTAAAACAAAACTCTAAAGCTTAAAACCCTAAAAATAAAAAATTACTATTTTCCAAAAATTGATTTTTCCAACCAAAAATACCTTTTTAAGTAATTAATATTTTTGGCAAAATATTTTTTCATAAAAATTTGTCTTTTTTAGTAATTACCATTTTCGGCAAATTATATTTTACGTCAAATAATTCCATTTTGAGTAATAAAAAACTACTTTAAAAATTCTTTTAAAAAAACCCTCTAAAGATAGGCTTCTGCATCATTCTCCTTTGGTTGAAAAGAACTTTGTGCCTGCGAGTTCCTCCGATCAAACTCATAATCGCTCTCCATAGAGTGCCACACATCTGCAAGTACTCCTCAAAGTACCAATCTCCTTCTGAGGTTTTATATCTCAAACCTCCTCCAAGCACTACACATAGTGCCAATTTATTCCTTCGAGGTTTTAAAATAGCAAACCTCCTGCAAGCACTACACAAAGTGCCAATTTTTCCCTCTAAGGTTTTTAATAAAAAAACCTCCTACAAGCACTACACAGAGTGCCAATTTATTTCTTTAAGGTTTTACAAACCTTCTGCAAACACTACACAAAGTGCCAATTACTCCTTCTGAGATTTTATATAAAAAAAATATTGCAAGCACTTACACTGAGTGCTAATTTCTTTCTCCAAGGTTTTACAAACCTTCTGCAAGCACTACACAAAGTGTCAATCTCTTTCTCTGAGGATTTTACATAAAAAAACTCTTGCAAGAACTTACACAGAGTGCCAATTTCTGTCTCCAAGGTTTTACAAACCTTCTGCAAGCACTGTATAGAGTGCCAATTTTTTTTTTTGAGCCTCTTTGCTCTCCTCTCCTTTTCTCTTTTCTCCTCTCAACAAGATCCAACTTGCTTTGATACCAAATGATGTGAATCCAACTGCAAGAGGTTAGAACAAATACCTCCAATCACATAAAAATTGCGATAAATATAAATAACCGGTAAAATCCTCCATTCATATAAAAACTCAATATATGAAAATAAATCAATAAATATAGAAATAATCGGTAAAATCCTTCATTCACATAAAAACTGCAATATATGGAAATGAATCAATAAATATTTTCTTCTCATTCTTGGATTCACCTCCCATTTTACAATGCAATACCAAGGGAATATATATCCCCAAATAAACCCTAAAATAAAACCCTAAAAATTGAAGCCCTAAAAGAAACCCTTAAAGAAAACCCTAAAAATAAAAAATTACTATTTTCAAAAAATTGATTTTTTCAACAAAAAATGCCCTTTTAAGTAATTTACTATTTTCGGAAAATATTTTTCATAAAAATTTGTCTTTTTTAGTAATTACCATTTTCGACAAATTATATTTTGCGTCAAATAATTCCATTTTGAGTAATAAAAAAACTACTTTAAAACTTCTTTTAAAAAAACCCTCTAAAGATAGGCTCCTACATCAACGATTCTAATGCCTAGCAAAGCCCCAACCATAAAAAAGACTCCAAAATAGCTTACAAAAACTCTCAAAGATGGTAAGTTTGATGCACCACCTGATCTAACCTTCACATAATCTTGTACTCACAGTGTACATGATATAAGTTAAGTTTTGTATTGATGTCTATGTCTTCAATAATGGAGAAAATAGAACCAACCATAGTAAAGGAATCTCTAAGATTGCTAAAATAAAAGGAATCCATGAAAGCATAATACACATATCTTATGAAGAATGAAACATGGAATCTCATTGAAATACTAGTAGAAAATAAGACCATTGGTTGCATGTAGAGTTTCAAAATCAATTATAATGTAAATGGATCCATTGACATATATAAGGAATGGCTTGTTGGGAAGGGCTATGCATAGAAAGAAGGAATATATTATGAAGAGACATTCACACCAATAGGAAAGATAACCACAATTTGTACAGTATTTGCAATGGTAGCATAGTGTGGTTGGAAATTTTATCAAATGGAGGTTCAAAGTACCTTGTTTATGGTTATCTTAAATAAGTATATGTGACACAACCCAATTATTTTTTTAACAATGGGCAATGCCAAAAATTCTATAGACTAAAACAAACATTATATGGGTTGAAGTAGGCTCTCAGAGCCTAATATATCAAGATTAATAATCACCTATTATAGCATGGTTTCACTAGAAGTCCCTATGATTCAAATCTATATGTTAAGAATATTGGAAATGATATAGCAATTCTTGTGGTCTATGTTGATGATTTGGTCATCACTGGAAGTTTAAACAAATTGGTGAATGATGTGAATAATGACTTAAATTTTTTTTTGACATGATAGATTTGGGGCTTATGCACTATTGTCTTAGTTTAGAATTTTAGAAGAAAAACAACCACATCCTAGTCACACAAATAAAATATGCTAGTACAAGATGATAGATTGTAAACCCATAATGACACCAATGGAGCTGGGGTTACAACTATCTAGATATGATAACTCACCTCAAGTATCTACTAATATTTATTGATAACTGATCAAGAGTCTCATATACTTGATAAAAACCAAGTCGGGGTTATGCATAAGGGGTCGGCCCCAAAATATATTTATAAATTGAAGGTGAATTGTCTTGGAATCTCGACAAAAAATGGAGAAGTATACATGTGAATTCCAATTATTTTTCTTCAAAAATTTTCAAAATGTGACGAATTGCAATAATTTTTCTCCAAAAAATTTCAAATCGTGGCGATTTTTTCTATTTTTGGGGCCATGAATATCGGTTTTGCAAAATCTAAAAAAGTACGACATACTTAAAAGCTTTAGGCCAATATGAAAGTCATCAGGCCGACATGATGACAAATGGAATGTGATCGGTTACAAGCATATTGATCAATTATAGCCATGTTTGACAGATTGCATCCATGACGATTGGTTGCAGTCATGACAATCGATTGCAGTCATGACGATCGATTACAACCATGACGATCGGTTGTAGACATGTCGATCGATTGTAGACATGTCGATCCATTGCAACCATGACGATCGATTGTAGCCATGATGATTGGTTGCAGCCATGTCGATCGGTTGTAGCCATGTCGATCGATTGCAACCATATCGATCGATTGCAACCATGCAGATCGATTGCAAACATGATGATCAGGTGTAGCCATGATGATCGGTTGTAGCCATGTTGATCAGTTATAGTTATGAAAATTGATTACAACCATGACAATTGGTTGTAGCCATGATGATCAGTTGCAACCATGTTGATTGGTTATAGCTATGTCAATCGGTTGTAGCCATGATGATCGGTTGTAGCCATGATGATCTATTGCAACCATACCGATCAGTTGCAACCATGTCAATCGGTTGCATCCATGCCAACCGGTTGTAGCCATGACGATCGGTTGTACCCATGACGATCAGTTGCAGCCATTCCGATGTGCTGCAATAGTCAAGTTCCCATAAGTAGCAATGGTGCTCTGTACCATGTGTCATCCATCCATTAAATGATTGCATGCAGAGACTACATTTCATCCATCTGTTAAACGATTGCATACAAAAAAATCTATATAAAGGGAATTAACAGTCATTTTTTCTCTCGTTTTAACACTTTCTTAACCCTTTTTCTCTCATTTTAACACTTTCTTATGCCTTTTCCTCTCATTTTAACATGATATGAACCCTCTTCCTCCACTTTTATCTTGGGTTTTATAATTTACCATAATTTTTAAGCAGTTTTTAACCATTTTTATCTTGTTTGAAACCTTTTCCATTGTATCTTCTTATCCATACCCATACACCCTATGGCATCCCCTGCAACCCCTGAAATGTTTAATGTTAATTATAAGAACCTGGTTTGCCCCTTGATTTCAAAAATTTTATCAACACTAGGTTACGATATGTCTTAGGTCATGGAATCTGGTCTTTGGGGTCTTGTTTCAATGCCCCATTTCGATATAGACATTAAGCTGGTGGAGAGGATCATTGCAACTTATGATATGGATTCGAGCAAGGTAAATCTTGTCATTGATAATAAAAACATCATTCTTTCTTTCATAGCCACAGATGTTGCTAGATTGACAACATTACCCCATGCTGGTGTTGAGCCTATCACTTCCAAATACCAATTAACTAATGAAGATAAACTCTACTTGGAGACCAACTTCAATGTGCAGTTGGAATATTTTCAAGGTATAACTATTTTTTTATTTAATTGAATTTAAATTCTAGTCACTAGTGTATTACTGATTTTGTTTTTTTGCAGTTACGTCCACCAAGTCTAGAAGGGGTTTGACCGTATTGGCGATTGAAAATAAATTTCTTCGGGCATGGTGTGAATTCTTCCTTGCTAGACTCGTTCTGCAAGGAAGGCCGACAAAAATTCCGATGTGGGCCTTAGCGTATTTGGTCCGTTGTTTTTCACACCAAAAATTTGATTGGTCCACCTATGTCTCACATCGGATCAGATTGGAAATAGAGAACGTGATAACCCACGCTTCACCCTCACCGATAGTTAGCACATGTAATTATATTATTGCTTTTTTTATGAATCTTTTTACAATTTGTAGAACACTCTAGTACCAACATCATGGCACTCAATCTTGGACAATGCAGCCATGAGAGAACAATAGGTTCAGGTAATTTTTTAATCAATATTTAAATAATTTTTTTTTTTTTCCATTATTTGTCTTTTTGTAATTTTGACATTTTATATATACACAGAAAAAGGCATCATCTTTCTCTTCAAAGTGGGGTGTTGCTGTCAGAGGTTATAATCAAGAGGAATCAGGAGACTCCGAAACACCTTCGAAGGAAACAACACTACCTGTATGGAGAAGATCTAGTTCTCCTGATCTTTGACAACCCCCACATGGGGCTGCATTACGTCCACTGCCAACGAGAAAAGATTCTGGAGCAAGAAATTGAATTTTAAAATTTGATATTTTGAAAGACAATTTTATGACATTTCATATGTTTTCGTATGAAAACAAGATACTTGCTTTTATTATTTTACTTTTAAGAAATACACTTTTATAATTGTGTGTTATTTTCATCTTTTAAGTATTATGGTGTTTCAAATATGCTATGTTGTTTTTATATTTCAATTTTTAAATGAGTTTACGAATGATATATCTATGCATGTGTTTAAATTTGAGTTTATTTATATTCATTCTTGTTCTTGTATAGAAAAGTGTTTTTTCTTTTTTAATATGCTATATTGTTTTCATATTCAATGTTAGTTTACGATGGAGATATTTATGTAAGAGTTAAATTTCAATTTCCCTATATTATGCTATGTTGTTTTTATATTTCAATTTTCAAATGAGTTTACGAATGATATATCTATGCATGTGTTTAAATTTTAGTTTATTCATATTCATTCTTGTTGTAGTATAAAAGTGAGTATTTTCATTTCTATTAAGCTATATTGTTTTTATTTTTCAAGTGAGTTTACGAAGGATATATCTATGAATGGGTTTCAATTTTCAGTGCATTCATACTCATAGTTAGTCATTATAGTTGTATAAAAATGAATATGGTAATTTGGATATATCTATGAATGGGTTTAAATTTTCGTTTTCCATATCTAGAGTAATATACTACATGCATTTTTCATACATATGTACAAAAATTTTTAATATGCATACACGGTTTACTCAATGACAAAGCATAAATCATAAAAAATCACTATATTTTGTCATATCATACAACTAATGATACATACATACATTTAAATTCAAAGGAAAAATAACTATTTTTTGTCAACATATACATTTAGTTCAATAACATAGCATCATTACGTATACATGGTTTTCAAATTTTCAACTTACTCAAAGCTATAGCATACATCATAAATTTTGAAAACATAGACAATCCATAACATTAAAAAGCAAACATGCATAATCATTGAAAATTGAATTATTATAATATTTTACAACAAATCAAATACAAAAAATCTTTGATAATATGAAATATTTCAAATCCGAAAAATCACTGTTAATATGAATTTATTCAAATCACTAAAATTTTAGAAAATGATTTCAAATCCGAAAAAATCTTAGATTATATGAATTTGTCATATAATCATTGCAATTTTTACATTTTTGGAAGGTAATACAAAGCTTTATCAACTTCTCCACAAGAACTGAGAATCTGTGAATTCTGCGTTTCCATAATCTCATCATCACTCCTAGTTGAATCATTTTCGTCATTATCAACCATATTAGAGAGACCTCTTCTTTCTGCTAGGGACTTCCAATATGTCAACGCTCTGTCATAGGGAAAGTTACCCACCTCGTACGATGACACATACATTCTCAAACAATTTTCCAAATTTTTGTCCAACTTGTTACGAACTTTTGATTTAACAAAAGTTAATGCACTGAAAACCCTTTCGTCTTCAACAGATCCCAAAATCATTGTTTGACATAATTCATATAAAACAAAGTATTCACTCATAGTATCTTGCAAGACACTACTTCGATACAATTTTTTCCAAAAACGCGTGATTGAACCAGTCTCATGTGGATTTTTGAATTGTGCAATTTGATTATCCATTGTTATTCCAAAATTGGTTGACTGATGTCTCAAAAGATCTTTGTTTAGAATACCATTGATTTCAATGCCATTTATTTCCACACTTTTAGAGAAATGTTTCATAAGATTACCCATATATTTTACAAACAACTCACTTCTACTACTTTGGTCACCACAAGGATTCCAAAAATTAGGATTAACAATAGCCATGGCCTCAAGTGTCTCATCTCTCTTAAAACGATCTCTTATTTCACTTGTTAATGCATTTGCAATTATTTTCAATTTATTCTTAGTGTTATCCAAAACCTCATCGAATCCAAAATGGGTAACGGGCACTTGTTCAACATCATCTGTCAGAGTATTTAATCGCTTTTCAAAATGATATACAAGAATCAAATTTCCATGGATAGCAATACAAAGATTATCATTGATGTTGAACTTTAAAAAGTTGTTCGGTTCATTGACATTAATTAACGTATTCCAACTATCAAACTTGGGATCCTCAAAATATTTTTTGGATAAATAAATCCTGTCAATAACCATACATATTTGTTTTCTCATCCTCATGAAATCGACAATATAAATTGCCCTTTCCTGTGCAAGTTTAATCATAGTATTCATTTCTTGTAACATTGGTAGAATACCACATAATGTGAGAAGAGTTTCCAAGTCAGTCATACGAAAAAGCAAATCTTTTGCCTTGTCAACATCTCTACGATGTGCATACATAAACCCAACCAAGGATTGATATTATGAAAATACCCTTTTTGTAGGAAGAAACAATGAAATCCACCTGGTTTCCACATCTTTTAACATTTTTCTGCCTTTTGTTACACCTAGAGAAAACTGTTGAAACTCTGCAAACCTTTTTGGACTGCATGAAAAGTATGAGTGTATATCGCGGACGAGTTCTTCCACTATGGCTACATTATCAAAATTGCTCACAATTTTGTATGCAAGATTCATTCGATGAGCCATGCAATGAATAGGAATCACATATGGGGCAATGGAAGTCCGAAGCCTAACACAAAGACCATTCCTTTGTCCTTGCATTGTAGCCGCACCATCAGCTCCAACACAAATTAACTTTGTGGCAATTTCCTTTTCATCCATTCCGGCAATATCCTTTAAACTGGTTACAACAACATTATAAATATTTTCCGCATTACAATTTTCAATCATCTTATGTAGTGCTAGTAAATGAGGTTGTCTCAAATGATTTTTGAATGTGTAAACATGTATGCAAATCCAAGATGTGTTGTCAATAGTTGTTACCTCATCAATGGAAAGTGAAATAAATTTGGCTTGTTTCACATTCTCTCTCAGGTCTTCCTTCTCAACTAGTGATAGACATTTTGCCATTTCCCAACCACTTCGATCTGACCAATGTGAACTGGTAAGGTTTTGTACATTGGCTAGTTGAAGTATTTCCTTAAAATCAACAAAATCAGACATGGGTCGACATTTTTTTAGAATACTGTATACAATAGCAAACTGTAATTTCTTTGAGGCTAATAAAGTATTATTAACTTTTTGAAATTGTGCCTCGATTGTTCCACCCTTCTCAATGAGAGTTTGTTTTTGTTTCATTGCTTTATCATATTCAAGAGCATATCTCACATGCACACATTCTGTTGCATCCTTCCACCTATGAATTTTGTTAATTGTTCCATCACTTCGTATTTCTTTGATGTAAACTTTCCCACAGTGTTTTTCTATTGTGTCTTTCTTATTTTGTAATAAATGATCCTTTCCCAGCTTCCATGTACAAATAATACATTTACACACATTCAGTTTCTCATCTCGCTCAATAAAGGGGTATAATCGTGCCCATTCATTTTTAAAATCCCTTCCAATAGTCCATTCACTTATCTTTTGACGTTTAGATTTTTGACTAGAAGATTCCCCAGAGGTCTGAATTTTAACTGTACTATCATTTTCTTTTTCGGTTGATGTGTCTGAATTTAAAATCTCCTAAAGTGGTTGTTGAATGTCGTTATTAGGAAAATTATCATGTGGTCCCATCTCATCTTCTGGAATATCTTTGAGTGAATGCACATCAAGGTCGACAATGTTAACTGCATTCAATGTTTGGTGTTCTCTATCATTTTTTGTTGTAAAAAATGCACTATTTTAAAGAATTAACATAATACAATTTTAGAAAGCATTTAAAAAGAGGTAGATAAGCAGAAAACCATTTATCTATTAATAGAGAAAGGTTTTACATTTAAGAAGAACATAAATTTTAGAAAACTGATGGTAAAAGGTGTCTGTACCTGCAATTTGTGTAGAATCTATAGAGATTGATGTCTCATTGCATTTTGGTGTAAAATATTTTAGAATTGTCTTTTTACAAGAATATTGGCCTCCCTTATTTCCATCTTCAGTAGGTGACATTGTATCTGTAAAGAAAAACCTTCAGATGTTAGGAAATGTATATGAATTTGAAGGAAAATAGCAAACATCCCTCAAGATGAACATATGATCCTAACACACAACATGATAGGGAATACTTATCGACCAGAGTTGCAAATAGTGCTTCTACACTGCATATGAAACATACTCTAAGAGATAAGAAGCAGTCTCTAACAAAAGAAATGCTCCTGACACACAACCAAATGACATTGATAGTTGTCTACCACTGTTGCGTATAGTTCACCTATAGTGCCTATGAAACTGTAGAAAAAGAGATTTGGACAAAAGAACAATGGAATAAGAATACTCTACCAATTTTTAGTCGTGAATCCTCTACAACCGATATGCTTTTACCGATAAACACTTCCCTGCAATCGATCGACTTATACCGATCGACAATCACTACAAGCAATAGAATATCGACCACATGTCCCTACAACCGACAAAGTTATGCCGACAACACTACAACCAACAACCTAACGTCGATCGACACGACCCTACAACCGATAGACTAATATCGATCGACACATCTGCAACCGACCTACCAAGGCCGATCAGCACCTCTATAACCGATAGACGAATACTGATCAACACCTCTACAATAAGCCAACTAAATACGATCGAGACGGTTCTACAACCGATAGACCAATGTCGAGTGACACCTCTACAACCGATAGGCAAATGCCAATCGACAAACTTTACAACCGATCAGCTTATGCCGATAGACACGACTCTACAACCGATCAACTTATACCAACAAACATGGCTCTACAACCGATCATCTTATATCGATAGATACGGCTCTACAATCGATTAGATTTTATCGATAGACACGGCTCTACAACCGATCGACTTCTATCGATAGACACAACTCTACAACCGATCGACTTATACTAACCGACATGGCTCTGCAATCGATTGGCTTATGTTGATAAATACGACTCTGTAGCTAATCGACTTATATCGATAAACATGGCTCTGCAACCGACCTTCTTGCATCGATCGACACTCATATGCAACCGATCAATTTATTTGATAATCACGGATCTGCAATCGATCGTCTTGCATCGATCGACACTCCTCTGCAACCTTCTCAAGTTTTTCATTATTTTGGAGCTATTTTTGAGTTAGAGTATTTTTGATGTATGTTTATCGATACCTAGTATAGTATATATACGCGTAGTATATGAGGCGATTTGGGTGAGAAAAATAAAATCATTTATAATTTGAAGGTGATTTGGGTGAGAAAATATAAAATCATTTATAATTTGAAGGCGAATTGGGTGGGAAAATCAAAATCATATGTAATTTGAGGTCGACGAATTAAAATAAAGTTAGGTTCCTGATTATCAACGACGAGCGAATTTACCCCCAAAAAAATTTCATCTCGTAAATTTTGGGCGAATGGGCCCTAATGAAATGATCCAAAATTAGCCTTTTCAAAATTTTAAAAATCCTAAATAGAGCCAATTCGTGATATTTCACGCTTGTGCATAACCCTGCACCAAGCCTAACATTAGTTTTGCTATAAGTTATCTTTCAAGATTTATTCAAGATCCTAAAGAGAGTCATTAGAAAGATACATAGATGATATTGTATTATATATATGGTACAATAGATATGTCTTGGAATATAATAATAATGATATTTTTTCTTATAGGGATACACGAAATCAGAATATACTGGATCTATAGATGACAAGAAGTCAAGATCAATTTATGTGTTTCATCTAGGATTTGGCCCTTCCTCATGGCATAACAAAAAGCAACATGTAGTGGAACTATCATCAATAGAGGTAGAATATCATGCTAGACAAGGATTTGTGTGTTAAGCACTATGGTTGTAATTCATACTATTAGATATGGGTGTATGCAAAATACAACCAACATTGTTGAATTATGATAATCAAGGTGTTCTAAAATTAATAAATAATCCATTATTTCATGAAAAAATAAAGCATATTGAAGCTTAATATCATTTCATCTGATATCAAGTTTAAAATCATCAAATACAACTCAAATACATTCCCATCAAAGACTGACTTGCAGATATTTTTACAAAGGCACATGGATGAGTCAAGTTTGAATTATTCTATAATTCTATTTGTATTAAAAATAATGTAATAGGGGTTGGGATTATTGAAATTATTATTATATTATTTTAGGTGCATTCTTAAAGATGTGGAATATGAAAGGATATGGAGATCTCTGAAGCACCAAGAGTCTCTTTAGAAACCAAGAGTCACAATCTTGTATATATTTGTAAAGCTCTACTCATTTTTTTGATTTATTGGAATAATAATATTCTTACCTACTCTACTCTACCATTAAATTTTCTAAGAGGGTCTTAAATCCAATATAAAATCAATTAAGTAAGAATATAATTAGGGTGGTGAAAAATAACATTGAAGACAAGATAATATGGATGGAACATTTAAGCTTAAGCAAATAACAAGCAATTGTCATAGTTGATCAAGTGTGATCAATACTAAAGTCTTAAAATATTATGAATTCTAAGGAAAATGAAATTGGTTAGTCAAAAAAGTTGCTAAGGCTTGAAACTCATTTATTAATGAGTCTATTACTTCTATTTGTGAGGCCTTTATGAAGGATTGAGCAATTGAGAATATAATATTGGTAAATGGTAAAAACTATTAAAGGAAACATATAAAATATTTATCTTAGTAAATAATATCATTAAAAATAATAGATAAAAGTTATCTTATTTTGTGGATATTGACTTTGGAACACTTGATGCTAATTTTGGTATGACTACTAAAGACTTTGGATCATTTTTTATAGATCTTTTTATAAATTGGTTAGTCAAAAAAGTTGCTAAGGCTTGAAATTCATTCATTAATGAGTCTATTACTTCCATTCTTGAGGTCTTTATGAAGGATTGAGCAATTGAGAATGGAATGTTGGTAAATGGTAAAAATTATTAAAGGAAACAAAACAATATTTATGTTAGTAAATAATATCATAAAAAATAACAGATAAAAGTCATCTTAATTTGTGGAGATTGACTTTGGAACACTTGATGCTAACTTTGGTATGACTACTAAATACTTTGGATCATTTTTGTAGATCTTATTATAATGAACAATATGGTCACATTTTGTATAAATATCTAAAATTTGAACTAAAAATGAGTTTAGAGTTCGTTCATTATCTTAGTTTGATTAGAGGTCATTGTTATTGTGGATTTAGTTTATTATTATAAGTTATTAAATAGTAAGACTATTTCGAGAGGGTAATATATTCATAGTAGTATGCTTTGATGTATGATTGGTAATGCATGTAATTATACTATTATAATGATAAAAGTTATGTGTAATTCATTATTATATATAGGAGTCTTTAACATTTACTATGTATTGTATTTATATTTTATAACATTTGAATTATTAAAATATTGGAATTATCCCAAAGATTTGAACTCTCAAACAATATTTTGTTTACTGAAGTCTTTAAAAATATTCTACATGGAATGAACCTCTTCTCATGTGAATAATTCACCTCAAAATTCTTAGTTCTGAGGCATACTGAGATATGAAATTCAATGCCAAATATAATTAGAACTACAACTACAAGGATTACTAACAAAAGTAGCACTAATATCACATATCCAATAGTAGAAAAATTAAATAAATAAAATATGGAAACTCATAATAATGACAAATGCAAAAGTTCAAGATAAGACATATTACTATTGTTGGCCTCTTATAGGGGGCAATCTCCTTAGCAAAATATTCCAAATCTGATCTATTACCATGAGGGTTACATCCTTCTATTTTATAATATTTACAAGCATATTTCATGACTATTCTATGACAATATTCTATTATAGTGTTCTATGACAATATTCTAGACTACATATTCTATGTTGATTATATACACGCTTTCAAAGTAGTTACATACATGATTCTATGACACACCCTCCTACCTATTTCTAACTTAACATGTGGCCCACTTTACATACTTCATATGGTACAATATCATATGCCAATATGAGTTACATTCATGGGGTACATAACATGCCACCCCCTTAGAGAAGCATTGCCCTCAAATTTGAAAGGTTGGAAATTACTTCTAAAGCTCCTATAATGGATCCTATATAACATCTTCTAGTTATAGCCCCTACCACTAGTTAAGTACTTCAACAATTTCATGGGAGTGAAGATGTCGATTCCTTAAAACAAGGATGACTATTAGTTGAAGACAAATAGATCCTTCATCTAATTCAAGAAGACTATTTGTACTTGGGCATGTGTCACACCATCTTCTTTCGATAAGACATGTGAAAGATTGGGTGGATCTTGGATGTCTTATTAGCTTCAATTTGTAAGAAAATTCCTGTACCCACTAGAGTACTTTAAATGGGCCAAACAACTTTTTTTTAGGTGGAAAAAGGGGGTTTTGAAAGGATCTCCAAACCTTTAACAATAGAAACGAACCTCAAAATGATAGCCATAAGAGAAACAAGGATAAGGATTTGAAGGATATACAAAGGGATCTGATAGCTAGAACTAGGAACCAATCTCCAAAAGATAAAGAAAAATTATGTCTCCTATAAAATACCTCTTATTGTGTTTATTTGCCTATTATTTCATGCAATTTTGGTCAATTTCTAAATTTTGTTTTAATACCACTAAGACCTCTTGCCTTCAGGTAAGGATTGTATTAACTACTTTGATATTTGAGCTAATTGACAAGTAAGAGGTAAGTTTTTGAGGTGGTAGACCATATACTACCTCATATGGAGTCATCTTTGTGGTTGTAATAAAAGTGGTTTTGTACCACCATTATATTAGGGAAATCCATTGACTCCACTTGTATTGGTTGTCAGATACAACATCAAAGGTATGTCTCAAGAGATTTATTTACTACTTTTTCCTTAACCATCAGTCTATGGGTGATAATACATACTTCATTTTAGCTCTATTCTCTAAATGTGATAGAGTCCCTCCTAGAAGTTACCAGTGAACACCTTATCATGATCACTAAGTATGAAGTGTGGGTTCATGTGGAACCCAAAATTTTAATCCATGAAAAATTGTACCATTGTCCTTACATTATAGGGATGACCTAAGGAGTAAAAGTGAGTATATTTGGTTAGCATATCTATGATCACCATGACAAATGATTTTCATCAAACAGAGGGAGCCTTTCAATGAATTCCATGGAGATATTTATCCATGGTAACTCTAAAATTAGTAAAGGTTTAAGCAAACCTTATGTTTTGACTATTTTCTATTTTTGATGCTAGAAGGCATCATAGGAATCCAAAAACTATTTTACATCAATATTCAATCCAAGCTAATAAATATTGCATCTTATCCTTTTATAGTTTTGCAAGAAACTAGTGTGTCCTAATTATAAAAATCTAGGATCTGAGTTCTAAAGTGGATGGAACAAGAATACTATACTTGTAGTACAATACCTCTTCTTTCTATGTATAAATAGGATGATCCCTTGATACTGACTAGAGGTCCTAAATGACTGTTAAAGTGTGGGGTCACCTTGCCATTTTAAATTGAGTGCCTCAAGCCAATCATCCTAAATAATGGATACTACATTGAGAGTGACCCATGCTTCTAGAAGTCTAGAAATGGTATCTACTACTACATTCTCTTTTTTATTGCAATACACTATCTCATAGTCATACCCTAAGAGCCTAGTGACACATTTTTTGCTGCTCAGAGGAAGAAATCCTTTGTTACAAGATATGCTTGAGGCTATGATGATTTATTTTGATGATGAAATATTGCCTTAACAAGTATGCTCACCAATGGAGGATTGCAAAGACGATATCCATTCTTTCCTTCTCATAATTTAATGTTGCCAAATTTTGCACTAATAATGCCTTGCTTATGAATGCAAGGGGACTACCTCCTTGCATGATTACAATCTCAAACCCCACCCATGATGCACCATTATCTATTGCAAAGATCTTGGAAAATTAGGTATTTCCAAAACTAATGTGTAGCACATAACATTTTTCAAAGTAAAAAATATTTATTTTGTGCCATAGTTCCATGCAAACACATCCTTTTTTTTTGGTAAATTAATTTTATTAAAAATAGGGCATTTGAAAGGTTCTCTAACACCTTTTACAATTTTGAAGCAAGAAGGAACAAAGAACTTCTGAACAACTTCAGACAGAGCACAACCGAGAGGTAAAAGCTAAAATTTACCAAAATGAGATGTCCTCAAGGACTAAGGAACAAAAAAGGAACAAACAACATATAGCAGCCCACCTAGACCAAAATGAAACCTGCAATCCTTCAAACCAAAGGATCAAGAACCAGATAGAAAGGACAACACCAAAAATAGAGAAAAACAAACATGCTCAAATAGTAGTTCCCTTTTTCACTAGAGAAATAACAGTAGTTTCCAGAATGGTGTCCTTTACATAATCCTTTAGGATATCATTCGAGTCGTCCTTCAGAACTTCGAGACATACATCCTTGGAAATTTCAACCATATCTTCGTATTTGGCATCTCCTTTGGTATCAGATGACACTTTGGAAGCAGAGAACATAGAAGTATCATTGAAATTATCACAAAAGAACAGGAGGCTAAGAGCGTGCCTCTATTCTTTGAGACTCACAATAGCTTTGCCAATGGCTGCATGAGCAGTCTCCAGATGATCAATAGTTGCAGAAGTAGCATGAACGACCAGTTTGTGGAGGTATTTTTCTACTAGGTCAGGCGAGCTGGATTGAGCCTTTGAAGGTTTGACCGAAGTGGAAGGAGGAGTTTTAGCCAGTTACTGACTATAGTTATCAAGGGTATTGTAATATTACCATGATCCTTGAAAAATTTATGGTAGTATCCTATGAGTTTGACGAATCCCTAGAGGCTCTTCATCATTTTTTGTTTGGATCATTCCTTCATGGCTTCAATATTTGTAGGGTCCATGTGTAATCCATATCTGGCCACAATGTACCCTAAATATTCCACCTCTATTATACCAAATATGCACTCATATTTCTTGACATACAACTAATTTTGCTACATAATTTCTAATACCTAATCAACATGTTGAAGGTGTTCTTCTCATGTCATTTTGTACACTAGAATATAATAAAAAAAGACCAATGTAAATTTTCACAAATATGGCTTGAGAATCTTGTTCATAAAACTTTGAAAAGTTGATGGTGGATTGGTGAGGCCAAAATGCATTACCAAGAACTCATAGTACCTCTCATGAGTCCAAAAATAAATTGTGGTTATATCTTCCTCATGGACATGAATCTATTTATACCCTTATCTTAGGTCCAATTTGGTGAAATATTGACAACCATGCAACTCATCCAAAAAGTCATCAATCACTAGAATTGGGAAATTATCCTTGATGATGATATTGTTGAGTTCACAAAATTCCACACACATTCTCCATGATCCATCCTTTTTTATATCAATAGGACAAGGGCTAAAATAATCTTACGCTCAGGTGAATTAATCTAACTTCTAACAATTTCTTTACCATATTCTCAATCTCATTCTTCTGATGATAAGGATACCTATATGACTATACATTTGGGGGTTGAATCCCTAGTACCAACTTGATCCTATGGTCATCTGAGTGACTAGTAGGTAGCTATTTAGGCTCATTGAATACATTCTAAATCTTGGTTAGAATATCTGACAAGTATGAAGGCACATTTTCATCTTGTATAGCACACAATTGCATTTGACAAAATCTACCAAATACTACCCTATGATACTTCTTAAACATTCGTTGTATTTTATAGGACATTATGGAAAATTTTCCATCCTTTATACCCTAGATGGTATGTGTTTTATACTTGACAATAAATTACATCCAAAGCTTCAAGAAGTTCCACAAATACTGGAACCAAAGTTCTTAGCCAAGGGTAGCCCAACAGAATGTCCATGCATTATAATGGAACTATGAAGAGATTTGTATAAAACTAGTAGTCATCGATGGATAGGAAATAATTCTAACGCCTCCCATTACAAGTCATGATATCCCCATTAGAAATTTTAAAATTGATTTAATCACGTCCTTAGATGAAACAATCCACTCTTTTTGCTACATTGGGATTAATAAAATTATTTGTACTACTAGATTCTAGTAGAATTAAAATCTTATGCCCTTTTAGAAAACCTCAAACTGTCATGCATTGGGGTGTCAATATTCCTCAATAGCATTCATATAAAATGTAAGAGTTTCTTCTATGGACCTATCATATGGGAGTTCTTCATCCACTAATTTTAATTACTCTTCTACTAAATCCATAAATTCATACCATGTGTTTGTAGAAGAAGATTAAGTACTGCTTATATCTAGAAGGAAGAGATATGCTTTACATTGTGAACCATGGCCCATTTTCATCATAGTTATAGCAGAGTCCCTTGGCTCAATGATTGGTCATCTCTTCTAGTGTTAGTCTCTTAACTGATGGAGCCTTTGGATAATTACTATAGATGGGTGTAGAAGTTCTATTATGGAATATTAGAGGTCTATAGACCCTCCATTTAGCATTCCATTTTCTTTCTATGAGTTTATATAAGCCCATGGTCATCATGTATATGGTTGGATTGAGAATTTGGACCTTAGTTTTAATTTCTTATTTAGGTACACTAATGAAACAACTCTTGAAGAAGACATATGGAATACCTTTGATTCTATTGGCTAGCTTCTCAAAAGTCATAATATACTTGGGCATGTTACTTGTTTGTTGGATCTTGGTGAGGGCTCTAGTAAAATCTTCAAACTCTAATGGGCAAAATAAACCATGGATTTCACTCTTGAATTGTGTACACCCAATGTTTCAACAACCATTTATACCAATGGAGTACTTCAAGGTCAAAATTAAAGGTAGTCGTAAATAACCATTGATGGATCAATGTTTCATGCAATTCATACCATTGCTTAGATTTAATTAATAAACTTTATGGATTGGTCCCATAAAAACTTGTAAAATCATTTTAAGAGGTCTAATAATCATGCCTTTGTTGTTCCTTGACTATTTTCCTCAATAAAGGCCCTAGAGAAATGTGTCCTATCAAGAGCTTTTTATTTTTGATCTTCTAGGCTGTTTTTATATACATATCAAAATTTGGATTTTTAAGCTATGTAGACACAGGAAATTGACCCAAAAAAGGAGTCAATTTTCTCTAGATGTCTAAGAAGACCTCAAATATTTTAAGTACAATTTTTGAGCTCCCTCCCCATTGGTTTGATCTTTTTTCGTAGCCTTTCTAAATTGCAGTTACTCTAGACTGATTGTGAATTTAGTTAGGTCACCTTGGTGCCAATATGACATCCAAAAATCAAATTTTATGGATTCATGGTCAGCTCATATTGATCATAAATTCAACACCTTAGGGTTTTCTCCTCAAAACTCTAACCCTCAACTTGAACTTTTATATTTTAGCACCCTAAACCTAGTTTTTTATATTTCATTTTTCCCACCTTACCCTCAAACCCTATACATAGAGGTGTTGAGCTCCATTTTTTATCCCAATTCCATATGTGATCTTGAACCATAATATTCTAGCTTCTATCCCCCTTTCTTTTGTGATTTGTGTTAGTTGCATTTGTGAACAAGTTAAAGAATTATGATTGGAGAGAAAACCATGATAACAAATTGAGTGCATGAAAATCTTTGGCTTTGTCGAAATAAAAAGAGAGAGGCTCACTTCCTTGGTTTTTGACCTCACTTATTTCTCACTCTCTTATTTACTCTTGCTTTAATTGCTCATAGACCTTCTTTTATTCTGCATGCATTATTGTGTTTTAGCTATTTGTTTCTATATTAAATCATCTACCTAAAACAAATGCTAGTTAAATTCATTTTATTTTTCATTAGATTAAATTTAGAATCATTTTTCATATTTCTATTGCATTTTAGATTCATTTTGCATATTTATGTTGCAATAGATTATATTTAGAATCATTTTGCATATTTCTATTACATTTAGATTCGTTTTCCATATTTTTGTTGTAATAGATTATATTTAGATTCATTTTGCATATTTCTATTTGTATTACTTTACACTTAGGTCATTTCATTTTTGTTTGTATTCTTTAGATCATTTCATATCTATATTTGTTTGTATTATTTTACACTTAGGTCATTTCATATCTATTTGCATATTCTTTTTTGCATTCTTTTACACTTAGGTCATGTTACTTTGGTTTACATATCATTTTGTTGTTTAGATTTCATTTAGCTTATTATGTTTGTTCCCTTCTATCCCTTTATGTTTTTAAGTATCTCATCTTGTTAATATTAAGTTGCATTTATGTCATTTTGTTTAGTCCCTTTTCCTATTATTGCAAATTCATGACCCACCTGTATGAGGCGCAAATTCGATGAAGACATTTTTTCACACTTTTCTTTCTATCACAAATTCATGATCCTACTTTATAGGGCATGGATTTGGCAAAAATACTAATGTGGGTGTTTCTATGCTTCCCTTTGGATATTTTCCCTATTATCATATATTCACGGTCAGCCCTTACAGGGCATGAATTTGGCCATGATAATTTGGGATCAAGCCTCTTATGCTAAACCCTAATTTCTCTATTGCATGTTGTCTGTAATTCATCAAAGGATCAAAACATTTTATTTCACATGGCCAACTTAAAGGACCAAGGGGGCTTAACTATCGTGCTTGTGAGCTTAGCATTTAGAGTGGCCTAAGTTGGCCCCCAAACACTAACATTTTTTTTTCAAAATTTTCTTTGTTTGTAGGTTTACTCAGATTCACGATCATAGTTTTCGAAGCAATAAATTGGATTCATAGTCAAAAGTTTTAGGGTGAGAATTCGACGTAGGGACAAATGATAGAAAAGTTAAGTGCCCTATTAATCTGTTAGGTTGTTTGTTGTATTTTATTGTACATCCTATTTTTGTCTATTTTTTGTAAACAATAAAAGCAAAGAAAAATTAATATTTATCACATTTAAGAATTAGCTTAGGGATAAAAATTCATCTATTCTAATTTCTTTAGGATATAAAAGTAAAGTTATTTGTTGAATATTTAGCCATTAAAAGATAAATTGCATGTAGTTTTACATATAGGTTAGCTTGTCTATGCATATCCCTTGAACCCTTGCTCACAAATAAAATAATATTATTTTTCTTATATCCTAGGAATAGTGTGCACACAAAGAAAGAGTCATTTTAGGGATAGCATTTGCTTTTCTTCATTCTTGTTCTCCTACATTGTTTTACAGTATTTTTTTTTTTTTTTGGTAAGTAACATTATATACATAGCGGGTTTTTTAAGAGGATCCCAAAACCTTATAACAATAGAAGGAGAGCACCTTTAGGGCTGCAAGGTTGAGACAGGAAACCACATCTCAGACCGAATTACAAAAAATTTTGACATAGCAGACGATCCCACCAAAGACAATTAAATAATAAAACAGAACCCGCCCAGCGGGGAGAAGCCGAAAACCACCAATGAGAAGATCCCGCCCAGCAGGAATCATAGAAAAAATGTTACAATAAAATCCCACCTCGTGGGAAGCAGTCAGAAACCACCAAAGAGAGAAACCCACCTAGCGGGAAGCAGCTTAAACCCACCCCAGAGAAGATCCCACCTAGCGGAAAGCATCAAAAAAAATTCACCAGGAAAATCCCACCATCCAGGAAACCAGCAAAAAGGTGAAAATCCCGCCCAGCGGGAAAACCAGCGAATTTGGTGGATCCCGCCCAGCGGATTTGGCGGATCCCGCCCAGTAGAAAACCAGCAAAAAATGTGGATCCCACCCAGAGGATCCCTCCCAGCGAGAAGCCATTCTGCCCAGCGGGAAGCACACAGACAACTTCACCAGGAGGATCCCACCCTGGGAAAATAGCAAGGAAAGCAGGTTAAGGAAACAGGGATCCAGGGGCTGGGAATCCCAAGCGGGAAGAGGAAAATTATCACAGGGAAAGGATCCCAAGGATCCATACAAGTGGGATCTAAGGTCTGCATGCATAGATCAGACCCCCCAAGAAAGAAACATGCAGCAAAAACCATAGGAACCCAGCAGCAGGGACCAAGGATCCCGTCCAAGCACAAAAGCAGCTTCAGGGAACTGGGACTAGGAATGGGAACAACCCAGGCAGAGGAAAGCCCCCCCAAGGCCAAACCAGATGCCCAGGGTGTCCACCAAGGAGCAGAACCAGCATGAAGAAGCCTCCACGTGGGAAGAACAGCAGCCACAGGATCCCGTCGAGGATTCACAAGCAAAGGAGGAAAGAGGCCCCCCCAGACCACCCCCAAAGCTGTGAGGACCTCAAGGGAGACCCTAGGAAGCTGTCAAACCCTAAACCATCACCTCCATCACTCAGAGAAATGCAGGGGACCAGATCCATGTGAATAACCTACAAAAAAACCCCAGGGGGAAGCCTAAGGGAAAAAAGGGAAGGGATCCCCAAACAAACAGGGATCCCTGGGAAGCACCAGGCCACCAGAACAACCAAGGAATCCCAATCCCACTGGGAGGGGCGTATAAAATGGATAAGGATCTCCCCCTAGGAGATCATCTGCAAACAACCACTCCCAGGGAGGGATGACCTGGGTTGAGCCAGGGACTGGGCAAGATCTAGGATCCAAGGGAGGGGGAGCAGGGAAGGGACCAGAGCCCTCCCCTCTCTCTTGTTTTACAGTATTTTTAGTTAGCGTATTTTTTTTTCTTTTAAGACCAAACTTAGGTATCTTTTAATTCAACACATCAAACCCTCCCATCCCTGACTTGGAGTTAGTCCTTAAATCACTCCTGGTGAACCCTGAATACCCAAGACCTAAAGCATGAGAGGCATACCTTGACTCCCAACGGATTCATTTAGAATCATCTATGTAGGTTTTCCCCTCCATATTTTTGGTGAATATGATGTGAACACCTCTGTAGTGGCCATTTAAGAAGCCTTTTCCCATTTTCTATTTTTGTTTTAAAAAACTTAAATAAGACCACCTAATTTTTTTTGTGTATATTAGATTGTAAAATTAAAAAGATTTAATAAATTTTACATATTTAATAGTTTAGTTTTGAACCCTCTTATTTATCCTATGGCACCTACCCTTAGTAAAAAGTGAAATTTGGTTTAGCCAAATGATAATCCTCTATGGAATGAGGATGATCAAATTGATAGGGAGAATCCAAACATAGAAGAAGAAGAGGACACAAAAACTAATGATAACTTTGATCCAATAAAAGGACCTCATGGTCAACTTGTTTTCAAAACATATGATCATATGATGAACTTTTGTAGATAAAATAAATAAATTTTATCTGAAATATTACAAAAGAACATCCACTTCAATGAAGTTAGATCGTTCCACCATAAAACTAGTTCTCATAAAAATATTTGTATTAATCCCTTATTTTAATCTTCACAAATTCATAATATAAATCCATTTCACAACCCCATATATGCTACTACCATAACCAATAATATTGGAGAAATTTCTTAATCTCCTCCAACTAGTAGTATACCTCAAAATTACACTCAATTTCCTTCTCATCACAATCCTTCTTTTAATTTAAATGTTCCTCTTCCTAACGTTAACAACTATTGTTCTATCCCATCAACTAAAAATCATGTCCAACCTTAAGATACTACACAAATTCCCCCATTTCATAATCCTTACCATAATAGTGTTAATGCTTCCAACATTAACCAAGTACCCTATCAAAAACCCATGCATAATAGCTATAACCCACCTCTAGTTAAGTTTGGAGTGAACATGCCAGTTGCACCGCATTTAGAGTTGCACAACAATAATCTTGAAATTTAGAGTTTGACATCTATATTGAAACAACTAGAATTAAGGATGGATACATTACAAGAACTAAGTTTCACTTATTCAATGTGCAAACAACCTCTAGATCCTATAGTAGCCTCTAGACCTTATCCTAAAAAAATTCCCATGCCAATATTACCAATCTATAAGGGAATAGAGGACCCCATTGAACACCTAAGGATGTTCAGGACAACTTATCATGATATTATTTATGATGACATGTTGTTTTTGAAGGCATTCTCTAAAAGCATTTGAGGAACATCATTGGAGTGGTATTATCAACTACCCCACCACTCCGTAAGGAATTTTAAAGAAATATATTAGATGTTTGTTCAATAATTCAAAGCATATGTAGAGAAGAGAGTGACCCATAAGATTTATATCTTTTGAAGAAAGCTAAGGATGAATTTTTTTTAGACTTCCTATCTTGGTGGAAAATCTTGGTGGGAATATTACAGTATACCCCACCTCCTCAAGATATGCTAGATATATTTATTAACAACTTAAAAGAATATATTTCCTATGAATTAGAGACAACTATCACCCTCTTTGAGCAAGTGGTATATTTAGCTAGGAGAATTGAGAAATCCCTTTTAATAAGGGGTCAACTTAAACGTAGAAAGGAAGAAGAAAGGATGATAAAATCCTAATACAAGAATAAACATGTGGTCGAGGATGGAGTCATTACTAATAGATAAACTAGTAACATTAACATAGCTAGTGCCTTACAAAAATTGGTACTTAGAAAACCTCAATGACCCCCACCAAGAAACTTCACAATACAACCAACCTTTACCATTTGTCCTTAAACAACTCTTGAAGGCTAAGATGATCGAGTTGCCCAACATCAGACAATCTGAAACAATGGAAACCTGGTGGAAACCCGATCAACATTACGATTATCATAGGGTAGATGGACACATGATAGATCAATGTAAGTGGTAGAAACATGTGATTCGGGACTTAATATACAAGGATCACCTTATTTTAGGTGATTCCAAACCTATTCCTAAATACCAACCACCAATTCACCAACTACCAACCCATCAACAACAAACAACCAATCAAGATATGGGGATATTCCAAAATTCCCTACTCAATCATGATTAGTAGATGATAAACCAAGTGTCCTATCATAATATGTCATATCCATATAATAATATTGTCAACATGATAGTGGCAAGCACTAGATAACAATATCAACAACCTTAGAAGCAAAAACCTCTAACTTCCAATCAACCCTCTAGACCACCTTTAGTTTTGAGGAATACCCAAAAGAAGATTACAAACATAGATAAACCAACAATTTTCTTCAACTTAAAATAGCAACTAGCTAGCACACCTACTAATATTTCCCTCTTAAATATTCTATAAACTTCTCCTATCTATATAGAACCCTTAGTTAAGCTTCTAAGCCAAAAATCCATCCCACAAGACCTACCACCTTGTGATAAAGCCAATGGCGTAGGTACTCTTGGGGTTAACCATATATCATTTTACAAATATGATCTTATTCCATCAACCTTAAAGATTTACATCTTTTGAAGTAAGCTAAGGATGAATTTTTTTTAGAATTTCTATCTTTGTGGAAAATCTTGGTGGGAATATTACAGTATACCCCACCTCCTCAAGATATGCTAGATATATTTATTAACAACTTAAAAGAATATATTTCCTATGAATTAGAGACAACTATCACTTCCTTTGAGCAAGTGGTATATTTAGCTAGAAGAATTGAGAAATACCTTTTAAGAAGGGGTCAACTTAAACCTATAAAGGAAGAATAAAGGATGATAAAATCCTAATACAAGAATAAACATGTGGTCGATGATGGGGTCACTGCTAATAGATAAACTAGTAACATTAAATTAGCTAGTACCTTACAAAAATTGGTACTTAGCAAACCTCAATGACCCCAACCAAGAAACTTCACAAGACAACCAACCTTTATCATTTGTACTTAAACAACTATTTAAGGCTAAGATGATCGAGTTGCACAACATCGAACAACCTAAAACAATGGAAACCTAGTGGAAACCTGATCAACATTACAATTATCATAGGGTAGATGGACACATGATAGATCAATGTAAGTGGTAGAAACATGTGATTTAGGAATTAATATACAAGGATCACCTTATTTTAGGTGATTCCAAACCTATTCCTAAATACCAACCACCAATTCACCAACTGCCAACCCATCAACAACAAACAACCAATCAAGATATGGGGATATTCCAAAATTCCCTACTCAATCATGATTAGTAGATGATAAACCAAGTGTCCTATCATAATATACCATATCCATATAATAATATGGTCAGCATGATAGTGGTAAGCACTAGATAACAAGCTCAACAACCTTAGAAGCAAAAACCTCTAACTTCCAATCAACCCTCTAGACCACATTTAGTTTTGAGGAATACCCAAAAGAAGAGTACAAGTATAGATAAACCAATAGTTTCCTTCAACTTAAAATAGAAACTAGCTAGCACACCTACCAATATTTCCCTCTTAAATATTATACATACTTCTCCTATCCATAGAGAACCCTTAGGTAAGCTTCTAAACCAAAAATCCATCCCACAAGACCTACCACCTCATGACAAAGCCAATGGCTAGGTACTCTTGGAGTTAACCATATATCATTTTACGAATATGATCTTCCTCCATCAACCTTACAATGGGATTCTTCCCTTTACATCATTGGATATATTGGAGAAAATTTTATCAAGAGGATCTTGGTAGACAATGGATCATCCCTTAATATATGTATTTATTTATTTTTTAAGGACTAAGAGAGGAATACTAACTAGATATAATATGGTCATCAAAGCTTTAATAATTAATTCTAAGAGGCATATGGCATTATATCCCTTCCCCTTAAGGTAGGACCCAAAATCCTAGATACCTTATTTTATGTAGTATCTTGCCAAACATCATTTAATATTCTTCTTAGATGCCCTTGTATTTATGCTATGAGGGTTATCCTTTTCTCTTCATAAATGTTTAAAATATGAATTCAAGAATCAACTTATCACCATCTAGGGTGACCCTTACCCATTCCAATATTGTTCAATGGTTGAGAAAACCCAATCAAAAGTCAATTTCTGTCCAGCAGTTTCTCTTCACAAAATTTCTTCTTCTTCTTCTTCTTCTAGGTATTATCCACTCCCAAAATCACCAATAAGTTTAATAACTTAATAATTAGTGAGGACCCTCTAACTATTAACTCATCAAAGGATTAAATTAATCAATTAGTGTAAATTCCTCTTACAGACATAGTAAATCTACCACCTTCACCCTGAACCATGGGTTTGCTCTCTTAAAAAGGTGAAGTAGTGCACATAGAAATATGTACCTTTATCTACATGAGAACTTTCCATGAAGAAAATATTCATGGTAGGAAACCCTTCCTTATAGAAAGAACATTTTCCCATTGTTACCTATCCAATGATTATACACTACCTAAGCAGATCTTATCTAGTATGGGATATGAAGAAAAGGTCTTGAGGCCTCAACAACAAGACATCAAAGAGCCTTTGAAAGTTGAATTTGTAATGTCCCAATTTTGGATTCTCGGCTTTATATATATGGTGTTATATTAATAATTATTTTTGTGGTTAAGTAAGGGAAATAATATAATAAAAATAATAATTGTGGCTTTATGAGACTTAGGAGAGAAAAAATAATAATAATAAGGGAGTAATAAGGGGAACGACACACTTAGGGACTATTTGGAGATAATATTATTTTAATAAAATAAAATAATAAAATATGCTCAACGAATAATTAGGGTTGAGTATTATAAAAGAAATGGTGGACTTCATTTTGGATTTCATGTTTGTCATTTTTACTCTCCCATTTTGGTGTTTTGGCTAAGAAGTCAAAACCCTAGTTTTTGAGAATGAAAACCCTCGACAAGAAAATATCTGAGGATGAAAACCCTAAATCTCAAGAGGTAGAGGACGGAAACCCTCGTGTCTCCAAGGGCAAATTCATTCAGAGTTTGCACATGAGCTAAATGGATCAGCATTTGTGAGTGAAAATTCAATATCTCACCATTGAGGGTTTATCAGTAGGATTATTCAGCTATTTAGAGATTGAAATTATAGAAATCAAGATTTATTTCAGTATTTCTCCATTGTGGGAAAGAGAATCCCATTCCTGGAGGAAAATTGGTAGTGTTATGGCATTGTTTGCAACACTTGAGCCCTAGAGAAGTTAGACGTCCCATTATTAGGATAAGTTTGGCAAAGTTGTGATATAAATTGTAGCAAATGAGTCATAGAGAAGTCCAACATCCTATCCTAATATTGTTTGTTGGTATATTTTGAAGTTAATATCAGACATTGAACTCATTATGGACCATATGCCCCTCTCATTGGTTTTATATTAGCAAGTTCTGAGGGATTCAATAGATAATAGAGTCCCCTCAAAGCAGATGTCCTTTCCATTGTAGATTAAAATTATATTTTAGGGATATATTCAAGAATTAAATTCATCCTAGACTAGATGTTCCATACAAAGGTAATTTATAGTGTAATTCAAAGGATTATTCAGTATAATATCATCCCAGTAGATAATAGTAGATTTTGTGCTCTTCACCAAAAATAAGTAATCTCCCATGCTAGACGTCCCACTTATGGATAATCAGTAGTAGATTGAAGTTAGATTCAATCCTAGAAAATCCTTTCAAGCTAGCATCCCATATTGCAGCCTTTCCAAGCCTATTGTGAGGATCCAATTAGTATATGGTGATTCCAAAGAAGTTTTCTTCCATTTTTTCTAGTTATTTTGCCATTCCCAAGTGATAAATCAACATATTATATTTCAAAGGTGCAATGTCCTATCTTGGATAAATGTTCTTGTTTATTGTAATCAGATCTGATGAATGTAATTGCTTATTGATGTGAAATGTCCTTATGAAATTTGTTGATTATCATTTCAATAAAAATCTTCATTGGGAAATTGTTGTAAATTGTTGTCTTGCAAATCTTGGAAATTTATCTGCATTTTATTGTCATTTTATTATTTGCAAAAATTAGCAAATTGTTAAAAATCCCTAAGACCCCATAAAAGGGTCATTACAAGTGGTATCAGATCCATGTTCTTGCCAACCTGTGGAAAGATCTAGCCAGAAATATTTTTTGGGCCAGGGTTTGTGGAAAAACGTGTCTGGGTATTGTAGATTTTGACATTTGAACATCTGGGTATTTGAGAATCAACAATTTTAGGTTCTGGGTATAGCAGAAAACTAGGGTTTTCAGATTTTTAGGTTTCCAAATTTTGGGTGTTTTCAGCTTTCAATAGAGTAAGGGTTTGTTGCAGAATTCATTTATTCTAGCCACTACAAAATTTAATAAAGAGCAACTGGATGCTATGGTGAAATTAATGGAACGAATGGTAGAATACACATCTCCCCAAAGTCATAAAATTTTAGATTCTAGGAAAATTACACATGCAGATTCATTGGAAATACAAAATAAAAAATCTTCACCACAAACACCTCATAACAGAAATTCAATAGAAGAGCAAATTCAGCCATGGGGTAGTGGAGTTTCAGAAGTAGATGCTTTGTATGATAGGTACCAAAGGAAATCACCAAAATTTAGGAAGCATATTTCTTTTAGAAGTTATTTGCAACTACATGGCATAGTAAATAAGGGAGGTTCTCCACCAAGATCACCACCAAAATCTAGATCTCCACCAAAGTCAAGAAAAGAAGATAAATCTCAAAGGAAGGATAAGAAAAACACGCAGCAAAAAGATTCTAAAGAGCCCCAAAAATTTAGAACATAAAAAAAAGAGCAAAAACCAGTTAAGAAAGGAGCAACTTTGTTTCAAATGTGAAGAGTCTTGGAGTAATGGGCATGTATGTGGAAAGGATAAAGCAGGTAAGGAATCAGAGGATTATGAAGATCTCATAGTTTCAAAAATGATAGGTGATGGAAACTGCTTATTCAGAGCCATTGCTTATGGGCTTTGTGTGCAAAGGAAAGAACCATGTCCAGATGATAGCACCTTGAAGAATCTAGCCCAAGACTTAAGAGAAAAAATTGCAGATGAGCTCCTAAAAAGAAGATCAATGATGAAAGGGTTTGTAGAAGGAAATTATGACACTTATGTTCAGAATATGAGACAACCAGGTGTATGGGGAGGAGAACCAGAAATTCTCATGGCCACACATGTAATTCAAAAACCCATAACAGTTTATTTGAAAAATGACAAAAATGGTGAACTTTCAATTATTTCAGAATATGGGAAAGAGTATGGACATGAAAACATTATTGGAGTTTTGTATGATGGGAGTCAACATTATGATACAATGTCTTTACTCCATGAATTTGAATCTTATGCAAACACTTTTGAAAAGAAATTTCAGCCAGGTAAAGAAAACAAAACAAAAATTGGTGAAGATCAATTGGTGTTTAATGATCAAGCTCAAGAGTATTGCAATGAAGTTGAGACAAATAAGGATAATTCTGATTTACATGGCAGCAATGTAATTACTTCATCTAGCTCTTTCAAATTTGAGAATAGTGAAGATGTTAGTGTTATACCTAGAGAAGTGGTTGAAGAAGGTAAATCTGAAAATATTCAAAACAAATCAGAAATTATTAGCTTTGCCTTAAACCCTACCAATGAAGATATTATTGAAGAAGCTATAGCTGAAAAGAATGAGGTTAATTCTGATTTGTATGATAGCAGTGTAACAATTTTGCATAGCCCTACTCATGTGGATAGTGAAGACCATGAAGATGAAGCATTATACTTTGATGATTTCAAATTTGATGATTATAAGGAGCCTAAGTTTGATGAAGAATTTGATGGTGGTGAAGACATGAAATCAGAAATAGGCATTATCAAGATGATGTTGGAAGGTGATGTTGTTTCAAATTTTGAAGATATAGACCATTTATCTTGTGTTCCTCTTCATGGAATGGCTTATGACGGGTATGAAACTTGTCCCCATCTGTATGATATTAGTTCAATCATTTGTCATCACATGAACAAAAAGGAAAATGAAATTCCAACATTTCATGAGTTAAAAAATTCTAATTTAGATTCTCAAAGTTTGATTCCATTAGAAGTAAGCATGCATGATGATCATAAAGAAGAAGAATTAAACCTTGATGGATGTAGCAAGATAGCCACTCATGAAAAGCATTCAGAAATAATAATGAGTGAATACAACACCATCTATGACTCTCCCTTGAGAGGTTTCCCTCATGTTGTGCTGGGAACACAATGGATTTTTGATTTTGGTGATATCACTTTCAATTATGAAGAATTAGAGTTAAAACTTAGGCACAATGGGTGTGAAATCATTCTTAGAAGCATCAAAAATATGGAGTCATCTTATGCTTCAGTTGGAATGTTGGAAAGCAGCATAATAGTTGGAGATAGACATCACAAAATGGACAATAATAATTCAGGACAACAGTATGATGGGAAAGATATGTGGCTGATAACATCACAAAATGATTGCTATAAACTTTGGCATATGGGCTGTTTTGAGAGCACAATTATTGGCAAGCAAATACAGGGTAATATCTCTTCTTTTGGTGATAAATTGGGGACTACAATGCGTTATTTAATGGCTGTACATGAAAATTTAATTTCTGTTGTTCAATGGCAAGGTATTATGGACAATCTTGGGACTACTATCAAATTTTTAGGGACAGCTTGTATGGTTGTTGATAATTCTTTGCAGGGACAGCCATGGACAACATTCTTTCTACCATTTGGCACCCTTAATGGAGGTGAAACCATAGCAGTTGTTGATTGTATCAAGGCTGCACTTTTTCATAATTTGTGGACTGAATATGAAGATACATTGTTGGTTATTGAAGCAGGAACTAATTTTGCATTTCCCCACAGTGTATTGAAGGCAATTAATCATTTCTTGTGGATTGAATCTAGTGGGATCATGTCTACAGCAGAATTTAGAAGAGATGATGATTGTGATGAATCAATAATGGCATTCCTGGTAAGGCTTGCAGCATACATGGACATTCCTGGGATCGTTCTTGATCATGCTACAAATAGATTTGATGGAGTGTATGATTCGATTGCTTGAGGACAAGCAATCTCAGGAGGGGATGTATTGTAATGTCCCAATTTTGGATTCTCGGCTTTATATATATATGGTGTTATATTAATAATTATTTTTGTGGTTAAGTAAGGGAAATAATATAATAAAAATAATAATGTGGCTTTATGAGACTTAGGAGAGCAAAAATAATTAAAAATAATAATAAAAAGGGAGTTATAAGGGGAACGCCACACTTAGGGAATATTAGGAGATAATATTATTTTAATAAAATAAAATAATAAAATATGCTCAACGGAGAATTAGGGTTGAGCATTATAAAAGAAATGGTGGACTTCATTTTGGAATTCATGTTTGCCATTTTTACTCTCCCATTTTGGTGTTTTGGCTAAGAAGTCACAACCCTAGCTTCTGAGGACGAAAACCCTCGGCAAGCAAATCTCTGAGGACGAAAACCCTCAGTGATAGAGACGAAGGACGAAAACCCTAAGTCTCAAGAGGCAGAGGATGGAAACCCTCGTGTCTCCAAGGGAAAATTCATTCAGAGTTTGCACATGAGCTAAATGGATCAGCATTTGTGAGCAGAAATTCAATATCTCACCATTGAGGGTTTATCAGCAGGATTATTCAACTATTTAGAGATTGAAATTGTAGAAATCAAGATTTAATTCAGCATTTCTCCATTGTGGGAAGGAGCATCCCATTCTTGGAGGAAAATTGGCAGTGTTGTGGCATTGTTTGCAGCACTTGTGCCCTAGAGAAGTTGGACATCCCATTCTTAGGAGAATTTTGGCAGAGTTGTGATATAAATTGCAGCAACTGAGTCATAGAGAAGTCCAACGTCCTATCCCAAGATTGTTTGTTGGCAGGTTTTGGAGTTAATCTCAGACATTGAGCTCATTCTGGACCAGACGTCCCTCCCATTGGCTGCATATTAGCAAGTTCTGAGGGATTCAACAGATAATAGAGCCTCCTCAAAGCAGACGTCCTATCCCATTGCAGATTAAAATTAGATTTTGGGGATATATTCAGGAATTGCAGTCATCCTAGACTGGACGTTCCATACAAAGGCAATTTTTGGTGCAATTCAAAGGAAGATTCAGTATAATATCATCCCAGCAGACAATAGCAGATTTTGTTCTCTTCACCAAACATCAGTGAGCTCCTATGCCAGACGTCCCACTTGTGGATAATCAGCAGCAGATTGAAGGTATATTCAATGCTAGACAGTCCTTGCAAGCTAGCGTCCCATCTTGCAGCCTTTCCAAGCCTGTTGTGAGGATCCAATCAGCATATGGTGATTCCAGAGAAGTTGTCTTCCATTTCTGCCAGTTATTCTGCCATTCCCAAGTGATAAATCAGCATATTATATTTCAAAGGTGCAATGTCCTATCTTGGATAAATGTTCTTGTTTATTGTAATCAGATCTGATGAATGTAATTGCTTATTGATGTGAAATGTCCTTATGAAATTTGTTGATTATCATTTCAATAAAAATCTTCATTGGGAAATTGTTGTAAATTGTTGTCTTGCAAATCTTGGAAATTTATCTGCATTTTATTGTCATTTTATTATTTGCAAAAATTAGCAAATTGTTAAAAATCCCTAGGACCCCAGAAAAGGGTCATTACATAATTGTAGTTGAGATATGTGGCATAGGTTACATCCCCAATAAAAACCAACCCTTGTAAATTGATGATGATCAAGTTGTAACCTTTTTCAAATTCATAGATAATAAGGGTTTAAAGTGGATTAATGAATATGAGGGACATTCTTCTCCCTCCACCATGTTGTTTTGTAATATTATAACCTTACTTCACCCTAATTTAATCATGAATCCCAGATAATATGTTGAGGGATATACTCTTTGTGACATGGATCATGAATATATCCTTTGTAATAGCTTCTTCTTCGATGGGTCAGTCCCTTGTGTATCCCATGTCCAATATTCTAGGCCTTAAGAGGATCCAATTCCTATGTCTCTCAAAGACCTTGAGCAAATAGGATTTATCCGAACCCCTCTTCATTATGAGGATGAACCTCACATCCTCATTGAAGAGACCATAGATGTTAATATAGGAACCAAAGAGAGCCCTACAATTCTTAATTTAGGAAAACCCCTTTCCATGGATGAGTAGGAGCAATTGACTAATTTGTTAAAGGAATTATAATATATTTTCACTTGGTCATACTTTGACATGCCAGGGATTAAATCCTTCTTAGTCATGCAAAACCTAGTGATTAAATCAATTGTGAAACTGGTAAAGAAAAACCTTAGGAAGATGCATCCTAAAATATCACTATTAGTTAAGGAGCTCCAAAAACTCCTTGATGTCAGTTTTATCAAAGTCATTGACTATTCTGAATGGAACTCCAACATTGTTCTTGTAGATAAGGAAGGTATAATCAAAATATGTACTAAATTTAAGGACACAAACTTACTCTATCCTAAGTATGACTTCCTCCTACCCAATATAGATATGATAGCAGTAGGGTTATGCATAAGGGGTTGGACCCAAAATGTACTTGTAAAAAAATGGTGAATCCTAATCAAAATCAAGGCAAATCCTAAGCAAATCAAATCAATCATATTCACACCAAAAATTTGGGGCTATTTGAAGCTCTAAAAAGTAAGTTCATATTTGGGGAACATTTTGACCTATTAAATCACCTTATAACTTCATAAATACAGCACTGTTAGATCAGGCTCAAGAAGAGATTTCCAACGAGTACAAATATACCTATGTTTGGATATATATAGTAGTGAATTGGCCCTAAGAAACATTTTGTCCCAAAAAATTTAGGCAAATGGGCTGATGTCAAGGGTCCTCATATTATCCTATTTCTAATTTTAGAAATCCTAATATTCATCCAATTTGCAAATATTCATCATTGTCCATAACCCTGGATAGTAGATTTCACTATTGGATGTGGAATGATATCATTAATGGATGGTTTCTCGAGGTACAATCAGATCAGGATTACTCCCAAAGACCAAACTAATACAACCTTCATAACTTAATGGGGAAAATTTGGTTATAAAGTTGTGTATTTTGGTTTAAATAATGTTAGTGCCACATACCAAAGGGCCATGACATATATCTTACATGACTTGATGCATGATATTGTAGAAGACTACGTGGATGACCTTCTTGGTCGCTCCATCAATTAATAAACTCATGCACAAGATTTAAGGAAAATATTTGAAAGACTAAGAGAGTAAAAATTATATCTTAAACCCTCTAAGTGTGTACTTGGAGTCACATCAAGCAATCTCTTAGGCTTCATTATGTCTAGGTGAGGCATTGAAGTAGACCTGACCAAGACTTTGGCCCTTACTAATATGCCTTATCTCTGTAACCTAATAGTGTAGAGCTAGTGAAGTAGTATTACCAATGGAGAGGTGATTTGGAAGCTCTGGAATGATCACCAAAGTCTTAGATCCTAGATTGCACAAATTATACAACTTATATGATCTTCATCATACACTATGTCAAATTACCAAAACACTTTGTATGGTCATAAAATCATACAATTGTATGATCCAAATCATACAAAAATATACCTTGTATGATTTGGTACTCATCCAACTCACTAGAACAAGTTTTGCAAGTTAAATCGGTCAGTTTTGTAATTGATTTGTCCAAACTAGCAATATTTCCTAAATTGACAGGTTTTGGGTTGCAGCTTTGTTACCAAATTGGGTAAACGAACAACTTGTACAATTTCATACAACACTTGTATGATTTGTATGGACCCTTGTTGCAATTAATATTTAGATCTATAAATTTTGCATCATCTATCCTTCCAAGATAGGTTTTGGGAAGTTTCTATGTGTCAATTATTCCAATTCTTCCTAACATGCAAACCCTAATTCACTAGTAATGAATTGTATTCACCATGGATGATTCCAAAAATTGTACAACTACCTGGGGACATCAAGGTATGGTTGTAATTCATCATATAATCAATGCCATTACTCTCACCAAGTTTTTAAAGTAACCAAGATCCTTCATAATGCCATTCCATCCATATAACATGCCAAGATATGCATTAAACATTAAATACACAACCTGCAACAACCAAAATGTATGGTGGAATTCACAAGAGCAAGGAAATAAAGAGAACTATTGTAATATCCATATTATGAGTAATCCTACAACATATAGCTATTGGCATTGCTCACAACCATAACAATTATCACAAGGAACAATATAGAACTCAATAATCAATACTCCATGAATTATGCATCAACAATGAACAACAATGAACTATGAACGAACATGAATGAAAAACCAAAAAAATGAATGGGGGGGCTATATAATGCATGCCCAGACAATTCCAAAGTATTTTTTGAAACATCATAATATTTACAACTACCATTCCAAACTAAATCTAAAACAAATATTTTACAAGGTTTTACTAAGGTCTAATTCGATTTTTTATCAAATTAACCCTAAATATAAATTTCACTTTAATTTCATTTCATTTCACATCATACATTTGTGACCTTGTATATTTTTCTCTTGCTTGTACGTTTTGAAACTTGTACATTTTAGTCAAAATTGAGAAAAACTACACAAAACTATGCAAATCCAAAGATCACTTTTTCTTCTTCTGAGAGGTGGATTTGTTGCCTACATCTGCCCTCCCCTTTAAATCAAGTAGTGTCCTCACCATATCAATGTTCTTAATTTTGGTTAACGTACCCTTATGATGTTTAGCAAGCTAAAAATACAATGCGGTATGCTCATCTTTCAAGCAAGATGCATATTGACTAACTTCCAGAGCTTTCAACCTGTACTCATTAGCCTTATCTTCTACAAGATCCAATAGTGCACCTAGCTCCTTCTCATACTTGGATGCTCCATTGCATAGCTTTTACATTAATATATCTTTTTTTATGGATGCTATGGATAATTACTTGTTCTTCTCAGTAATCACCTACAGTTTTTGATAAATGTCAACTTCATAAGTTGCCATAATCTCATCCTTAGCTTTCAACTGGGCCTTATGACACATGATCATTTAATTATAGCATGTGGCATCCTTCACCATATCTTCAACCTTATGGTATTTTTCTTACAGTTGTTTCTTTGTTGCCTTCAACTGATTTACCAGTTTTGCCAACTATTCATTTTTTTTTGCTAGTTGAGCTTCCAACTACTTCGTGCACTCTTCTGCCTATTAGATCACAAGCTATTTTTCCTCTGCATATGAGTGTAGCTTATCCTTGTAAGCCTACTTTATTCTAGCCAACTCTATTTCTACCTTCTTCAATATTTTATCAATCATTTTTTTTTTGTGTTTTAATTCCTCCTCCATCGCAATCATCTCCTATAAAGTAGCTTCTACTTCTTCTCATTGTGCTTCTTTGGCTTGATAAATCTACTCAAGTACCAAGTTGAGCCACTTGATTTAGTACATTAGGAAATTCATTTTCCTAAAGTGAAAGCCAATTCTAGAGGTGCTTTAAAGAATGTTGTACCCACTATATTCAATGGACAAGTCTGACAGGTTGTCCTATCCAAATACATGCATGGAATTATGCAGTAATTGATCTTCACTCCCTCTAGTAAATCTTGTTTTCAAAGCATCATGGTTATATATCCCCAAAGGAACAACCATGGATGTTGTACATGAATGTGTGCTATCTACCTCATATGATCCTCATTTTACACCCATTCTACAATCTTTTCTAATTCAATGAAGGTTTTCTCCCTTCACTATTTCAACTACCCAACGCCTCCAATGCAAAATTGTAACCTAGTGCTAGAAAATATTTCACTGGTCTATCGAAAGAATTTCTCCACCTTATCATCAGTATTTTCACCCACATCATTTTTATTATTAAAGTTAGGTACTTCCACTAGAAATATTGTATGAAATTCCACAATATTATATTGTGGTGTAGTCTATCCTTCTTCTTCTTCTACCTATGTATGAGAACTTCCTCTAACCTCCTTGGTCATACTAGTTACTTTTTCTTCTTGTAGAGGGTTATGTGCTACTATCTCAATTTTCTCTCCTTTTTATGGTGATTTTATCTCCTCGATATTAATGATTTCTTTTTAAGACTACTGCTCTTCCACCGGTACTTGGACTTCCTCTTGTGTCTTAGGCAAGTCCTCTTGTTGTATTTTTATCAACCCTTCAACTTACGGATTCGGGTGCACTCCACTTAGAGTTGCAACTATCTAGTCAGGAGAAAACTCTTCCTGTGGTACCTATGTACTTGTCTTCTCCCACTAGTTGTTACCACCTTTCATCATAATCTTTATTATTTTCTTTGTCCTCGTTGGCTCCTCCAATGGAACCTCCATCATAGCTTTTACTTTTGAAGCTGGTGGTACTACCGTTGTTCCATTAAAATATATGGATGAATCCAAAAGTTTAAAATAAGAGGTCTAGAGCAATTTTGGAGATCCCATTGCTCTTCCCATTCCTTCCAGACTTGGTATATTAAAATTCAATAAATTTAACTCCTCCAAGTTAGAGTACCCTTTCTCTAGCACTGATTCAGTTTGCTCTTGTTGCATGGGTTTATTATATTTCTCTCATTGCCTTCGTGTCTAGATATTTATAGGGCTGGATTATTGTTCCACCCTCACCTCCTCTTCAAAAGAGATAGGCTGCTCCCATAGCGGTTGGGATTGGGCCTGCTGTTCTAAGGCCAGTTCCAACTATCTTCTTCTCTTTCTCCATGGATGAACATCTTCATCAGATGCAATCTCAACCTCTTCCTACCTTGGTAGTGTTGTCTTCTTTGTGCTCTTCTTGGCCTTTGATTTATCCAAGGTTGCCTTTGGTAGAGACACTATCTTTGCCCATTGTAGTATGGTAGGCTGATGTGATGCTACTTCTTATGGTTGGGTCCAGCCAGGAAAAGGAATTCCCATTCAAGATATTGCATCCAATAATAGAGCAATGACATGAAAGGTCATGGTTAATTTATTTCTCCTTAGTATCAGTGACTACTACATTCATTCTTGTAAATATGTTTCCTAATCATTTTTTATGCCCTTAAAAAATCCTTCCATGTACCATGCCATCTAGATTGGTATTCATGAAGCTCACAATTCTCTAGATAGATGGGCCATGACAACATTCATTGTGCATTCCAACATTTAAGTTTTCAATTGGATATGTTTAATCCCATGGGTGCTAGTACCAAAAATCTTAGCTTGCATAGGTGACTTCACTGATGTGAGTGTTGCAGTCAACCCGTGCGTCTCAATTGGGTCTACTATCTTCTTAAAAATTAGAGCTCTACTCCTAGGCAATCCAAATGTCTATCAAAATACCTCTACCAAAAACTCCACCCTAACATACCTAGTATCCACTCATACAAAAATGTGGTTCTTAGTAGGTTTGTACAATTGAAGAATATGTAGCAAGTATTCATTAAATAATACTTTATCTTACAGTGGGATATGCGCTATAATACTCAATCTGACCTTCCTTAGTGCCTCCTTTAGTGTATGCTTGGTATCATTGTTTTCCCACCACTTCCTACAAAATTCTCCTATTGGTTGCCTAAAAGTGACATCCTCAATGTCCACTTGCTCCTCCTTCGATTCACTGGGCAGTTCTTCCCATTCTTCCAGAATCTTCTCTCGATGAACTTCACTACAAAATTCCCTTCTATGTGCCTTGGGTGGCTCCATATCCTCTCTTTCGTATTGTAGTAGTTTTCTTCCTCTACCACCACACAAATATCTCTAACCCTCCATGAACTCCATCCTCTCCCTCTCCAAGGATAATTGCCACACGTCCTGGGTGATTGAAATATATGTCCTTGGTCTTGAATGGGGTAAACTAAGGGAGATCGCCTGGGTCATGATTATCTCTGGTGCAATGGTATGAGTGATATATCTACCCTATATTTTGCAATGTGATCAAAATGAGCTTGGTATTATTGTCTGGAGCTCTTACTTCTGCCATCATTGAGTGGAAATATTATTTGCACACTCTCTCCTTAATTCGGCAATTTAGGACAATTTCACACAAAATTGTTCCAAAATTCCATACAACTGCTTCCAAAATGTATAAAAACTATTAGGATCATACCAGGTCTTAGCAAGGTCATACATGTACATTTCCAAATCGTACAATCCTATCCAGATCGTACAACTCTAGTTGGATCTGATCAATCGCACCCAATTTTATACAATTGTAGAAAATCATACAAATGGTGCTTCAAATCATACACCCTTGATCTGAAATTATATTGACTACTATAAAATCATACAATGGTGGCTTCCTTTCGTACAACCTCATCAAAGTTTGTACAACTACAAAAAATTCTGTACAATCTCTTCAAAACTACACAAATTGGGTCTTTGAGAGCTTGGAAATCATACAATGTGTTTTAAAATTGTACAATCACAGATCCAAATCATACATACAACCCTAAAAAGAATCACTTGGTCAAAAATCCTCATTTTTCTTCAATTGGTATAATTTCTATGGAACCCATTTGTCGAAAGTCTTCAATCTCTCTTTTTGGTGCAATTTCGATGGAATGTATGCAACTTCTCCTTCACTTGGTGAAATATTCCTCCAAAATGGATTTTTCCCATAGTATGGTAGTGTTTTATAGTTGTGCTTTCTAAATTCTTCACACATGCAAACTTAACAAATCATTTTCATGCTTTTATGGTTAATTTTTGTACTAGGGTTTGCCTTTTTTGCCCTTCTTCACTTCCTCATTTCCCTATTTTTGGAAAAATCAAACCCTAACCCTACTTTTTTTGCAATAAGGATTTCCTTGCGTTCTTTCTTCCCTCAAATCTGTGCTTGTACAAAAATTTTTCTTCACCTACAACATAATTTTAAAAATACTTGGCTTCTTCCGGAGTGAAAACCCTAATTTTGGCAGCTTATCCTCCAATCTGGTTTGCTTTTCTGAAAACAAAAATTCATGTGGTGCAAAGTTAAAATGGGTCATGAAAATTGAGTAATATGGTGAATTTCAACCGTCCATATGGAAAATTTCTTTAATTGCACCCTTTTTACCTTCAAATTATTTGAATTTACAATGTTGTATGTGTACGATCTGCAAGTGGGAAAAAAAATTATGCATGACACTATACTTTGTATAGTTTTCAAACCCTAACATATTAATGCATAAAATTCTACCACCTTAGCCTCCTCTACATGCGGTTTTATTCTCCTATATGGATGATTGACAAATCACCATTCTGGTGCATGTGATTTTATCTTTTTCTTGCTTTTGTTCTTTTCTTTGCCTTTTTTCTTATTTATTTTTATTTTCTTTTCTTTCTTTTTATTTTTATTTTTGAAAGGGACCGTCATTTCTAGTTTTCAACCCCTTCTATCTTAATTGTTTTCCAAAGGATTTTCACAATTAAGATATTTTTCTATTATTATTATTTTTTCATTAATATCTAGATACTTACTTTGCGAGAATCGTACAATGACATTCACTTGTATGATTCCATATGTTGACTCGTCAATTGGGTTTCCCACTTCTACATTACGGGTAATCATGTCATTAGGTACCAATTGACCATATGTTCGATCTCCTTCTCTTGGATTTCCATGTGTATATTTTGGAATTGTGCAATTACAACTTGTAGGACTTCCAATTGGTAATACTTCATCCCATCATTCTATTGATTGACCATGAGGTAGGGTTGCTCTTACTGGTCCAGTATCATTTGAGCGACTCCTCCACCTATCTCCTCATATCAAATCAACTTCTAAGCTTGGTGAACAAGTTCTTTGCAGTCCTCGATTCTTTTCATTGATGAAACTTACTCTTCCTATGCCAACAAGGCCTCTTCCTTGCATAGGTCTTTCGTCTTCCCTAACCCAGTCCTCTTATTGTAGGACCTTTGTGAACATTCCATGGAAATTCCCTCTCTCGGGGTAATCCTCTTCTAGTTTCTACTCTTCTTGGTCTTGGTCAAGTCAATTGAGGTCATCCCTATGGTTTTATTCCTTTGAGGTTTGGTACAATCCCTCTCAACTACGGGATACCTTCCTAGTCCAATTCAAACAGGCCAATGGTGTGTCTCTCGACCATATCAGAGTAGGGGGTCAAATCCTTCCTCATCATATACCTCCTCTAAGTGGAATATCTCCTCTATCCCTACCAGTATTTAGTGGGTGTACTCCCCATATATAGCCTAGCTATTGTCTTGGGGTTTCTTATTGGTTCCTTACTGGGATTATATCCACCAATTGTGTGTTGACCAAGTGACCTTCATTTCTTTGTATTCTAGGTGACAATTGTTGAAGTTCTTGAATTCGATGATCTGCATGTACTAGTTGGTATGTCCAGATCTAGGGAGAGAAGAGAAGAAGGAAAGAAGAAGAAGAGGAAATAAATAAAAATAATGTTGGTGAATGGAAATGGATGATTGCGAATGTAATGTTGTGATTTTTCTAAGTCCGTATGACATTTTCAATGCCATACTAGTTTCTTGAGAATGGCAACTTTTGACTGCTTTGCTTTTGTGACCAAATCAACATGGTCCAAAAGTATGAATAGGACAAAATCCTATATAAATATTTGTTGTTGATTGATTGATGAGAACATGGCAACAAGTGTCAAACCATTTGAGCTAAAGGGACATTTGGATTATTCAAACGTGACCAGATCAGCACGATCATGAGATCCTTTTCCAAATGTTGCACTATGATTACATCAAATGTATCATTCATTATGTACTTGATGTACTTGAATGCTTAGATTTATTTCTCCATCAAAATGCATAGCTATCATGATATAACGCATGTCTAGTTGAGATTGAGATTATTTTGTAAGATAATATTCAGCAAAAATTTTCATAGACAAATGTGCTACTCGTACTTTTGGATTTTCAGTTGTGTGGTTGCATGCAAAGCTGACTTTGGGTATGAATACCCCCTCAAACGAGGAATTAGTAATGAGGTGAATGAAATGTGGTGATTTGATGATGTAGCAATTGATAAGATACCAATGCATGATGAAAAATAATGAAAAAGTAGGTGAGAAGATAGTTTAGGAGGGTTCATAGGGTTTTAGGGTACATGTGCATGATTTCTTAGAGTTTGGGAATGAATTTGATTGGTTTTTGGGGTCATATGCTCAATTTGTGGGGCATGGGGTGAATTGGATCCTGATTCATGGGGTAAGGGGTGAATCAGGCCTAAATTGCAGGGTGGGGAGCGAATTAGGGTTTAGGGTATTTTTAAGGTAATTTGGAGGGAGAAGGACCTCATTGTGACGTTGACGAGTGGTGGAGAGCATGCGAGAGAGGCATTCGGTGATGTGCGAGCATGACGGTTAGAAGTTTGAATGACAGGATAATGAGGGGATGACCGGTAGCTGACAACAAGCTTGGAGATCCGTCGGTAAGTGGTCCTATCTATCTCATTTTTTTTATTTGTTTAATTTTCCAGATAAAAGTAAATTAGGGGGGGAGGTTTTCATCCCATTTTTAAAAAAATTGCGAATTTTAATTGAAATTTGAAAACAAAGTGATAAACAAGCCAAATGGGTATCCAAAAACATAATTTATTTCTAGGTTTGACTTGTTTTGGTGCCAATTTGACCGGGTAATGGGTAGAGTAGGTGTAAAGTTTGACCGTCCATTTTTGAAGCAACAATGTACTGTTTGTGGAATGTTTTTGCACTTTGTCCGTAAAAGTAGGAATTGGGTATCCAGTTATGTGACTGTTATATTTTTCTGACTTTGTTTGGCATGATTTTTGAATGTGTTGTGTTTGGGTGTAAAGTAATAAATTTTGACTGTGTAATTTGCCACCTTAGAGATAGTATTTTTGAAAACCGACGATACTTTCACCATAGAAGGGTGAAATAGATATCCAGAAATGTTGTTTGTTTTTTTAGATGATTTCATTTGGCCTACCTTTGATTTACATACCAATATGTAGGTAGTGTGAAATTTAAAATAAGTTGTAGGGATCCCGATTTATACTATTTTCCACATCTGTTTGAACTTTCACCATGAAGTGGCAAAATGGGTGTTCAAAAATGTGATTGTTATTTTGATATTGCATGTATTTATGTTTGTTTTATTTTGGTATGTGGATGGTAACATTGACCTTGAAATCCATGTTGATTTGTATGTTGTTTTTGAATTTTGTCAACATTTTTACCACAAAGTGGGCAAATGGGTATTCAAAAATGTATTTTGTTTTTGTATGTTGAATGAATTTATTGTGTTTTAAAATTCATGCCACAATGGATGTGTGGGTGATTTTATTTTTGGCTGTTGGAAGCCAAATATGTACTATTTGTCACATCTGTTCAAACTTTTGCTATAAAAATGACAAAATGAGTATCCAAATATGTGATTGTTATATTGATATGTTTTACACCATGACTTGTGCACTATTTTATGTCTCGAATTGCATGTCAAATTAAATTGTGTTAATTTGTAAATTTGATTGATGGTTTGTTATTGGATTTATTACTAACGTATATGTTATTGTGTTTTTTTGTGGATGAACAGGTAAAAATGAAACAGGTGAAAATTGGTATTTGGTCTAACAACATAAACACAAAGTATGTTGAACAAGAAATTTGTATTTCATTTATATTCAAAGATAACATAGGTTACAATAGGGATAGGTTTCCCTTTCATAATATCTTTTTCAATAAACTTCACAACAATCTTGATATCGCCTTCTATCATCCCTCAATGTAGGTGGGTTTGCAATCCACCGTTGGGTTGTAGTTGATGGTGTTCTTCCTCTTTTGACCTGTGAAGAACCTGCAAAAGGGGGTTAGTTGGTTGGGGGGCTTGCCTTGGTCAGGCCCCTTGGTTATGAAGACTAAATCGACACAAAAACATATTGAAAGTTGCAATAAATGATGTTAAACACTTAGGAATGATAAATGGAAGCTTACCTACCAAATATGAGGTGATTTGGGCTTTGTATACTAAAATTGCCACCCGAGGGGTGAATCAAAACCTGATTTGTGGGGCGGGGATGAATTCTTCTGTAAGTGGTATTCTGCTAAAATGCTCCGATAGGGAGGCTCTTTGGCTGCTGCTATGCTTTTGTTGGCTATAAAATATAACTGTTCAAACTTCGATGTTCAATTTTGCAGAGTTTCTATACTTATGTTATAAAATGGAGAGAGAGGTAATTAGGGATTTATGACCCACTATTTATAGAAAATGGCAAGGTGTAGGGGGGAGAGTTAAGGAAACTAACCCTAAGATAAAGTCTAACCAAAGTTAGGTTAGGGTTTGTGAGGTGGTCTCACATTCCTCATAGGAAATATCCTATCCTCACACATGTGCGAGGAAGGATTAAGTCTAATTAATATTAGGAGGTCCTAAGTCAAATTAGAGCTTGATTAGGGTTCCTAGGAAAATATTTTAGCCAACCCTAATTACACACATATGGGAGGATGTAATTAGAGTTAAAATAAGGATTAAGAGTTAAACTAATCAATTTTTCCCTAAAAAGGTGACTAAGTGAAGTCAACATTAAATTAGATTTTAATAATTGACTTGATAATTACTTTTGTCAATTAATGGCCTGTGGGGGCTTCAATTGAGTGCAAATAGGCTGTTAGAGGATATCCCAATGCACAAGATGTGATTTTGAAGGCTTATTAGGTATTTGAACCTAAAAGCTGATGAAGTGGTATATGGAAGTCTACACACTGCTATGGCAAACTACGGTAATCTACGCATGAATACACATGACTACAATAGCCTAGGGATATCTAGAATCATCTATGGATATGTAGAGACAACAATGTGTGACTTTTGGATATCTATATTTTACCTATTTTTGTACTATATTGTGTGGAACACAATTTAATACAAAAATATGAAGGGTTTGTGTAGGAGGAAAAGGGATAGAAGGGGAATGGAATCCAATCAAAGGTATGTAGCCACTCGAAGCGTGACCATACAATATTAACTGGGGATCCATGGAGAGAAGAGAAGAAGGAAATAAGAAGAAGAAGAAAGAAATAAAATCAATGTTGATGAATGGAAATGGATGATTGCAAATGCAATATTGTGATTTTGCTGAGTCCGTATGACATTTTCAATGCCATACTAGTTTCTTGAGAATGATAAATTTTGACTTCTTTGCTTTTACGACTAGATCAGCATGGTCCAAAATTATGAATAGGACAAAATCCTATCTAAATATTTGTTGTTGATTGATTGATGAGAACATGGCAACAAGTATCAAACCATTTGAGCTAAAGGGACATTTGGATTATTCAAATGTGACCAAATCAGCATGGTTGTGAGATCCTTTTCCAAATGTTGCACTAGGATTACATCAAATGTATCATTTGTCATGTACTCGACATATTTGAATGCTTATATTGATTTCTCCATCGAAACACATAGCTCTTGTGAGATAAAACATGTCTATTTGATTTTGAGATTATTTCATAAGATAATCTTTAGCAGAAAATTTCGTAGACAAATGTGCTACTCACACTTTTGGATTTTTAGTTGTGTGGTTACATGCAAAGCTGAATTTGGATATGAATACCCCCTCAAACAAGGAATCAACAATAAGGCAAATGAAATGTGGCAATTTGATAATGCATCGATTGATAAAATACCAATGCATGATGAAAAATGATGAAAAAGCAGGTGAGAGGATAGTTTAGTAGGGTTACTAGGGTTTTAGGGTACATGTACATGATTTCCTAGAGTTTGGGAATGAATTCGATTGGTTTTGGAGGTCATATGCTCAATTCATGGGGCAGGGGGCGAATTGTATCGTAATTTGCGGGGCAAGGGGTAAATCAAGCCTAAATCATGGGGCAGGGGGCGAATTAGGGTTTAGGGTATTTTTAAGGTAATTTGAATGGAGAAGGACCTCATTATGACGTTGACAAATGGTGGATAGTGTGCGAGAGAGGCATTCAACGACGTGTGAGTGTGACGGTTGGAAGTTTGGATGATAGGATGGTGAGGGAATGATTGGGAGCCGATAGCAGGCTTGGAGATCTGTCGATAAGTGGTCCTACCTATCTCATTTTTTTTGTTTAATTTTCCAAAGAAAATTAAATTAGGGGGGAGGTTTTTGTCCCGTTTTTAAAAAAAATTGCTATTTTTAATTGAAATTTGAACACAAAGTGTTAAACAAGCCAAATGGGTACTGAAAAACGTAATTTGCTTTTAGGTTTGACTTGTTTTGGTGTAAATTTGATTAGGTAATGGGTAGAGTAGGTGTAAAGTTTGAAGCAACGATGTACTGTTTGTGGAATGTTTTTATACTGTCTGTAAAAGTAGGATTTGTGTATCTAGTTATGCGACTGTTATATTTTTCTACCTTTGTTTGGCATCATTTTTTAATGTGTTGTGTTTGGGTGTAAAGTAATAAATTTTTACTGTGTAATGTGCCACCTTAGAGATAGTATTTTTGAAAATCGATGATACTTTCACCATACAAGGGCAAAATAGATATCCAGAAATGTTGTTTGTTTTTGTAGATGATTTCATTTGGCATGCCTTTGATTTGCATGCCAAGATGTAAATAGTGTGAAATTGAAAATGAGTTGTAGGGAGCCCAATTTATACTGTTTTCCACATCTATTTGAACTTTCACCATGAAGTGGCAAAATGGGTGTTCAAAAATGTGATTGTTATTTTGATATTGCATGTATTTGTGTTTGTTTTATTTTGGTATGTGGATGGTAACATTGACCTTGAAATATGTGTTGATTTCTATGTTGTTTTTGAATTTTATCGACATTTAGATCGTAAAGTGGGCAAATGGGTATTCAAAAATGTATTTTATTTTTGTATGTTGAATGAATTGATCATGTTTTGAATTTCGTGCCACAGTGGATGTGTGGGTGATTTTATTTTTGGCTTTTGGAAGACAAATATGTACTGTTTGTCACATCTATTTGAACTTTTGCCATAAAATGACAAAATGGGTATCCAAATATGCGACTATTTTATTGATATGTTTTACGATGTGACTTGTGCACTATTTTATGTCTCAAATTACATGTCAAATTAAATTATGTTAATTTGTAAATTTGATTGATGGTTTGTTATTGGATTGATTACTAATGTATGTTTTGTTGTGGATGAACAGGTAAAAATGCTCGAGCCCCATCATCGTGTGCAAAAAATGAAGGAGGATTTATACAAGTTGATGAATACGCCATATGAGCTAAAGTGGTTGTATAAAATATGGTTTCGAGGTGTGTGGTAGTGCAAAAGTATACATGCCAATAGGGCATATGTGTCCATATTATGTGAGTGGTAGGATGCAGATAGGAACATGTTTCATTTTCCCACTGGGGAAATGACTATTACCTTAGAGGATATATACCGGATTTACAAGATGTAGATCGAGGGTGTTCTGGTGAGGGTGACAGCTGATGAAAGTAAGGAGGCTATATTGGAGCGGTTCTTTGGGATGGAGTAGAGATACATAGATGTTTCTAAGATGGATTATGAGTGGTTGTGGTTGAAAAATAAGATATTTGATCGATAGTGTGCAGCCATGATGATGATCTCCACTTGTGCATTGCCTAATACTTTCGAGGTTATGTTCACCTGGAATATGTTAGATGTGGTGAGTGATATGGTGGAGCACAGGATCATGTTTGCATGGTCACCTACACTATTGACCCAATTATATTGGGAGTTGCACGATGTTGTGCGAGTTAGATGCAAAGGGTTGAGTTTGATTCCCTTGTTACAGGTATGGGCATGGGAGCACATACCTAGTGAGAGGCCTTCATTATTGCCTCACCCTGTGCATGTGAGGGGTAAGGAGTATTTTCCCTATGCTTTGAGGTGGAGTACAGAGGCGGAGCAGGGTATTAATAGGCCTCATGAGGGTGATACGTTATTATGAAGGGGTAATTTTGGAGGTCTAAGACCTGGTAACATGAGGTGGAGGCCTTGGTTGGATGGGGTAAGGTAGGATGAGGATGATGAGAAGCTATGCACCATTCAACAGGGTAGATGGTTAGTGGAGTGATATACTCGATAGGCTGAGTATTTTTAGTTTGATCAGGTGAGACGATAGTTTCACTTACGACAGGATATTCCAAGGGCTCTTATCATTTACTTCATGCGGCAAGGTGATAGAGGAGATCGTCCTATGGTTTTACCTTAGGTTAGGGAGAGGGACCCACCTATGGCTATCTTGAATATGGAGGATGTCGAGATGACTCTAGAGTTTGAGGCCTGGTGGGAAATGCAGGGTTGAGAGCCTGGTAGAGGTGTGATTGATCGATGGGTGGTGCCTAATATTGGGGCACCTCCACCTAAGGGGAGATCTAGTAGGGGGCTCAAGCTAGGTTGGAGGACATATTTGGCAATGAGAGGGAGGTTCCTCTATGATGGTCATGATGACACTTGGGCGATGTAGCGAGCACCTAGGGAGTGGGAGTAGAGGAGATAGCTATAGATGTTAACATCGCTATGGGGTAGGCTTTTGGAGCATATGAAGAGAGAGATGGAGCTACTATTATGGGTGATATAGATGATACCATTGATTTTAGTGCATTCATGGATGTGGAGGAGATTCCTTTCGATATCTAGGAGAGGGGGGATGTGAAATAGGGGGGATAGGAGCTACGAGGTAGGGTTCATGAGTTAGAGACTGAGTTCCATAGATAGGAGGAAGAAGATAGAAGAAATATACTTTGGTAACCAACAAGAGCAAATGGGATTACCAAAGTTGAAAGATAATAGAAGAAAGGGGTTAGATCAATGTAGGTATGTAGCCGCTCAAAGCGTGACCATACAACCACATGAAGAGGTGCGAAGAAGTAGAGGAAGAAGTAAGGGAGATGATAGAAGAGAACCTACTAATGGGAAAAATGGTGCGGGTCAGGATGCGCATGAGAGAATGGAGTAATAGTGGGGCATGGATAATTTTCCCTATTATGGATGTAATGGGAGGGTGGTATCATGGATTCCTAGGATAGTCAGGTTTGTGGAATGCTATGGTGTGGAGGGCTGATTAGTTGGGTGGCTCGAGGGGCTGGCTCAGGTGATGTTGGGTGAGTATCATATAGCATGTTGTGTACCAAGGTTTCAAATGATCTGCACTCTTTGATATCATGGCCTGGTTGGCGGTGGTAGATGCAGTATTCACTCTCATGGTAGTTGTATGGTTTAGGGTGCGATGGATCTATAGGTTGGGTCTCTGGGAGAGCCAGAAGGCCTTGGTGCATTAGGTGGTAAAACATCTCGAATAGCGAGGTAGGTGGAAATGTCATATGGTAGGTATAGTACTCTCATTGGGGTGAAGGGGTACGAGGTGGAGTGAAGTCCGATGCAAGAGGTATGGGTCGGGAGTCCGATGTAGGTCAAACCCTGGGGTGAGGAATGGATCTACGAGGTGGCGATGATGTACGTGGTGTTATCGGTTGGTGAGCAAGAATATGGACTGATAGTGACTCATATGGAGCTCTAGGGCTTCCACATGGGTGAGGATATGTTGGAGTTCCTGATGAGGTGATAATGGAACTGGTGAAGGTGGTGAACGAGCCTCTAATGTGAAAGGGGCATCACGATGGGTAGGGATGGATGGATGGGGCCATGATGAGGAGACATCAGGGTGAAATGATCTAGGAGACTATAAAGCTCGGTGAAGTGGCAAGCCTCAGAATGGTGAATATGGGGCCTGCAAGATGGGTGGCATGGGAGATGGTCCTGGACGATGGCACGAATGGGATGGGGGTATGTGCATGTGGCCAACTTGGGCAGCTTGGGTGATGTGGGATTGCAAGGCTTGGGTGTAAGAATATTCTCCACTTGAGAGTGGAGGTGGTAGGCCTAGAGGGAGGGTTTGTTGAGGAGTGTATCCTCTATTTGGTGGATGATAGGCATCACTGGGGTGATGTGGAGAATTGGTTGGGTGGTACGGGTTCCTTGCCTCTCTGGATAAATGAGGAGGAGACCCACATGGATGGGTATTGGAGGTTTCCTCCTTCTCATCGAAGGAAGACATGGAGATCTGGCTGTCTCTAGAGTGGGGTGAATAGGAAGAACCTCGATGGTGAGGTGACCTATGGTGGGGTGGTGAGTGATGATCCAAGTGTGGTGAATGTGACATCTACCTAGGGTGAATGATAGGTAATGGTTGGGCTAGGTCAGCCAGTGTAATGGGTATAGACTACGGTGGTGGAGGGTTTTGCATGGTGATGTGTGAGGATGTTGTAGTATTCTCCTACTGATGATGTGGATCCTACAAAAGGAAAAACAAATATCCATAGCATAAAAATGACATAAAGATGAAAGTACATGTATAGTAAAATAATAAAGCAAAATAGCATATCTACGTGGTGATGTGCTTAGTGACTTGTAAATAGTAGTGTGTGGCACTCGTGATGATGGATGCCTTTGTGTATTAAGCATTGAATGCATGAAGATGCAAGATGTTGATGGGTTCAGGGTCATTAAGGCCTTCAATATTGGCCAATCGATATGCTCCTAAACCATATTTGTGTGTAATAATGAATGGACCCAACTAGTTTGGGGTAAACTTGTCACGTTGTTGGTGAGGCTGACTCATGATTTATTGGTTTTCCTTGAGAACCAGGTCATCAATTTTAAACTCGCATTGATGTACCTTACTATTGTAGGTATGGTGAAGGTGATCTTGATAGACTCGTGTGTGCTCGATTGCATGAATACGACGTTCATCGAGAAGTGTTAATTGATCTAAATGAGCTTGGTGAGTAGTGTCATCATCAATGAATTCCTTCATAGAGATCCTTAAGGAAGGTATCTCAAGCTCAAGGGGCATGATAGCTTCAACCCCGTATACAAGTGAAAAAGGTGTTGCCCTAGTAGGAGTATGGATGCTCGTACGATACACCCACAAGGCTAGGGGTATTTGGTTATGCCAGTCATGATGAGATTCTGCTACGATTTTACGAAGGATGGAACAAATGGTTTTGTTTGTGGCTTCTACCTGGCCATTACCCTAAGGGTAGTATGGGGTAGAAAAACTATGATGTATGTGGAATTTTTCACATAGGGCTCGAATAGTTTTGTTCTTAAATGATTTCCCATTATCAAAAATTATTTGGGAGGGAATTCCAAAATGACATATGATGTGGTCTATGATGAATGCTACAATTTTAGCTCCTGTGGTTTGGACCAGTGGGATGGCTTCGACCCACTTTGTAAAATACTCTATGGTAGTGATGATAAATTTATGGTTGCTTGAGGAAGCTGGTGTAATCTGTCCAATTAGATCTAGGTCCCATTGGGAGAAAGGCCACATGGATTGGATAGGTTGAAGTGCTTGGGATGGGAGATGTGTTAGGTTTGCATGTTGTTGGTATTTAATGCAACACTTCACATACTCATAGCAGTCATGCTCCATTTTGGGCCAGTAATAACCCATACGGAGGATGCGTTTGGTGATTTCCATACCACTAAAATGGCCACCACAAGTACCATCATGGGTTTCTTGTACAACCCATTGTGATTCTTGTGGTTCTAGGCAACGCAGGAGCATGTCATCATAGCTACGATGATAAAGGATGTCCCCCAATAAGGTGTAGTAGATTACTCTCTGTTTGAAGGTTTGACATTGAGCATGGGGTAAATCACAAGGTAGGAAACCTAATTTGATGTATTCTTTAATTTGTGAAAACCATGGGTCATGGGGTTCAGATTTTACCACATACACACCATCATCATATGTAGGAGGTGTGGGTGATATGGCAGATCGAGTGAGCGTATGGATGGATACGGATGTTGTGTCAGATGTTGGGTTTTGTAGAATGAGGGACCCTAAGGAGGCCATAGTATCTGCAAAATGGTTTTATGATCATGGAGTGGCTTCGAGGTCATACCACTCAAATTGAGATAAGAGTTGTTGTGCGATTTTCTTATATTGCTGGAGGACTGGGCAATTGCATAGCCAGAGTTCCTACACTTGATTGACTATCAGGAGTGAATCACCTATGATGTGGAGGCATTTGATATGCATGGAATGTGCTTGTTTTAGTCCTAGGATTAGGGCTTCATATTCTGCATTGTTGTTGGTACAAGGGAAGTCAAGTTTGAATGAAAATGGGAGTGGTTCTCCTTTAGGTGTGAAGAAGACAATGCCTGCACCCCCAGCATGGAGACATCTGGAACCATCAAAGAACAAGGTGAGGTCAACTACGACTTCAGGTTCAACATATTCTTTAGCTTTGGTTATGTGGAATATGGAATCATCTAGAAGTTGAATGAGGAGGGGTTGATTATCAGTCAAAGGGGCTTCGGCTAGTTGGTCGACGATGACCTACCCTTTGATGGATTTTTGGGAAATGAATTCTAGGTCAAATTTAGTTAAGAGCATGATCCATTTAGATGTGCAAGAATTGTGATAGCTCTTGTTCATCATGTACCAGAAGGGGATTATCTCGGGTGATGACAAAAGTTGTGTGATTTAACATGTAGTGGCATAATTTTTGAGTGGTGAATACGACCGCTAGGCATAATTTTTCCATGTATCCATATCTTGTTTCATAATTGACTAGCGTACGACTAATATAATAGATAGCCTGCTCTTTGTTGAGTGCATTCTTTTGAGCTAGGAGTGTACCTAGCACAAACTCTATGGCTAAAATGTATAGAATCAATGGTAATTTTGGATGCGGTGGTGACATAACTAGTGGTGATGTGAGGTAGGTTTTGATAGCATCAAATGCTCCTTGATATTTGTCGTCCCATTTGAAGCTTACTCCCTTTTGTAGGAGGTGGTTGAATGGCTGACACTTGTCAGATAATTGTGCTATGAATCTACGAATGGAAGTGATCTTGCCCTGGAGGCTATGCAATTGCTTCAATGTGGTAGGAGGGGGCATCTCGGTGATGGATTTCACCTTACTAGGATCAACCTCAATGCCTCGTTGGGAGACAATGAATCCTAGTATTTTACCCGAGGTAACACCAAACACGCACTTCTTTGGGTTCAAGCGTACGTTGTGTTCTAATAATTGATCAAAAATCTGATGGAGATCTTCGAGATGGTCTGCACGTTTCTTGGATTTGGTGATGAGATCATCTACATAGTCTTCAATATTTTTGTGCATCAAGTCATGGAAGATATAGGTCATTGTGCGTTGGTAGGTTGCCCCAGCATTTTTGAGGCCAAAAGGCATGACTTTATAGCAAAAGGTCCCCCAGGGTGTTGTAAAGGAGGTTTTGTGTTGATCGGCTGGGTTGATCCTGATTTGATTGTATCCATAGAATCCATCCATGAGGGAGATCATCTCGTGGCCTACGATGGAGTCGAAAAGGGAGTCAATGTTAGGTAGGGGGAAATTTTCTTTGGGATAAGCTTTGTTTAAATCATGAAAATTTGTGCAGACATGAACTTCATCGGATGGCTTAGGTATAGGGACCATGTTGGATACCCATTTGGGATAGTCGAGGGGTACAATGAAATTAATGTCTAGGAGCTTTTGGAGCTTGGAATTCACTATTAATGCGATAGTTGGATGCATGCGTCGTAGCTTTTGTCTCACCAGTTTGGCATTAGGATCGAGTATGAGGTTATGAACCACTATGGCAGGGTCAAGTCCTGGCATGTCCTTGTATGACCATGCAAAAACTTGAATGTACTTGCAAAGGAAGTTTGTGAAGGCAATGCACTCCTTGGGTGAGAGGCTAGCGGCTAGTTTAAGGATGTGGGGATTTTTGGGATCATCACCAATGTCAACATCGATAGTGTCTTCAATGAGCATGTGAGATCCATCACGTAACTATTCGAGGATAGGGATGAGGTTAAGGTCATCGATGGCCTCACTGAACTCATATTCATCATCTACGTAGATGCCCGTGTGAGATACCTGAGGGACTTGGGGTGGCATGGATGAGGAAGGAGCATTTGTCACCCGTAAGACATGAGGTGAAATAAGGAAATCTCGAGGCATTGGTATGGGTGATATATGCATGAGATCTATAAAATTTGGATTTGGGGTATCATCCTGAGTCTTTTAGTGACTGTAACGAAGGGGAGAGAACAAGTCTACCTCAACCATGTTGATCGATGTTGTAGGTGAAGTAGGTGGGGAAGAATCTGGTGAGTAGGGCTCGGTGGTTCGTGTGCACCCTAAGAGACTCAAGGGAGGTCATAGAACAACTGGGGGTGAACGAGAATGAGCAACTGCTCTCTGTAGTTGCCTATGTATAGGTGGGAACATAGCTAAGTGTATCGGTGATGACTCAGGAGGGACTGTATTGGGTTATGTTGGTGGTGCATCTAAGGATAAGGTGGTGAATTGGTTTGTTAGTCTATCAACATAACAAAATGAGGAGGTGTCGGACATGGAGGATTCCTGAAAGAAGTCATAGGGGACTACAATGGTAGAATGAGGTGATGAAGTGTCCTCCATGATGTCCATGTCGATGTATTCTTCTAGGGTGTGCACTGGAAGGGGAGTAGGATAGAGGGATAGGTCTTGGAGTTCATCTTCTAAGGTATGAACTACTTTTAGATTATAACCTATACCAGATTTGTTGGTCGATGACTAAACCCGAGGATCAATAGGTGTGCGTAATCCTTGTTCATAGTGGCCCAGCCCAAATCCACGCCAATGAAAATGCTACAGGTAGCGCAAGGTGAAGTGAGGGTTGGCCATGTGGTCTAGCATACCACAAAAGCTAGATTGTGGTGGAGGAGAAGCTGGTGGGGGGATTGAAGAGTCGACTCCTGCATAAACAAAATTGGTATGATTTTCGGGACCTCCTAATTGTATGATGGTTTTTATGGTAAGGACCGAGGCTGCAGGGCGACCAAAATCATGGGTAGATTGGATAGGGGGATCACGTATGCAGGCATCACATACATTATAGTCTCTTGGGCCAGAATTTGTCATGAAAATAGATATGCATGGTGTGGCATGATCTGGTGACTAGGGTGGGGTATCATAATCAGATGATGAAGGTAAAATCTGAGATTCCCTGATGGTAGCGATTGAAGGGTGTGGGAGTTGTTTATCTAAATTGGGTGTTGGTTGTTCCTGTTCATGACATTTGGTTGTTGTAGCTTGAATAGGATGTTTGGCCTATGTGGGGGAAGGTATCGGCGTAGGCGTTGGGCTACATGGAGAAGTGAATGTCCTAGGCTATGGTCAAAAAGGAAGGGGAGGTGTTTGTGGCGTAGGAAGGATAGGGGCTTCCGTAGGCAAGGATGGGGGAGGTAACATGATAGGTTGTGTAATGGGTGGCGATGGTGGTTGCGGCATCGTAGGTGGAAATTGGAATGGTAGAGGTTGGGATGATTGTGGAGGCCATAAGGATGGCGATGAGAAAGGCATGGTAGAGGTTTTGGGTCCCATGAAAGATGGTGCTAATGGTGCAGACATCGAGGCTTGTGCTCTTGATGAACACTGGGATATTGAGGTGGAAGTTGGGGAGGATATCGATGCTCCTACCGACTGATGAGAGGACACGGGGAATAGTTGGGAGGATGAAAATGATGGTGCAAGGGGAAGGTCTGCAACATTGCAAAACTTGAATGGATCTCCATCGGTTGGGACACAATGAATGAGTCCGTTGTGGATGTACTTGAGGCAATGGTGTAGTGTGGAAGGGACACACTACATGTCTCTAATCCATGGGAGACCAAGGAGAATATTGTATTGCATTTCCCCTTGGATGATGTGAAAGAGGATAGATATGGTATGGATGCCTATACAGATAGGTAAAACTATGGATCCTATGGTAGGTATCATGGAGCCATCGAATGCACATAGGTCAAGGGAAGGCATGGTAAAATGGGCTGGTAGGATATGCAATGATTAGTTTTGTGATATAATGTAAGGATGAGCCCATGTCAATGAGTACCCGCTTGTAGGTGATATCGTTGATCGTGGCTTGTATGTGGAGAGGGGGATCTGCTCCTTCTCCAACGAGTTTCGTTATCTCGTGGTCATGGAAGCTAATTGAGGGTTGGAGGCATCATGGGATATTTCCTACAAAATTGACAAAGGCATTCGTGTCATGTGTCTCTAGGTCAATGGAGTGTAGGATGTCATTCAATGCCTCGCGATGGGGTTGAGACTACTGCAGGAGATCAAATATGGATAGCTACATGGGGGTGTTACGTAACTGATGGGTTAGGCTACCATGGATGGTAATCACATTTTGAGGTGATGGTGGTATGGTAGTAGGCATTTGAGGTATTTGTGGTGATGTGAACTGGGTTGGTAGGGAAATAATAGGTGTTGTCTAGCATGATGGGTATCGTTGGTTCCTCGTAGTAAGGTTGATCATACCTACTACACCATGTGATGGAGGATCACGTTGGACACTATTCACTTGGTGAGGTGGCACTGGGGGATTGTTTGGAGGTCTAGGAGGATTGGGTCCTCTGTGATCAGGTAAAGGGTTTTGAAAAATCCCTAAATTTTGATTCTACGGGGCTAGAGGGTTTGCTACCTGGATGATGCCCCTATCGATTAGGTCTTGAACTTACCCATGGAAGGAGTGACACGAATTGATATCATGGCCACGTTGTCTATGGAAAGGACAAAAGAGTTGCTCATTATACCCATGAGGCTTGGGTGCATTTGGATCCAATGGGAGGATCTCGGGTAGGAGGAGATGGTTGCCCTCATACAATATATGAAACAACACTGGTAATGGTTTGGATAATGATGTGAGGTTGTATGGTGGAACCTATGGGCGCATGCCTCAGTATTGTTGCGGTCTAGGTGGAGCGAGAGCATTAGTCTGGAATGCTTGTGGTTGTGGTGTATAGGGTGGAGGAGTCGATGTTGGTGCTAGGGTAGCGGTTGCGACTTGGTTGGCTTGAGGTGGCCGAGGGTAAGGTTGATTTGGTGTGGTCCTATTGAAGTGGAAGTTGGGGTTATAGTTGGATTTGATTCTCAACTTAATTTTCTCGGATTGAACCTTAATGTCTTCAATAACTTTTTCTTGTGAAATGGCATCTTCAAAAGTGTGGCTTTGATGAAGCTGGAGGGATGTGGAGATGTGTTTGTGGCAACTCTTGGAAAATAGTGTCACAAGCTCAATAGTGGGGAGGCTATGGGCGAGGTCATGGATAATCACTCTCCATCTGGCAACGAACTCAGTGATGGGTTTGTCATCAGCCTATCATAAGGCGTACACATCAAAAAATGTGGTCTTTTTCTTGATGTTGATGGAAAAGTGTTCTAGGAAGGAATTGGCCAATTGCTCAAAAGTATACAGGCTATGGCATGGGAGCATATTTTACCAGTCCAATGCTAGCCCTACGAGTGAAAGGGAGAAGGTACACAACATGAGGGGGTTACTACTATGAAGTTGATAGCAGGATGAGCGATAATTTCTCACATGCTCTCTAGGGTCTTCCTTACCTCTGTACTTGTCGAATTTTGGTATTTCAAAGCAATAGGGGTAAGGAGGAATGGGAACTTATGGGTGAACTAGCTCGTTGCATAGTTCATCATAACAGGGCTTTTGTGGCCCATAGCTAGAGGTGCGTAGGTTCAACATTTTGACTTCATCTCATAAGAGTTGAAGTTCAGGTGTCATAGGGGTGGGAGACTGGGCTATGGTAGGATGATTCTGTGGATGTGGTAGATATTGGTATTGTTTCTCTTCCTAGTATTATGAAGAATACTATTGCACCTGATCCTGATAAGGTAGGTACTAGGTGATATGTGCTGTCGTATCTATGGGCACACTAGGTTGTGGGGTAGGTGTCTATTGTGGGTAATAGTACTGTGACTGGGAGGTATGTGGTTGTGGTGTAGGTACTTGTTGGGTTGGAGCTTGCTATAATGGTTGGGCCATGGGTGGCGATGACCAAGATGGAGGAGGTGTAAAGAAGCTAGGTGCAGTTGGTAATGGTGTAGGTGTTGGGGCTATCGGTACTAGGGGTGGTCGAGATGAGGTATCAAAGGATGGGATCTATCTCTATCCTGGAGGGTAGGAAGTAGGGAAGCTAAACTACATGGAATATCTTGGTGGGGTGGGTGGATAAGCTATTGGTCTCAATCCATAGGTGGGAAAGAGATTGGTAGTGTGAGCTTGGATAGGAGGAGGTGACGGTATCCTAAAATTCACCGCAAATAAAGGTGGCACTAAAGGTTGGGTATCATATGTTAGGGTAAAATGAGGTAGTATATTGCATTATACTACATTAGTTAGATTATTACATCTACTTTGACTATTTACCATGTAGATATTTATTGTTTAAAATATCTAATGGTTAACCTAGGTAAATTCCTAAATATCCTAGGTTAGTTGTTAGTTGTTGGCGCTTATTCTTCTAAGCGCGTAGGTTAGAGATATTACAGGTTAGATATTAATTTAATATCTATCCTATAGTTTGTAACCTATATAAACCTAGTTGATTTCAAAGCTAAGGTTAATTTGATTAAGGTTCTATATTTTGTTAATAATTATTTGTTAGCACTTACCTTTCTCATATCATTGGCATCAGAGCCATACCCCGGATTTAACCCGCAGCACTTCGAGGCACGCTACCCGAGGAGGTGACCCGCAGTCTGGTTTTGGGCACGTTTCCCGAGGCGGCCCGCAGGCTGATCGACATGCTTCTCGAGGTGGCCCGCAGGAGATAATCGACCCGGTTCTCGAGGTGACCTGCACGCGGCCCGAGGCGATCTATTGACATGGCGGCTGTGGTCGAGGTGACGGGCCGAGGTGGGAGGCGATCGAGGACGTGGCGGTCCGATCTGCGAGTGGCGGTCGATGGCGTGGTGGCACGCGGCCCGAGGCGGCACGTGGCCCGAGGCGGTCTGATCTGCTGACGTGGCGGTCCGATCTGGCGTGGTGGCACGTGGCCCGAGGTGACCTGCGTGTGGCTGGAGCGATCGGCAAAAGAGATTCCTGCGCGTGGCCGATTGCCCGCAGGCAATCAAAGGCAAATGTGTTGGTTTGTTTTTTTAAACAAAGGAATTGCGCCCGCAGGGCGCATGTGGGATAAACTCCCACGATTTAAAAAAAAAAATACAAGCGCCGAAGGCTTGAGAAGCCTTCCTCACACTTGGCTGACGGATCAGCCAAGGGAGGAGGACTGGCAAACGCTGCCAGCCTCGGACGCTCCCCAACGCGGACGATCCGCGTTCGAATCCCTTTTTTAATTTTTTTTTGTCTTTACTGCCGCGAGCAGGACGAAAGGGAAGGCATTCACCTTCCCTTGTCGTCGGGCAGTGTAGACCGACTGGCAGGAGCGCCAGTCGGCCGATATCCTGCCGCGGGGTCGCAGGATCGATCCCCAGCCGCGGACAGGTAAACAATTTTTATTTTTTTTGCATTTTTTTTAATTTTTTTAGTTTGTTTTAATTAATAAATTTCTTTTTGTTATTTAAATCATTTTTTTCACCAAATTAAGTGATTTTTTTATCAGGAATTTTTTTATTAATTAGATGTTTCTAAATTAAAAATTAAAATTATGCATTGAAATAAAATTTTATAAAAAAAAATAAAAGAAGAGAGGCAAAAGTTTTTTTTGTATTGTTTTCTCCTAATCAAACTGAGGGAGACAAGAGACAATCATTGAAACAAATTTCTTTTGCAGCTTTGAGACTTCTAATAAATTTTTAATTTCTCCAAAATTTTCTAATCAATTGTTTTGGGAGAACAAATTTTTTGTCTCATGAAGAAAAAGCTTTGGATCACAAAAGCCCTTCGTCGTCTAAGAGTTATTCGAAAGAGGAACGAACTTAGACGTCAGACGACAAGATCTCATTTTCGTCGTATGCTTAGAGAGCATAGAAGGAGCTTACCCCGTTTCAATACTTACACTGATCCTTGGAAGGGTTTGGATCGTAGTTATGGTCCCATGAGGATTAGAGAACCCTTTAATCCTGATGCACCTCCTATTTTTGAGTATTGAATAATTACGGGAGATAGAAAACCAAGTTGTGTGTCAACTGGTTCTGGAAGGTCTTTCAAATGCTTGTCGTGTGTCGACTTGTCTTGAAAGATATGCTCTAAATTCTACATTTTGTAAACATTAAGGGGGGATAGAATTTTTTTAGAATTCTATAGTTTTCAAAATTGTAAAGATAAAGGGGGGGCTATTTCAGTTTAAAGAAAGGTGCATTCTCGATTTTACTCGACACCTTCTCTTCAAAATTGCTTGTACTAGGTGCATTTTCGGTGGAATCCGACACCTAGAGTGATATAAATTTGGGTGCTCTTATATTTTTTTTTATTATTGCACTAAAAACATTTTTTTTGCAATTACAAGGTCAAAAATAAAACATTACAAGGAGCTTTTCACAAACACCCAAACTTCACTCAAACACCATGCTAAACTTTGCATAGGTTCAAACAAGTAATTTCTCCCCATCAAAAGGTCAAAAATTTCAATCACCTTGATAAGACTCTCTTTTGTTTGGCTTAAATAAACCTCAAATTTTTTCATCTTTTTTTCAAAGGTGTTAAAAGCAGGTGCCATTAAATATCTTAGAGAGCAAATATCAAAAGTTTGACAAAATCTTCCCTTGTTTCATTTGCTCTATTTTGTTTGGCTCAATATTCCTCAAACTTTTCATCTCTTGCTAAGAGTGTTAAGGCAGGTGCCATTAAATATCTTATAGAAAGCAAATTGAACCAACTTCTCTATACCTTTTCTTAGGGTATAGTGCAAGATAGCATCATATTAGTCCTCTCCACAAATTTGAAACCTAAACCATGGCCATGATACACAAGTATCTCACTGAGAGCCAACTGCTCAAAGGTTCAAATTACTCAGCATGGAAGACTAAGATGAAGGCTATCTTAACTGTAGAGGACTTGTGGTCAATAGTAGATGGAACTGTCACTAGACCTCAATCTTCTGGACAAGATCAAATAGACTTTGATAAAAAGGATAAGAAACTTTCCTTAATGATCTTGCTTGCTATTACTGATGATATCCAACCTCATATCAGTGAAGCTACAACTGGTAAGGCAGCTTGGGATGCCTTAAGTACCATTTTTGAGGGCAAGAATCAATCAACGATTCTTAACCTTCAAACACAACTTCATACATTACATATGAAATCAGGAGAAACAGTAGAGCTATTCCTCTGCGAGTCGCAGAATTAAAAACAAAGCTGCAATCCTTAGGAGAAAAGTTGGAAGACCAAGTCTTAAACTCAATCATTTTGAGAGCTCTTCCTGACTCCTACAGAATGTTGATCACCTCCTTACAAGTTTCTGGTAGGACAGTAACTTTTGTCGAGTTGGTAAATATGCTTCAAACAGAAGAGGCTACCCAACTCCAGAGAGATGAGGCATCAAACAATGCCCTTTTTTCACAACGACAAGGTGGTAAGAAAAAGTGGAATCAACAGAAGGGTTCTTCTTCTAGACAAGACAAGGGTAAAGCCAAAGAGGTTCCGAAGAAGAAACAACATTGTAAAATTTGTGACACAGACACTCATGAAACCAAACGATGTTGGTTTAAGAACAAACCGCCCAATGAACAAAGAAATAAGAAGGGCAATGGCAAATCTAAGAACCAGAACAAACAGCAACAAGGTCACATAGCAGCTGAAGATTCTAGTTCCGATTTCGAACGAGCACACAAGGTGCTCATGACCCATCTAGATTCCTCCCACAAGGATTCTTTGTGGTACATAGATTCAGGCGCTAGTAAACATATGACTGGCGATAAATCATGGTTTGCTACTTTTGAAGCTCGAGAAGGTAGACCGGTCACCATTGCTGATGATCAGACCTATAGAGTTCAGGGCGAAGGCAGTGTTTCAGTCTCCCTTCCAGATGGAGAATGTAATATTGAAAAAGTTCTTTATGTTCCAGGATTAAAAAATAATCTCTTGTCAGTTCCACAAATCCTGGACAATAACATGAATGTCAATTTTACTGTGGACAAAGACAAGAAACGTTGCTTCATCACCAAAAAGGGAAAACCGATAGCAACAGGCTCATACAAACATGGTTTGTTTGTCTTAGATGCACTTACCTCCACTCATACTGCACTTGCAGTGACCACAAAGGAGGCCACTTCTCTTTGGCATAAGAGATTTGGGCATTTGAGTTCAGGATATTTACTAGAGTTGAGTAAATATCAAATGGTGAAAGGACTTCCTCCCCTTTCGTCTATTTTGCCAGTGTGCTCTGATTGCTTGTCAGGCAAGCAACATAGAGTACCTTTTGAACCTAGCTCTTTTCGAGCTAAAGAACCTTTGGAGTTGGTACACACAGATTTGTGTGGTCCTATGTCTACAAGTTGTGGAGGAAAAAGGTATTTTCAATTGTTTGTTGACGATCATTCACGCAAAATGTGGGTCTTCTTCTTGCGGTTGAAGTCCGAAGCATTTTCCTATTTTCAGCGGTTTAAAACTCTTGTTGAGAAGGAATCGGGATGCTTTATTAAGACCCTCCGTTCGGATCGAGGGGGGAATACACATCAAAAGAATTTTCCTCATTCTTACAGACACATGGGATAAAAAGACAGTTAACAACAGCCTACACTCCTCAATCCAATGGGGTTGCTTTGAGAGAAGAAATCGGTCCATAATGGAAATGGTTCGATGTATGCTTAAGGGGGCCAACCTTGAGCAAACTTACTTGGGCTAAAGTTGTTCAAACTGCGGTATATCTTCTGAATAGGGCTCCCACAAGGGCACTTAAAGGTATGACTCCTCAGGAATCATGGAGTGGTAGGAAACCCTCCATAACTCATCTAAGGGTATTTGGGTGTAAGGCATTTATGCATATACCTAAGGAGAAAAGAAAGAAATTAGATGAGAAATCTCTACCTTGTATATTTCTTGGTTATGATGAAATTTCAAAAGGCTATCGTTTGATAGACCCATTTACCAAGAAGATATATATAAGTAGAGATGTAGTGTTTGATGAAGCTTTCACATCCAACACTACATCAGTATACCTAGATGATGAGGAGGAACAACAACCTCCTCCTCCTCCTCCTTCTTCTTCTTCACAACAGAAAAAGCCACCCAAATGGTATACAAGCACATTGAAGGACTCTAAACTCACTTCCCCACCAGATCTTACTCTCAATCGTCCAAAGACAAGAAGCATGTCACAGAAAGACAAGGGTAAAGCTTCGATTACAGTTGATGATCTTTGTGCAGATTTTCAAGACCTTTCTGTAGATAGAGAGTTACCAAGGGAAGATGAGATGGAGATAGATGAGGAGAGGGTTTACTTATCAGCATGTGATGAGAATGAACCTTCTACAGTTGATGAAGCACTTAGTCCGCCTCGGTGGAAGACAGCTATGGATGCAGAATATAACTCCCTCATTAAAAATAAAACATGGAAGCTAGTGAATTTGCCTAAAGGTAAGAAACCCATAGGTTGCAAATGGGTCTACAAAATAAAATATAAGGCCAGATGGCACTATAGATAAGCATAAAGCCCGACTTGTGGCAAAGGGCTATGCTCAAAAGGAAGGACTGGACTATGAGGAAACCTTTGCTCCTACAGCAAGGATGACCACCATTCGAGTACTTTGTGCTATGGCAGCACAATTCGGATGGAAGTTACATCAGATGGATGTAAAAAGTGCCTTTCTTAATGGTGACTTAAAGGAAGAAGTATACATGACTCAACCTCCTGGATTTGCAGAGGAAGGCCATGAGCAACATGTTTGCAAATTGGTAAAATCATTATACGGGCTAAAACAAGCCCCAAGAGCATGGTACATAAAGATGGATAGTCACCTATTGCAACACGGATTTAAGAGAAGTCCATCAGACGCAAATCTCTATATCAAGACCACAGGTTCTGAGATAGTGATTCTTGTGTTATATGTAGATGATCTGATCATCACTGGCAATTCAGAGAATGTGATTAAAGCCATGAAGGATGACTTGAAAAAGTCATTTGATATGACAAGACCTAGGACTTCTCCACTCTTGTCTTGGCCTTGAAATAGAACAGAAAAAGAATCATCTAAGGGTGACCCAGAAAAAGTATGCTGACTTTAGTAGAAAAATATCGTATGACTGATTGTAAACCCAAAGCAACACCGATGGAATCGGGGTTACGATTATCACGATATGAAGACTCACCACGAGGTAGATGGAACACTTTACGGACAAATGATTGGAAGCCTCATCTATCTGACTAATACTAGACCAGATATTACTTTTGCTGTAAACTATCTTTCTCGGTTCATGCAAGAACCAAAGGTCTCCCATTGGAAAGCAGCTAAAAGAGTCATACACTACATTCAAGGTAGTGCAGATTATGGTCTAGAGTATAAGAAGAATAACTCATTCTTCTTACAGAGTTACACTGACTCTGACTATGCTGGCTCCATAGATGACGAGAAAATCAACTTCGGGCTATGTTTTTCATCTTGGATCCTGGTCTGTCTCATGGCATAGTAAAAAGCAACAGGTTGTTGCTTTATCTTCAACTGAGGCAGAATATCGCGCTGCACGTGGAGCTGTGTGTGAAGCGATATGGCTAAGTCGCATTTTGGCTACCATGGGCCTACCAAAGAATCTTCCTATTCACATGTTTTGCGACAACTCAGGTGTTTTGAACTTGGTCAAGAATCCAGTACATCATGAACGAACTAAACATATTGATACAGATTGTCATTTCATTCGTGATGAAGTTCCTAAACACAGAATTCAGCTCCAACACATTCCCACCGACGAACAGGTTGCAGACATTTTTACAAAGGCACTTGGACGTGTCAAATTTCAACTGTTTCGGAGTAAACTTTGTATATCAAAGTAATGTAATAAAGGGGGGATGTTAGGGTAAAATGAGGTAGTATATTGCATTATACTACATTAGTTAGATTATTACATCTACTTTGACTATTTACCATGTAGATATTTATTGTTTAAAATATCTAATGGTTAACCTAGGTAAATTCCTAAATATCCTAGGTTAGTTGTTAGTTGTTGGCGCTTATTCTTCTAAGCGCGTAGGTTAGAGATATTACAGGTTAGATATTAATTTAATATCTATCCTATAGTTTGTAACCTATATAAACCTAGTTGATTTCAAAGCTAAGGTTAATTTGATTAAGGTTCTAATTATTTTGTTAATAATTATTTGTTAGCACTTACCTTTTTCGTATCATCGTACACTTCAGATTCCTAGGAGATTGGCAAAAAAGCTACTGAAAATGTGGGGTAAGTTACTAAAGTAGGAACTTGGGTCTAGGGGAAGGTGTATGTGTACACTCCCACTTAGGTTTGTGCATCTTGCATCTGAAGGGGCTACTAGGATATGCCTTAAGACATTATGAAAAATGACTCTTGGGAAGACGATGGCTGGGACTCCTATGAGGATTACGGGTGTAAGGTTTGAGGAAATGCTTGTGCTTCCTATTGGGAAGGGAGTTGTTGTGTAGTTTAGAAGGATGGCTTATGGTTTCCTACAACATAGGATGATGGGTCAGACACCATTCCTCCGATAGGGGTGAATGATGTGACCTCTATATGGGTATGGTTTAGGAGGGAAGAATCACTCTCAAAAAGGGATTGAGATAGATTTTGAAAGAAGGGATGTGCGAAGGTGGGGGAAGTAGGTATGACCTCCTCATATATGGTAAATAATGGATGAGGTTGCCCTGGTGCTATGTATATCACATGGTCATAGAACATGGTCGGTGTATTAGTGAGGATGGGGATGAAAGGAGCGGGTAATCCTCTACAAGTGAAGTAGCGAGGGCTTCATTTAGGGTTGACATATCATAATGAGGAATCATGTGTGTGAGCTTCACATCGAATTCTATGCATGAATCATATGTTCCTATGATCTTCCCCTTCATGATCGAAGGAGTGAGAGTGGATTGACTAGAGGAAGTGGTAGGCCATTCCTCTATAAAGTGTGCTTGCTCACACACTCTACTATGGGTGACCATAGGCATAGTAGCATGTGTAAAAAGGGTTTTAGAAATAAACCCTATATGATACAGACTCAACTATGTCTAATGTAAGTGTAAAGCAAGTGACATGTTGTGTATAGAAAAACAATATGTAGTGTAATATGATGAGACCGGTTTGTGATCATGCAAACAACGGTAGACCGGAATCAAGTCTAAATTCTTAAAAATAAAAGTGTTTTGTTCTTTTTTGTGTGTTGTGATGTTGATAATCCCTATGTAGAATCATGGGTAATGGAGTGAACACTCTAGAAAATTGATAATGTCATCGCTATCAAACCTCCAACAACACCCAAAGATGCACAGAATAGAATGGTATCACAACGTGCAAATGGTGACCTATATGGAAGATGTAGTAAAATGATATCCTAAAAGGGGGGGAACCCACTATACTAAAGCGAGTTCACAAATTACTCTTATAGATGGAGGTGGCACTATCTAAGACCTACTACCGGTATACCCATGCTTTTGCTTCACCCTCAGGCGGGCTTAGTCAAGAATGACAGTTGCCAATTCCACTAATTATACTATCCTTTTGGATGAAGGCGCTAATCCTATCCCACTTTGCAAGTAACAACTGGTGATGAAATCCAAGGCCCAGTCACAAAAGTGGAGGCTTTTTTGGTGATTAAATATAGAAAATCACTTTGTGGGGCTACTAAGTGTCTAGGGGGGTGAGCTAATGGAGAGTGCAACTCGATCCACACCAGCATCGAGTGATGGATTTGGGATGAAGTCCAATATCACCACTTTTTTAGATACCACGTGAGTGTGTGTGGGTTTGTGTTTTTCTAATGATGTATGCAAGGTAAGAAACTAACTAGTTACCTTTTCAAAAGAGAGACTAACCTAATACATTTTCAAAAGAAAATGATAAGATAACTATATTTTTTGCAAAGAAATAGTCTATCCCTAAATAATTTTATGAAGCAAATTAATCTATTGTGCAAAGCATGGAAACATGCAATCCAAGTGTGTGGAGGAAGGGGATTAGGAAACCCTAATTTTCAACTTTAGAATGTAAAATTATTTCAAAAATTAAATAATCATGGAGAAGGGGATTAGGAAACCCTAATTTAAACTTTAGAATGTGTACTTCTTTTAGCAAGAGATTTTATGAACAAAGGGGGAAACAGTGTAGGCTTATACTATATGTGAAACAAAGAGGAGAAATGTAAATTTATTTGAAAAGTAAATTAAATGAATTTTCTAGAAAGTTGCAGGTTCTATAATTTCAAAAAAAATTAATGATCCTACAAGCTCGAAATGAAGGCAAATTTACACCTAGAAATTACCATTTAACTAGTGAATGCTTTATGCTTTTGAAATTTAAACAATAGAGGGATAAAATGGGAAATACCTACACTATGATGCTATGGATAGTCTGATTAGGTCATGTACTACTCACCCCTACAATTTTGGGGGTTTTTGAGGCTATCTGGTTGACTTTTCCACCCGGGGGAAAATTGAGATTTGATTCGCAGGGCAGGGGGCGAATTGGGTCTAGAGACCCCAAATCCCTATTTTGAAGTCCTGAGAGGGTTTCCAAGGCTTTGAAAATCTCTGTGAAAGTCAGATTCAGTACCTGCAAAACACAAAAATACAGGATAATATCATATTTATCAAAAAAAATTAGCTTGACACTATCCATTGTGGGGGTCCAACCGAGCGTGCCAGAATGAAACGGGTGGAAAGTGGTATTTGGTCTAACAAAATAAACACAAAGTATACTGAAAAAGAAAGTTGTATTTCATTTATATTCAAAGATAACATAGGTTACAATAGGGACAATTTTCCCTTTCATAATGTCTTTTTCAATAAACTTCACAACAGTCTTGATACCGCCTTCTATCGTCCCTCAATGTAGGTGGGTTTGTGATCCACCACCAGGTTGTAGTTTATGGTGTTCTTCCTATTTTGACCTATGAATAACCTACAAAATGGGTTTATTTGGTTAAGGGGGCTTGCCTTTGTCAGGTCCCTTGCTTATGAAGACTAAATTAACACAAAAACATATTGAAAGTTGCAATAAATGATGCTAAAAACTTAGAAATGATAAATGGAAGCTTACTTGCCAAATCTAAGGTGATTTGGGCTTTGTAGACTAAAATCGCCACCTGAGGAGTGAATCATAATCAGATTTGTGGGGTGGGGGGTGAATCCTACTGTAAGTGGTATTATACTAAAAGGCTCTAGTAGGGAGGCTCCTTGGCTACTGCTATGCTTTTGTTTGCTATAAAATCTAACTATTCAGGCTTCGATGTTGAATTCAACAGATTTTATGTTCTTATATCATAAAATGGAGAGAGATGTAATTAGAGGTTTAGGACCCACTATTTATAAAAAATGGTAAGATTTAGGGGGAGAATTAAGGAAACTAACCCTAAGATAAAGTCTAACCAAAGTTAGGTTAGGGTTTGTGAGGTGGAGGTCTCACATTCCTCAGGAAATATCCTATCCTCACACGTGTGAGGAAGGATTAAGTCTAATTAGGATTAGGAGGTCCTAAGTCAAATTAGAGCTTGATTAGGGTTCCTTGGAAAATATATTAGCTAACCCTAATTACACACATGTGGTAGGATGTAATTAGTATTAATTAAGGATTAAGAGTTCAACTAATCAATTTTGCCCTAAAAAGGTGACTTAAGTGAAGTCAACATTAAATTAGATTTTAAGAATTGACTTGATAATTTCTTTTGTCAATTAATGGCCCGTGGCAGCCTCAATTGAGTGCAAATAGGTTATCGAAGGATATCCCAATGCACGAGATGTGATTTTTAAGGCTTATTAGGGTTTTGGACCTAAAATATGATGAAGTGGTATATGGAAGTCTACACACTAATATGGCGAACTACGAAAATCTATGCATGACTATGGGTGAATACATATGACTAAACATGACTACAATAGCCTAAGGATATCTGGAATCACCTATGGATGCATAGAGATAGCAATGTGTGACTTTTGGGTGTCTACAGTTCCTTACCAGGATTATATCCACCAATTGTATGTTGGCCAAGTGACCTTTATTTTTTTGTATTCTAGGTGACAATTGTTAAAGTTCTTGTATTCAATGTTTTGCATGTACTAATTGGTATGTCCATCACCTTTCCTACCAATATCATTATGGAGATACATTTGCTAGAGTTTCCCTATACGGTTTCAAGAAATCAGACTTAGAATTGGAATCATTACGGTTGTCATCCCTTTGTCCTAACAAATTTACTAGCAAGTTCATTAATATTTTATGTCTTCACACTTATATCCTTTGTCACATCAATTATCGATAGGCTATTTCATAGGTCTTAGGGTTAGGCCAACCATGAGGTTCTGGTCATGGTCCTAAGAAGTCATCAAAACCACTATCAGAACTCTCTTCTCTTACTAGCCAAGGTAACTCTCTATCACTGGATTCGCTTGAATCCTTGTGTACATTGCCTTATGGTCTAGGTGCTATGATGTCTTCTTCAATGTCTCACCAAGCTATTTCATCATCTTCTTCTGCTATTGATGGGTTATTGGGTATCTCATCAGGTGTTATTTATGAGTTTTCTCCCCTACTTGTACTTGCACCATCATGGCATGAACGACTCACTTATGGTGTCATCTCATGTTAGTTTTGATTGGCTTCTAATTATTGGGATATCACTACCCTTTGGTCATCCATCATTTGCATCATGTCATCTAAGTCTTGGATAGTCTTTTCATGGAGTCTTACAACGTGCTCCTATAATATTTCATACTCCTATTGCAATTGCTAGATCTGGTGTCACATTCTCTATTGCAAAAATCCAATCCAAGCTAATGGAGATAATTCAGTGAGATCTTTCTCTATAGTGTCACCTCCTATCCCTTTTGGAACTTCCATATAAAATTATCATCCTATCTGCATATCAAACCGTTATTCTCACTCTTCATCGATATTTTGATGGTTGGGGTAATTATTTGTACTTCAACTGTGGATACACCATTCCTTGTTCATCTAGATTCCTTCTTTGACTTGGAGAAATCTCTTTCATCTTCTTCCTCAATATTTTTAGTCCCATCTGCAAACCTTACATGTACTCGCATCCTTCTCTCACTAGATCGAGGTACCAACTCTTCTTGTTTGATAATTGGTGTTATCTCCTCCCCTTATTTTAATACGCATACAAGTACCATGTCAAGGTCCTCCCTTTGTGGGCCTTGAATTCTGATTTTTTGCTCATCAAACTGAGCTTGTTATCTTCGTTCAACTTCTTCTAAAGTGATAAAATGACATTGTAATTTATATGGTTTCAACTTTGAACTATTTACAGTATCTGGAACTTCCATCCCATTCAAGTTATGCATTTTAATAGCTCCATTGTCCCTCACTTTTATGACTCAAAAGGTACCAAGCCAAAAGGTTTTTGAACTTACCTGACTTGATTTCTTATTTCCCATTAAAATTTAGAATTAAGTCACCTTGCTTAAGTTCTATTTTTGGAAGGTGCTTGTGATACCACAACTTCCTTCTCTTCTGGGCCACTTTGATCTTTCATTATGCCATGAATCTTCTCTCATCCATCTTGATTAGTGTTTTTAGTCTTTCTTCTATACTCTCTTGGTCACCTAAGTGATGCTCCATAGTTATCCACAAACTTGGTACCAAGAATTCCACTGGCACTACTTCCTTTTGACCATACATTAGCTTAAATGGCGTATGGTCTATCATTGGCTTAAAGGTAGTTTGATATATCCAAAGAACATATGGTAACCTTTACTCCCAATTTGCTCCTTTTATTCCATATGTTTTGTACAATGCTAACACTAATACCTTGTTAGTCACTTCTGCCTACCCATTAGCTATCGGTTAATACAAACTAGACAAGAAATACAAAATTTTGAAATTATTCATTAGCTTTTTGATGATCTCATTCACAAAGTGACCTCCTCGATCACTTGTTATTTGTAGTAGAATTTCAAATCTTGTAATTACTTGCTCATACAAGAATTGTGTTGTACTTTTTACTTATTTATCTGGTAGTGCCCATACCTCAACCCATTTTATTAGGTATTTAGTGGCTACCATGATATACCAACATTTTTATCTATGAATTGTTCGTAGTGGTCTAATGAAGTCCAACCCCTATCTCTCAAATAGTTCCTAGGGCTGTGATGGGCATAATGGCATAAAATATCTTCGTACTAGCTTCCCTGCTCTCTCGAAAGTATCACATGCTCTTACGTATTCCTTTGCACCATTATACACTATAGGCCACCATAATCCTACTAGGAGTACTTTTTGAGCAGCGGCATCAAGCCCTATTTGTCTTCCTACCAATCCTTCATGAGCTTATTTCAATTTTGTTTTTATTTCCTCATCCATTACACATCTTATTATGAAACCATAAATACCCAATTTATACAGTAATCCCACTATTAACTGGAAAGGTGTTGACTTTATGATTACTTTCATCTTCTCTGTTGCTATCAATTATTGTGGCAACTCCCCTATGGAAGTACTATCCAATCAACTTGTACCAATATGGAAAAATGTCGATTATGAATAACTAAGCATCAGGGAATTCATCTGGAATCTCTACTCCTGTAGGTTCTCCTGATCATATTCAAGACAACTAGTATGCAATCACATGCTTCTTACTAGGTTGCACCACTACTCAAAATATGAATTCTTGTAAAGTGATGAGCCACCTATTGACTCATCCTTGTATAACTAGCTTATTTATTAAGTACAACAAAGCCTGATGATCTACGTAGAAGGCAAAAGGGTTTACCAATAGGTAATGCCTAAACTTCTACACAACATATACCATCCCTAGAGCTTCTCGCTCTATTGTACTGTAATTTCTCTCTAACCATGATAATAGGTGGCTTGCAAAAAATATAGGTTGATCCATCCTAAGTTGTCCTTCCTATGCCAATGCACATCCAACTACAAAGTTTGAGGTATCAATATGGACATGGAATTCCTTATCCCAATTAGGTAACACCAAAATGGGACTACTGACCAACTTAGCTTTTAACTCCTCAAATGCTCCTTGGTGCTCCTCTGTCCATCTAAAGAGAATATTATTCTTAGTTAAAGAATCCAGTGGGTAGGACATGTGCACATAATTCCTAATAAACCTCCTATAGTATCTTGTGGATCCAAGGAAGTTTTTAAAAAGCTCACATAATATGGCTCCTCCATGTGTAGTATGACACGGATTTTATTAGGATTGGTCTTCAACCCTTCGTTGCACACTATATGTCCCAAAAGTTTCCCATATAGTACCATCAAAAAATACTTTGCTAGATTTATGGAGATTTGCACATTCCTACACCTGCTCATGCATTCACTGAGACTAGTTAAATGATTTTTGATATTACCATAAATGGACTAATCATTTAGAAATATCTTAAAATTTTATGTGACCAATTAATCAAAGATATATAGAATAATGCGCTAAAATATGGTTGGGGCATTACATAGCCCAAATAGCATTCGATTATATGCATAGATGTCATTATCCACAATTAATGTGGTCTTCAACTTATCCTACTTGGTGATGCTTATCTGGTTATACCTATAAAACCCATCTAGGAATGAATAAATTTCATGTCCTGCAACCTCTTCCAGATTTGAGTCTATGAAGGGAATATGTAAGGGATCTTTGATTGTTACTGCATTCAAAATCCTGAAGTCTATGCATATTCAGATTTCATCCACTTCCTTATTCAGGGTCACCACAATAGGTGAAACCCAATCACTAGTAGTGACTCTCAAAATGATGCATGTCTCTAACATCTTTTTAATTTCAGTTTTTACCAATGTGACCTACTTAGGGTTCATTCTATATGGTCTTCTTCTCATTGGTTGTGCCCTAGCCATTAGCATGCTCTTGTGGATAAAAAAATCTGGTGGTAGCCCCTTAAGGTCCTTATACATACATACAAAGACATCCTTTTACTCCAAGAATATCTTGAAAGCTGCTACTTTTAGTAATGGATCCTAGTCATCGCCATAGTGGATCATCCTAGGCTCTCCCTCTGTTCCCAGGTTTACATCCACTATACGAGGTTCTTCATACTTAATATTTGTAGGCTCTTTCACTACCTTTTCCACATTCATAGGATGCACTAGTCTTGCATCAATTTCAATGTCTCCCATTGTGTATTCTATAAAGATTTTAGGGAATGACCATTTCTCCTCTTCTTCTATCTTGGGTTCCGAGCTGACCTTCATCTCATCTTATTTTTCATGGTCTCCTTTGTATCAATATAGAGGTAGGTGTGCTAAAAAACCATGTACTCCTCCATTTTCCAATGGAGTAGTCTACTATCAGATCAATATTTATCTTCTCTACAGTCCTCTAGGTACAACATCCCTTCTTCATCTGGTTCATACCCCTCATCACTAGAAGAACTGCTTGACTCATCAGTCATGGCTATATTCTCACTAATCCTCTCGTTATTCAAATTGATCATATATTTATGTTGTACCTTCTTAAATATGATCTAATATTTTTTCCAATTATGATTAACTTTGGCTATTCTTAGCCATCCTCTCCCCAACAAGGCATTGTTGTCGGCTTATGCATTGTAATCAAAATGAAATCCAAGATAAATTTTTGGTTAGCTATTTTAAATTGTTGTGTAGTTAATACAACATTTGTCTCTATTACATATTGGTAAGCACCATATAATCAGAATTTAGGTGCTCATAATGATGGAGCACCAATTTTTTGAGCAAGGTGCAACGACAATATTGTCATTGTTGTCAACACACTCAGATGGACAGGTTGATGCAGTGGATAGTTGTTCGGAGGTTGTTCGGAGTATGTACAGTGGTGTTCAATGCTTATGAGGATGTTTTTGATGTTCGGGTGAAGTTGTTACAGGTTGTTCGTGCAAATTTGCAAAAGTTGCAAAAATCATCAAGTTGTCAAAGTAGCAAAATTGTCAAAGTTGCAAAAATCGTCAAAGTTGCAACAACGTCAATGGAATGTGTTGGACAGCCCAAGATACTATTTGGAGGTTTTTTTATCATTAGCAAGTGTGGTTGCAGTGTTGGAACGACCGGTTGCTTCGCTGGTGCATTGTTGGTCAGTTTCATGCTTTATGTGACAGGTGTAAAATCTGCGTCGGAGGTCACTTTATGGGAGGAATATTAAGCAATCCATGAGGAATTGGACCTCAAATTTTTTATTGGAGGTATCTGGATATACTGAGAGCTTAAGTTTTAAATTTTAGCCCAAACAGAGTCTGGAAGAAGAAACGGTGAGCGTTGCAAAATGGCTCTGGAGCACTTTTTCAGTTTATGTGACAGGTGTAAAATCAGCGTCAGAGGCCACTTTGTCGGAGGTACTGTGAATAATCCGTGAAGATTTAAAATCTAAAATTTAAACTGAAGGTATTCGGTTTATCCAAGAATATATGTTTCAATTTTTAGCCCGTTTGGAAATTTGAGGAGGAAGTTATGACTGTTACAAAAAGCCCTGTCAACTCTTTTTGGCAATTTTGGCAGTTTCTAAGAATATAACGGTTGAGTGGTACTTTTGTGTAACTAAAAAAAAGAGCTGCATTTTTTAATGTGAAGCATATATATGTTTTAAAATAAAATGGAGAAGAGGGTTTTTTGGAGAAAGGACTGTCGGTGCATGTTGTGAAGAATTTTTTCTTTGGCATTTTGATTGAAAAAATGTGCAAGGTGTGAGATAATCAATGTGCAGAGTTGAGAAGATTGAAAAGGTTAGACAAAATATTTTAGAGGAGAATATTTGTGAGCTAGACCACTCAGGGTCTTTTGATGAGATTTAAAACTTTTATCAGAGCTTTTTAAATTTGTCGGGTCGGTGCTTGGCAACAGGGGTCGGTGCTCCTTGCAGTTGGTGTTGCTAAAGTCCGGGTTGGTTGGTGCCATTCCCTGTAGTTGGTGCTACAAAAATATTGTAAAGACCAAACATTTTTGAGGTTGGATTTGGATGGGAGTCCAAACAGTCCATTGGCATAGTGGTTTTCCCACATCGGGTTTCCACTATAAATCTGGTGTTATGTGATGCATGTTTGTGTGATTGCTTGTTTTGATTTGATTTCGTAGTTGGATTAAATTTTTAATACACACTGATTCACCCCCCCTCTTAGTGTCATGCTTAGTTCAACAATTGGTATCAGAGCCAAGTTCCTGAATAGGCTTAACCGACTAGGGTGATCTTGGAAGTGACACAATGGCAGGTGGTGAAGGCTTCTCATCAAACAAAGCACCATTGTTTGATGGAACTAATTACGCATTTTGGAGACTCAGGATGCAGACATATCTTTGTGCTTTGGGATACGACATTTGGGATTCAGTAAATAGTGGATACACAATACCCACCACTTCTCCAACCGATGTTGCTGGTAAGAAACTATTTGAGAATGACTCAAAAGCAAAGAATGCTATCATGTGTGGATTAGTGGACAACGAACTGGTAAATATTATGGGTTGTAAAATGATAAAGGAAATATGGGACAAACTGAAGAGCATTCATGAAGGAGACGTTAAGATCAAGGAGGCCAAGTTACAAACACATCGAGCTCAGTTCGAAGGATTAAAGATGAATGAGGATGAGAATATAGAGGCATATATGTTGAGAGTTAATGAAGTCATTAATGCGATTAGAGGACTCGATGAGGAAATCAAAGATTCTGTCATCGTGAAAAAGGTATTAAGGTCCCTTCCCCAAATATTTGATTCTAAAGTTTTAGCTATAGAAGAAGCTAAAGATCTGAATTCTTTTAGTATGGATGAGATGCATGGTTCTTTGACTGCATATGAGATGAGAATAGGAAAATCTAAACCCATAGACAGAGAAGCTGCTTTTAAAGCCCATAAAAATATGAAAGCAAAACAAGAATCTGAGGAAGAAGAGACATCAGATGAAATGGAAGCAAACTTTGTTCGAAAACTAAAAAGGGGAAAAGGAAAATACAGAGGAAAGTTATCGTTTAAATGTTTCAACTATGGAGGCATTGGGCATTTCGTAGCTAAATGTCCACTTAATGAGAAGAATATAAGTGATGAAGGATCGCACGGAGAAAGAAGTGATTGGAAGAAAAAATCAAATTTTAGAAAAGGCAACTTCAAGAAGAAAAGTTTCATCTCCAAGAAGGTCAGTTCATCAGAAGACAGCTCTAGTGAGGATTCTGAAAAAGAAATAGGTGAAGCTCTTTTCATGGCATTCGAAGAAGAAAAACTAGAAAAAGAATAGGAATGTGATGAAGAAGAAATTGATGCAGAAGTGAATTTGGAAGAGGAACTAATTGCAGCTCTGGATGAATTGAAGACAGAAAGAAAAAGGAATAAGAAAATTTCAAGAAAGCTTGAGGATGCAAATGAAATCATAACAAGTTTGAAAGTGCAGATAGAAGAATCCAAGAAGATCTCCGAAGATCTCGAAGTGCAAATAACCATGAAAATAGATTATTGCAGCAAGTTAGAAGAAGAGATTGTTGGTTTAAGGATGCAGCTAGAAGAGATGAATCAGAAAATTAGCTTTTATCACAAACGTGAAGAGAGTTCTATGAAGTTGGATAAGATCATAAAGAACCAGAAGACTACAGGCATCAAATTTGGTTTGGGTTTTGATGAAGGAGAATCATCAAATGGATCAAAGGCCACAAATGAAGAATCCACAAAGAATGAAGAAAAGAAACAGGTTAATCAAGCAAAAATGAATCATGCAAAGGAAAGCAATAATGCAAGGCACGAAAGGAGAATTGACAATGATGGTTTCACCAATGTCACACATCAAAGAAGAAGAAGATTTATGGCTCCTACAACAACATGGCAAAGACCACCACCCAGGTTCAATCATCCCTTTTCTAGTTACTTTTTTAAATGCAATGGTTATGGACATAAGATTTCAGATTGCAAGTATAATGTAGGACCAAGGAATTTTGCCAGTAGAAATGCTTTTTCACCTTTGATGGATTATGCAGTAGAATGTTATAACTGTCATAACTTTGGGCATATTGCAAGAAATTGTAGAAGTACATTTGCATCAAATCAATTTTAGGGAAGAAAATTTCAGCCAAATGGAATAAGACAAAATAGAAAATTTCTCGAAAAACATGCACAAGCTACTGAAAAAGAAAAGCCAAAACAAGAGCCCAAAACTGTAATCAAACCGGAGTGGAAAGAAAAAGAGCAACCTAAGGAAGAAAAGGAATCCTTGATCGTACAGATGACATTTAAAGCGTAGAATAAATCCGCACCATGGATACTTGATAGTGGATGCTCCAGTCATATGATAGGTGACAAACATAAATTTGAGAAGTTGCAGCAATATGAAGGTGGTTCAGTGAAATTCGGAAACAATGATGGAGCTAAGATAGTTGGCAGAGGTTCAGTTAAGATCAGTGATGGAAAAATCAGGTCAGAAGAAGTCTTGTTTGTGGTTGGTCTGAAGCATAACTTGTTGAGCGTAAGTCAGATTTGTGATAGAGGTCATGATGTGATCTTTAAGAAGCAGGGCTGTGAAATCAGAAAGGCAAATAGTGGGAAGTTGATAGCAGTTGGATCAAGGACATCTGGCAACCTGTACACTCTCTCGGAGACTTCAGAAGGAGCTTGCTTGATTGGACAGGAAGAAGAGAATTGGTTGTGGCACAAGAGGCTCGGTCATATCAGTTTTGACAACCTAGTAAAAATCAGTTCAAAGAAAGCAGTGAGAGATATTCCCACCATTGGCAAACCATCAAATAGCATTTGTGCTTCATGTCAAAAAGGGAAGCAAACTAGAGTCTCATTTAAAACAAAAGAGTACTACACGAGCAAACCTTTGGAACTAGTACATACTGATTTATGTGGACCCATGAGAATGCAAAGCATAAACGGTGACAAATATTTCATGTTGTGTATAGATGACTATTCCAGGATGACATGGGTATTGTTTTTGAAGCATAAATCAGAAGCTTTTGAGATGTTCAAGGTTTTCAAAAACCAAGTTGAGAATCAAACAAGAAAAATGATTAAATGTTTAAGGTCAGACAGAGGAGGAGAGTTCATTTCAGAGGATTTCATAGAGTATTGTGAAAAATATGGCATCAGGAGACAGTTTTCAGCAGCCAGGACACCTCAGCAGAATGGTGTGGTAGAAAGAAAGAACATGACAGTGCAGGAAATGGCATGGACTATGTTGACTGAGAGCAAAGTAGTAGATAGATTTTGGAAAGAGGTAGTCCATACTGTGATATACATCCAAAATAGGTGCATGTTGAGGATGCATGAAAGCAAAACTCCTTATGAGTTGTGGTTCGGTAAAAAGGCAACAACAAGATATTTTAAAGTTTTTGGCAGCAAGTGTTACATCAAAAGAACTGAAGAAAACCTTGGTAAGTTTGAAGATAGAGCGGATGAAGGTATTTTTCTTGGCTATTCATCAAAAAGCAAAGCTTACAAATGTTACAACAAGAGGCTAAGAAAAATTGTGGAAAGTGTCGATGTTAAAGTTGATGAAGGAAGGGAACGAGTAATTAGCTATGAAGAGAACTACCCAATTTATGAAGAGGTCATTGAAGGAGATGAGGAAGAGGAAATGAAAAAGAAACCAAGAATTGACTCAGAGGATTCAAAAAGTGATTCAAAATTGGAAGAAAACAAGAAATTCAAAATAGGTAGTTGGCAGAAAGATCATCCTAGAGAGCAAATAATTGGAGACCCCATAGTTGGTGTTCAGACAAGAAGAAGATTAGTAAGTAACTACTCTTTACTATCCAACATTGAGCCCAAAAATGTTGTCGAAGCAAGCAAAGATGAAAGTTGGGTAAAGGCAATAAATGAAGAATTAGATCAGATCGAGAAAAACAAGACTTGGGAGTTAGTACCAAGACCCGCAAATAAAAATGTAATCGGTACTAAATGGGTCTTTCAAAACAAATTGAATGAAGATGGATAGGTAGTCAAGAACAAAGCAAGATTGGTATGCAAAGGGTATGCACAAGTTGAAGGTATTGACTTCGAGGAAACCTTTGCACCTGTGGCCAGACTAGAGGCAATTAGAATATTTCTTGCTTTAGCAGTTTACAAGAATTTCAAAGTTTATCAAATGGATGTGAAATCAACATTTTTGAATGGGAAACTTGAAGAAGAGGTTTATATTGAGCAGCCAGATGGTTTTCAGCTTGGTGATGATCCCAACTTGGTTTGCAAGTTGAAGAAAGCGTTATATGGCTTAAAACAGGCACCTCGGGCATGGTATGCAAGGCTAGACAGTTATCTTACTCAGCAAGGGTTCAAGAAAGGTATGGTGGACAGTAATTTGTATGTCAAAATAGAAAATGGTCATCATATTGTTGTTGTTGTATACGTAGATGATATCATATTTGGCAGCAACAAAGATGAGTTGTGTAAAGATTTAGCAAATAAGATGCAGAAAGAGTTTGAAATGTCAATGATTGGTGAACTTTCATATTTTCTCGGATTGCAAGTTAATCAAAAGGAGAAGGGCATATTTATTTCTCAAATTAAATATGTGAAAGAGATGCTAAAAAAGTTCACAATGGAGGATTGCAAGCCAGTTAGCACTCCCATGACGACAGGTTGCAAGTTGAGCAAGGATGACAAATCTCCACCTGTTGATCAAACTATGTACAGATCCATGATTGGGAGCTTACTGTACTTGATAGCTACTAGACCAAACATTTTGTAGGTAGTATGCATGGTAGCATGATTTCAGGCTAGTCCCAAGGAGACTCATGTGACAGCAGTGAAGAGGATTTTTTGGTACCTCAAGGGTACTATGGAGTATGGGTTATGGTATCCGAAAGGTAAGGACTTCACCCTTATTGCGTATTCAGATGCAGATTGGGCAGGATGTGTAGATGATAGGAAGAGTACCAGTGGAGGTGCATTCTATCTTGGTGATAATCTTGTTGCGTGGCATAGCAAAAAGTAGGAGTCAGTCTCATTATCCATAGCAGAGGCAGAGTATATTGCAGCGACATCATGTTGTACACAGGTACTTTGGATGAAACAAACTTTGAAGGATCTTGGAATAAATTTTAGTGAGCCCATATCGATCATGTGTGACAATACAAGTGCAATCAATATCTCAAAGAATCCGGTTATGCATTCTCGCACAAAACATATTGCTATCCGGTACCATTTTTTGAAGGAGAAAGTTGCGAAAGGTGAGGTTAAGTTGGATTTTGTTCCAACAATAGAGCAAGTAGCGGATATCTTCACCAAACCATTGCCCAAGGAAGTCTTTGAGTACCTTCACAAGAAATTGGGAGTGGTCACACTTCCCAAGCATTGACTAGCTATCGGGGCCACATTCTCGGGGGGAGCATTTGTGTCTTTGTTTATCTTTTTGCTCATGTTTGTGATTCTTGCTAAGTGTAATAATTTTTGCTGAGAATGTTGTGCATGGACTCAGGGGAGTTTGTAGTAGCCCTTTGGTCTTGTTGTCAAAGGGGAGAAGAGTTATAGGAAATTGTGCATGTGTTGCCAACAATTCCAAAGGGGAGATTGTTGAGCAAGGTGCAATGATAGTATTGTCATTGTTGTCAACACACTCAGATGGATAGGTTGATGCAGTGGATAGTTGTTCGAAGGTTTTTCGGAGTATGTATAGTGGTGTTCAATGCTTATGAGGATGTTTTTGATGTTCGGGTGAAGTTGTTATAGGTTGTTCGTGCAAATTTGCAAAAGTTGCAAAAATCGTCAGGAAGTTGTCAAAGTAGCAAAATTGTCAAAGTTGCAAAAATCGTCAAAGTTGCAACAACGTCAATGGAATGTGTTGGACAGCCCAAGATACTATTTGGAGGTTTTTTGATCATTAGCAAGTGTGGTTGCAGTGTTGGAACGACGGTTGCTTCGTCGGTGCATTGTTGGTCAGTTTCATGCTTTATGTGATAGGTGTAAAATCTGCGTTGGAGGTCACTTTATGGGAGGAATATTAAGCAATCCGTGAGGAATTGGACCTCAAATGTTTTATTGGAGGTATCTGGATATATTGAGAGCTTAAGTTTTAAATTTCAGCCCAAATGGAGTTTGGAAGAAGAAACGGTGAGCGTTGCAAAATGGCTCTGGAGCACTTTTTCTAGTTTATGTGACGTGTAAAATCAGCGTCAGAGGCCACTTTGTCGGAGGTACTGCGAATAATCCGTGAAGAGTTAAAATCTAAAATTTAAACTGAAGGTAGTCGGTTTATCCAAGAATATATGTTTCAATTTTTAGCCCGTTTGGAAATTTGAGGAGGAAGTTATGACTGTTACAAAAAGCCCTGTCAGCTCTTTTTGGCAATTTTGGCAGTTTCTAAGAATATAACGGTTGAGTGGTACTTTTGTGTAACTGAAAAAAAAGAGCTATGTTTTTTAATGTGAAGCATATATATGTTTTAAAATAAAAGGGAGAAGAGGGTTTTTTTGGAGAAAGGACTGTCGGTGCATGTTGTGAAGAATTTTTTTCTTTGGCATTTTGATTGAAAAAATGTGCAAGGTGTGAGATAATCAATGTGCAGAGTTGAGAAGATTGAAAAGGTTAGACAAAATATTTTAGAGGAGAATATTTGTGAGCTAGACCACTCAGGGTCTTTTGATGAGATTTAAAACTTTTATCGAGCTTTTTAAATTTGTCGGGTCGGTGCTTGGCAACAAGGGTCGGTGCTCCTTGCAGTTGGTGTTGCTAAAGTCCGGGTTGGTTGGTGCCATTCCCTATAGTTGGTGCTGCAAAAATATTGTAAAGACCAAATATTTTTGAGGCTGGATTTGGATGGGAGTCCAAACAGTCCATTGGCACAGTGGTTTTCCCACATCGGGTTTCCACTATAAATCTGGTGTTATGTGATGCATGTTTGTGTGATTGCTTGTTTTGATTTGATTTCGTAGTTGGATTAAATTTTTAATACACACTGATTCACCCCCCTCTCAGTGTCACGCTTAGTTCAACACAATTTATTTCCAAGTATTCTTAGGTAGCACATTGATGTTGGATCCTCCATCCATGATGACTTGCATCAGCTTGTGCCCCAAGATTTCCATATGGACTAATGCGGGTTTCTTCCCAATATAAATCATCGATTTGTTGGACATTTTGAGTCCATAAATTTTTCATTGATGTCAAGGCATGAATTTTTCATTGATTCCAAGAAGTGAACTACCATTAATGCCAAAAGTTCAACAAGGAGCAATGCAAGAGGTTGATGAGCTCCATAATGTTTATTTCTAAATATTATGTGGAGCATAATTTTGAAGGTTTTAAAGATTTTTATTAAAACCTATGATGGCAAAAATAAATGGTTTTTATTTAAAACCAATGGATAGACCTAAGGACATTAAATAAATTATAATTAATTGTAATAATTTCATTATAAATTAATTTGTAAGTTAATTTAATTAACCTATGGTTATTAAATTAATTATAAGTTAATTATAATAATTTTATTATTAATTAAATTATAATATATTTTAATTTACCCTAAGGTTAGGGTTGCAAGGCAAATCAATATGCACCAACGTTTAAATTCAAGGTGGCATAATGGTATAAAAACCACATGCCTTAATGTCATTTAATCATCCTTCGTTTGAATGAAAAAAGAGGCCAGCATGTAATTTGATGCAATTCGTGCGAGGAACAATACAAAGCCTTTTGCCTTCAGAACCAGCGAAGGAATAACTTTAGTGTGGGCTAAAACCTCATATCCACCTGGTAGCATGGCCTAGTGGCAAGTGGTCGAGGGCTAAGGCGTTGGACGCGAAAAGACCCGTGATCTATTATCGATGGTAGTTTTTGAAGCGTGTTTTGCTTGGGCATTGAAGGAAGTAGCATGTGATAATTTTGGGTTTAGGAACCAAAAGGAAGGGTAAAGATCACGTGGTGCTATTTTATCCCAAAGTGAGCACCTAGCGCATGCGGTAGCCAAGGCCATGGCTTGGGCGCAAGGGGAGGCATCATCGTGAGTTCAAGTCTCACCAAGGCAAAGGTAATAAATTTTTAGTATATTTTGTGATGCCTAAGGTTTTGACATAAGGTCCTAGGGAGTTAAAAAGGGTAGATAAAATGCATTTTTAATTTATCATTATTTTGGTTAATTGGAGGAATAAGGAGTTAGCTTTATTTTTAATAAAGTCTTTTTGACATATTGGCTTATTGGAGAAATAAGTGGATTAAAGTTTTGGTTAAATTTTGAGAGGACTTCTTGCCATTGAGTTGTTTTGAGAAGGTGATTTTATTGACATTATTTATGTTGTTGGATATTATTTTAACTGGAAGATTATAAGGTGTAACTGGTCAATTATTTTTTTATATGTTGATGAATGCTTTCTCCAATATGGAGTGATAAGGTGTATGCATGTTTTGATATTTACATTGTACTTTTGAGAGATTTTATCATCTTCTAACTTCCTTGAGCTTGGCAAATAAGTGTTTGTGGTTGTGGCATATTTTTGAGGTTTCTTCATCATCAAGAAAAAGGTATAGGCACATTCTTCCATAGTTGAGTTGATTGATTGTTTTCTAAAAAACAAGATTTGGAGTGAAAAGGATTTGGTTAGGATTTCATTATTGAGTTGTTGAGCCATTGTGAAATAAATGCTATGCACCTTGGTTTATAAGAATTGTTGTTTAAGTGAATGGTTGAGTGAAGAACTTGAACTAGGGTTTGGAAAGAACATAAGTATCATGTTATGTGAGAGTGGTTTATAAAGCATTGTTGGAAATATTTGAGTGAGTATTCATATGCTTGGACTAGTGTTTGTGAGCAAGGATTATTTTATTAAGTGATTGATTGAGCATTGTGATGAGAGTAGAGCATATTGAGTCTCTAACAATTCTCTTTATTTTTCTATGATATTGGACAAGTTATAGTTTTGAAGTTTTCAAAATATTTAAGGCAAGTCTTAGAGAAGACTTGTGGACAAATTTGTGTGAGCTTTTGTGAAAGCTTACAATACATATTGAGGACAGATTTTGGTGCAGATTTAAGGATAGGTTTGTGCCAGACCAGAGATAGATATTGAGGATAGATTTGTGCTAGACAAAAAGACTATGTTTAGTATAGATTTGAGATAGAGCTTTGGAGGTGATAGAGTTGAGGACAAAGGTCTTCAACTAGAGCAAGGAGGACAGGTGTCTTCTGTGGATAGAGTTCCATTTGCTAAGGGTAGTGGAGACAGAGGTCTTCTAGAGGATCACCAACCAGAGAAGAGTTAGGATATTGGATTCTTTTATGGATAGAGATCCACAAACTTGATTAGGGGATTGGTATCTCCTTTGGACAGAGGTACATAAAAATTGTAGGGAAAGGATTCCCAAGAGAATTTATTTGAGAAAAATTTATAAGAGATATTTTCTCTATGGAGTAGCCCACATTGGGTGAACCACGTATAAATCATATCTCTCATGTGTCTGAAGCTTTCTGTGATATTTACTACTTTAATATTGTTGATGTTATCATTTGGATTAAAAAGCAAAAAAAATTAGCTTATACTGTTCATCCCCCTCTCAGTATAATCACATGTTGTTCACAATATGGTAGGATCCATAGAGTAATTCTTTTTTTCCTCTTCCTTTATTGGCTATATTTCTACCTCCATCACCTTATGAGGCTTTATGTCTTCTACCATCACTTTATGTAATTATGGGATGGCTTCTAGAAAACTTGCCATCTTAATTTTGACTATCATATTTAAAACTTGTGCTACTAAATTTTACACAACCACTTTGTATTCCAATGGTTTATTTAACTCTTTTTCTTTCACTATTCTCAATTATTTTGCCTTCTTTGCTTCTTCATCAAGTACCCTCTTTGCTACTTTCCATTGCTTATTTTCTTTGGTAGGTTCAAGATACCTTACCTTCCTAGCTTGATTCCTTGTCATGGATAGCACTTCTTTGGCCTCCTCGCTAACTGGAGGTACCTCTATGTCTAAAAAATTCACATTCTATAGATTACTAGAAATCATTTGCTTTGGACAATTCACTTCCATGTGGTTTCCTGGACCACACCATCTACACATGTGTGTAGTATTTGTCTATTGTGTCTCCTATTATTGGGGTGACGGATAATTCTTCGTAAAATACCCACACTCTTGGTAATTATGACACTATATGATTAGTATTCCATCTGAATCATATTGCAAGCAACTCTATCCTCCTTACCGGTTGCATTGATACATTCTTCTCCCTCTATAGCTATTCCTATAACCGCCACTAGTGGCTTGCTAGCCACTCCCTTGAGGTTTTGTTTTCTCCTCTTATTCTTGGATAGAGAGAACCTATGGGTGCACCTTTGATTAAATGGATATTATATCACTTCATGTCCAAGTACATTACAAATGTGGCAATAATTATTGTGAGGACAGGCCACATTCATGTGACCTTCAAACTTGCAATATGTACACCAAATGTCCTTTCGATCTTTCTTGACTTTTCCTTTCACCTCTTTAATTAATTTTTCAAATTCCTTCTGGAATGACTATACTTTCTAATGTATTGTATCATCTTCCTCACTCTTTGAATCATTGCATCTTACATGTGTTATCATCCCTACGATTGTTTGTTTAGCCTCACTTTAAAAATTCTTTGCATTTTCTAAGGCTTATTCATATGTGGCTAATGGAACTACATTCATCTTCTTCTTGTATCTAGATAACAACCCATCTACAAACTATATTTTTACTAGCACATCTGCAAAAGGCATTTGCATATTATCCACTAGTTTCTTCAATCAATGATTGTATGACTTCACATCTTCATCAACTTTTTGCTTCATGGCATAAAGTTTAGTTGTGATATCTCCACCGTCCTTCAAAGGGTAAATTTCCTTGATGAATGCATATTTCATTGTATTCCAAGCATGGAAGTTTGGTGTATTCTACCATTTTAATATCTGATCTATGGCCAGTCCTCGTAATATGTTAGGAAATAGATGCAACCATTCATCTGGTTGGTCTACACCATTTGCTCTCCAAATGGTTATACATGTCTCGATATATCTTGTTGGGTCTTCCTTTCCTTCCCCCATAAAAGGTGGGCATATTTTCTTTCCTACATGATTTCCTACGTGGGCCATTCATGGTGTTTCTTCTTCTTCACTTGACAAAATATCACCTAAAATTCTTGATTGATTCCACCTTATAGGTGACTCACTTTGTTGGTCCTCATCGAAACCATCTACGTGAGGAATATTGTATTCACCAAATAGTCATCTACCAACCTCCTATGCATCTTAACTTTGTGACCTCCTTCATTAGTGTGTAGGTTTTGGCATTGGTACTTCCTCCTGAGACCTCGTGTGTTGTTGTTGTGGTGCCTAACTCCCATCCACCGCACTCCTTTGTAACCTATCTGCCACTTTCTCAAGTGTTACCATCCACTCACCTTGATTTTGCATATTTTCCTAATAAACATATTCTCTTACATAAATTTTCTACTCAACTCTCGATGCTTCTTGTTCCTCTCTCTTCGTATCGATCAACAATGTATCCAACCTCTCAATGTCTACTTCGTCAGATGTCGATACTTGCTCCATTACTGGTTCATGTGTATTGTGTTCAACACTGTTCACATTTCCTCTTTGAGAAATTCTTGTGCTCCTTATAACTAGGATTTCCTCTCCTTTATCCCATCTCCTACACCTTTGTAGACTTGTGTCTGTCATTCACCTCCAATTTGTGTACTCACAATTTGTCACTTTTGTAAAATCTTCTTAATTGCAAGAATTTTGACCACTTTTAAAAAAAATGCCAAAGTTTGATAAGGCAATGACACCAATTGTATATCTCTTTTATGCTACCTGATTGATCAATAGATCCTTTAAACTACAACAATGATGCCCAATATAGCACTATTTTAGGTCCTCCATGATCTTCCAAAATGATAATGCGTTCCTTCAATTACATCAATATGATCCGATTTAATAGGAAATGATGCAAAATGTAGAGATAGTGATGTAGTATTCCTAATGAGGAGGTGATTTTGAGGCTTTGTAATAATCACCAAAGTCTCATAACCTAGCTTGCACAAATAGTACAACTTGTACGATCTTCATCGTACACTATGTCAAATTTTCAAAATAGCTTGTATGGTCACCAAATCATACATTTGTACAATACAAGTTGTAAAAAACTATACCTTGCATGATTTGGTACTCATCCAACTCCATGTAATAGGTTTTTCAAGTTAAATCGATCAGTTTTGTAATCAATTTCTCCAAACTAGCAATATTTCCTTATTTGGCAAGTTTTGGGTTGCAGCTTTGTTACCAAATCAGGTAAAAAAATAGCTTGTACACTTTGGTATAGAATTTGTATGGTTTGTACAAACCCTTGCTAAAACTAATATTTAGATCTATTACTTTTGCATCATAAATCCTTCCAAGACAGGTTTTGGAAAGTTTCTATGTGTCAATTGCTCCAAGTCTTCCTAATATGCAAACCCTATTCACTAGTAATGAATTGTATTCACCATGGAAGATTCAAAAAATTGTACAAATACCTAGGGATATTAGGGTATGGTTGTAATTTATCATATAATCAATTACATTATTCTCACAAATTCTATAATGTAACCAAGATCATTCATAATGCAATTCCATCCATCTAATATGCTAAGATAAGCATTAAACATTAAATACATAACCTACAACAATCAGAATGTATGGTGGAATTCACAAGAGTAATAAAATGAAGAGAACTATTGTAATATCTATATTAGGAGTAATCATACAACATATAGCTTGTAGACACCAAAAACATATCATTTTATATCCAAGTTTTGATGTCTCCCAATTTTCATCCAATTTCTCCAAATTCTTCTTATATCTCTTCAATATCTTCAAATTCATCTAAATGCTCATTCACTATTCATTTTTCATTGTTCACTATTCACTATTCACTATTAACTATTCACTATTCACTATTCACTATTCACTATTCACTATTCACTATTCACTATTCATTGTTCACTATTCACTGTTCACTATTCACTATTCATGATTCACTATTCATTGTTCATTGTTCACTATTCACTATTCATTGTTCATTGTTCACTGTTCACTATTCACTATTCATGAATTTAATATTTTCTAAATCCATTTTTAATACCTAATCCACATAAGCTCAAGTCAATGATTCTATATTCTAGAACCACCCACTCAACATTCCCTACACCCACCTCCTCACATGCTTGTGCTCAAGTCAAGGGTTCTAGATTAGTCCTATTCCACATTTTCTACACCTACCACCACTCATGCATACCCAAGTCAAGGGTTATATATTAGTCTTATTCCACATTTTCTACACCTACCACCACTCATGCATATCCAAGTCAAGGGTTCTAGATTAGTCCTATTCCATATTTTCTACACCCACCACCACTCATGCATACCCAAGTCAAGGATTCTTTCTTTCATACCAACCCACTTAACAATTTTATATTCTTTCACTCACCCTAAGTCTTCCCTTACCAACCCACTTAAAAATTTTATATTCTTTCACTCATCCTAAGTCTTCCCTTACCAACCCACTTAACAATTTTATATTCTTTCACCCACCCAAAAGTCTTCTATGCCAACACATTCAAAATTTAATATTCTTCACCTACCTTGTCTTGTCTCCCACTATGTCAACTCATATGCCACATCATCCTCACCCCCCATCTCTTCTAAAATTCTATAAATAGCCCCCTCACTCCCTTCATTGGCATGAATGAAGGAGGAAGCAAGGAGAGCATATCATCATTCTATAGGAGTTGTAAGAATAACATCCTTTTAATGTTTTTATTTGGCTTATCATTTGTATTACTAATGCATTTGCATATGTAAATGGGTGCTACTAATAGCTTCTTTGTTTTGCATGTGTGTAGTATTGTAGGTATATCATTCATCTACAATAGCCTTTCAAATATTTGTACCCTCACAAGCATCTAAAACATGATATCTCTTCATCACAAACTATTATGGGAAAGAGGCATATACACCATTGTCATTGTACATGCCCTTGGAGGTATTTTTTTAATTTAAAGAGACAAAGAGTTGTGTTTCTACATTGTAAAAAGAATATATTTACAATAAAATTCATTAGATACATTGCTCTCTTTGTCTTTGTTTTTTAGATGTTAATGGTGGCTTCTTATCTCTACAAAATGGCATACCCGGTGGGACCCTTCCCTTGACCTTCACTTTGTCCTTGTTGAGTTTCAATTTATACTAGTTATAGGGATAAAGTGTAGGTTTCTTTTATGCAATTTTGCTCCTACTTTCAACTAATGTTGCATATTTTTCCTAACTGTTGTTTTCTATTGTTTTGAAGGAAAAAGTTGGGATCACCTTGGTAGATACGGTCTCACACTTCTATACCACATGTGCAGTGATGGTTTCATTCCAAAAGGTGTAAACTTGCAACATCTACATAGGCTTCCAGCTAAGTCCTCCTTCTTTGTTCTCAAATTTTTTTGACAACATAATTTGGGTTTCTCTTTTCATACATAAGCTTCTTTAGGCTTAGATTATTTTTTAGGTTCAATTCACATATCTGTCTAGCATAGTTTGTTCCTAAGATCTTTCTTATTAACAAAATTAGCCTCATTAGGCTCCCCTTTTAGCACACTTTGCCTCCTTGGGCTCTTTCCACAATTACAAGATTCCTTAGGCTTCTCTATTTTACCACACTTAGCCTCCTTACGCTCCCCTTTTAACACAATTTTCCTCCTTGGGATATTTCACAATTACAAGCCTCCTTAGGCTTCTCTAATTTACAACAATTAACCTCCTTAGGCTCCCATTTTAACACACTTTGCCTCCTTAGGCTCCTTCCACAATTACAAGCCTCCTTAGGTTTCTCTCTTTTACCACACTTAGCCTCCTTAGGCTCCCATTTTAGCATAATTTGCCTCCTTGGGTTCTTTCCAAAATTGCAATCCTCCTTAGGCTTCTCTATTTTACCACACTTAGCCTCCTTAGGCTCCCCTTTTAGCACACTTTACCCCCTTGGGCCTTACTTTTTCCACAAGCCTCCTTAGGCTCCCCTTTTAGCACACTTTGCCCCCTTGGGCTCTTTTCACAATTACAAGCCTCCTTAGGCTTCTCTCTTCTACCACACTTAGCCTCCTTGGGCTTATTTTACACATACATCTAGCTTATCTTACCCCCTTAGGCCTTACTTTTTCCACAAGCCTCCTTAGGCTTATCTCTTTTACCACACAACCTCCTTAAGCCCCTATTTTAGCACACTTTTCCTCCTTGGGCTCTTTCCATAATTACAAGCCTCCCGAATCTTCTCTCTTTTACCACACTTAGCCTCCTCAGGCTCCCATTTAGCACACTTTACCCCCTTGGGATCTTTCCACAATTATAAGCCTCCTTATAATTCTCTCTTCTACCATACTTAGCCTCCTTAGTCTCCCCTTTTAGCACACTTTTCCTCCTTGGTCTCCTTCGACAATTACAAGCCTCCTTAGGCTTCTCTCTTTTACCACACTTAGCCTCCTTAGGCTCCCCTTTTAGCACACTTTGCCTCCTTGGGATCTTTCCACAATTACAAGCCTCCTTAGGCTTCTCTCTTTTACCACACTTAGCCTCCTTAGGCTCCCCTTTTAGCACACTTTCCTCCTTGGGCCTTACTTTTTCCACAAGACTCCTTAGGCTCCTATTTTAGCACACTTTGCCCTCGTAGGCTCTTTTCACAATTACAAGCCTCCTTAGGCTTCTCTCTTCTACCACACTTGGCCTCCTTGGGCTTCTTTTGCATATACATCTAGCTTAGCTTACCCCCTTGGGCCTTAATTTTTGCATAAGTCTCCTTATGCTTATCTCTTTTACCACACTTAGCCTCCTTAGGCTCCCCTTTTAGCACACTTTACCTCATTGGGATCTTTCCACAATTACAAGCCTCCTTACGCTTCTCTATTTTACCACACTTATCCTCCTTAGGCTCTCCTTTAGCACACTTTGCCTCCTTGGGCTCTTTCCACAATTACAAGCCTCCTTAGGCTTCTCTATTTTACCACACTTAACCTCCTTAGTCTCCCATTTTAGCACAATTTTCCTCCTTGGGCTCCTTCCAAAATTACAAACCTCCTTAAATTTCTCTCTTTTACCATACTTAGCCTCCTTAGGATCCCCTTTTAGCACACTTTGCATCCTTGGGATATTTACACAATTATAAGCCTCCTAAGGCTTCTCTCTTTTACCACACTTAGCCTTCTTAGGCTCCCCTTTTAGCACACTTTACCCCCTTGGGCCTTCCTTTTTCCACAAGCCTCCTTAGACTCCTCTTTCAGCACACTTTACCCCCTTGGTTTTCTTTTCACAATTACAAGCCTCCTTAGGCTTATCTCTTCTACTACACTTGGACTTATTGGGATTATTTTACACATACATCTAGCTTAGATTACCCCCTTGGGCCTTATGTTTTCCACAAGCCTCCTTAGGCTTATCTCTTTTACCACACTTAGCCTCCTTAGGCTCCCATTTTACCACACTTTGCCTCCTTGGGATATTTTCAAAATTACAAGTCTCCTTAGGCTTCTCTCTTTTACCATACTTAGCCTCCTTAGGCTCCTCTTTAGCATTCTTTACCTCCTTGGGCTCTTTCCACAATTACAAGCCTCCTTAGGCTTTTCTTTTTTACCACACTTAGCCTCCTTAGGCTTCTCTTGTTTACCACACTTAGCCTCCTTAGGCTCTGCTTTTAGCACATTTTACCCCTTGGGCTATTTTCACAATTACAAGCCTCCTTAGGCTTCTTTCTCCTACCACACTTGGCCTCCTTGGGCTTCTTTTACACACACATCTATCTTAGCTTGCCCCCTTGGGCCTTACTTTTCCCACCCACACAAGCCTCCTTAGGCTCCTCTTTTAGCACACTTTGCCCCCTTGGGCTCTTTTCACAATTACAAGCCTCCTTAGGCTTCTCTCTTCTACCACACTTGGCCTCCTTGGGCTTCTTTTACACACACATATAGCTTAGCTTACCCTCTTAGGCCTTACTTTTCCTACACACACAAGCCTCCTTAGGCTCCTCTTTTAGCACACTTCACCCCCTTGGGCTCTTTTAACAATTACAAGTCTCCTTAGGCTTCTCTCCTACAAAACTTGGTCTTCTTGGACCTTACTTTTTCCATGCACATAAGCCTCCTTAGGCTTCCCTTTTAACACACCTTGCCCCTCTTGGGCTCTATTTATTACACACACATAAGCCTCCTTTCCCTTAACGCACACACAACAACCCTTTTTTGAGTTTGCTCTCCTTAGTTAGAATAATTAGCTTCACTTGCATCTTTAATTTTAGCATTTTTATTTATTTGGTAATTCTAGATAGCTTTTGTTTTTTAACTTTCTTTCCTTTTAGCATAGATTTCCAAATTCTTGTTATAAAGAGACTAAGAAATAGCAATAATTAGCTTTTGTTTCTATTTTTTTTATAAATTATTGGTACCTCTTAGGATTGCAATGCATTAACATAACTCCTTTTGTGTGAGTAACTTTTGGCCATCTTTTTTGTCCTATGGTTTCAACTCAAAGCCAAGTCCGAGATTTAAACCAGATCACTATGGATCCTACCCTACCATATTCCACTACACCCAACCTAACACCTATGAGTGAATATTTAGTCACTCTAGGTACCTCTTCTTTATGACACAACCTCTTTCCTCCTAACACCCATCATAATTATGATGTTTATCCCATTATTACCATAATGGCCAATGTCAAGACCACTTCTTCACATACCTCTAGAGAAGGTACTCCAACCTACACCCAATAAAATCCCTCACCCTTTGATCCATTGACATCTACCTTACCCTTAATCACCATCCCCCAGCCCCCATTGGCTTCCACCACTACTCTTGACCTTTTATCTCAACCCCTTATTGATTATCCTACCACCCAAACATTTACTCAATCCTCTACTTTTGTGCCACCCTTGATCCAACAACTAATGGCTCAACCTCAAATTAATGTAGTTACCCACTCCATCATCCCCCCTTCCACTTCAACCTTTGTCACTACTAGTGCTACACCTTCTCAACCATATTCTTCCACACTCCCCACCCAACCCAATGCTAGCATTACTTCACCCTATACCACAACTTACCATATGCCAATTTGTGACCTTGGTGTTTCCATTCCTAGCCTTCCACCTCCAACCAATCCTCTTCTTGCTTTAGCCTCACAACCACCTACTAATCCAAATCCTCCTCTCCAATATAATACTACTCAAACTCAACCACCACCTCAAATCCAAATACCATCTAATTTCTCTATTCCACAACAAGCCCCTAACCTTACCCAACAACACATACCCTCCCCTCAATATCAAAATAAATCCTTTGTATCACCATAACAATCTCCCTCTAATCCTCCTATCCAACCTCCTCATTCTCAAAAACCACCCCAATCACCTCAATGGCCTCAATAATATTCTTAATATAACCCCCAAAATTTAGCCACATATCCCCAATACCAATACCCATCATCTCAAGTTCCTCAACCTCCTTTCCAAACTCAACATACCTCATCCCAAATTTATCAATCCCCTCCTTCACAAGTCCCTTAACCATCTCCTTTTTCCCAAACTACATTCATTCCATCCTAGATATATCAATCCCTACCTCAACAACTTACCCCAAATCCCCTTTCTCAACCTTCTTATCCCCAACATAAAAATTCCCTCCAACAGCCATACCAACCCTATCAATCTCCTCCTTTACAGGTCCCTCAACCTCCTCCCCAACCTCAACCCACACAGTCCCAAATATCTCAATATTATACCTTACAAGTACCTCAACCCCCTATTCAATCGCACTCAAACCCCTCTCATCCAAATCCATATTTTAAATCCCCTAGGACCTACTTCAAAATTACCACCCATACCCATCTTCCTCCCCCTACCCTTCACAATCCATACCACCTCAACCTAACACCCATACTTATACTTCATAACCATCCAATTGTACCACTACCATTCTTAATACCGCTTACAATCTCACATCTTCCTCACCTATGTTGTAGCCAACCTCGTAATATGAGATACCATGACTTATCAGTCGCATGAATGCATTGGAACTTCAAACTACACGTATAGGATACTAAAATCCCACCCTTAGCTAAATTTATACCCAACATATTCATCCATTTGTACCTACCACAATATACCCCTATAAATTTGAGTTACCCAAACTTGACCCTTTTACAGGATAGGGAGATCAAAAAAAAAATTGAGCAAATATCTGAATGATTGTTTCCTTATTAGTGGTAGTGACCATCTCCTTCTTCATACCTTTTCCATATACCTAAGTGGCACTACTCTCGAATGGTATAATGCTTTACCACAACATAGCATTTATACCTTTGAACAATTAGCCAATCTCTTTCTTGAACACTTCACCCTCTTAGTCAAGAATAAAACTAACCTCACTGATATCTACAAACTTAAACAATTTGATGATGAATCTATTCTTGATTATGGAGCTCGATGGCAAGCTATTATTAATGAACTTCCATTTTCCTTGCCTATCACTAAGTTAACCTACCTCTTCACTCATAGTTACAACAAGCACATTTTATTACTCTTATAATTACAACAATATAGGACCTTTAAAGAGGCGTTAGCCCAAGCTAAGGTCATTGAGAATATTAAGATCTAAGAGGGTGTCATAAAACATAAAAAGAAAGAGTGGAACAACAAAAATCAAAAGGGTAATACCACTTCCTCCAAATCACCCCAAGTCAATCAAGTTGTCCTTACCACACCACCTCCTACCACCACTATCCAACCTCCTCCACAACCCCAACCCCAACCAACACCTCAACCATTCTCCACCCAAACCTTGACCTCCACTTTCACATCTCAACCTTCAAATAGGTCTTATCAAGTGCTAATATAAGAGTTTACTCCCCTTTTTTATCCTTTAGCCAACATATTTCATCACTTCATCAAATCCCAAGCCCTTGCCTTACTCAAAATTAAGCCTCTTTATGACCCCAATATGCCCTTACCTCAATCCTACAAAGCACATCTTTACTAAGTCTATCATCGTCAACCAGGTCACGACATTGAACATTGTATTCAATTTTAAAATGTGGTCCAAGATATAATAGAACAGGGGGACATTCATATTGAAAATCTCGTAGCTCCCCCTAATCAAAACCTTGGGATCTATCAAAACCCTTTACCCCAACACACTACTACTTCCACATCTTCTACACCCCCTAATCAAGTTAATCACGTTGACCATAAACTTGACTTCATTGAAATTTTGCATGTGACCACTCAAATTAAATGCCAATCCAACCACCAACATCCTTCTCAAACCTAATATCAAACTCAATCCCTAAATTCTCCATTCGATCTTCAACAACCACCAACCCCCATTATTACCATAGCTTCCAAACAAACCCCTCCTAAACCTATCCTTACCCTTACCCAAAAATTAACCAACTGCCTTAAACTTGCCCCTACTAAAATTTCCATCTATGATATTATCCAACAATCCCCTACCCATTGAGAGGCTTTAATGGAAATCCTAAAAGTAATTGATGTTCCTCCTCAAGATCCACAAGCTTTTACCAATTTTATAGGCCATATTCGCACATGCACCGAATCCACTATTGCCTTTTACAATTATGAGATTAAGGCAATGCCTATGGGGGTGCCTAATCCCCCATGCATATTATTGCTTCAATTAATGGCTTATCCTCTAAGAGGGTCTTGTTTGACACAATATCTTCCATTAGTATTATTACATCGGTGGCCCTTAAGCACCTCAAAATTCCCTCTTCCTATATAATCCATACTGATTTCACCCTTTGTGCCTTCAATGATACCCTTTGCCCTACCTTAGGGATTGTAGTCCTACCTATCCAAGTCAGCCCTAAGACCATTCATACCCTACTATACATCCTTGAGGGAGAAATGCAGTACAACATTCTCTTGGGATGACCATGGATCCGAGAGATGCGATGTGTTCCATATACTCTACATCATTGCTTAAAGTTTGTGCATGATGGTCTTATCCATTGCATACTAGTAGATGATGAACCGTTTAAGTACTGCAACTTAATCATTAATTCCTCCCAACCTTCACTACCCACCACCCACTTTTACCTCACCCCTAATACCAATACCCCTACCTCCTCACCCATACCCCAAATTGTTTCTCATGTCTTGACCTCAATAGAGGCTCACTCACCCACCTCCTCCCAAACCCTAAATCCTATACCTACCCAAACACCCCTTTCATTACTTGAAACCATAGGACATTATCCTAATCCTCTCACTAACCCTACCCCAGATCCTACCACTCCTACTTGCCAAGAAGAGGATCCCCATGCCTCACACCATACACCAATTAACCCTACATCGGTAACACCAAAAACTTCCCCAAATATTACCCCTTCATCAACCTCATCTAAGCCTATTTCAGCTACTTTGCCCCACAACACACCTATCCTTTCTGTAACCCCCATATCCTCTCACCCTACAATCCCACACATCACAGTACATATGTCCAATACGGCCATAGGTGAATATCTTGTACATAATGTAAATATTAAAAATTTACCATGTGTAGAGTCTATTAGAGATTTTGGTAGACCCCATGATATACTTGTAGTTATAGATGCTATTGTGTCCTTAGAATCATCCTCTAGCCATACTAATTTTGACACACCCACATTACCATCCACTTCCATTTGACCCCAAGACCGATTTTGTGCTAGTGTCGGTTTCCTCTCCAAGCCATATTTTATCCTATATTATTTTCAAAAATTTCATTGGTAGGGCCTTGGCCTAGGATGATATGAACAAGGCACCCACACCCTTATTGACCCTCTAGGTCAATTACCCAATACTCTAGCCGGCCTTGGATATACAGATATGCATTCCTTTTTCTTCCTTCACCAACTCTCCTTCTACCTACAAAGAGGATGAGGAGGAGATACCCTACCCTAATATATCACCTTCCTCACACCCTTCGATCCTCATGATATTTTTTTATCTCTCCACTCCTCTTCAACTTACGACTAAGCTTGAACATCTATTATCTATTCAACCCAACACCATTGATATGAGCTATATTTATACTCTCCCAACTCTAGATGACTTCATATTTATACAATAGATCATTCCCTACACTCTTAATTACATATCATCCTCTCTCCCTACTATATGCACTACTAATTCATTTGATACTCCACCCACACTTATATATGCCAATGACCCACTCATGATACCTACACCACATCAATTGGAGGAGGGTTATCATATGCTAATTGAAGAAACCTTAGATGTTGATCTTAGTTCCGACCCTACCAATCCACAGATAGTCAAACTAGGAAAAGGTCTTTCTGAGGAAGATCAATAATGATTTATTGCACTCCTAAAATAATACAAGTAGGTATTTGCTTGGTCCTATAAAGATATGTTTGGCCTTGATCCTAATTTAGTGGTCCACAATATTGTGTTAAGTCCTGATGTTCGACCTATTAAATAAAAATTGTGGAAACTACATCCTACCATTGCCCTCATGGTAAAATATGAATTACAAAAACTACTTCATGCGGGATTTATACAACCCATAGACTATCCCAAGTGGGTTGCTAATATGGTACCCATTTCTAAACCCAACAGGGGGATACACGTATGCACTGAATTTCGAGATCTTTAAAAAGTGTCCCAAAGATGATTTTCCACTACCTAATATAGACACACTAGTATATGCTATAGATAGACATAAAATTTTATCCCTCATGGATAGTTTATTGGGTTATAACCAAATCTAAGTTAATCCTTCTGATTAGCACAAATATCTTTTAATACTCCTTGGGAAACCTTTTGTTATAAAGTAAAGCCCTTTGGACTCAAAAATATTGGTGCCACATACCAAAGAGCCATGACTTATATTTTTCATGATTACATGCATAAGCTTATGGATGATTATGTCGATGAACTCCTTGCTAAATCTAAGCATTGACATGACCACATTGATGTTCTACGAAAAGTCTTTGATCAACTTCTAGAACACAATGTTAGACTCAATCCTAAGAAATGTGTCTTCGATGTTACCTTATGAAAGCTCCTAGGTTTTATCATTTCCAAAGAAGGCATTCGAGTGGATCCCAATAAATTTAAAGCAATAATGGATATGCATCCTCCTAGAAACCTTAAATAATTAAGGGGATTTCAAAGCAAGATCCAAGCCATTCGATGATTTATAGCTCAATTATCTGATAAATACAAGCCCTTTAATCACATTTTACAAAAGGGAGTTAATTTTAAACAGACGTTTGAATGCCAGGCTACTTTTGATAATATCAAATGATACCTTGTATCCCCTCCAGTTCTCACTCTTCCCAAACCTGATATTCTCTTCCTCTTGTACATATTTGCCATCGATTTTGTCCTAGGGATAATGCTCGCACAAAATAATGATCTAAACTATGAGCAAGACATATATTACTTGATTCATACACTTTTTAGTTATGAGATATGCTATCCTTATGTCAAAAAATTATGCCTTACTATAGTATTTACCACCAATAAATTATGATACTATATGCTAAATCATACTACATATGTGGTGGCTAAATAAAACCCCTCACGATGTATGATGAGTCGCACATATACCAATAGTAGAATTGCCAAATGGATCATGTTCCTTAGTGAGTTTGATATAGAATTTATTAGCAAAAAATCCATAAAGGATCAGGTCATTTCTGATCAACTTGCAGAAGCTCTACCTAATTATGAACCTCTTAAAATTGAGCTTCTCGATGATTTCATCTTTGCTATTGATAAAATAGATGAATTAATGTTTCCTAATGATGCTGAAGATGACCTAACTTTATTCTTTGATGGTTCTAAATGTGAATAAGGGGGTGGTGCAGGAGTAGTTCTAGTCATCACGCTAGGAATTCTTATCCCATTTTATTTTAAACTAGACTTTCCTTGCACTAAAAATAATGCAAAATATGAGGCTCTCATCCTTGGGCTTCAGACTGTTTTAGCGATGTGCATCAAACATATACGTATCTTTGGTGACTCTATTTTAATTGTCAATCAAATTAAGGGAGTTTATCAATGTAAAGATTCGACTCTAAATTCATATAAAGACATCACTGATAAATTATTGGCCCAACGCGATTGGTATGAGGTTGATACCATCCATCTCTCATCTAATAGGTTTTTAGACAAGATGGCTTCCATAGGCTCCCTCATACCTAAGAACCCATTCTACGATGTCACTACTCTCCATGTCAAAACCTTGGCCCAATCCGCCCTTCACTCATCCACATCCAACATCAAACAAGATGTAAATATTATTACTACTGAATCTCCTCAAACCTTCCAAATCTGAACCCTCATCCAAGCACTCATCCATAGGTACCCTTCACCCTCTATTGAACCTGCAACCAACCCACATCCTCAACCTTCATTTTTTTGGGGGACTGCCACACCACTACCACTTCCACTGATCACTATTCCATGTTCTTTGCCCAATTACATGATTATTTACAAATTAGATCTTTTACTCCTAACTTTTCTTCTACCACCAAGCTAAAATTTAAATAAAAAGTAGCACAATATGTGCCACTGGGGGACATATTATATAAAAGAATTTATGATGGTATCCTACTTCGTTGTTTGGAACCCCTGGAAACCCAATGGGAAATAACTCAAGCACATTATAGTAGATTTGGAGGCCATTTTAGTGGCTTAGCTATTACCAAATATATTTTATGAATGGGATATTACAGGCCCACCATAGAGCACGATTGCTTCGAATATGTTAAACGATGTGTTAAATTTCAAACTCATGCTCACTTAACACATGTGCCTTCACAAGCTCTTCAATCCATACAGGCCTATTGGCCCTTTTCACAATGGGGGTTAGACTTGATTGGTAAAATTTCTCCACCTTCTTTTGGATAACATACCTTTATCATAACTGTTAGTCTTACAATGGCACTGAGAGGGGGGGGTGAATCAGTGCAGCTAATTAAAAACTTAAATATTCATCTCTTAATTCAGAACTAATGAATTCTTAAAACCAGATGCAACAAGTGTAACAAGATAGCAACACATAACACAAGATTTAACGAGGTTCACCAGATTTGGCTACTCCTCAAAAATAGACTGCTTGGACTCCCATCCAAATCCATCCTTTGCAAAGCACCAACTTCACAATCAGTTTACCAAGCACCCACTAGAAGGAGCACCAACCCCTGATTTATCTGCACCAATAGAAAGGAGCACCAACCCCTGATTCCAAGCACCAACTTGGACTTCTATTTTAAATCTTGATTGACATAAAAATGCCTTCTATGTTACAAGATCCTCACTGGTCTATCTTAACTCAAATCAATCTCATGGAAGCATAAGGAGAATTGTTAGAGACTCAATATTTTCTATTTCTAACTCTCAATCTCAACTCCCCGTCCACAAAGCATACACTCTTTTATAGCTCTACTTACTACACACTTACAACCCTTTCTTATGGATTACTCTTGCAGCTCTCACAGCTCTGTACTTCTTACAACATTCTTCCAGCTTTGTAACAGCCCACAACACTATCCCTCTATACAGTAGCGCTCTTTCCTACTGAGCAACACGCTGCTCTCTCTTCCCACATAGAGCTCAACCTTTCTACTTCATGCAAATCTCCTTTTATAACAGTGCTTTGTTTCTATTCTTAACTTCCATATTCGCGCATGCAGCCTATTAATAGTAACGACTTCTTTATTCTCACATGCAATCTTATTAATAGAATGGTTCTTTGTTTGGGCTTCGAGACGTTTCTCTGTCCAACTCATGGTCTTTGTCTAATGACTTTCAATAACCACTATTGCATGATATTTCTTTGTAACGGCTCCTGTAACTGTAGTAATGACTTCTATTTACTGTCACTGTAACTGCCATAATTACTTCAGTTCACTATTCTTATTTAACTACATGATTTCTATTTGTAACTACACCTGTAACTATTGTACTGACTTCAGTTAACTCTTCTAATTTTGGCTGCGTGAATGTATTCTGTAACTGCCTCTTTTACTGTTGTACTGTCTGTAGTTCACTATTACATTTCTTCGTTTCGGCTAAGTTTTCTTCTTAGCTCGCACCAAGGCGACCTGTCGCGAAATCGTGACACTTCTACCCCTTTGAATTTTTCTTGTCGTTCGACCGCGAAAACATGACATGCTGTGATATCACGACACTTTCTGCCTCCTTGTCCTCTTCGTGGATTGCACCCGCAAAAACACATGTCGTGATATCACGACACTTTTCATTTCCATACACTCTTCTCGGCTTATTCCAGCGAAAACATGACATGTCACAAAATCGTGACACTTTTCGCTTCCTTGCACTCTTCTTGGTTTGCACCTGCGAAAACATGACATGTCGCAATATCGCGACACTTTCGCTGCCTTGTGCCTTTTTTGTCTTTGGCCCGCGAAAACACATGTCGCGAAATCATGACACTCTCGCTGCCTTGTCTCTTTTCTTGCCTTGACCCCGTGAAAATAGAACATGTCACGAAATCGTGACACCTTTTTCTCTCTCCTCTTTCTCTTCACTTTGGACCGTGAAAATGAAACATGTCACGAAATCACGACATCTTTTTCTCTCTCCTCTTTCTCTTCTCTTTGGATCGTGAAAATGAAACATGTCACGAAATCGTGACATATTTTTCTCTCTCCTCTTTCTCTTCGCTTTGGACCGCGAAAATGAAACATGTCACGAAATCGCGACATCTTTTTCTCTCTCCTCTTTCTCTTGCAATATGTCGCAAAATCATGACACTTTTCTTTACGAGATCTTTCTCTCGAACCTGTCATGAAATCGTGACACATTTTCGTCCGTACTTCTCTCTTGTAGATTGTCGTGAAATCGTGACACTTTTCTTTGCGATCTCCTTCTCTCAAACATGTCACGAAATCGTGACACATTTTTGTTCGTACTGCCTCTCTTATAGATTGTCGCGAAATCGTGACACTTTTCTTTGCGAGCTTCTTCTCTCAAACATGTCGCAAAATCATGACACATTTTCGTTCGTACTGCCTCTCTTACATATTGTCGTGAAATCGCGACACTTTTCTTTGCGAGCTCCTTCTCTCTAAACATGTCACGAAATCGTGACACATTTTTGTCCATACTACCTCTCTTACAGATTGTCACGAAATCGTGACACTTTTCTTTGTGAGCTTCTTCTCTCAAACATGTCGCGAAATCATGATATTTTTCTTTGCTTGCGCCTTCTCTCTGAACATGTCACGAAATCGTGATAGTTTTCCTTGTGCTTTCTCTCTCTTCAAACATATCGCGAAATCGCAATAGTTTTCCTTGCGCTTTCTCTTCCATCCAACATGTCACGAAATCATGACAATTTTCCTTGCACTTTCTCTCTCTTCGAGCATGTCACAAAATCACGATAGTTTTTCCACTTGCTTTCTTCTCTAACATGTCATGAAATCGCGACAATTTTTCCACTTGGCTTTTTCTCTGCCAACATGTCACAAAATCGCGATAGGTTTTCCACTTGTATTTTTCTCTGCCAACATGTCGTGAAATCGTGATATTTTTTCTTCTTGCCTTCTTTGCTTCCAACATGTCGCGATATCGTGACAGTTTCTCACTCTTGCTCGACATGTCGCGATATCGCGACACTTTTCTTCCTTTGTCTTTTTCTTTGAGCTTTTGCATGTAGGCCACTTCGGTCTTCTTGGAAAACACTGTAAATACTCTGAATGACCTCTAAAATCTTGTCCATTGCATCAACCGATCTATTGTCCATTGCATCAATCGATCTCCCTGATTGTGTCCATTGTATCAACCGATCAACCTGACTGTGTTGACAACAATGACAATACTTTTGCTGCACCTTGCTCATCAATGAACTCCTATCCATTGTATCAACCGATCCTCTATCTGTGTTGACAATAATGACAATACTTTGGCTACACCTTGCTCATCAATCTCCCCCTTTGGAATTGTTGGCAACACACGTAATTGCGTGCAATTACCTGTAACTCTTCTCCCCCTTTGACAATAATACCAAAGGGTGGCTGCAAAACTCCACCTGAGTCTATGCACATCATTCTTAGGCACACGTTATGACAGTTAGCAAAAATTACAAATATGAGCAAAAAGATAATCATATATATAAATGCTCCCCCTGAGAATGTGGTCCCTCACTCAGATCTATCTTCAACTGTGTTGGCTGCTGGATCTCTATCCATTGAGACTCTGTCCTCTGTACCCTGTCAGTAGGCTCACATAGAATCTATCCAATATTATAGAATCATAAAGAGAATTTTTAGAGACTCAATATGTTCTATACTTAATGCTCAATCAATATATCAATTAAATCTCATAGAAGCATAAAGAGAATTGTTAGAGACTCAATATGTTCTATACTCAAATCTCAATCTCAACTCAACTCAACCAATCACCTCAATGAACATCCCTTTATCACAGACCTTAGTCGAAGCATGTATCATCCAACTCTATGTAAGCATCAAACACTGTACCACAACTATTTCCCAAAGGCCTTCTCAAAGGCACAATCAATCATGCTTAAGTAGTACTCAAATTGAGCTCAACTATGAATGGCAATCTCAAATCAAATCTACTTCATCAACTTTATCATCGGCACTCTCCACAATTTTCTTTGGCCTCTTGACTGCCACCTCCTCCGTGACTTACAACTTTGCCTCGCATCCATTGTGCAGCTCAATGTCTCTGGTTTCTAACGGCTGCCATGAATGTTTTTATCGCATGCGTAGGTAATAACAGTGGACCGTTACATCTAGCATTGGAACCTCAATCTGCACGTAGTCATCAACTCTCGGTATTCTGCTTCTTGCTAGGACATATGTTAGGGCTACTTAGTGTCTTAGACGAACGTTCTTCATGCGATTCCAGGGAACATTTCTCCTCGCTATGATCCAGGGATTGCTCGGGAAATATCTTGCATTTCTCAAACAATGCAAGACTTTCTTAGTTGCATAGGCATCTCGTCCTCCTTGAAACTTCACCACTTGGGCGCTATTCTCTCAACATATCTACCTTGCATGTGCCACTTGGTACTCTTGACCAACTGGGTGCTAGTGCCATTGTTTGCTTTGACTATGGCATCTCTTTAATCACTGCTACTTCTTTAGAGAGAATTAATGCTTTCTTATACCGAATGATGTGCTGTATTTTTGGTTAAGAACCGCATGCCTTCCCACTCAGAACATGGATTCTATTTTATCTATAGATTGGGAATGTTACAGGCTTCAAAACTAGCACCTACCAGCTTATGCTTCCATGACACGTCGACCTATGCTGCATGCTCTATCTTGGATAATTCCTATCAGCTGTTGCATCAAAAACCTAGTTGTTCACCATGTTGTTCTGCTGAAGCACATCAGTTTGATACTATCTCCACAAAAATATATATGAACAGAAACATATTTTGACAACTATACGACAACTCCCCGACTACTTTCCTTTCATCCTCAAATAACCACACAAATACATAGGAGCATTAAAATAAAACTTTAACATTGCTCCCCCTGAGGATGTGCTACCTGGAGTTGCTTAGTGCAATAGAGGAGTAGCCTCCTTCAGTCCAAGGAGACACGATTTCCTTTCTTCTGCCTTTCTCCAAACTTTCTTGAAATTGGGCTTGAGTTTTTCAATTACTTCCCTATTTTTCCCCTATTCGTGAACTTGAACATTTCTCTTGTGGGGTTGTCTCTTGTGCATTCTTGATGGATGATTATTTTCTTTTCTTTTATGCACATGATATGTTCCCTGTCTGTGTTTCCCTCTTTGTGTCTGATGAAATCTAGGGTTTTGCCTTAGATTAGATATAGAAGTGCTTGGACGGAACCTTGCTATGTGCCCTTGACCATTACATTTAAAACATTGCACATGTTTTATTCCCTGTCTGCATTGCATTCTGTGTGTATGATGAAATCTATGGTCTTGCCTTATATTGGATACAAAAGTGCTTGGACAAAACCTTGCTATGTGCCCATGGCAATTACATTTAAAACATTGCACAGGGTGTTCACTCAGGAAAGCAGATGTGTTTTTATCAGCATAACTTTTTGATCTATTGTTCAGTCCATAATAAATTGCCTTGTGACCATAGCAGTTGCATTTAGAACAATAGTCATTAAAAGCATTATTATTAAAAGAGTGAGAGTGAGAGAACCTCTTTTGCTGTGGTTGCTTTGTTGTAGATCTTCTTTGATATTTTCTTCCTTTTGAAGATTTAGCTTCAGACTTTTCTTGCTTCGATCCTTCAGTAGTGGACTTCTTCTTTTCTGTACTTTTGGAAGATGACGATTGTTTAGCTTCATATCCAAGACCAGACTTATCTATGGAGCTTCTTTGTTGCTTTCTCATTTTATCTAGTAATTCAGTGATCTTCTCATATTTGAGATTTAGGTTGGCCTCTTCTAGTTGTTTCTTCAATGAAACAATATCTTCTTCTTGTTGGCAGCAAATAGTCTCTTTTTCATTGATTTGAGACCTGAGAATATCTTCAATCCTTTTGTATTGTTCTACTTGCAGCTTTAGATCAACAATAACTTTGTTAGATTCCTCTTCACTTGTGCTGCATACATCATCCTCATCATCCAGGTGTGTCTTCAAGGCTTCTTCTAATTTCTTGGCCTTTTGAAATTGTAGGAAGAGATCTTCAATCTCATCCCCATATTCTTCTAACTTCTTAGACATTATTTTGTTCTTTTTCTTTTCTATACTCAACTCTTCAAGTGCAGAGATCAACTCACCTTCTAGATCTACTTCAATCTCTAGGTTTTCATTGCATACTTCAGAATCCACTTCTTCTACCTTCTCTAGTTCAGTTTTCTCTTCCACAAGAACTAAAACTGGCTGAGATGCCTTTTTGGAGGAGGATCTATTCTTCTTACCCATTGTGTACTAATCCAAGATCAACCCTAGCTGATTTAGCTTGTTCAGGAACTTGGCTCTGATACCAATTGTTAGTCTTACAATGGCACTAAGAGGGGGGGTGAATCAGTGTAGCTAATTAAAAACTTAAATCTTCATCTCTTAATTCAGAACTAATGAATTCTTAAAACCAGATGCAACAAGTGTAACAAGATAGCAACACATAACACAATATTTAATGAGGTTCACCAGTTTTGGCTACTCCTCAAAAATAGACTGCTTGGACTCCCATCCAAATCCAGCCTTTGCAAAGCACCAACTTCACAATCAGTTTACCAGCACCCACTGGAAGGAGCACCAACCCCTAATTTATCTGCACCAACAGAAAGGAGCACCAACCCCTAATTCCAAGCACCAACTTGGACTTCTATTTTAAATCTTGATTGACATAAAAATGCCTTCTGTGTTACAATACCCTCACTTGTCTATCTTAACTCAAATCAATCTCATGGAAGCATAAGGAGAATTGTTAGAGACTCAATATATTCTATTTCTAACTCTCAATATCAACTCCCTATCCACAAAGCATACACTCTTTTATAGTTCTACTTACTGCACACTTACAGCCCTTTCTTATGGCTTACTCTTGCAGCTCTCATAGCTCTGTACTTCTTACAACATTCTTCCAGCTTTGTAACAGTCCCCAGCACTATCCCTCTATACAGCAGTGCTCTTTCCTAATGAGCAACACACTGCTCTCTCTTCCCACACGGAGCTCAACCTTTCTACTTCACGCAAATCTCCTTTTATAACAATGTTCTGTTTCTATTCTTAACTTCCATATTCGCGCATGCAACCTATTAATAGTAATGGCTTCTTTATTCTCACATGTAATCTTATTAATAGAATGGTTCTTTGTTTGGGCTTCGAGACGTTTCTCTGTCCAACTCGTGGTCTTCATCTGATGACTTTCAGTAACCACTGCTACATGATATTTCTTTGTAACGGCTCCTGTAATGACTTCTATTTACTATCCCTGTAACTGTCGTAATTACTTCAGTTCACTATTCTTATTTAACTGCATGATTTCTATTTGTAACTACACCTGTAACTGTTGTACTAACTTTAGTTAACTCTTCTAATTTTGGCTGCATGAATGTATTCTATAACTGCCTCTTTTACTGTTGTACTGTCTGTAGTTCACTGTTACATTTCTTCATTTCGGCTGAGTTTTCTTCTTAGCTCGCGCCAAGGTGACCTGTCACGAAATCATGACACTTCTACCCCTTTGACTTTTTCTTGTCATTCGACCATGAAAACATGACATGTAACGATATCGCGACACTTTTTGCATCCTTGTCCTCTTCTCGGCTTGCACCCGCAAAAACATAACATGTCACGATATCGTGACACTTTTCGCTTTTGTACACTCTTCTCGGCTTGTTCCAGCGAAAACATGACATGTCACGAAATCGTGACACTTTTTGCTTCCTTGCACTCTTCTTGGTTTGCACCCACGAAAACATGACATGTCACGATATCGCGACACTTTCGCTGCCTTGTGCCTTTTCTATCTTTGGCCCACAAAAACACATGTCACAAAATCGCGACACTCTCGCTGCCTTGTCTCTTTTCTTGCTTTGACCCCGTGAACATGTCACGAAATCATGACACCTTTTTCTCTCTCCTCTCTCTCTCTTCGCTTTGGACCACAAAAATGAAACATGTCGCAAAATCATGATATTTTTTTCTCTCTCCTCTTTCTCTTCGCTTTGGACCGCGAAAATGAAACATGTCGCAAAATCGCGACATCTTTTTCTCTCTCCTCTTTCTCTTCGCTTTGGACCGCGAAAATGAAACATGTCACGAAATCGTGACATATTTTTCTCTCTCCTCTTTCTCTTGCAATATGTCACAAAATCGTGACACTTTTCTTTGCGAGCTCTTTCTCTCGAACCTATCATGAAATCGTGACACATTTTCATCCGTACTGTCTCTCTTGCAGATTGTCGCGAAATCGTGACACTTTTCTTTTCGAGCTCCTTCTCTCAAACATGTTGCGAAATCATGACACATTTTCATCTGTACTGCCTCTCTTACAGATTGTCATGAAATCAGGACACTTTTCTTTGCAAGCTTCTTCTCTCAAACATGTCGCAAAATCACGACACATTTTCGTTCGTACTGCCTCTCTTACAGATTATCACGAAATCGTGACACTTTTCTTTGCGAGCTTCTTCTCTCAAACATGTCACGAAATTGTGACACATTTTTTTCCGTACTACCTCTCTTACAGATTGTCATGAAATCGTGACACTTTTCTTTGCGAGCTTCTTCTCTCAAACATGTCACGAAATCGTGACAGTTTTCTTTGCTTGCGCCTTCTCCCCAAACATGTCACAAAATCGTGACAGTTTTCCTTGTGCTTTCTCTCTCTTCGAACATGTCGTGAAATCACGATAGTTTTCCTTGCGCTTTCTCTTTCATCCAACATGTCACAAAATCATGACAGTTTTCCTTGCGCTTTCTCTCTCTTCGAGCATGTCGTGAAATCGTGACAGTTTTTCCACTTGCTTTCTTCTCTGCCAACATGTCGCGAAATCACGACAGTTTTTCCACTTGGCTTTTTCTCTGCCAACATGTCACGAAATCACGACAATTTTTCCACTTGGATTTTTCTCTGCCAACATGTCACAAAATTGCGACAATTTTTCTTCTTGCCTTCTTTGCTTCCAACATGTCGCGATATCATGACAGTTTCTCACTCTTACTCGACATGTCGCGATATCACGACACTTTTATTCATTTGTCTTTTTATTTGAGCTTTTGCATGTAGGCCACTTCGGTCTTCTTGGAAAACACTGTAAATACTTTGAATGACCTCTAAACTCCTATCCATTGCATCAACCAATCTATTGTCCATTGCATCAACCGATCTCCCTGACTGTGTCCATTGTATCAACCGATCAACCTGACTGTGTTGACAACAATGACAATACTTTTGCTGCACCTTGCTCATCAATGAACTCCTGTCCATTGTATCAACCGATCCTCTGTCTGTGTTGACAACAATGACAATACTTTGACTACACCTTGCTCATCAATAACGGCTACTGAATATTTTACCAAGTGGGTTGAAGCCATTCCCCTTACCTCTACTACTGGGGCTAAAATTGCAGAATTTATCCTTAATCATATTATGTCATTTTGGGATACCATCCAAGATTATTTTGGATAATGGTCCCCCATTTAAAAATAAGGATATTCGTAACCTATGTCAAAAATACCACATCCATCACAATTTCTCCACCCCTTATTACCCACAAGCCAATGGGCAAGTCGAAGCCACCAATAAAACCATTTGTTCTATTTTGAAAAATACTATTAAGGATAATCATAAGGATTGACACCGACAATTGCCCCTCACACTATGGGATTATCGTACTAGTATTCGTAACCCAACTACGACAACTCCTTTTTCATTAGTCTATGGTGTTGAGGCAGTTATGCCTTTGGAGCTTGAAATTCCATCACTTCATATTTCCTTATAGGAATTCTTGGATGATGACACAACCTATCAAGCATGACTCTATCAATTAACCCTTATTGATGAACATTTAATTAATACCCTTGAGCATCTTTGAGTTTATCATAATTGCATCAAGTTAGCCTATGATTGTAATGTCCATCCTCATGAATTCCAAGTAGGTGACTTTGTCCTTAAAGCTAATCAACAATAGTCTCAATTCTCCCCTCACTTGTGTGATAAATTTACTACTAATTGGCTTGGTCCATTCATCATTAAACACAAGTTTGGACCTAAAACATATAATCTTACCACTCTTGAGGGAATTGAGGAGCTTGATCCCATCAATGTTCTTCATTTGAGAGCCTTTTATGCTTAGTTCCTTTACATTTGTCTTCCTTGTATATAGCAAAAAAAAAAACTCACACCATCCCTCATCCTCCACTTTCTCCCCTTGTGATGCTAACTCCTTTAGATTTGATTCATTCCATATTCCTTTCATCTCCTTTTTGACATTGTGCATCCCTTGCTAATTCCAATCACCCTTTGAACAATTGGTCTCTGGTTTTGGACCACAATTGATTGACTTCCCTTAATTAAGGGCATATACAAAATCACTAGTATGGTATTTCTATTCTACTTTCTTCCCTCCTCTTTTATCCATTCTTCTATCTCTTGGTCCTTGACTGATGAGTCTCTAGAAATTATTTTTAGTCACTCGGTCATACCTAGTGTTCCCTTCAAAATCCATCATGAAATTTGGTAATTTGACCCTCCCCTGGTTGCAACGGACCATCTATTGGGTCCACACACATTATCACATCTTTAATCATAATTTTGAGTCTAGGGAGGATGACACCATGACTAATTCTATCCATGAAGTGAACAGTTTCTCTTGCTCATCCTATCATGCACATGGTCTAAACCTAGGGATCTATAATATAAAAAAAATTAAAAATTAAGTATCAATATCATAGTTTGGATCCTTGGGAATTTTAGATATCTCCATCAGGGATATGGATGCCTAGATGGTATTGGAGCAACATCAAAGGACCATGAGACTATCTCCACTAGGGCTATAGATGGCTGACTGGCAGTGGAGTATGCCCTCCACATGGTGACATGTCTGCACACTACTGCCTGTTGGGCACCGAATTAACATCATGTTTTACTTAACACTGCAACTATCTATCTTCCAATTTTTTGTCTAGGCATGCACCTAATAGTCACAGCTCAGCACTCAAGAATTGAATAGACCAAAGACAACTTCAATCTAACCTCCAGAGTAGATTGGTTCATTGTCAACTTAAAATGGTGTTGACACAATTAAAGCTCAAATAGGGTTTTGATATAAGGGTTATAAAAGGTTTAGGATTAGAGGTATTATGAAAAATAGTGGCCGGATAGGCTAACACCATAGGAAACTCCAGCAAAAGACTCCCACAAGCTATTTCTAGTGTCCCATAACTCAAGATTAGCAACACCCAAACCCATGAAATCTCCATAGATTAAAACATAAATAGATATATATTTCCATAAATAAATTCTAACATCTAATATTGATAATCCAAATTATTAGAATAGACCAATAGTTAGATTTAATAGAAATAAACTTTCTATCAACATAGATCTAACCATGAACAAATTTCAATTACTCTCATAACTAGTAATCCAATAATCTGGAATGAACTAACCATTAAAGTATTAACAGAAATGTAGCTCAAGGATTCAAACCTCTTGCACAAGATGATGAAGATGACAGATTTGAGTCAAAAATCATAGTAATGCTTCTTCCATTAGCTCAGAAATATTTACAATAGGGCAAGAAAACACACTAGAGATGACCCTTTAAAATGAGGGTTTGACATCTATTTATAGTTTGTAAATAAAAGAATATTAAGGAGACATTAAAAATATTACATATTTACAGCTCAGAAGAGATTTTTGTTGGAATTATCTTACTGTTTGATGGCCTCCAAGAAATCCATTGTGAGTAATCCGCCATGGTAGCTTGGTTCTTTGTAACTTGTTTCATTGATGGATGTTGGTATTCAGGTTTTTAGAGACCATATCTGATCTATAGATCATTCTTGAATGCTCCAATTCATCTTCAATCTACAATTGCTTATGGTTCTTGTTCTTGAAACCCTTCGACACTTCGTATTCCATCCCTCCAACTGACTGCACTCTGATCCAACAAGAAATTGCTTTTAAATACTCAAATAATATTATCAAACTCTCAACCATTGATCTTCATCATGAATGGTTGTGATTAAAACTTAGAAAATACTCTGCAAACTAGTGGGGAAATACCAAAGCACCATTATGCACTTTTTAATTGTTGATGTCATCTTTTGTGGCTTCAATTCTATGAAATTGAATTTTAGCATAAAATACATTAAAGAGCGAGTGGGATGCATTTCACTGTCAATCCGCTTATTATATTTCCTTTCCTTTCCTTCAGCTCCAAAAAAATGCAATCCGTACAAAAGAGTATGGTGAAATCATCATCACCTTGGTCAAAATGTGGAATCACAAATCCACACCTAAGCTAGTACAAATAAGACTTCATTGCCAATCGGCACCCTTTGCAGTGTAAAACTGAATTTGTCACCATTTCGCTCTAGATTTGGTGTAAAATACTCCTTGTCACCATTACACACCTAATATAGTTCTTTCTGCCTTTATGTCATCAATCCACACCAAAATACTCTTGAGACTCAATGGACTTGATCTTACCGAGACTTAGCCACTTGAAGCATGCAAAAAACTACACATAATCGCCATTCCGCACTTCTTCTTGCATTGGCATCATCATCACCCAAAACTTTTATGAAATCATGATTCGTCTAGAATCTGCTTCCAAATACACTATAAACTTAGTGAAATAGAATTAACTTGCTCAAGATGAAAATGCACTAAGTGCTAAGCAGATTAGGAAACTCTTATTGCGGATCCACTCCAAAATACACTAGGAAATGTGCGGAATGAAAAATTCATACCTTAGAATAAAATTTTCAATGCTTTCTAAGGATGAGGCCATTTTAGGCTTACATTTTGGTGCCTCTCGGGTGGATTTGCTCGTAATTCCGTAGAACTCAGAGTCTTATCCATTGGTCATCAGGAGTCAAAAATGCTTATCTTCAAGAAAAATGCTTTAAATAATAATTTCCATATGAACACTACCCTCTAAAAATGAACACCTTAGAGGATAAACGTTCATATCGAGACTATGTGTCATACATCTTAGAGGATAATTGATCACATGGAGACTATTCCATAAACATTAATATATGTGCTACTCTCGTAAAACTGCTCCAATGCTCCAACAAACACAATTATGTTCTCCCTATAAAGCCTTCTTACAATACTTGATATGAATACCTTCACATAAAACTTGATGTTTTATGTGTCTCTTTGTGCTCATGCTTTTATTGTTTCTTTACGACTATGCTGGAGTAAAAATGAATAAAAAATATACAAAACTTGTGACTACATATGTACAAAAATAAAAATTACTAAGCTTGTACCCCTTCAGGGTCCATAGCTGAAATACCCCAGGTCACAACCACCTAGTTGTCTATTCTCCCCAAGTCACAACCACTTGGGAGTCATAATTTTTTTTTCTTTTTATTATTTATTTTAACTTATTCATTTATTTTTCTAGTTTGAGCATGTTAACATTATCTTCATGAGTGTCATTCCACTGCAGTCAGAATACCCATGAGATCAAGATTTGGCTAGGTCCTGCTTAGTTGCCCTTTGGAACTTCACTCTCCTCCCAAGGTCCTAAATCCAGGTAGTGTGTTTCCTTTATCCTCTAGGGCCTATTTCACCTAGAGGTGTGATACTTACTTTCCCATGTCTTACAGGATTGGCCAGTTTTTAGACATTTTTGCCCTGTAATACTTAGTGCATGCATGCTCAAGCTAGATGATCAACCACTTGCCTTGGAGCACCGTATAAGGTTTTACCCATACCTTGGTACCCACCAGATGTTATGTGTTGATTAACCAACATGATGTACCATACCATCTTGTTGTCGGTATAACCTAGTCAACACATTTTGCCACTCAATCACTAGCAGGGATAACCTAGAAGGGATACCCGTACAACCCTTTGTTACCTCTCGTTCTGACCTTCCCGTCAGAAATACAGTTAGAGCCCTAAACCATGATGATTACTTACCAACATCATCATTTTTATATTTTTTATGGTTGCCTACCCACAACATCATTGAGATTGTCTCCCCACAATATTGAGGATTACCTTCCCACTTTTGGAGGTAATCTAACAAGGTTCATCTAGGGTTAACGAAATATGGTTGATGTTTTTTTATAATGTTCCAAAGGGATAATTAAGGTATATTCAGAATTTTCTCAGGTTTAGGTTTCGCTAACTTGATTATTTCATGTTACCCATATCAGAAGAAAACCAAAGCTTAACACTCATAATAATAATTTCCTCTACATCCATGTTAAGCATATCAATAAATGACTTCTTAATTTGAAAGCATAAAGACATAACCTCTCTATATTTTGATACTTAAATATGAAGTAATCATTTTCTTTAAACAATTTCCCTTATCTTAAAAACATAAGATCTATACATAAAACCAAGCAAATGTCATCACTTTTCCAATTTCAAAGAAAAACATATAACTTAATCAAAAGTATAACAACATACAGTTTTTGACAAATTTCATTTTCTATTTGATTTTTCTTTTGTTTTAAAACATTTCCCATGTTCCGTTATCCTAGGGACATTTCTCAATTATCATTAAGACATAAATCAATATTATCCAACTCACACTGAATTACATAGATCTCCACTTATCGAAACCCAAAAACACAACCAATAACAAAGTACATAATAGATAACATATGCAACTCTAGGATTTCACAACCGGATAACAAAATAATAATAAAAATTTAAGATTGTTTTTAGGAGTCGACTTGACCTGGTGCATCGCCTGCCTTAACCCTTCCATCTTATCGCCAGTTCTTGCACCCTCGCTTTCCCCCTTCCAAACAAGGTTATTTCCCTTTAAATAAAGAATGAGAGCAATTCAGAGAGATGCCACTTGTGAAACACACGCTTCCTCTCTGCCACGCGTGTCAATTTAGTTTCATCCACCTAATTAGGGTATGGGTTGACTTAAGGTTTTCCCACAATCTTATTATAGGATGCAGTTTATGTCATAGTTTAAAATAGGTTGATCTTAGGTTTTTTTTAGCTTTAGTTCATGGTTTATAATAGGTTGACCTTAGGCTAAGCTCTAGCTCATGGTTTATAATAGGTTGACCTTAGGCTTAGTTCTAGTACATGGTTTATAATAGGTTAATTTTAGGCTTAGCTTTAGTACATGGTTTTTAATATTGATTATAACTATTTTTAATTAGTGCTTATATTATTATTATTATTATTATTATTTTATCACCACCCCTGTTATGATTATAAAAATTACCACCATTATTGTTTTGGTCACCTTTCCCTTAGACATATTATTATTATTATTATTATGTATTTCCATATATCTAATATATTCCTGAATGAATTTTTTTTGCAAATCATACACAAAATCCTAATATGCAACTACGTGGATGCAATCTACATGGACTGCTAGCGAAAGGATTACCATAAGGGATTTTAATACCCTATCATAGGCAAAAACTCTACCACTCATCACATACCAACTTACCTTTCCCTGGATACTCGTTGCTCGTATATCAAGGAAGATACCAATGCTTTAGTAATGCTCCCCGCCATCACGCGCATCTATTCATGTATCCATAGATTGATTAGTAGCACCATGATCTTATAGATAAAAAGACAAGAGATATAATTAGGAGGTTTGTTACAATAACATCTATATAGACTCTTCTTATTTCTGGGCCTCTTCCTCAACATTATACTCTAGCTCTTGCTTAGCTTCTCCCTATAGAGAAGATTGCTCTTTATTTTCCACTTCAGTATTATCACCAAAGAGCTGCACCATCAAATTCAAAATCTATAGGGCTTGTTTCCATGTTGCTTCAGAGGGGTTGGAATTCTCCTTCAACTACTTATAAATGTACTGGAGTTCATCAATATCTTCATAGTTTGCAGCACTTCCTTTGTTTACCAAGTCCTCCATTAGATCTCTAAGTTTGGTAAAATCAATAATTTTTTTTGAAGCTTGCTCTTTATCAATTGGTTCTTCCAGAGCATCAATTTTAGACTCATATTGTAGGCTCTCACCAGTAATTTTCTTAATTTCTTCAACTAATAACAAGTTGTGATCTTCCATCCATAACCCTATGAAACCAATTTGAATCATTTCCTTATTAACATCCACTACATCCTTGATCACTCCTTCAATCTTGTCAAACAATAGCCAAGACTTTTGGAGTGCTTTGTGCTTCTTCACCATAATTCTGGTAGCAACTCTAGCAATGTTCCACTCCTTATTAGGGATTGGCTTAGCAGAATCACTGAGTCTACTATCCACCAACCTATGAATTTTCTCAACTGGAATTACCATAGGTTGTATCTCTCCAGTGAAATTATCTAGATCCTTCTGAATGCTTTGGAGTAGATGGCTAGCATCATCTAAATAATCAATAATAAGTTGCAACCCTGAGCATTTCTCTAGAACTTCAAAGAGCAATTCCTTTCTCACTTTCTTTAGTCCATCCTTGGAAAAACTAGAAGATTTAGCCTTTTCAATTTGAAGTTGTTTCTTCAAACTTTGTATCTCCTTAGCCTGTTCCTCATTCTTTTTCTGGTGCTCTTCAATTTGCTCCTTGAGCTTATTAGCTTCCTGAAAATTCTCTTTCCAACTCTTAGCTTCTTTTCTCAGAGCTTTCTCCACTTCTTTCTGATTGTTAATAGTTTTTTGAAGCTTTTCTATTTGCTTTTCCAACTTACCCACTTTCTCTTTGAATATATCATTTTTTACATAAAAAGTTTCCAAGTGGGCTTTGGCTATGACCAATTCATCTTCTTCAGGCAAATTTTCAATATCTTCTGTATACTCTTCTATACGATAATCCTAGGAAGTCATCTCAGTTTTAGGCTTGCTCACAAGGGGAATCATGGATCTAGATGTCCTTTGCCTTGAAACTAGATCAAAAAACATACTTCTCTTCTTTGGCCATCCTATTGGAAGGCTTGGACAACTTTTCTACCCATAAATCTTGAATTTTTTGTGTAGCTTCCTGTTCCTTCTACAAAATTTCTTGAGTAGGATAACTCACAGGAAGAGGAGAAGAGGACACAAGATATGCAAGAGTAGAATCAATAGTTGACAATAGTTGTGTAGAAGTAGTTACAATGGAATCTGTGACCATAGTGGAATCTATGACCACTATTGTTGTTGCAATTGGAAGACTCATGGAAACTGAAGTGAGACTCACAGATGGGTGAGTGGGTGTACTTGAAATAGTTTTCTTCTCATATGAGGGTGGTGGTTGTAATGGCGAGGATGGAACTATGGGAGATGATGAAAGGGGAATCTCAGATGATGAAGGTGGAATTTGAGGTGACCTTGGAGGAGATGGGTTGGTTTGTACCTCAATAGTGACTGATGAAATAGGTGGTGAACTATGAGGTGGAGAAGGTACCTTTGTTACAATTTCTTGCTCAGAAAGAGAGGGAGATTTCCTTGGGGAATTTGGAGGAGGAAGAGGAGAAGAGGGATTAGAGACCATACCTTCTCCTACTGATGTAGGGTGTTGAGGAGTTATCTCTATGATTTGTTGTTGTACTTGTTGTATCAATTCTTCCACATCTAAAATAGTTGTTTCTTTAACAACCTCCTCCCTATCCAACCTCTGCTTCTTTGAAATCTCTTTCTCGGCTCTTTCTGGTGCCCTTTTGGCTTTTCTCTAAAAACTTGCTAGGTGACTTTCTCACTTTCTGTATCTTCTTCAGATAACCCTTCCTGTATTGTTTCCTCCTGTAATATCTATTCAAAAATAGGATTTAATTCCACTATTGCTGTAGTGGTGAAACTCAGAGGTGTAAACCTAAAGTTCTCATCCTTTTTATTCCAGTCTATATCTATATCTAGAGGTTGTCCACCCAGGGCTAGGTGCTTAGGCCTATTTACTATCTCTATGACTAGCACACTGATAGCCCTCTCATCATAATAGTGCATCTTACTCATCAACTGTGCTCCTTTTGGAAATTGCTCTATTTTCTTAGTTGAAGGCTGAAAAGTCTTTAGGAATTTGATAGCAATCAATGGAGTATCAGGTTCCTCTTCTTGAACTTCTTCTTCTGAAGGTGGGGATGGGGAATCAGACCCAGTTTGTGACTTTTTGTATATTAGCACTATATTCCTTGGGTCTTTGGGCTTCCAAGTTTTGACATTATCATCATACTTTTTAGAAAATTCACCATCAATTTTTAACCCAAACTTGGATTTTTCTTTACCAATCTCAATTCTCATCCTCCACCAGTTTGATATCTTGGCTTCATTCCATTTCTCCTTTTCCTCTGCTTCATCACCAGTAGGTTCTTGAGATTGAGGGTCCTCTTTCTTTTCTATTTTTTCCTCAATATCTTTGATGGTAGACTCCTTCAACCGATGTTTTACATTATTGTCTGGATCAAAATCAATAATTTATTCATAAAAGTCTAACCATGGAGGAAGTTGATCCATATTAGAAACATTCCACTCCAAAAGAGTAGTTTCTTTGTTATTTCTGCCCTGTTCAAAATGAGGCCTGGATTTCTTCTCAAATTTGTAGGCCTTTTCTCCATTTAGGGCTATGTTCCTTTTATAGAATATATCATCTAGATCATAACTCCATCTCTGGGGAATGTAAAACAGACCCAACCTATCTATATATTGGTCAATTTTTTCACCCTATCACTTCTTAGTAATAGTTATATCATCAACACTATGGTAGGTCAACATAGATCTCCTCTTTCTCCCAGAGCCATAGTTCAAATCTATAAATTCTGCTTACCTCAAGTATTCTAAGGTGAATAACCTATCTATGACAAAATGGGGCAGCAGAAAAGGCTTACCCATAAAGCCATATAGTCTAATGATTGTACCCTCTATTAGGAGATACCAATCTCCTTCCTCTGCACCTTCTATTCTCAATATTTTCTTGGCTAGAGGTGGTAGCCTAGGGCATTCTCCATACATTATTTTCAATGTTGGCCCTAAGAATTCCAAGTTGAATTTGTAAAAAGACTCAGTGCTTCTCAGGTGATTAGTCCAATAATAAACTGGAATGGGGTCTCCTTCACTAGTCTTGTCCTTGACTGGAATCCAGGGCATCATGTCTCTTACAGTAGCATAAAACATCCAGACCAGGCTTGAGAAATGCCTAAAACAAGGTGCATCAAAGCTTCTTTTCATTCTTACTAATTTCTCATGCATTCTCTGAGCAAGGAAAGTCAGCCAGTCAAAATAGATAACCCTAATGCCCTTCTCAACCATATTTTCCTCATACATCCTTTCATTGGAAATGCAATACACAGTGGCTATTTTCCAATCATGCACCATTTTATCAGAGTCCAAACCCTCCATACATGCTAACATTGAATATAGCTCTGGGTTAGCAAATTCGTTGATGGGTATTGGAACTTCAAGCATTTCATCCTCCTCTCTTATCCTTCTGAATTGGAAATGAAGCCATATTTCTACATCTTTCTTTTCTTCTAAAGCCATTAATGAAGCATAAACCCTAGCTTGTTCTACTACATCAAATGGTTTAGGCTCTGAAGGTGGGCCTACCCCTATGACAAACAACTCATGGAAAAACTCTTTGGTAATAGTGAATAGTGGAATACCATCGGGAGTTTTCACTATTCTCTTCTTAGGGTCATAAAGTTTAATCATTGCAGAAACCAACTCAGGGCAATGGTGAACATAATCGTAGATGTAAGAAAACAAGAAGGATTTTATAGCTATGATACCTTGTGGTCGAATCGGTCTCCCTTCGAAGTATCTAAATTCAAAATTCCTTCTCAAGAAGGTTCTCCTCACTTGGGTCATTACTGTGTCTACCAACCACCTGGTCTGTTCTACATGGCTATCCAACTCTACTCCTATTTTTTGTACTTCTGTAAGTATTTTCTTTGGAGCCATTTTCCATGAACAATTTTAAATTCTCTCTGGAAATCACCAACAATATTCAGCTATCATTTATGCTCTCCTTCGCTCAGTGAACATTGCTCTTTGTCAAATGAGTAGAATTATATGCTTCGACACTTTTAATTTCTAGTGCATGCACGTCCTCCACCATTAATGTGGCTACTGCATGAATTATCCATTGGCACACTTCTCAAATCACACTCATTCCCTTTGGCGGCTTGGAGGTGGCATTCTAATTTTTGATTGGCTAAAATTCAAACGTGCTTCATACCCTCGTGGCATCACTTTGTCTTTTCTCCCTTTAGAGCACAGGAAATTTTAGCATTTATTGTGGACCTTTTACCTTTTGCAAAGTGGTACGATGTAGAATTGCTTCTCCACTCAAAAGTAGGCTTGAAATTGGAGGATTAGAACCTTCCTCATTTCGCACAACAGTAGTCTCGAAATTCGATGGATTAGCATTCCACGTTATTCCACTGCCACTTAGTCTTCTTGAGTGAATGGAAAATAACACATGCTGCATTCCACTAAAAATGTAGTTCATTTAGGTGTGGATTGGAATCCGCTCATCATTCCACTTTGCTCTTAGTGTATTTGAGTGTGGAATAGGAACTTGTTGCATCCTTGGGAACACTTAGCTTATTTTGCAAAATTTTCTCTTTTTTTTTATATACATGTTGTCAAAACAAAACTTGATACAAAGTGCAAAAAAAGGAAATATGATACAATGTATGTACATATATTACAATGAGCTTATATTTCAATCAAAGTAGAGTTTAAGATGAAAACCATTAACTAGAATTGGTTGTATGTTCCCCTCTAGATCTTCAAGTTGGAAAACATTGGTCTCTTTGACCTCTACTATTTTGAAAGGGCCATCCTAGAAGGAATCAAACTTCTGATGATGTCCCGGTTTTGCTCTTTCGACATTCCACTTGAGAACTGAGTCTCCAACCTAGAATTTTTTGAACCTTACCTTTTTATCGAACCATGCCTTTATGTCCATAGAATGCTTCTAAAATTTCTCATAGGCCTGAGCTCTTTTCTCTTCCAACTGCAGTAGGTGTGTCAGCCTTGTTTCCACTAGATTTTCCTCTGATTCCTCTTCTGTATTTATCAATTTGAGTGCTGGAATTTCCAAATGGATAGGTAACACTGCCTCCTTGCCATATACCAAAGCATAAGGAGAAGTCTTGATGGACTTCTTAATAGTAATTATGTCTACCCACAAAGCTTGCTCCAACATTAGGTGCCAACTTCTTTTATTCCCCTCTAGTGATCTCCTCAAAATCCTTAATAGGTTTTTGTTGGTAGACTCTGCAAGTCCATTCCCTTGAGGGTAATAATTTGAAGTATTCTTAATGGTGATGCCATACTTGTTGGAAAACTCAATATATTTGGCTCCTATAAAGGTTGGTCCATTATCACTCACCAAGGCTTCTGTAACACCAAACCTTGAAATCAAACTTTCCATAAAATTGATCACAACTTCCTGGTCTGATTTCTTGGTAGGAATAGCCTCTACCCATCTGGTGAGGTAGTCTATGGTAGTTAGAATATACTTGTGCTCTATTGAAGAATGAGGGTTGATGACCCCTATAAAGTCCAACCCCCATTGTTGAAAGGGCTCTTCAACTTGTATTGGCTTGAGGGGGAATGAAGCATTCCTTGTCCTCCCTACATGTCGTTGATATTTGTCATAGGCTCTAGTGACTTTGAAGGTATCAGTAAATATAGTAGGCCAGTAATAGCCTGCTCTTATGATTTTCAAAGTTGTAACTCTACCTAAGAAATGTCCTCCAGATGGCCCTCCATGGAACTCCTCTATGACCTTTTGTTGTTGATCATATTTTAAGCACTTAAGGAGAACTCCATCAAGGTTCCTTTTGTATAGCCCTTCTGGCAATAAGACATACTTCAAAGCTTGAAGTCTATATCTTCTTCTTTGTGATGCATTAATATCAGGAGGGCATACCCTAGTTTGAAAGTACTTGATCATCTGGTCTACCCAGTCAGAGTCACTTGGTTGTATTCCTTCAATCTGATCATCTTCTGTTGCCTGACAAGCTATTATTTCAGTTGATATTGCTACCTCTGTTAGACCTTGGCATAGGGCCCTACCTCTCACCAACTTGGTGGGATGTATCTCCACATCATATTCTTGGATCTTGGTGATCCAACCAACTCTCTTATCTCCTAGTTCACCTTGTAAAATAAAGCTTCTTACATCTAGGTGAACAACATATACCAAGGTCTTGCTTTGAACCAAATACTACCTAAACTTCTTCAATGACTTCATCACAACAAATACTTGTTTCTCAATAAAATTATACTTAACCTGGTAATCATGGAGAGTCTGACTCCAAAATAATATGGGGTGCTCCTCACCTTGATCATTCTTTTGGGTGAGCATTGAGGCATAACTTTCTTCAACTCCATAAGCATAAAGAATAAAATCCTTACTAAAATCTGGATTTACTAGTATTGGAGTGGTGGCAATGGACTGCTTGATTATCTCAAAGGCTTTTTTCCTCACTTTAATCCATTTGAACTCTGCATATTTCTTCAGTAGTTCAGATATAGGCCTTACCTTCTGAGCAAAGTCATAAATGAATTTCTTGACAAAGTTTATTTGGCCAAAGAAGGACTGCAAGGCTTTCTTGTTTGCAAGTAGTGGAAGAGCAAGAATGGACTGGATTCTATCTGGATCTATGGCCATACCTTATTTTGAGACCACATGACCTAGCAAATTTCCCTCATGTACTACAAAAAATGATTTCTTAGGATTGAGGGAAATGCCAAATTCTCTGCACTTTTGAAAAACTTGCTCAAGGTGTGCTAAGTGGTCATGCTTGTTGTGGGAAAACATAGTCATGTCATCTAAATAGATTAGAATGACTTTATTAATAAGTTCCCCAAAGGCATAATCCATGGCTCTCTGAAATGTGGCTCCCGCATTGGACAGCCCAAAAGGCATTCTCTGGTAGGCAAATGTGCCCCATTTTGTGGTGAATGTTATTTTATACTGATCTTCATTCTTCACCCAAATCTGGTTATATCTAGAGAAGCCATCCAATAGTGAGAACCTTTCTGCCCCTACCACTATCTATAATATTTGATCAATATATGGAAGGGGGTAGTGATCCTTTAATGATGCCTGATTAAGATTTTTGAAATCCACACACAGGCGAATATCACCATTCTTCTTCCTCATAGGTACCAAGTTGGCTACCTAGGTAGAATGTTTAATTGGATATATGATCTTAGCCTTTAATAACTTCAAGAGATCTTCTCTCATTATGGCTTCGATCCTTGGATTTACAGGCCTTTGCTTCTGCCTAAAAGGCTTTGCATCAGGCTCTAGCTCAATGGTGTGTTGGATAATCTTTTTATCATATACTTTGAGGTCTTCATATGACCAAGCCACAATGTCTTGGTACTTTATACATAAAGCTTTAATATCCTCTTCTTCCTCTAGTGAACATCGGATTCCAACCTTGAGCTTCTTTTCATTTCCAACTTCAACTTCTTTATATATTTTTTCATTGACTTCCATGGATCTGATCCTTTTCCTATCTTCATTGTCAAACAGGCTCTCTAGAGTAACCAAACCTCTAGGTATGTGATTGTTCTTAAGTTGAATAACTTCCTATTGATCAATTTCCTCTAGATTTTCTTCTTGGATAGTGGAGAGACAGGCTTCTCTTACCAAAAAATCAATGATCTGTTCATCACTTTCAAAGACCTGCCAGAAAATCTGCTTATCTAGCACTGCAGGCCTAAAAATCATTTTGATTCCCTTGTCTTTCTTGACTCCAATGTCTGTAGAAGGGTTGAAGTTAGCTCCCCTTGCTTCTAAGGAGTCTGCCAAAGTATTCTTTTCTCTAGGAATAAAGTTTATATTTAGGGCATCAAAGGATTCCATCAGATCCCATACCCTATTTTTGTATACTTTTAGGTAATGGTGCTTACTGCTGCACCTTTCTCTTACCTAATGGATGATTAACTCAAAGTCACCATATATGTTTAGGACCTTAATGCCCATATTTTTTGCTTGCATCAGTCCAAGGCATAGGGCCTCATATTTTGTAGCATTATTGGTGCATGACCATGTTAATATGTAGGTAAAACTCTTTGTCCCTTCTGATTGGGATTGTAGTACCACACCAACACCAACACCATTTTTGCATCTAGCACCATCAAAGTGCATGGTCCATACCTATGTCTCTCTCAAATATTGATTAGATATAGAAGGAATTTTCTTCTCTAATTCTGCAAAAATACTATATGTGCCCATGCCTATCCCAAACTGACTGTAATCCTCCCTAAAAGGTAATTCATCTTCTAATTCCAGTTCTTCAAATTTATCCACAATTTCAAACTCTTCAAGAGGAGTGAGGTTGCACATGTCTTCTTCAATTTTTTCTATGTGGTAAGACACAGGATTTTCAAGTGTTATCCTTATCCTCTTCCCTTTGAAGGGAATGACCATGCTGGAATAATCCATATACATGCATCCACCTAATTTTGCAGTGAACTCCCTTGAGAGGCATAAGCCAAAGTAGGGCTCTAGATCAACCACTACTATTTCTTGTACTATTGTCACCTCAGGGGCTCTATGTAACCTCATTAAAACATCCTTTATTACTCCCACTATTTTTATAGGTGTTCCATCCAATTGTAGTACTCTAGGGCAGGATCAGGTATACTCCATACCCATCTCTTCACAGACTACTTTAGGCATAACTGTAGTTGATGCTCCTGAGTCTATCATACAATTTTGGACTACCCAACCTTCCATCCTCAAGAGATATAGAAAGGAGGGGTTTTTTCTTTAAAATAGCAGGGGACATTTCTTTCTTTTTTGAGGGCATACTAAGGATTGTGGTGGCCTACCTATCCTATGGATACTTGTTGAGAGAAGCCTTAAGCAAGTCTATCTAGCCAGGAATGAAAAGAGTATCATATAAACTAGATTTTTATGGTATCCTCTTCATCTCTTCCACAATGTTGTATTCAGACTTAGCCAAAGTGGTCCTCTTAGGCCTTCTTTCTAGCTCACCATATTTTCTCTTGTATTGTTGAGTGGCTTCTATTCTTTATCTTTTGGTAATAGAAGGGAATCTAAGCCTCTCTTGAGCCTCATCCTTAGACCTCATTCTGTCTCCCTCAGTTTCTTTCTCAAATATCTTGGGGAGACTGTCTGTCTTCTCTTTCCCTTTAGCCTAGGGAATAGGAAAAGTATCACTGCTTTGGGGAGGTGGGTCATTCTTTTTCTGAGAAGGAACCTAGAATTGTCCCATCTTCTGTGGATCTACTTGCAAGGTTTTCTTCCCTAACCTTGTCATAACAACAATTGGGCCATCCTCATCTAGCTCTTTCCCAACCATGATTTGGTCAGGTTGCCATAGCATATTTACCCTTCCCTTTTGATTCCTTTCTTCTTGATCCATAGCTTTTTGAACATGGTGTTGGTACATAACACAAGATTGTGAATCATGAGGGTCATTACATACCAAACACCAGATATTTACTAGACTTGTCTCTGAAGAACACTCAGGCTCTTCATATGTTGCATTTACTCTAATACCATCACTGTTACTAGGACCAGGCCTTTGATATTTGTTCACATATGGGAATATCCTTTGTTGAGACCTCTCCATATCTCTCTTTTCCATTGAATTCATTCTATTACTAAGAGTTTTCAAAGTATTCTATATATCAAGAATGATAGAAAACTCTTGAGGAGTCTGATAAGGAAGGGGAGGGAAAGGAACTATAGAATATGGTACTTTTGGCTGAGGAATGGGATTCATTTGTGGATATGGGGATGATAAGGAAAGGGGGTCCATATAAGATGAAGTAGTAGCTTGGCTTTGGCCATTAGTGGTTTCTAAACTATAAGGTAGCACAACTTTGGGAGGTAATCTCCCCACATTAATTAGGATATTTTTTGCATGAACTACTGCATTATAAACTTGTGGAAAAGTTTCCACCCTAGATTGTTGGGTTTGCAAGCCTAGCTCTGATACAAGAGCTCTGATATAATACATATAAGCAAGGCATGCAACTGGTCTAGCTACAAGGGGAATTATCTTCCATGTTCTGCTAAACCTCAAATTAAAATTTGAGATAGTCTCTTGTTGATGTTTCTGCATGGACATGAACTGATTAAGCAAGGAGAAAGGGTCAGTAGATTCATTAAATTCTTCCACAAAAGGCTCAGCCAATGCTGCCCATGAAGTGATGGTGTTATCCTCAAGAGTCCTAAACCAATGCAAAATCTTTCCTCTGAAGGATAGGGCTAGGATTCTCACAATAACATCCTCATACTTTATGTTGTGGATTGCTTCCAGATTCAAAATATCCTGACAGTGCTCATATGCCATCTTCCTAGATCCATCATAAGTGGGAATAGCCTTGGACACAGCCTAGGGAATGGCATTCATATGGGCTAATCTAAGGGGACCAATTGTGTTCCAGCTGGGGTATTTCTATAAAGGCTGATTTGGGGGTACATTTCCCTGATTTGGGGCTGCATTTCCTACCATGTTTCTAGGTGTAGGTCCTATTGGAGGGGCTCTTGGATTAACTATAGGATTTTCCTCAAGAAGCTCTTCTTTTGAATGAAAATCTTGATTCAAATTTCTGATAACAATAGACCCTCTATAAGGTAGCTCACAATAAAAATATGAGTCAGGGTTATTCCTTTTGAAAGACCTGGTATACATGAAAGGACACTGGTCTATAGGGGTAATTCTTTTCTGGGTTTAAAGACCAGGGAGTCACCAGGTGAATTTGCTATTCTCTGCTTAGCAAGGTCAAGATAATTCACCAAATCTTGATTCCTCTAGGTAGAGATAAAACAATAACTCATATGATGGGTTTTCGTGTTCCTTGTGAACTGGTCCCACCGGGCATGCCAAAAACTATTGGGCACCAAATTGACATCAAGTTTTACTTAACACTACAATTGTCTATCTTCCAATTTTCTATCTAGGCATGCACTCGATAGTCATAGCTTGACACTCAAGCATTGGATGGACCAAAGACAACTTCAATCCAACCTCTAGAGTAGGTTGGTTCCTTGTCAACTTAAAATGGTGTTGACACAATTAAAGCTCAAATAGGGTTTTGAGATAAGGGTTAGAAAAGGTTTAGGGTTAGAGGTATTATGAAAAATAGTGGTCGGATAGGCTAACAACATAGGCAACTACAACAAAAATGTTCCCACAAGCTATTTCTAGTGTCCCATCACTCAAGATTAGCAACACCCAAACCCATGAAATATTCATACATTAAAACATAAACAGAGATATATTGCAGAAAGTAATTCCAACATCTAATATTGATAATCCAAATTAGCAGAATAGACCAATAGTTAGATTTAACAAAAATAAACTTTCTAACAACACAGATCTAACCATGAACAGATTTCAACTACTCTCACAACTAGTAATCCAATAAGTTGGAATGAACTAACCATTAAAGTATTAATAGAAATGCAACTCAAGGCTTTGAACCTCTTGCACAAGATGATGAAGATGACAAATTTGAGTCAAAAATTAGAGTAATGCTCCTTCCATTAGCTCACAGGAATATTTACAGTAGGGCAAGCAAACGCACTAGAGCTGACCCTTGAAAATGAGGGTTCAACCTCTATTTATAGTTTGTAAATGAAAGAATATTAAGGAGACATTACAAAGATTACATATTTATAGCTCAGTAGAGAGTTTTTACTGGCATTATCTTACTATTTGACGACCTTCAGGAAATCCGTTGTGAGTAATCCACCATGGCATATTGGCTCTCTGCAACTTGCTAGTTTGTTGATGGCAGTTGGTATTCAGGCCGTTAGAGATCCATATCTTATTCGTAAATCATTATTGAATGCTCTGATCCACTATCGATATGCAACTGCTTTTGGTTCTTATTCTTGAAACCCTTTGATGCTTCATCTTCCTACCCTCCAACTAACTGCACTCTGATCCGATGAGAAATTGCTTTTAAATACTCAAATAATGTTAGCAAACTCTCGATTATCGATCTTCATCATGAATGGCTATGATTAAAACTCAAAAAATACTCTACAAACTAGTGGGGAAATACCAAAGCACCATTCCACACTTTTTAATTGCTGACATCATCTTTTGTGGCTTCAATTCTATAGAATCAAATTTCAGCATAAAATACGTTAAAGAGCGAGTGGGATGCATTCCACTATCAATCTACTTATTATCTTTCCTTTTCTCTCCTTTGGCTCCAAACAAAATGCAATCCGCACAAAAGAGTATGCTGACATCATCATCACCTTGGTCAAAATGCGGAATCACCAATCCACACCGAAGCTAGTGCAAATAATACTTCATCGCCAATCCGCACCTTTTGTAGTGTAAAACCGACTTTATCACCATTTCGCTTTAGAGTTGGTGTAAAATACTCTTTATCACCATTTCACACCCAATGTAGTGCTTTCTACCTTTATGTCACCAATCCACACCAAAATACTCTTGAGACTCGGTGGAATTGATCTTACCGACACTTAGCCACTCGGAGCATGCAAAAAACTACACACGATCGCCATTCCGCACTTCTTCTTATGCTGACATCATCATCACCCAAAACTTTTGTGGAATCAGGACTCATCTAGAATCTGCTTCCAAATACACTATAAACTAAGCAGAATGGAATTAACTTGCTCAAGGTGAAAATGCACTAAGTGTTGAGAGGATTAGGAAACTCTTGTTGCGGATCCGCTCCAAAATACACTAGGAAATGTGCGGAATGGAAACTTCATACCTTAGAATAAAATTTTCAATGCTTTCTAAGGATGTGGCCATTTTGGGCCTACACTACCTTTCTTTTATACATACCTATGTATGCTCATGGATGATCTAGCTTCTATTGTCTTGAATTATAAATGGTTTAGTCCAATGTTACTCAAAATTCAATAAATAAACTTCACTGCACACACATGGACCCTTGAGCACCTCTATTACCCAAGATGATCCTTATCCTACATAGTTCTTGACTGGTGCTTAGATGAACTTGATTGGTTCACTAGGATGTTTAAGTCTCTTGAAAACACCTCTAGATACTCAAAAACTTACAACATTGGAGTTCTCCTCTTCCTCTACCATTTCTTCTATCTTCCTCCCTCGTTATTCTATCATGTGTATGCCCTTGGTTAATGAGTTCAATCATGCATGGTACTAAACATACACACATATTGTCCTTACATTCCTTATCTATTCTATCTATCATATTATTCACACCATTTAACATCTACTTTTAGATAGGTTGTGTGCACATTAAAAAAATCCCATAAGCATAACACATCCACACCATCAATCATGAATCACATTTCAATTCACATTATCCATCATAAATCATGCTCGTAGGCTACATAACAATGGCCCATAGGCATAGAAATTCATAAATACATGTAAAATGATGGCTCCTTAAGCCATACACAAATATTGATCCTCCCTACTGTTACTTCCCACCTATCTCACCACTCCTCTTCCCCTCTTCTGGTTGTGATTCTTCAACCCTCTCCTGTACACTCTGATGATTCCCCTCATTTCCCTCCTAACTCCCATTTATCTATGGTGGGGTGATTTCTAATAACCATGTAGCTACTGGATCTATGCTTTATGGTGTTCATGCACCCATCATAGTTGTCCTCCCTTGGTTGTGTTGGGATGGAGAAGTTGAGGGCACAAGCAACCCATGACTCACCAATGCATCAAAACAAGACACTAAAAAAGCTACCTTGTAATCTTCCCTTGCATGCTCTAGTTATGAAATCTCTACCTACATAACAATTGTATCTTACCAAACATTCACAACTTCTCTTCCAACCCATGGTACACCATCCCCTAATACTACACCCCTCCATCTACCAATCCCCATACCATCAGGTCCCACTCCACTCCCAAAACTGGTCATTAATTCTTCCTCAGCCATCGCACTTGAGGTCCCAACTATCTCGTTCACTTGATGATAAACATATCCATCCACTCCTTCCTCCCCCACTTCTCCCCCTCCTTCATGTACCATCTCTTATCCTCCACTAGAAGCCTCTACCATCTCTCCAACTACCTCTCCAACCTCACCAACATTCTCCTCTACTACTCCCCCTACCTGCCACTATTGTGTAGCCCACCAATTATCAACATTAGACACTACCTGGGGCTTATCTAGCTCCCTATTTAATATAACTATCATTGGGGTAGTTGTATAATTATACCATCTCTGATATACTATAGGTGGATCTGGTACCCCTTACCTCAATCCAAATTGGTGCAAAACTTGAGTATACTAAAAATACTCAACTTGCTCACTCCTTCACCCAATTAGCCATCTCCCTCATCACACACAAGCCAATTACCTTGCCTCATCACTTCATCTTGGCCCCCCTCTCCATGGTCACCAACAAACATCTTGCGACTTCAAAATCCCAAAGACATCATTGTAGTGACCTCCATCCTTTACATATGGTCTACTCTCCCATGTCTCCATCATTGTTTTCCATCTCAATACATATGGTACCTCTAATACCATAAACCTATGACCATCATAAGGTAGACCTTGTGGTCTCTCTACTGCTATATGCTCACACCTCCACACTTGCACCAATAGACTACAACTCAATCCACTTCGAGCTATCCTATTAACTTAATAAATCTCCCTATAAGTTTGTGCTAATAAGGTTGGTGCCCATGCAAAGAATACTAACCTCTTCACCAAGTCTATTACAATTCCTAGCATATTCCATGGAAATCATACCCTTGATAAATTGGGTAAAACCCAATTTGATATCAATACCATTGCAAGGATATATCATACTAATAATACCCCACCCTCAAAATATTCCTCATACAAAACCCTCCACTATTGAGATAAACACGAGACCAACTAATACCAAATATCTCCTCCATCACTAACCTTTGTTGCCATCGACTTGCCACTGTAATGATAGCACCCTCTACCGGTAATCACAAAATCCAATAAAAATCCTCTAGGGTAATTGTCATTTCCCCCATAGGAAAATGAAATGTACCCCTATCTAGATCCCATATCTCACATAATGTTTATAGGTACATTGTATTAGCATAACCATATTAACCTGGACAACGCCTACAAACCCTATCATCTCCAACCACCTCCAATCCTCATTTGTCATCAATCTCCTTAAATTTCCAACAAGTGGTTGATGTCAGTGTCGAGGTCGCAATACCTTCAACTATAACCACATTACATAGCCCCATCCCATTCAAAAATAATAACAAAAAATAACAAATAAATACATCAATAAAAACCCTCTACCCACTCGCACAACCACAAACCCCCCAAAATAATTTTTATCTTCCTACTGCATTTACAATAAATAAATAAGCAAATAAATAAATAAAATAAAATTGCACTCACTGGCTCTTCTCCTTCTTTTTTGTGCAACACAGTTCCTTCATTAGACCTATGGTAACCCTCAACAATACTTCATGTCCATTTTTGACATCCATACCTCTCTATTATCCCGTGCAACATCTCGCATGTGCAGTTTAATACCCCACAAAAAACCCTTCAACACCCTAGAGTGAATCCATGATCTTTTGAATCGTGTTTTTACCTTAAAGCATATGAAGCAAAATTTCTACAAAAACCAATAAAATAATCACTATGAACACCATCGAGACTACTGAATATATGCTCAAAAGAACAAGTAATGCCACACATATATCATGAAAAATTGACATCTCTAGTCAATAGATCAATATTCTTATATTAATATGTGAAACAAATGCTACATACATCTGAGAGATGTTGTTTCCCCTACATGTATATGTACAATTATGCATATTTAGTGCTCTCCAACTTGATCCAAAGTTAACATTTAATACAAAGGGCACGTGTCAATGGTTCATAACAAATGCCCCATTTAAAGTGGACAACTGTCACCAACTACATAAAGTAGATTCCTTTACAAAAACCTGCCCACAACATTAACATTATGATGTGCATCACTTTTCAACAATACACATCACACACGTGCATGGGTTATGGACCCCCTCATAGTCTTCCCCGTTAAAACATCTACTCATTGTCTAAGTCATAATAATTTGAAGTTGTTGCATCGTTCCCACATACGTTGATTAGCTAAAAATCCCCAATGCTGGTTAAAGCTAATATTATTTAGCCATTCAAACTCATTAACCAATGCTGGTTAAAGCTAATATTATTTAGCCATTCAAACTCATTAAAATAAGATAAATCAATGGCTTGTTGCATAGCACAATGATAATGGTTTATAATCCGCACATCTACCACACATCGAGGGCCACTTTCCAACCATGTCACTTGTTTGTCAATAACGAGCCTGCAAAATAAAAAGTTTGGCATGAGTCCTCAATCCAATCTATCAGTAACTTGTTTAACATAATTTAGCTTTTGAGTCTGTTGCAATACTCAAAGGAATTCCTTATAAAATTGCATCATGAATATACATGCTATTAGATTCACCTTAATATTTGGGGAGTTTAAATCATAACGATAAATATTCTATTCTAGGATTAGTGCTCCTACAAGTCCAATGGAATTATACCAAATCAATGTTTTACACAGAGAGATCACTTTTAGTTTACACCAATCATACAAATCCCAATTCATGAGATGAAACAGAATCAAACCCCCTACAAAATAAGACATAGTGATAGGACAATACAAAGGTTCCATTAATCCAAGTCTAGATGAAATCCAAAATTTTGATGACATCCCCTTAACCCTAGTAGATATCCATGACTTAAGGGATTGGATGAAATTTGCTTTTTGGGAGGTAATGGCATTTAGTGCAAATATTCTCTCTTGTAGTCCATCGAGAAGGCCAAACACTAAATTCCTCTCGGAAGAATTGGTAGAGCCTGTCTCAGCCATCCAAATGGGTAGTCCAAAGACTCAAGCTATCTTGCCACCCTCAATATTGTAGCCTCCCACTCTAGCCAGTGCACCTCTTACTATTTTCTGCTACATCAACCCCAATTCTATCCTATTGCTCTCCTTTTGGTCCAAATTAATTGCACCATGATACTTTTAAAATCTGGAAGTACCTCCACATTATACTATTTTTATCTTTACTTGCCTCCTTGGTCATTATGTTTTTTTCACTTACCTCCTTGGGCACCCTTTTACAATTGCCTCCTTGAGCACCTTTTTTACACATTGCCCCATTTGGGCATTTCTTTTTACACTCACCCCATTGGGCTACACACTTTTCACTAGCCTCCTTAGGCTACACATTTTTTTTACTTTACACCTTTTTTATGTAGTGCATATGTGGTCCCTTCCTGTCTCGGTCTGCTCTTTTTCCATGGTTGCATTATACTTCCTTGCATCCCCTTGAACACCTCCCTTATCCACTACCTTCACATTGCCTCCTTGGACATCACCTTTTTCACACTTGGGATATAGTTGTTAACTATATCCCCTTATCTTCCTCCCCTCACTCTTTTTTTTTAACCTCCCCCTTAACCCCACCTTCCCCCTCCTCCCACCCTTATCTCACACCTTGCCCATCCCTCACCCTTATCTATCCTTACCATTGACACATTTTGTCAAGTGGATCATCCTTGGCCATGTACCCTCACCTGCGCACTCACCACTTGAGGGGGTTACCAAATATACTCCCACAAGGATAATAATTTCAATGGGGCAACAAACAACAAAATTTTGGCACAAGTTTTTGCACTATGTTGTTTTTACAAACAACACATTGCAAAAAGGGGCATCTGTAGACACCAAAAATATGTCATTTTATATCCAAGTTTTGATGTCTCCAAATTCCCATCCAATTTCTCCAAATTCTTCTAATATCTCTTCAATATCTTCAAATTCATCTAAATGCTCCTTCACTATTCATTATTCATTGTTCACTGTTCACTATTCACTATTCACTATTCATTATTCATTGTTCACTATTAACTATTCATTGTTCACTATTCACTGTTTACTTTTCACTATTCACTATTCACTATTCATGAATTTAATATTTTCTAAATCTATTTTTAATACCTAATCCACATAAGCTCAAGTCAATGATTCTATATTCTAGAACCACCCATTCAACATTTCCTACACCCACCTCCTCACATGCTTGTGCTCAAGTCAAGGGTTCTAGATTAGTCCTATTCCATATTTTCTACACCTACCACCACTCATGCATACCCAAGTCAAGGGTTCTAAATTAGTATTATTCCACATTTTCTACACCTACTCTCATGCATATCCAAGTCAAGGGTTCTATATTAGTCCTATTCCACATTTTCTACACCCACCACCACTCATGCATACCCAAGTCAAGGATTCTTTCTTTCATGCCAACCCACTTAACAATTTTATATTCTTTCACTCACCCTAAGTCTTCCCTTACCAACCCACTTAACAATTTTATATTCTTTCACTCACCCTAAGTCTTCCCTTACCAACCCACTTAACAATTTTATATTCTCTCACCCACCCAAAAGTCTTCTATGCCAACACATTCAACATTTAATATTCTTCACCTACCTTGTCTTGTCTCCCACTATGTCAACTCATATGCCACATCATCCTCACCCCCCTCTCTTCTAAAATTCTATAAATATCCCCCTCATTCCCTTCATTGGAATTAATGAAGGAATGAATGAAGGAGGAATCAAGGAGAGCATATCATCATTCTACATGAGTTATAAAAATAACATCCTTTTAATGTTGTTATTTGGCTTATCATTTATATTACTAATGCCTTTTCATATGTAAATGGGTACTACTAACAACTTCTTTTGTTTGCATGTGTGCAGGATTGTAGGTATATCATTCATCTACAATAGCATTTCAAATATTTGTACCCTCACAAGCATCCATAACATGATATCTCTTCATCACAAAATGTTGTGGGAAAGAGGCATATACACCATTGTCATTGTACATGCCCTTGGAGGCATATTTATAATTTGAAGAGACAAACAATTGTGTTTTATATTGTAAAAGGTATAGGTTCGAGATGTAGACCAATTGGTTTGACCAAACCTCGTAAGAGGGGCAGAGGTCCAAGGTTCAAATCTTGGGCCTTGCCAGACTGAACACTTGTCCCTTTACTAGGTCTTTCAATGGTGTAAAAGGTTTAAAATTATTGTGTCATGGTGATTATAGTGGCATACTACATGAATATCTATGTGGTAGCTTCTGAGGTGGACAACACGGCCATAAAAGTTAGACAACCTACCCGGATTCATGGCGGCTACCGATTCCACCTGTAAATTCAAAAAAAAACATTGTAAAAGGTATATATTTGCAGTAAAATTCATTAGATACATTGCTCTCATTATCTTTAGTTTTTAGTTGTTAATGGTGGCTTCTTATCTCTACATAGATATTGGTATTGCTCACAACCATAACAATTATCACAAGGAACAATATATAACTCAACAATCAATACTCCATGAATTATGCATCAACAATGAACAATGATGAACTATGAACGAACATGAATGAACAACCAGAAAAATGAATGGAGAGCTATATAATGCATGTCCATGCCATTCCAAAGTGTTTTTTGAAGCATCGCAATTTTTACAACTACCATTCTGAACTAATTCCAAAACAAATATTTTACAAGGTTTTACTAAGGTCTAATTCGATTTTTATCAAATTAATCCCAAATGTATATTTCACCTTAATTTCATTTTATTTCACATCATACATTTGCAACCTTGTACATTTTTCTCTTGCTTGTACATTTTGACACTTGTACATTTTAGTCAAAATTGAGAAAAACTACACAAAATCGTGCAAATCCAAGGATCACTTTTTCTTCTTCTAGGAGGTGGATTTGTTGCCTACAAATAGAGTTGTGTAGCTTGTAGGGTAAATTGTAAGCTATTAGATGCTTCATATCCCAATTAACTAATAAGTGTTAACCATTTCTTAGGCTCATTAAAAATTATGTAGAGTTCAAGTGGTATTATAAGTGTCAAAAGGATTTTTATGAACTCAGGAAGAATCTCACTTTCTCCCCTATCCTTATCCCACCCAATCCAGATAAGCATCTATTGCTTTACATAGTTTCCACAACCCAAGCCTTATGGGCCATGCTTGCTCAATGTGATGATAAAAATAAAGAGTGAGCAATCTACTATATTAGTAGAACCCTCATTAGCTATGAAACCCTATACACTCCCTTAGAGAAGCTTTACGTCATTATAGTGTTTGCTTCTCAAACGTTGATACACTACATATTGAGCCATAAGATATTGGTAGCTGTAAGGTTTTATCCCCTTCACTATTTAATGTCAAAGCCTCACATTTCAAGATAATTTTCTAAGTGTATCCTAGCCCTCAACAAATTTTATTTAACCTTTATAGGCCAAAAGGCTATAAAATATCAAGTGATTGGTGACCAACTAGTCATCACTCTTTGAGAATCCTCTTATCCTTTAGTCATCGAGTTTCTCTATGAGTTATTCAGCTTAGCAGTAGAATAGCTTGAATCATGGTCATTGTTTTTTTATGAAGCCTATTTCTTAAAGTACGTTGGGGCTAGAATCACTCTAGTCACCCCACAAAAACAATTAATACCTCTTTCCTTCAAGGTGTGCATCTCCTGTACTAAAAACACTACAAAGTATGAAGCCTTGATCCTAGGTCTTAGGGTAGCCTTAGCCTTAAAAATTAGGAGCCTTTTTGTCTTTGGTGACTCTCAACTTGTAGTTAACCAGGTTAATAATATTTATCAAACCAAATATGATAAACTAAAACCCTACAAGGAAATTATCACTAAGCTCATGTCAGCCTTCGATAGGGTAATCATAGAGTCTATCCCTATATCCTCCAACCACCATGTGGATGTCATGGTCATTATTGCATCCCTTATCCTGTTGAATTTGGAGGATGATCAAGAAACTATTATCATCTAACAACTCCAAGAACCCACAACCCTTAGTTCTAGCCATATCCCCTGATATGTCCTAAACATCAAAATTTCTCCATTTGAGCCTTGGTACATAGACATATTTAAATTTCTTAAATATGGCAAAATGCATGATGGATTATATCACAACAAGTAGCATGTCATTTTATGATAATTGACGATACTTTTTATCAATATTATTTTGAGGGCATCCTCTTACGATGCCTTAACTCCAATGAAGCTAGAAAAGCCCTTAGTGAAGCACATGAAGGATCATGTAGAGGTCATTTTAGAAGTAATGCAACTACCAAAAATCTCCATAGAATAGGATATTATTGGCCTTCCATGGAGAAATATGCATGTGACTGTGTTGAACACTGTGACAATTATGAACGTCATGATAACCTTATTCATGCACCTTCTCAAAACCTTTAGGTTATTTCTTCCCCTTGGTCATTCTCCATGTGGGGATTGGAAATTATTGGTAATATTAACCCCATGTCATCTGATGGTAATAATTTTATCATCATGACAATGGAGTACTTCACCAAATGGGTAGAATCCATACCCTTAGCCGTGGTGACTGGAGCCCAAGTGTCTAAGTTTATCTTCAAACAAATCCTTTGTAGGTACAATATTCATTTAGTTATCATCTCTAATAATGACACTCATTTCAAGAACATGGATGCCCTTAATATTTGTGCTATGTACAAGATTAAACACCAATGGTCAACCCCATATTACCCTCAGGGTAATGGTCAAGTTGAAGCATCCAATAAGTCTTTAGTAAAAATCCTTAAGAAGTTGGTAAGTAATACTGGTCAAGACTAGCATATTCAGCATTACTCCACCTTCTAGGCCTATCGTATAGGAATATGAACTCCTATAGGAGAAACCCCTTATGTCTTGGTTTATGGCACTTAGGTAGTCTTTCCATTAAAGTTAGATATCTGATCCTTGCACATATTTTTGCAATATTCCTTGGTTACAATGAGTATCATTTAGATTGTTGAAATCACTTGGAGTTATTGGATAAAAAGTGCATCCATGTGTTAGAGTATCTTTGAGTCTATAATAAAGTTTGCAATAATTCTTTTGAAGTTGGTGACCTTGTCCTCAAGGAAAACCAAAAGAACACTGATGCTCGAATAGATCTAAAGGGAAAAATTTAGCCCAATTTGCTAGGTCCTTTGTCACAATGACCAAGTTTTACTTAGGAGCCTATCACTTAGAAACCTTAGATGATAAAGATATTAATTAACCAATGAACATAATGCACTTAAAAAATATTTTACGTTAATTCACATTTATCATCTCTTCTTCTCTCTTCATCTCTCTATTGACTACTTTTCTATTCTTCTATCTTCTTCTTCATCATCTCATCTCACTTTTGTTTTTTTCATGCCAACTTGCATTGGTTTGCTTGCTCATACTGCATGCTTTTTTATCATATCTTTCATAACTTGCTTGACATGCTTCTTATCTAAATTTATGCCTTATCATATAGTTACTTTATTTTCTAAGAACATGAACTTTACAATGAGGTAAATGATGACACCTAGTTAGGTTTAGCTCATATGCATTACACTCACACTAGGTCATTGATGCTTAGTAAATCCCCAACCTAGGGCACATATTTTACTTTCTCCCATTGAGATGCTAATGATTACCTCTATTGTTCATATACATACATGAGGTATTTCTATGCTAGCGGAAAGCTTGTTTTTTATATGATTTTTTACATAATTTCATTTGTTGGCACAAAGCAAGTTTCTTTTCTATCTCATATATTTCTTAACCTTGAAAATATCAACAATAATCAAAATTTCCCCAATTCAAGGGATATGTTTCTTCATATCTTGTATATCCTTTTTCCTTTGCAAGTTTTAAATCATTTCTTCCTTTTTATCCAAGATAAATAATATACACTTGTTCTCCTTTCACACTATTGGCACATCTTCTTTTGCTCACACTTTCCCTTATTTATCTTTTTATTGTTAAGATATCCTCATAGAATATGATAGATACTACATGAATATCATGTATGGTGTCCATATGATCATTGACTATTCTATGCACATCTCTTAGCTATCAAAATTTCAACAAGGATACACACACACACTACTTTTTATTACTTTCTTTTTCTCTCATATATCTTACTTCCATCTATCACATGCACATGCAAAATATTAATTTTCTCATATTTTTGTAAGCATCTCACCCCTATCGAGTAACACTCTTTTTTTACCATCAACAAGCACTACACCCCTATCAGGTTATGCTCTAATTTTGACTATCAATGAGCACTACACCCCTATAGGATTTCTTTATAGCCACTAGCAAGCATCACTACAACATAGATCATTTGTGAGCACACATCCTTATTGGGTATCGCTCCACCTTTGATCTCTAGCGAGCACACACCCATAATGGGTATCACTCTATATTTTATCACTAGAAAGCACACACCCATAGCAGGTATAACTCTACCTATTTTTTCTCATTAGTGAGCACTGCACCCTTATAGGATCAATTCATGGCCATTCATGAGCACAAAACCCTTAGAAGGTATTGCTACATCTTCGATCATTTGCAAGAACACATCCTTACTGGGTATCACTCCATCTAAGATATTTGGTCACTAATATTTTGCTTGGACTTATGTCTATTCAGTCACACTGATCTATCTCGATCTATGTTGATTTAGATGGCATAATATAAGCACATATTTGTTAGAATTATTGAGTTGTCATTGATGTCAAAAGTCGATTTCAAGGATTATTTAATATCAAGGTTGAAATATTTAAATTAAATATTTAAATATTAATATTAATATTTAAATTAAATATTTAAATATTAATATTAATATTTAAATATTAATATTGATGATGGAAGGGGTGCACAACCAAATTTTAATATATTTAAATTAAATATTTAAATATTATAATGAAGTGCAAAATTAATATTAAAGTGAAGTAAGTAGGCCGACCTATTGGGTGCCAAAGACAAAAAGTAAAAAGTTTTATATTTTGCAAAGTTATTTTTGATTAATGTCTTAATGGAGTAAGATAATCCAATGTAGTGGAGGCAAGGTGGTGACGTCGTCTAAGGTGCATGAAAATATATACTTGATGCAGTTACATATTTTGTAGGCGCAATGGAGGCAAAGTGGTGACATCATCCAAAAATTGAACCTTACCAAAAAGGACATTCAAGTGAGTGTGCACAAAGAGGAATATTCAATAGTATTCATCTTCATTGGATAAGAGTAAATGAAGGTTTCTAGAGATCAGATCAAGGTCCTCGAAGAATTCTCATTAAGGCTCACATAACCGAGGAGGACCAAAGCAAACTTCACCGCTAATATAGGCATGAAATAGACTGCATAACTATTACAGTGGATTCCTAAAAATAAGTCATTTCAAAAAAAAATTAAAGCATGTGTGGTACACGTTACTTAGCTAGCTGTGGAGAACGCAGGAGACTATTTTCCTACCAACCATTATCGACATCCTTGACTAGAAGTTACTACGAGCCTGTTACACCTATCTTCAAATAGTAATTACTAAGATATTGTTGAAAGAGAGGCATTGCTACCTATTTATATGTGTTGCAATACTCATTGTTCAAAATTGATATTGTTATTTTATTTTCTAACATCAAGGATAGCATCTAAAGGAGGAAATCTAGAGAACAAATTCATCGATAGCTTTAAATGAACCATTGAGTGTAATAGTCATCATGGAGTTTATGCTAGGATAGCAGTTGTAGAGTAAACATCTAAAGCTCATCATGATCGAATATCGAGGAGAGCATTGTTAACAAGAAATGGACACACTGCATTTGCATAGTGGAGCACTGGAAGGTGGATTCATTTCTTAGCATCGAGGATCAAACATTATTTTTAATATTAAATATTATTTATTTATAGACCAGAGGAGCCGCATCATAGTTGGTGAGCTATAGACTTGAACATTATCAAAATGAGTACATGATTAATATTTTTGAGTAGATTTGAGTGGCTTTTTTGATCAAATATGTGAGCAGAAGTTGATGCCTTTAATGATCAGATTTTAGAGCAGACCTGTAATAGTTTTGTATTCGAAGGTTGGTGCCTTTAGATCTGAGGTTGGTGCCTCAAGGAGATTGGTGTCTCCCATAGGTTGGTGCATACGTATTTGTATAAGGATATTGGTGTCTCTCATAGGTTGGTGCCTACGTATTTGTACAAGGGGATTGGTGTCTCCTAGGGTTGAAACCTACAAACTTTTTGAAGTAAGAAAAGCAATATTTTGTTGTAGTTTTTTCTCGAAAGGGTGTTTCCACGTAAAATATTTGTCTCTTGTGTGTGTGGTATTTTGTGCATTGATTTATTATTACAGTTATTATTGTGAAAAGAAAGTTTTATCTTATACTGTTCACCCCCCCTCTTAGTATAAGTGTGTTTTCTTCAATTGGTATCAGAGCAATTTCCTTTGTGAAAGCCTAACTACTTGAAGGAAGATCTTACAAGAAAACACATGTCTATGGAGGTGAAATAAGATGCTTCTGTTATTAAAAACAAGAAAAGGAGAAATATCCAAAAAATGAAGAGAAATTCATATTTGACATAGAAGAAGAACTTATTTTTGCTCTTGAAGAGGTGAAGAGGCTTAGAAAGAAGAACTCAAGATTGAAGAATCAACTACAAGAGGATGAGAATACAAAGGTAAAGTTTTTGTAAGATCTCATTGACTTAAATGTTAAAATTAAAGAGGCAAAGCGAATTGAAGAAGTTATGACTAAGCAGCTAAAGGCAAAAGTTTTGGAATGTGAAAAATTGGAACATGATATTCTCTCTCTAAGGAAGGAAGTGGAAGAATCTAATGATAAGCTATAGCAAACTATTAGATTTGAGAAAATCATAGAAATATTGGATGATTTTATCAAAGCACAGAGATCTTTAGTTATAAATAATGGACTTGGTTTTGAATAAATTCAAAAGAAACAAAAGGAGGAGTCAAGCTCAAAAAGAAGAGAAGCATCAAAGAAAATAATTAAATAAGTGCCTAATACCTATGCTGATGTATTGAGAAGTGGAAGCCTCAAGAAGAAATAAAACAAAGCATCATCATGGACCAAGGTCCATCATAGAAACAACAATGAGAGAACCATGTGGCCATATCCTCCAAAGCAATCAGATAGGTTTCAATATTTCTTCCATGGTTATTGCTTTTCATATCACCAATTTGGTCATAAATTTGTACATTGCAGGGTCCGTGCTAAAAATGATTTTGGCTTCACCAAGAGGAATTTCAATTCATTTGCACCTCTCATGGACTACAACATCATATGTTACAAATGTAATAATTTTGGGCATACAACTAAATGGTGTAGAATGGTGTTCCCTGAACTTCCAAAATCAAGTAAAAAGGAGGATGGTCAAATTTTTCAAAAGGATATGTCCTCCAAAGTTTGGAAAAATAAAATAGAACAAGAAAATTAGAAGTTTATGTTGGTACAAATGGCTCTTCATGTGCAAAATAAAGGAAAATAGTGGTACATTGATAGTGGTTTTTCAAGCTATATTATGAGTGACAAAAGCAAAATTCTCTCTTAAAGAAATAAATGGAGGCACAGTGAAATTTGGTGATAATGCTTCTACCAAAATTGTCAAAACAGAAACCTTGAACCTGGATAATGGAAGATCAAGGATAGAGAATTTATTATATGTTGAAGGGTTGAAGCACAACATTCTAAGTGTGAGCCAACTATGTTATCAAGGGCATACACTTACATTTCACCCAAAAGGATGTGAGATCAGGAAATACAAGATAGAAAAACTTATTGCAAATGCCTGTAGAATAGCAAACAATCTCTACATGTTGAGTGAAATTAAGGGAGAAAATTACTTTTTATCACAAAAGGATGAGAGCTGGTTATGGCATATGAGAATAGGCCACCTGAACTTTGAAAACATGGTGAAAATAAAAAACAAATAGGTAGTCAAATATTTTTCCAAGATATCAAAACCCCCAAGCATGATTTACGCACAATGTCAGCATGGTAAGCAAACAATATCAAGTTTCAAATCAAAGGAATTCTCTTCATCCAAGCCTTTGGAGCTAATTCACACCAATCTATGTATCCCTAAAAGGACAAAGAGCTTACAAGGTGAGAATTATTTCATGTAGTTTATTTATGATTATTCTAGACTAACTTGGGTAACATTCTTAAGAGAAAAATAAGAAGACTTTGAAAGGTTCACAACATTCAAGGCACTTGTAGAAAATGAAACTTGCAAAAATATCAAGCATTTAAGGTTAGACAGAGGAGGTGAATTCACTTCAAATGAATTTGTAGAATTCTATGAACAACATGGAATCAAAAGATAATACTCAACAACAAGAACTCCATAGTAGAATGGTGTAGTTGAAAGGAAGAAAAAAACTATTCAAGGAATATCCATGGCCATGCTAAATGATTTTAAGATTTTTGATGCTTTTTGGAAATACGTGATCCATACAAATGTTTATATCATCAATAGAGCTCAAGTAAGAGTAAATCACCACAAAACTCGGTATGAGCTTTAGAATGGAAGACCATCTACTGTGAAGTATTTCAAAATATTTTGAATTAAATGCTACATTATACGAGATGAAAAATATTTGGGTAAGTTTGATTCTAGGTGTGATGAGGGTATCTTCCTTGGATACTCTTCAAAGAGCAAAGCCTATAGATGCTACAATAAAAGATTGCATAAAGTTGTGGAAAGTGCAAATGTAAGAGTTTATGAATAAATATATGTAAGAGAACTAGCTCAAGAGATTGTGTATCAAGAAGTAGAATGTTACAAATATGAAGAAACTGAAGAAGCTAAGAATCATAGGACAACCTCAAGAACACCTCCCAAAATACCATTCAAGGCACCACCTAAAACACCATCCATATATGTGTAAAAGAACCATCTGAAAGATCTGATTATTGGGAATCTAGATGAGAGAAAAAGAAGGAGGAAAATAATAGGTACATATCAACATGCCAACATCTCTGTAGCACCCTAAAATTGGCACAGTAAACCTTAGCAAATAATTAAAATTACATTAGTAATAATTCAAATTCAAATTTTAACCCCAAAACCGTTCCCAAACTGCCTACTGCACGTTTCCTCATTTTTCGTGACATTTTTAGAGTTTGTTTTGTCCGTTTGATGATATCGTCGCCGATCAGACGATATCTCCTTAGATCGGATGATTTCATCTAGAGAAGAACGTCCAGACGATCTCGTCCCAAACTGATTTGTGCATAGTTAGCTTATGTTTCAACGGCGTCTCTAATCTGGGCAGAAGCATGTCTACGTCATTAGAGAGCTCCCTTGTTGGAGATCTCCCAAATTAGGATGATCTCCAACCTCCTAACCTCCCTACTAAGCCTATTTAACCTTAGGACCCCCTCTTGGCATTCCCCCTGGCTGAAATTCCCTGTAACACAAATTCTACATGCCTTAGACTATCTTAAACCACCATTTGCACTTGTATTTTTCCAAGTTTGTTTACAGGAACTTCATTGTTTTTCAGTTGGAGTAAGCTCAGATCGTCGCAGACGATCCTATTCAATTCGAGATGATTTCGTACCAATCCAAGATGATTTTGACTGCAGTTAACATTGGGGGCAATTAGTGCCCAGGGTTTGCATTTTCTCACTTTGTTTGTTGATTTATCCTGCATTTAGTTAAATTTGTTATTATTCCTTATTGTTCTGCATCTTGGAGTTCACCCATATATCTTAAGTGCACAATGAAGTCATAATTTGTCATTAGAATGTCATAATCTACTTGAATTTTTATTTGTGATTATCACCTTAGCATCTATGTTGCCATTTTACACCATTTTTCTCTGTTAGAATAGTTGCATTTCTGGTATTTTGTATCTATTTCTTTGTTTGTAGGTCTCTGATGAATTTGTCTGATGAATTCATCAGATCTCAGACAATCCCGTCAGATCTCAGACGATCCTGTCAAATTCTAGATGATCTGGATTGCTTCAAAAATCATAACCTTCATCAGACATCCAGATCAGGTATAGTTATTTAATCTAGCTTATTCTTTCTGTTTTTTGTCCAAATCTATTTTTTGTATTTATTTAATTTGCATTTTCACAATAGAACACTTAGATTCATCTGGCCAAACCTAGGACTTGGATGTTTAAAGATAAAACTGAACACATTAAACACATTCCCAACCTAGGCATGGAAACTGCCACTAAACGTTTCTTGGTGAACCCCACCATCTATCGAAAAATCACCTTAATACCCCTCCCCCAAGGGACCTTCAAAGAGCCTCTCAGTCTGAGGTACCGTCCCATCCTTTTACCATACCCCTTTTGGGCGCGGATCCTTTAGCCTGAAGGTAAGGGTGCAAAAATTTTGGAACGATACATTTTGGTGAACCCGACGTGAAACTAAAACCTTTTGAAAACATAAAAAAACAAACAAAACAAAAAACAAAAACATAGATGCATTTAAAATCATTAGAAAATACTAAGTTACATATCATGTCTAGATGGTAGCTCCTAAGAAAATATTAGCAGTTACTATAAATGTTGAAAACCAATTAGTAGCCATAGAAGTTAATTTTGTGCTTAGTGTGCCTAAAACAGATAGAAACCAACTTATGTGGAAAGAACTTGATAGGAGGCTAGGTGTCATTTCATCTAGATCAACCGAACTTAGACAAATCAAGAGGTTTTCCCTAGATAGGATCCTGGATCCTCATTAGCTCATTTTTTATCATGAACTTCAGAGAGCCTGCCATAGGTGGTTAGCTTATAAGAGAGCTCTTGTGTCTTCAGAATTGTTCACCTTCGAGGAATACCTCGAGAACGTAGCTGTTATACACCAATTCCTAGGTCATGTAGAATATCAAGATTTCATTCTTACGGATAGGGAAATATGGAGGAGAGTTCCTCGAGCTATGTTATATCGAGAGTATTTCCACGAACTCTATTTCTACAAACTAGAGTCTGAGACATATAATATCACTATAGCACTTTTTGTTAAATTCTTGAAAGAAAATTTCCAATTTGAAGAAGAACACTTCATAACTCCTGAAGAAATTGAGCCCATTAATAACATTTATAAATTATTTATAGAAAACTAGATCATTGCTTTCATTATTATTTCTTGCATTTATTGTGTTGTTTGTTATCTTTATAATATTGTTACAAAAACAAAAAAATAGAAAAAAACAAGAAAAATAGAAAACATAACAAAAACCCAAAACATTTTATTTTAAATACTATAGTAGGTATATAATTAAAATATATACCTTGTTGCATATATATATATACAAGTATATATATATATTTGCTGAAATTTAAAATTAAGCACAATGCCTAAACTTAGAAATGGTAAACAAACTGAACAAGAAGAAGAACATTGGAAGATATGTTTAACATACACACTAATCCCTTGACCTTTGTTGATCAATAAAGTGATAAAGCTGGACCATCCAATAGAGATATGGTCACTATGATTCAGAACATGCCAAAACAACAAGTTACCCAACCCCCTAAGGAACCTGTTATTGAGCCTAAAATCATTCCCACACAAAAGAAAACTTCATTCACTGCTTTACTTTGCAAAACTATTGATCAATATGCTTCAAATCAACAAAAACCTAAAATGAAGCCAAACACCAATTTTCAACAATTTGGGATACAACATAATACAACTTCAAAATTTCTTCATAACACCCTTCCTACCAACAATTTACGCAATAGCAATATAGCATCTAATCTCCATGTCTCTCCATCATATGCTCACAAATCCCAAATTAATGCCCTACCGAACCAATATGGTGGGCAAACCAGTAATCTAGAAGCCATGGTGAAACAATTAGCTTCGCGCATGGACCAGATAGATCCCTACCGTCCCTCGTACAATTATCGAGAGATATGTAGTCAACCTCTGGATCCCATAGTTGTAGCACAACCATACCCTAAACACTTCCCCATGCCCGTCCCGCCTATATATAAAGGAACTGAAGATCCCATAGAGCATCTTCGTATGTTTAGGATAGCATGTCATGATATATCACACGATGACTTGCTATTACTAAAAATGTTCCCGAAAAGTTTAGGAGGAATGGCATTAGAGTGGTACTATCAATTGCCCACTCATTCTTTGAGAAATTTTGAAGAAACAACTGAATCGTTTGTCCATCAATTTAGTGCCTACATCGAGAGGCATGTCACCATTAAATATTTGTACAACTTAAAACAAGACAAAGATGAATGTTTTGCTGATTTCTTAGCTAGATGGAGGTAGTTGACAGGAAAACTGCACTTTGTGCTACCTTATAGGGAAATGTTGGACATTTTTATTAATAATTTACAAGAACAAATATCTTATGAGTTATCAACTGCCACCTTAACTACCTTCGATCAAGCTATAGACTTAGCTCGAAGGGTAGAAGATGCTCTCATTAGGAGAGGTCACCTCAAAAAGAAAGATGATGAGAAAACATCCAGAAATTAGTATAAAAACAAACAAGTTGTAGGTGACGGAGTCACTGATAGCGTAAACGTTGCTAATATCAATACAACGAAGACAACAAAAAAATTTATATTAAAACCCCCTGATAAACCTCCTCGAGAATTTACTAGATTAAATCAACCTTTATCAACCATTCTACCTCAATTATTAGCACGAGGCTTGATTCAATTACCAGCTATCCGGGAACCTGATCCAACTATACCCGGATACAGAGCCGATCTACACTGTGACTTTCATAGAGGACCTAGACATGCTACAAATTCTTGCAAAATATTGAAACATAAAATACAAGACTTGATTGATAATAATGAAATGGAGGTGCAAGCTTTCCAACCTAAACAAAATGCTCCTAATAACGCTCAAAATACCATTCCCCAAAATCAAAATCAAAATGCTAATCAATCATTGGATATATTTCAACATCCTTTACCAAACCATGGTAAAGAAGTGGCCAATCAAATCAAACATCATAATGTTCCCCCTCCTACCCGATATGTAGGGACTATTAGCGGACAATTACCTGTTCAGGATCCTCAAATATTTGACACAACTTTATCCTTGGTCACGACCAGGCCCCTACATAATTTTCAAACTCCCGATCCTAGTGATGTAGAATCAGATACTGAAAGTGAAGTAGACATCACCTCAAACCAATCGAATAGCTCTAAAAATGAATCAGATCCTATTCAACCTATCACAGATGCTATGGTTCCAGAAGAACCATTTCCTAGAAGAGTTACTACTCGACCCTCTTCTAATCAATTCCTTCCTAATGAACAAGCCATAAATGCTCAACCGAGACTAGTTCAACGTCTTCAATATAACATTGTAGGTACCATCGGAGCCGTTACCAGACAACAGGCTCAAAACTCTCAACAAGATCAAACTCATAATGATGGATCAGCTCCATTTATTTTGAAAAATCCCAATAAAGGGAATCATATGTCTAATGTTCAACTTAAGCCTCCTTACAATATTAATGAACAATTATCCAACACTACAGCCATAATTTCCCTGTTGGATTTGTTAAGATCTTCTCCCACCCATAGGGATGAGTTAATGCTTACATTAAGCCAAATGATGGTACCTCAAAATATTCAACCTCGAAGCCATGTCCAATACTATCATCACTCGAGAAGTCGATTGTATTGACTTCCGGGATAAAGATATCCCACAACACAGCTTACATAAGGATAATCCCTTATATATTACTGCTCTAATTGGAGATGTAGTCGTTAAAAGAGTCCTGATTGATAATGGTTCATCTCTAAACATTTGCACTTTTGACTTCTACCAACGGTTTGGCTTTAGAAGTGATGAAATGAAGAAAACTGACATGATTATCAAAGCTTTCAATGACGAGACACAAGAAACGTGTGGAGTCATTACTATACCCTTGCAAGTTGGTCCTCGAACCCTAGATACAATCGTGTTTATTGTACATTGCCCAGCATCGTACAATATACTTTTGGGTCGCCCTTGGATCAATGCGATGCGAGCGGTTCCCTCCACTTTACACCAATGTGTTAAATTTGAATTTAAAAATCAGTTGGTCACTATCCATGGTGACCCTAGACCCTTTGATATGTGTGCTTTGGCATAACCTGTTGGAGTGCAATTTTGCCCCGCTCCGTCATCCACACATCCTAATTCTTATTTTTCATCTAAATGTGTGAAAAACACACACATAACATCATCTACTCCATCAACTACACCTATACATTTAACTCAACCATCTTCTGAACAAACCACACTAGAACCTCAAAAAGATCTTAAATCCACAACCAATTCTTCATGTTCCATCCCTATCATTTCAAAACCTATAGACCCATTCATTAACACTTCCACATTATCAACATCTATCATACCTTCCACATCTAAAGATATAGGGAATGATCCTTCTACATCTTATGCTCTTTCTGATGAACTTTTACCGGATTTATCCACAATCTTAATATCAGAAAAAACAAATGCTTTTATGCAAGATTCAATTCTTTTAAATAACTTGCCACCATCTCCTCGTACTTTGGGCCTCCCACAACCTATGGGAAGTACTTACCAAGTCGGGAGTTGTGCTTTTATTTATAAAGGATATGATTGGGGAAGAATACCCAGGAATATCAAAACTCATCATGAGGGATATGCACGATGTTATTTTACTAATGAATATATTAAAGCTAAACCCATAATGCTTAAAATGGGATATAAAGGGAAAGGCTTGGGACCTTTCCAAAATGGCATGAAAGAACCAATCGAGGTAGAACCATGGCCCGCCCGATGTGGTGTGGGCCTATTTCCTAGTAAGGGTCAACCCTTCCCTTTTGAAGATGATGATCAACTCATATGTTATCAAGATTATCTAGATAAACAAGATTCTTTGTGTCCAACGAATCAGCCATTTACATGTAATATGCTATCCATAGCTTACCCCGAATTGATTGCTGAATCCGATGAGGAGTTGGAAGGAGATATTTTCCATGATGTCTCCATTGAAGAGTTGTTACACAATGGTTTTTATTTTGATGGTTCTATACCAACTATAGCCCAACTTGAGGCCACCACTCATCAAGACAAATTATCCAACTTAACTTTAAAAGAATTACAAGAATTGGGCGTTTCACCCGCCCCACCTAATTTTGAAAGAGATCTACACATGGAAGTAGAAAACGTCATTAAAGTTAACATTGGAACTGAGGATAATCCTCACATAATCAATATTGGATCAGCATTAAGTCAAGAAAAACAAGATGAATACATTGCATTCCTTAAAGAATATGAAGATGTCTTCGCTTGGACATATGAAGATATGCCGTGTCTGGACCCTTCCGTAGTCATGCATCATCTAGTAGTCCATCCGGATGCTAAACCCGTTAAACAGAAACTTAGAAAAATGCATCCCAAAGTGGCCCTACTAGTCAAAGGGGAGTTAGAAAAACTCCTAAATGTTATTTTCATACAAGCTATTGATTATGCTGAATGGATCTCGAATGTAGTTCCAGTCACCAAGAAAGAAGCTACCAAAGTTAGGGTTTGCACAGAACTTTAGAGATATTAACGTTGCATGCCCTAAAGATGATTTTCCTCTTCCAAACATGGATCAAATCATTGACTTTACTGTCGGGAGTGGAATGATGTCCCTAATGGATGGATTCTCCAGCTACAATCAGATCAGGATAGCTCCTGAAGATCAGGCTAAAACAGCCTTTATTACCCCTTGGGGTACCTTTTGTTGGAAAGTGATGCCATTTGGTTTAAAGAATGTCGATGCAACATATCAACGAGCTATGACTTATATCTTTCATGATATGATGCATGATATCCTACATGATTATGTAGATGATATTATAGCTCGCTCTATTAAAGAAGATGATCATTTAGATGATTTGAGAAAAGTATTTAATCGGTTAAGAGAATACCTTATTCGATTAAATCCAGCCAAATGCATATTCGGAGTTAAGTCCGGTAAGCTATTAGGGGTTTTAGTTTCTTTACGTGGTATCAAAATCGACCCTCTCAAAATTGTGGCTATCACTGATATGCCCGCACCTACCAATATATCGGAGTTACGAAGTTTACAAGGTAAGCTTCAAGCCATCCGTCGCTTCATCGATAAGTTGGCGGACAAAACCACTCCCTTTCTTAAGCTCCTTAAGAAGGATGTCCCTTTTAACTGGGACGACGAATGTACATAAGCTTTTGAACTTCTCAAACAATACCTCCTTAACCCACCTGTGCTTTCACCGCCTAGACCTAATCGCCCATTTCTCCTGTATATTTTAGCTTCAGATTTTGCTTTAGGAGCTATGTTAGCTCAGCTTGATGATGAGAAGAAAGAACGTGCTAATTATTACATTAGCCGAACCCTCATCAGTTATGAAACCCGTTATACAACATTAGAAAAATTATGTCTAGCAATCGTATTTTCTATGCAAAAATTACGTCATTATATGCTCAGTCAAAAAACTTATGTCATTGCTAAATATGATCCCTTGAGGTATCTCATGAGTCGACCTTATTTATCGGGTCGCACAACAAAGTGGGTTCTTGCTCTAAGCGAGTTTGAACTCACGTTCATAGGACAGAAGTCTGTTAAGGGTCAAATCATAGCAGATCAATTAGTCGCTGCACCCTTAGAGTCTACCCATCCCCTCATCATTGAGTTTCCCGATGAATGCCTTCAATTAGAGGCGGACCATATTGAACAATGGTCCTTATACTTTGATGGAGCCCGATGCATGAGTGGGGCTGGTGCGGGTATTATTTTAATATCCCCGCAAAAACATCTTATACCTTTGTCCTTTAAATTAAAATTTGCTTGCACTAATAATACTGTCGAATATGAGGCTCTAATCCTTGGATTACGAGCTGCCTTGGCATTAAAAATCAAACATCTGCTAGTTTTTGGTGATTCTCAGCTTGTCATAAACCAAATTAATGAAGTTTATCAGACCAGAGATGATAAATTGCGCCCATATAAAGCATATGTTTTGCAATTGTTATCCTTGTTTGATAAAGTTACTTTGGAAGCTATTCCGTGAACTAGCAATCGTGCAGCTGATGCTATGGCCGCAACTGCATCTCTTCTGCCCTTGGAGTTAGATGACGAATATGCCACCATCATTATTCGTCGACTCCAGGAACCCGCTTCAAATAAGTCATGTTTAGAACCTTTGGATGTGTTTCTAATCAATGAAACTACTCCTGAACCTTGGTATATGGATATAATTGATTTTCTCCAAAATGGGACTTTCCCTGCCAATTCTAATAGAAACCAACATCGGTTATTACGTCGACGAGCAAGTCGATTTGTAATAATTGGCAATACTTTATATAGGAGATCTTTTGAAGGTATCCTATTGAGATGTTTGAATCTAGAAGAATCCAAATCAGCTTTAAGTGAAGCCCACGATGGATCTTGTGGAGGACACTTCAGTGGTAGTGTCATTGCTAAAAAGCTCCTTAGGATAGGCTACTTTTGGCCTACCATGGAAAAGGATGCACATGATTATGTGCGCCATTGCGACAAGTGCCAAAAACATGCCGACCTTGTCCATGCACCCGCACAAGAGCTGCAGGCTATTTCATCTCCTTGGCCCTTTTCAAAATGGGGCTTAGACATTATTGGCAAAATTAATCCCGTGTCATCCGATGGACACAAATTCATCATAACCGCCACCGAGTATTTCTCGAAGTGGGTTGAAGCTATGCCTTTAGCTTCCTGCACCGGAACTCAAGTCTCTAAATTTATTTTTAATCAAATCATTTGTAGGTTCGGAATTCCTGCAAATCTCATCTCGTACAATGGAACTTGTTTCAAAAATAAAGATGTTAAAAAATTATGCCAAAAATATAAGATTCAACATCGCTGGTCCACTCCCTATTATCCTCGTGGTAATGGTCAAGCAGAAGCATCTAACAAAACCTTAATCAAAATTCTCAAAAGAATGGTCAATAAAACTGGCCGCGACTGGCATATTCAATTATATCCAACTTTGTGGGCCTATCGAACTAGTGTTCGAACTCCCACTGGAACTTCACCTTTTGTCTTGGTTTATGGCGCTGAAGCCGTTTTTCCCTTTGAATTAGAAGTTCCTTCTTTGGCTCTACTACTTCAAGATACCGAAGTAGGAGATGAATATCGAGCTGGCAGACTCAGTCAGCTGGAACTTCTAGATGAAAAGTGCATCAATGCTTTAGAGCACCTTCGTGCCTACCAAAACAAGCTTAAAAGATCATATGCCAAGAAAGTTCGTCATCGATCCTTTGAGGTCGACGACCTTGTTTTAAAAGAAAATAAAAAAATACTAATGCAACTAAAGACCTTAAAGGTAAATTTGAGCCCAACTGGCTTGGACCATATATTATCACTGCTAAATTTGAATCAGGAGCATACAAATTAGCTACCTTAGATGGTAAATATTTAAAAGAACCTATGAATATTATGCATCTTAAGCGATATTACGCATAAAATTTGGTCATTTCATCATTTGTACATATTTTGCATGTTGTCTCATTTTAAAATATATATATATATATCAAACTGTTTAAACAAAAACAAATGAAAAAAAATAATAAAAAAGTCAAAACAACAATATTACTGACTCTTTTGAAACCCAAAAAAAAAATAAAAATAATAAAGAAGAAAGAGAGAGTCAAAATTATCAAACTCTTCACAAATATTTGTTGTATATATTTCTTCTTCAAGTATTGCAGTTATATTTTCAAGTTATTTTGGATAAATTAGCATTTATTTGGAATCCCCCACTATCACAAACACAAAAAATAAATATCTTGATTTTATCTGGCATGATTACTAATCTCTCTTATATCAAAGTACACAAAATTCAATTAAATAAAGTTTGAGCACAGAGAATTGATGTTGTTATTTACTTAAACCAAGCATATCTTTTCACAATAAAATGATTACATTTGTAATTTCCATGCTATGTTACATAGTAGAAATGGTTCTTGAGCGAAAAGTTTCCCCTGCTATCCTATCATGCACATGGTCTAGAATCTTTGAGAATTGGCAAAAGGACAAGCTCACCCCTACCCGGAATAAAAATCCCTTGCTCTATAGCTAATCCGAGCAAGTATCCCTAGCATAGGAAGAAAAGAAAAGTTCAAAAGAAAAAGAGAAAAAGAAAAAGGTTATTTCAGCATTATCTCAAATATCAAGTCACAATACAAAAATACAAAAAAAAAAAGCAAAAGCAAAGAAAAAGAAAAAAAGGCAAAAGCAAAAGCAATAAAATCCCTTTCCCTACCCCTTGAAAAGAAAAGAAGGGTTGATGAGCTTGAATCCCTGGAATTCTCAATTATTCGAAAACTGTGAGGTAAGCCCCATAACAGGTGGTTTGTGCCCAACCCGCTTGGCCTTGGGTAACTCCTAGCATGGTGATATGTCCGTCACATTAGCGACCTTCTTTTGTACAGACCTATGTCTCGCTTATGGATTAGCTAGCTCTTGATAACCCGACCTACATAGTAGTCCGGTATGGTTATATGCATCTAAATCATGGTTAATGAACACTTATTTGGTTCATTCAAATCACTTGTATCAAATTATCTTGCTCAAAACTTGGTAAATGAACAATGCAATTGCACACACATTTGTATTTGAGAGATTTTGTGTATCATTATGATAAATCAAGATTGGTAATGAACTCACATACGCACATGGGATTCCTTATAAATCTAACTTTTGTCTTTAAGATACTTTGAAATATTTTTGCAAATTGTTTGGAATAAATTCATTTTCTTCTTTGAAAGAACAGTTGTTTAGTATAAAGACAACTACATGCATTCTCAAAAAAATCAAAATCATTTTCAAAACATGCAATAAAGTTACATTTATATATAACTTTTGACTTTCGCGACGATGGTATAGTTCCAAAACCAAAATTGGAATTTTATGCCTAGTGCAAGTCCTCGTCTTCATATTTTCTGAAGACCAAAATTAAAAATCAACCATGCAATAAAACTATTATTTTCTTCTTTGGATTTCGCGATGATGGTATAAGTTTATACCTAAATATTCTATGCCTAGCGCAAACCATTGTACCAATTTTATTTTCCATTTATTTAAAATCATAAAAACATATGACTTAAATCATTATGTTACACAATTATGCTTTAAAACAAACAAACACCTATTCTATTTCATGTCATTATGTCAAACTTCAATTTTGTAATGATGGTATAATTCCTAGGGAATTATCCAAAAATTTTATCACACTTAGGAATTTATGCCTAGCAAAAGTCATTTTAAAATATTTCATGCATAATATTTTCATGGAAATCTGAAAAACAAATCATCATCATCATCATCATTTGCATCATCACAACAAAGTCTTAAGACAGTCTCTTAAGCACTCTTTTACTTTTAGCAATATTTCTATACTAGGATTAGCTTGACGACCGAGTGAGCGGCGACTCCATGAAATGGTCTATAATAGCGACAATGTCCTTTGAAATTATTGTTAAAAGTCCCTTTTATTTTTATCAAATTATCACATCACAAACAACCAACTTGTTTACATCAGATTATTTCATTTAAAATCTTACAGCATGACATTCAAACCATCATATTTCCAAATGGCATAATTACATGAATCATCAAATCAATCAATCAAAACATTAAAGCATCATACAAATACATAAGACAAGTCATATGATCAAAAAATATCTCATCTATATATATCTCAACAAGTATATGTACATCATCTCAAAACTAGATTGGTATGCCACAATCTGTACCTAGGCATACTCAATCCCCTATCAAAAATAATAATAAGCACTATAATCAATCTGTGCAATGCAATCTGTAGCAGCTAGCCTCGAGAACCCCTCGAGCTCTCAGCCTCATCTCCTCCCCCACCCTGAGGTGGACGAGGTGGCCCCATCATAGTCCGTGTGGTGCTATGAGTCCTGGACTCTAATCGTGATGATGTCCTCGATGACCTCATCCCGACAGGCTTCGCAATATGGGCCGACAGCGGTAACCTCTGCCCCTCTGGCACCATATGGTGGTATAGTGTCTGATAGAATGTGACCTGGGCAATAGCCCATGCTAGATCCCGAGTGCTCACCCCTCCGCTCCATGCTCTGAGGCATGCTACCTCATCTCTCGAGCTGTGTGGCCTCCTCTCGATGTCGTGCAGCCTCATCCTGTAGAGTCTGCACCTCTGCCTGGAGATGGACAGTCTCCACCCGGAGAGTAGCCATCTCACTACTCTCTCCTGTGTCCACACCCTTGCCCTTATCGGGCGATGGTGGTCTCTCTCTCCATGGAGAAGGGGGTCTCTCCTCCCTCCTCTCCCACTGCCATGGCCTCTCGTTGAGCCTGTGGTCTCCTCTGCTCTCTCCCGTCGTGACCCTGTGCCACCTCAATGGCCGCCTGGCGCCGCCTCCCCATCCGACGCACAACTATGTGAATCGGACCCTGAGCCCTCGTCATCCGAGGAGGGTGGATGCCTGTGTACTAGGCATCATAGCCGTCAGCTACCCTTGCATCATCCCCATCCACTGGCTGAATGGGGGCATCATCCGTTGGACGACCCATAAGCACTCGCATATACCGGAGCCCCGCTAACTATAGTGTTATCCCGGACAGTCTGGGAAAACTCGTAGTCTCTGAGGGATGGGATCCCCTGTCGTAGACCGAACCACCTCAAAACTCGGTCATAGCGATGGAGCTCCACCTCTCCCCTCTCCATCCTTAGCCAACAGACTCATCCTGATGCGAGCCAGCTCCTGTCCATCCTCGGCCCACCCCCGGATGATCTCTCCAAGGCCTCTAGGTGATCTGGTCGAAGACAAGGTCATCAAGTAGTCTCCGGGACATTGGCAGATCTATCCACCACCGTGACCCTCTCCGGAGCCACCAGTAGAAAGCTCGGGGCCTCTCCCCATCAATCCTCGTCAGTGGGAGCCCTACCGGCCTCCGCACCATGATGTGCTCCCAGCACCAAACCTACAAGTAGAGATGTCATAACCGGACATCGGCCGCCCTTGTATACGACCCCATGCAGGATCCTATACAATCGGCATAGTACAAAGCTCCCCCAAGAAAACCTGTATCCATGGTCTCTCATGTCGTAGACCACATCTCGTCGCAGCCATGGTACTCTGCATCCACTCTGATGGCATAGCAACAGACCACCTACAACCCCAACCAAAACCTGTGTCAGTCTAGATGCCCCAGGCATCTGTCATAGAGATTCGATGTTCACTCCGCCCTTCTCCAGGGCGAAGCTCGGATCTTCGCATAGTCGCATCATCACGTGGCCCTGATTGGCCATGGGAGTGATTAGCCATCCTTGTATGGGGATCCTCAAAATCCTCCATACATCCTCTAGTGTGGGAGTCATCTCCCCTGTCGATAACCGAAAACAGGAAGAACCCGGATACCACCTCTCTCGCTAGGGCCGTCAATAGCCCCATATCTCGTAGAAACCTGTGGCATCTCTCGCCACATGCCGCAAGCCAACCTCGAGCCACCTGATCTCGCTCTCGCCCGAGATAGAGCGGCCAAGTCATCCCTCAACCCATCGTATTTCCATTCTCTCGCTCTTTAGTAATCCTCTCTGCAACATAAACAACAAAACAATAAAAATCATTAATAAAACAATGATTAATAATGCAAGTAAAACAAAGTTCAATTTCATAAATGATGATATCGTCCACTATTGGACGATATCGTCCCAAATTTGAGCAAATTCGTCTCCAATTTTGCCAATCGAAATCGTCCCCTTTTTGACGAAATCGTCCCCATTTCGTCGATTTTGCCTCTGGACGAAATCGGCGATATCGAGACGATTTCGTCTCGATGACGTCGACGGCCCAAAAATGGCCGCGATGCTCAAAAATTATCAAAATTTAATCTAAAAAGCATGAAATTCAAAATTCAAGCCTTCTAAACTAAGTTTAGACCCTTACCCGTAGCCCGCGCCGGACCTCTATCGATCTGTGCGCTGTCTCGACCATCTTGTCTGCAGAGCTCCAGAAACCAAAAAATAAAAAAATGAACAGTAAAAATGAATTAGGGTTTTTCCCTATTTTTCTTAATTTTATTCAAAAACAATTAGCAACAAATTTAATTTTGGCTTTTCCGCGTTTTTACCTCAAACGTTCGATTTGGGTAAAAACACGGAGGGGGCATCATAGTAAGTCGTCGTACGATTCGACCAAGAATCGTCGCCTAAAAATGGGAATAAATTTTTGCTTTCTCGTAGATCGAGAAGAACTCATCTTTAACGCATTTTCCTCGAAAAATTTGCTAAAGAGGGGGCAAAATGTAGCACCCTAAAATTGGCGCAGTAAACCTTAGCAAATAATTAAAATTACATTAGTAATAATTCAAATTCAAATTTTAACCCCAAAACCGCTCCCAAACCGCCTGTTGCCCGTTTCCTCATTTTTCGTGCCATTTTTAGAGTTTGTTTTGTCCGTTTGATGATATCGTCACCGATCAGACGATATCGCCTTAGATCGGACGATTTCGTCTGGAGAAGAACGTCCAGACGATCTCGTCCCAAACTGATTTGTGCATAGTTAGCTTCTGTTTCAACGACGTCTCTAATCCGGCAAAAGCGTGTCTGCACCGTTAGAGACCTCCCCCATTGGAGATCTTCCAAATTAGGATGATCTCCAACCTCCTAACCTCCCTCCTAAGCCTATTTAACCTTAGGACCCCCTCTTGGCATTCCCCCTGGCTGAAATTCCCTGTAACACGAATTCTACATGCCTTAGACTATCTTAAACCACCATTTGCATTTGTATTTTTCCAAGTTTGTTTGCAGGAACTTCATTGTTTTTCAGCCGAAGCAAGCTCAGATCGTCGTAGACGATCCTGTTCAATTCGAGACGATTTCGTACCAATCCGAGATGATTTCGACTGTAGTCAACATTGGGGGCAATCAGTGCCTAGGGTTTGCGTTTTCTCACTTTGTTTGTTGATTTATCCTGCATTTAGTTAAATTTGTTATTATTCCTTATTGTTCTGCATCTTGGAGTTCACCCATATAGCTTAAGTGCACAATGAAGTCATAATTTGTCATTAGAACATCATAATCTACTTGAATTTTTATTTGTGATTATCACCTTAGCATCTATGTTGCCATTTTACACCATTTTTCTCTGTTAGAATAGTTGCATTTCTGGTATTTTGTATCTATTTCTCTGTTTGTAGGTCTCTGACGAATTCGTCTGATGAATTCGTCAGATCTCAGACGATCCCGTCAGATCTCAGATGATCCTATCAAATTCTAGACGATCTGGACTGCTTCAAAAATCAGAACCTTCATCAGACATCCGGATCAGGTATGGTTCTTTAATCTAGCTTATTCTTTCTGTTTTCTGTCCAAATCTATTTTTTGTATTTATTTAATTTGCATTTTCATAATAGAACACTTAGATTCATCCGGCCAAACCTAGGACTTGGATGTTTAAAGATAAAACCGAACACATTAAACACATTCCCAACCTAGGAGTGGAAACTGCCACTAAACGTTTCCTGGTGAACCCCACCATCCGTCGAAAAATCACCTTAATACCCCTCCCCCGAGAGGCGGGACCTTCAAAGGGCCTCTCAGTCCGAGGTACCGTCCCATCCTTTTCCCATCCCCCTTCCGGGCGCGGATCCTTTAGCCTAAAGGTAAGGGTGCAAAAATTTGGAACGATACAATCTCTTTACTATCTAAAGTTGAGCCAAATAATTTCAATAAAGCAAGTGAAGATAAATATTGTATTAAGGGAATGGAAGAAGAGTTAGATCAAATAGAGAAGAGCGAGAACAAATGGATCTACAAAAACAAGTTGAACGAAGATGGTCAGGTTGTTAGAAAAATAAATACTTGTGTGTAAAGGCTATACACAAGTTGAGGAAATTGATTTTGAAGAAACATTTGCTCCTATTTCTCGTCTTGAGGCCATAAGAATGTTCTTGGTCTTTTCAAGTTTCAAAAACTTCAAAGTGTACCAAATGGATGTAAAATCAGTATTTCTTAACGGTTACTTAGAGGAAGAGGTTTACATTGAGCAACCTGATGGTTTCAACCTGACAGATAAGCCATACTATGTATGCAAATTGAATAAGTCTCTCTATGGACTAAAGCAAGCCCCTAGGGCTTGGTACTCAAGGTTGGATAAATACCTTCAATAATAGGGTTTCATAAAAGATATAGATGATAGCAATATGTACATCCATAATTAAGTAAATGACTAGTTAATTGTAGTGGTCTATGTGGACAACATAATTTTTAGAGGTAGTAATAACAAGATGTGTTAGGAATTTGCAAAATGTATGCAAATTAAATTTTATATTTCAATGCTTGATGAGCTATCATTCTTTCTTGATTTGTAAATCTCACAGTCAAATAAAGGTATATTTCTCTCTCAAACCAAGTATGTAAAAGAAATGTTGAAAAAATTTAGGATATAGGATTGTAATCCTATGAGTAACCACATGATTACAGGATGTAAGTTAAGTAAATATGATGAGTCTCCATGAGACTAATCAAACTTTGTATAGATCTATGATTGGAAGTTTACTGTATGTCACAGCTATAAAGCTGGATATAATGCATGTAGTCAGATTGGTGGTAAGATTTCAAGCTGCACCAAAGGAAACACATGTATAGGCAGTAAAAATAATCTCAAGTATTTGAAAGGAACTATGGATTTTAGACTGTGGTATCCCATATGTGATAATTTCACTCTCACTGAATATACAAATGTGAATTGAGCAGGTAGTGTGGATGACAGGAAAAGCACAAGTGGAGGAGCATTTTTTATTGAAGAATGTTTGGTCTCTTGGATAAGTAGGAAACAAGCATCAGTGTCCTTATCTATTGTAGAGGAAGAGTACATTGCAGTAGCTGCTTTTTGCACATAGGTTTTATGGATGAAACAAACCTTAATTTATTTCAAAGTAGAGCATGATCATCATATATCCATACTTTGTGATAATATAAGTGCCATCAATATTTTGAAGAATTCAGTGATGCATTCAAGGACCAAGCACATTTCAATCAAGTATCACTTTTTGAGAGAGCAAGTGACTCATCAGCAAGTCAATTTGGAATACATTGCTACAAAGGAACAAATTGTTGACATATTTACCAAGCCACTTACAAAGGAGACAGGAGAAGGATTGGTGAGCCTCGATGAAAGAAATTTGAAGAAGGCCATTAAAGGAGTTCCAAAGATAACTTATTGGATATATTTACCACCAAGGAGAAGTTCCTGATAAAGGAATATTTTAGGATAATTGTCACCATCCGACAACAAGCCCAAACTAAGATAGATTTGGTAAGAAGCTTGCCAAATCTCAAAGGAGATTGGTGAAGACCTCAAGACTTTCAAATTCTTGAGAAGAAGGCCTAGATTGAAGTCATAATTCAAAAAGGAGACTAAAGGAGAAAAGGAGCTAGACATTACTACCAAACTTGAAAGGTTTGAAGATTGCCTTTGAAGGCTAGAAGGCTCATTTAGAGATAGGGGTTTGTTGAATATTCAACAGAATACTAAAGGGTTCTTGAAGAAAAACTCAACTGTTATTTGGGGGAATTCCCTACCAAATTTTTGAGTTTTAAGGATAGCATTTCAATGCAAAAATTGACTACAAAAGGGCAACAATTAGGACAACATTACTAGCTATATAAATTTAGATTTCTAGTATACATCCTGAAGGAGAATCGAAACCATCACCTACTATAGTTAAAGGGTAGTAAGTTAGAGGGTTTTCAGAGCTGCAAAAAGGTGAGTTAAAGAGCTATTTCAAACAACCAAGAAGAGCTACAATTCCATACAATAAAAGGCAATAATAAGATGAATCTAGTCACCAAGAAATCCTTCATCTTCAGATATCTTAAAGGTAAGTAACTTAGGTGCAAAGTGTTCATTTTATGAACACTTATATTTATATCATTGTTTAGTTTCAATAAGCACCATATTAGAGTTTTAAGGAGTTTCAAAGAGAAGGTTGCATATTATAGTCTTAAAAGGGAGTGTAGAAGATAGTTTCTTTTAAGGTTTATACCTGCACATTAAAATAGGAGTTAGATATATTTTGATAAAAAGAAAAATATCATCTTCCTATTATCAAGTTACAACAGAGAAGACTACATTAGGTTATACAACTTTTGAGAGTTCTTTAAGAGTTATTATTAGTGCATATTACAAGTTATTTTTTAAGAAGTAATAAGGAGATTGTAGTTGCACTATATTAACTTCTCTTAAAGCTTATTTAAAGTGCACTAAGGATTTTAGTAAAAGTAAAAATTAGTGCAATATTAAACCATTCTATAGGGCATATTAGCTACATGATTATTAGCTTGGATTCATTGTTAAGTTAACCAAGAAAAGGAGAGAGTTGTCTAGTAAGGAAGACAACATCAAATCATCCCTTTCCTACAAGGAATAGTACAAAGAAGCCACCATCAAAATCAGTAAAAATAAAGCTTGCAAAAGGAGATTTGAAGATCTCAAATATAGGTGCAAATTTAAGGTATTCTATTCTAACTATTGTAAAACTATTTACATTATTTTTTTGCACCATAACCTCTTGTCCTACGTAGAAAAAGAGGATAAATCTTGAGTGTCTCAAGGACACTTCAACAACCAACAAGAATCATTACAAAGTGGCCAACAAAAGGGCACTATCCGAGCAAGGTAGAGAGCCAACAAAGGGCTCACATTAAGGTGTCTAAAGACACCCTCATCAACCATGAAATTGAGCATCCATAGTAGCATATACCTATAGCCAATAGTAGAAGCTCATCATCCAACACAGATCCATATAAGGAGGACAACATAACAAGGTCTTCATAAAAGTGGACATCTATTGATTATTTACCAATGCATAAGATAACACTAAGGAGGACAACTCATTATAGTGAAAGGAAGGAAGATACAATGAAAAATAAAGAGGCATTACCTAGATATATATCGAATGGATTTCCAATTAAATAGTAGCACCATAGAACCACCATCGAAGTTCCCATTGAATCACCATTGAATTGGAGCCAAATTTCACCTAAAGGAAGCGTTGAAGACAAGAAACAACAGTGCATCCACTGGAAAGAAGTATATAAGGTTTAATAGATGTTGAAGGAGCCTTACATGCAAGTGAAAGGGTTGCCACTTGGCACATCAAATAAATCACCCATATATTCCATAATGTCTACACGGAAAGAAAGCTTTAATGCTCATTCCTTGAGCATTAAAAATTTTCATTCAGAGGTTAAAGAGCACATTCATTATTGCTCATTAGTCAAGGAAGATAGAAGCATTAATAGTAACTTAAAAATGTCAATCAAGAACATAGCACCACATGGGTTCAAGCCCAAGGAGCATTGAAGCTACTTAAGAACCCAAACCTATAGAAGACCAATGAAGTAAGAGTGAAGTAACTATGAAGTGAGGTGAAAGCACACAACAAAGTAGAAGCATCATAGTCAGAGTTAGAGTGTAGCAAGACTATCATACACCAATGTTGTTTGAGAGGAAAGAGGAAATAGAGCATTGAATGCTTGGGTTGTGAAGAAGAGACCACCACCACTCTAAAGGAGAAGACCAACATTGATTAGACAGAGAGCATTGACTGCTCATCAGTGCCCAAATTTAGAAGCTCACTCACCATACATTGAAGGGAGGTAAAAGATCTATATCATCTAATATTTACTTTCCTTTAATTTAGGAGTTATAAGGTGTTTAGTATAAGGTTGGAATTTGATTATTATTTCATTGAAATATCAACCTTAGAAAGCAATTTTAACAAAGGTAGAAGACATTATAAAATTGCTTGATATTCAAACAATGAGATATTTGCAAATAACCAAGTAGGAGATATAAGGTTGTCAACCTTGGTAAATTAGAATATCAATTTACAAATATTATTATTAATTTCTAATATTCCAAATTAGGGAGATATAAGGTATACTACATCAAAACCTTAGTCAATTGGAATTTAGAAAAATAAAACTATTGGATATTAAGGGCTATAAAAGGAAGTTCATTATTTACTTAAAGGAGTTGGAATTATTTACTTACACTTGTCTCATACTCATACTAAAGGGATAAAAGAAATCCAACCATAGATAACTTCAAATTAAGTGCATAGTTCATTAGGAGAGATAAGGTGAAATAGGAGTTGATTATTGTTATTTATAAAATATTTCAAAATCAACCCAAAAGGTGAACTATTACTTGCTAAGTACTTTATTAAAATTATAGCACATTCCAATCACTAGGGAGACATAAGGAATCCTACAAAACCTTAGTCTAGGAAATATTTTATCAACTTGATTCATATACTTTAAACTAGGGAGTCATAAGGTAGTCTACTTTAAAATCCTTTGAAACAACCATCAAGGATACTCTAATTGCTTGAGAATTAAAAGGCTTTTATCAAGAAATATGAGAAGAGTAAAATCATTAAGTGAACTTTAAAATCCTCAAGGTATTCTCAAATCAAGTAGGATCTATAAGGAATTCTACTCCAAATGTTAATAAAAGGAAACAAGAATGAAATAGTGAGGAATGCATTCAATAATGAGGAACTATTTCATGTGGTCGAATTATACCCCCAAAATATAATAGATACTTTTGAAGGGTACAAATTTTTATCTACTAGTGAAAAGGAAAGATTCTCATTATTTCTTAAAGAGGAAAAGGAAGATAATTTTACAATATTAATTGGTTATCTTCATGAAGTACTTTTCAAAGCATGGTGGAATACACAAAAAATAGTTATATTTATAATGGTTTATCTATCATTAATTGTTTTTAAATTCATTCAAAACATAAATAAAACTAATCATTCCAATAAATATTATTGTGATGATCTACTAATTCATCATGAAGTAGATATTCCTCTAACCAAAGTATAAAAATGGAGGAAAAGAAAGCAAAACAAAAATCCTCATACAAACATAGAGCATAATGAAGAATGCACAAAGATAGTTGAATGAGTATGATCAATTAAAATAACTAAATGAATCTACATCTAAACCTAAAGTAAAATCCCTCTCAGTGAAGATAGCACTTCATGAAGACACTAACTACTTTCTTGAATAGGACACAAACAACAAAGAAGGAGAACTCAAACTCTAGTACTAGATAGAAGATCCATATTGAAGACTAAAGTCTCCAATACCCAAATAATATAATACAGGGGGATGTTAGAGTATATCACATCATTTGGATCATGTAAATGTACCAACTTTGGTACATAAATAGAGTAGGAGTTTCATTTAGAGTTAAGTTAGTTAGTTACTTCAAGTATTGTAATAAATGCACGTGTCAATGCGTAAGTTGTAAATGTGCATGGAGTCCACTTGTAAATTAGGTAGATAGGTAGAGTAAGGGCCAAGGAATCTATCTTCCTACATAAATACCTCATAGTGAGTGTTTTCAATGTAGTATTAAATATAGAGAGTATGTGGTATATTTTAGTAGTATGGTACAATGTAGTACTTTCAAATATGTTCATGGAGTGTTCATGTCCTCTATTATATAGAATTGTACTATTTTTACCACTTTTATTAATGGTATATTTTTGAGTTATTTGCAGATGTTCATATTATTATTTTCCTGCATATTATTGTGCCATTAGTTTATAGTTATCTCATATTAGTTATCTTGCATCTTGTGGTTGTATTTCCTGTACTACCATCTCATCAAAAGCTAATAATTACTATAGGAAAACTTCCCCCAAATTCTAGTGATGTAGATTCTCTAATAGTATATCAGATATAGCCATAGACACCATCGATGAACCCTTGGTTGTCACATCAGCTAACTCTTGTATGTACAGTGTCTTCATGTAATTCCTCATATATAGAGAGTTTACTTACATCCCAAACATATCAAGAAATAATAAAAGCTATTCAACAACTTACAAAATAGCTGGTAGAAATTAAGCACCGACCCTATGAAGTCCAATAAAACAAGGGTATTCAAAATAAAATATCCTCTAAGAAATAAATTGAGGATGCAAAATAGATCGACGTACACAATATTTAATGCACCGACAAAGAACATGAGGAAGATTTTAGTTTGGATGAGCATGAAGAATTGATAGTTGAATATTGTGACAAAGGTAACCCTTAGTTGAATTTGGTTACAAGGGTGAATCTGCATTTTGAGGAAGTCATAGCTCTCATGACACATCCAAAGTAGTCACTTGTAAAAAGGGGATCTATCAAACAAAATCCAAATGGAAAAAATTCAAACGGGGATCATCATAGGCAACCTGATGCTCAAATCACAAAAAATATTGAGGATGAAGTAGAGTAGAAGGAATTCAAGAAAGAGGAAAGAATAGAAAATCTAGATACAAGTGGGAAACAATGCAATCCAAAAATGTTATACCTACATTTCCAAAGCAAACAAGCCTAATTTTATTATTCATCCATGACAAGAGCTCAAAGGGAAGATATGACAAGAACTTACGAGAAGGTAGCTAGAAATTTGACCAAGGTTGGAGAACTACATGGAAGACTTACTTATATTTAGACATGTAAATTTGGTTGAAGCAACTCTCCAAGACAAAAATATTAACTCAGTTCATAACAAGTCAACCTGTAAACAATTATCCATTGGCTCAAGCAAAATTTATTCTAAGTCCTTTTACCTTTTGTTATGTTTGTAAGGAGGGGTGCTACACAACTACATAGTTGATACAACAGTCAATGTTTCCATTATGCCTCAAGCATTCTATGATGTGATAGACATAGAATATCATAGAACTAATTTTCAAGTGCTACAAGTCAAAGGAGTAGTGGTCCCAAATGTCAGAGTCATCAAAGAAGTCCCAATCCTATTGAAAATATTGCTAGAACTATCAGGAATTCAAGATGTGGTGGTTGTTGATTTACCACCGAAAATAAAGATAAATGTATCCTTAGAATTCTTAGAAAAAATAGGATATTTGGAACAAGTCCAAATTATTATTCCATGTATTCAAAATTTAATTTGGTTTCAAGCTAAAAGGCCTTGGCCCTATCACATTAGAATTGTCAAGAAGAAAATAACATACATTTGGATAAAATAGAGATAATTGATTGGTCAAAATAGAAACAATAACCAATCAATGGAGAGTCTATTCTCACGGGCTTTAAAGTATCTCAATTTTTTTAGATAGATATTTGGACCAATTCATATATCAATTATAATTTTTTGTATCAATTAGCTAACTACTTATTTCAACAACCAAAGTCAGTGATTATGGGATAAATGTGAGAGATATAGAGAGGAAACTCTGCTCAAAAATTCCCCAAGAAACATATTAAAGTAAAAATTAGGCTCCAAATCAGAAATATTTAGCTGATATTGGATGTGATACACTGACCTATGTGCATCGAGAAAGCAATTGGTCATTTGAACAACAAAGAAAGGCCAATAGTGTCAATTTTTATGTTGATTTTCAATCATCTTGGGAAGTTGACACTAATTCAAATTTAGACTGGTGGAAGAATCCTATCAGAATGAGCTACAACTCCCAAGGTATATACCAAAGGTAAAAGCACAAATTTGGCATCATCTAATTAGGACACTATATATTTAGATGCAAAGGTTGAAGAACCAGGCACAACTGGTGTACGTTGGTGCACCACAATTTTATATAAATAGATGACAAGTAAATAAAAAGTTGTATATTAGCTCAAGGGTTAAGCATATTAGTTATAGGGACAAAAAATAATTTTGGAAATATGAAAGGCATATCACATGCTCTAAAAGGTTTCATAAGGAGATGTTGGTTTTTGGAAATTAACATGAACAAAATCAATAGTATGAGTTAGAACAAAGGCACCTTCAAAACAATGAGAGCTTATAAAAGGGACCACCCTCCTCAGTGGCTATTTTATCTTAAATAAGAATTTCATCTTAAGGGTCTATAGTGGATAGATGTTAGTGAAAGAAAGAATGAAGCTTCCCTGGTTAAAGTTGTAGTCAATTTTGAAAATCCCTCTGCCAAGAAGAGAAAGCAATGTTGAAAGACAATTATTGATCTTAGCCTTTTTGGTGTTAGCTAAACTTGGCATTTAAATGTATGGTGGTCTAAGAACCATTTTAATTTTATGTAAAACCATTCCTATATTAGCTAACATCATCCTAGTTTTTACTACGGTTGCTCTTCCATTAAGAATGTCACATCTCTTCTTATCTTGTGAAGGGTTTTGATAGCAGTAGCCACACCTCTTGGCCTATGGTTTTTTCCATTTCTCACACATATATTCATGCTCATGAGGTAATGAGAACCATTTACATGAGAGACAAAGAAGGAAACATTGGGTTCAAGTGGTCTGATGAGTTGGTAAGCATATGAATCTTCATTTTTTGGTAGGCTTGACCAGTTTCCAGGGTCAATCCAAACCACTCTTCAACTCATGGAGGTATGCTAATACAAACCTAGGACAAGAGAAGAAATATAATAGAACTCCCCTAAAAGGGGATATGTTTCACCTTCTCTATTATCTTGATATTTGAAATCAACTTAGCAAACACCAATATACTACAAAGGTGAAGCAAGCACCCAGACATATGTACGATATGGCTGAATCTAGCTAGGGAGCTCCAAGGTATGTGATGTGCAAGTATAAACTTTTATATTTTTCTCCTCTTCTCTTCTTGCCACCCTCACTCTTCATCATGTTTTCCACTTCTCCCATATTTTTGACTTTGTAGCCTAATGTAAAAGCAATTTGATCTCATATAGCATGACCATAGTTATTTTTTATAGCTATAGTTATATGTGAAACCAATGCTCTAATAATATTCATAATAAAGGTGGATATAAAATATCATTGAGAGAACATCATGAAGTACATTGATGTGTAAGTTGAATGCATATGATGCTTGGTAGCAGAGTTTGTAAAATAAACATCAAGTTGAGCCGATTTATGTGTTGTGGTACCAAAATGATAAAAACAATCATATTTTGTATTAATGAGAGTGGCATGGTACAAGGTTCTAATTTGCTAAAAAATAAAGGAAAAAAAGAAACTAGAGTGATCACATGGATGATAAGATCCAAGAAATAATTTCCAACACTAACTAAAGCCAATACAATTGAGAACCCAATTATCATCATCTTCAAAAATTGACTATAATGCAGAAGTGTATGATCATCTAATACATGTAGTTCTACAATATTTCTAACGAATCATGTATTATATCAAAGTAGCTAATAGCCCAATGGATATTAATAGCACAGAGGAGGCCCACCTGCATGGTGTAGAAAAGAAAAGAGAAAATAAATAAGGAAAGCTTATGAGCACTTGGAATATTTTCCTAAGACGGTTTGCATGGGTGAAAATTCACCTAAACCAACTACTCTATATCTAAAGCACTACCCAGTTGAAGTAGAATATGTTAAAGATATTTGCATTTTTTTTGGAGATGCTTGTACATAGGTATATTTATCTTCTCCTCTCTCTTTTTCCTTATCAATATTCACCTTACCTTCACAAATCCTTACCCTATCAGCCTGAATATCCTACCATCAAAATCCAACATTCCAAAATCCAACTTCTTTACACTCCCTACCCTTATTCATTTGCTTTTTTTTTCCCTTGTAACCCTCACATTCCCATTCATCCCCTTGGACTATGGATTTCCATAAACCCCAACCTTAGCTTCCTCTGTATGTTGTAATGCACCATGCATTTTGTAGGTGAATGTGATTTAAATAGCAAATACACCTATCTCCAAGTGTATTTTAGAATCCTTGTTGCAAACTACAAAATCCACCAACCTCCCTTACATATCCACCTTAATTTCATCATTTTTCTTTCTCTAAACCACTTTTTTTGTGTTTATTACTTCTTGTACATAATCATCTTATCTTCAGGATTTCCTTCCTCTTAAAATTTTGTTATCCCATAGATAAGGTGTTTTAGGTTCTCATTTTTTAAAGCAAAAATCCTCAAAAATCACCAATAATGTAGGTGAATTTTATCATCTACATCCACTATGTGGTATAGTTTAGACCATATAGTTCTTTTGCTAAAAGGTAGTGCATCAATGATCATGTAGCGGTCCATAATAGAAACAACAAAGACTACTGAAGCAAATAAAGTAGGCCAAAGGATTGTAGAAATATGTAGAGTGTAGATAAGTGTGGGTAGATGAAAATGCACCAAGAAGATGGTTGACAGATTTTGGTTCTAAGGAACGAAAATCCAACATCTGATCAAGAAGAGCAAAATGGTAGATTCGACTAAGTATGAAGAACTAGTCAAAAATTTAAGATGTTGATGTGAGCATTAAGACAACAAAATCCTGACATATGGCATTCTTAAAAAGGAGTAGAAATAAAGTATGAGACTCAATGTATAGCACCTGGCATCCAGTGATCAAGCATTGAAAGTGAGCAAATAAAGCTAGTTATATGGAAAGCAATGTTGATCTCAGCAAGAAGCTATAAAATAGTTGGCACAATGAATACCAATACCTAACCCAAAAATATTCTAAGGCATGGAACTCAAGCAAATAAAGGACTAACCAAATAGCTTTGCATTCATCATTTCGCATCTAACATGGGAGTTTGCAAAGGCAACTAGGAAATTCTAAAATTTTGAAGATGATGATGTCAGCACTAAGGGCTTAAAAATCTGACAAACCAAGGAGAACATCAGATGCAAGATAATTCTAAAGTATGGTGACCATGAGATACCATAAAGGCTTAGAGAAATGTCACCCAATTTTTAGCATTATGAATGATCAAATATAGTTACTGAACCCTTTAGAAAATGATGAGAAAGTAAAAAGATGCAATACGCGGCTAGGGTGATCACCCGATAGTAAGTCACATACTCTTCATGTTGCCAACCTCCACATAAGTAATCTAGAATTATTAGGCATGCATGTGTCAATAAATCACCAAGAATCATCACCATTAGAAGATATCAATATCCAAAGCCCTCCAAATCATACACCTACCCCTACTCAATTGGCTACTCATAACAGAAAGGAGTGGATCATCATTTTATGGTTGCAATCCAATGATGCAACATGCAATCCATCCTCAAGATAAAATATGCATTATCCACACCAATAGAGCATTCCTAAAGTAGTTAAGCACAATTGATCTAAATGCAACAACCACTCTCTGCAACTAATCTAAAACCTATAATATGCTCTAACAAAAATCATTCTTAGATAACCGAATACATTGTAAATCTCTATATATACTAGAATGCAATATATTCTAATGGTCAGATCTTGAATGAGAATTATACTATTGTCTAGATTCCTTCTAACATCTTGTGCAACACATGTATGTATGACTTATTGAGTAGCTAAAGATTTTTTTTAAAGCTAGGAATGACTAATTCTATTACAGTTATTCTATATTCTATATTTCTACCCTGATTTGTTATTATAGTTTTGGAATGACTTAGCATCACTCAAAGTGCTTAAATATTAATGTTTTTAATGTATAAGAAAATTAGGTTGTTTTATTAGGTGGTTTAATTTAAGTTCATTTTGCAAGACTCTCTACACCATGTCTCTTGATGTTTCCAAATTTGTACCACTTTTAGCTCATTTTTATAACCCTTTTCATTTTTTACTTTAGTTTGCAACCCCAATTTAGTTAGATTAGCTATGCATAGGAACTGGCATTCTCTGGAGGTTGACTCAGATATCCCTATTTCTAAGCCATCCAATCTCTTGGTAAAAGTCTTAAGGACACATATCATTCACTTAAGTGGATTTCATAACCAAGACTACACATGCTTGAAATTTTCTATCAACATAGTAAGGGAGGACATTTGAGCATTAATCTCACATAAGGTATCTTAGCAATTTTTCCCTCCATATTGTGTGTTCTAGCTTCCATTTCTTGTGTGTAGGTCTTGGGTGGCATTTGCTTAAAATAGAAGTGCTATTTTTGGTAGTTACTACTTTTAGTAAGGGTATCAAAAATATATGGGTGTTATATACCAAATGGTCAGCTTGAAAAGGCAATAGAAACGGGATATACCAAAAAATGTGATTTTGGGGCCCTTGAAAAAGCGTATGGGTGTTATTTACCAAGATGGTCGAATTGGGCTATACCAAAAAATGATGATTTTTTATTGTTTTGTACTCTTTTCTTACCATCCCAAGTAGAAGTGTGCTCTTTAGCCCTTTGTATTATGTGTTTTCTATTCTACTAATAATAAGGTAAATGCAAGTATGAAACTACCACAAGTAAAAAATTAGGACAGGGAGGTTATCTAGGTTGAGGTTTGTGTACTTTCCATAGCACTCGAATATACTATAACAATGAATGATAATTCTTGGACCAATATTTTAGGCCATTACCCAAGGAGGATTTAGCTTATACCCTTGGGTGAACTATCCAAATATTTGATTAATACATAAGGGTAATCTTCCTTAGTGCTATGCTCAATGCACTTATTGGAGAATATTACATTATTTGGTGCATGCAAATGTACCCTCATGGTACCTTTATGCTACAAATGTAAATATGTAATAAATTAGAGTTTGTATCTATATTTTATATGAGTGATTTATATTTTCCCTTTATTTAAGTATCTATTTGAAATATATGCACAAGTGTCATGTAAGAGTGTAATGTGTAGGATATGCACAAGTGTCATGTAAGAGTGTAATGTGTAGGATATGCACAAGTTTCATGTAAGTAAGAGTGCAAGTGTGTATTGAGAGAATGTGCACATGTCATGTATGTAAGTTTGCAAATATGTAATGTTATGATGTGTACAAGTGTCTTGTATTAGGAGTGCATGTAGGAGAGTAAGAGTCATTAGAAGTGTGCAAGTATCATAGAGTCAAGTAATACATACAAGAAGAGAATGAAGACTCTAGTATACAAATGGCAAGATGAGAAGCCAAAGGTCAAGAATAGAAAAGGTTGCATCTCCTAGATATATGAGTGCAATAGATAAGTATTGAAGAGTCAAATTTCTATGTCTATATTATGGAGATAAATCTCTATACAATGTAAGATGAAATGGTCTATAATTATCACCACATAACAAGCATTCATAATAGAGCTTGTATATAGATTTTGAGCAATTTTATTGTAAGCTTTTTACATGCTTTTACATGAATGATTTTGGCCCTTTACATTCATATTTGATATTATAATGAATGTTATTTTATTTATATTGGCCAATATATATATATATATATATATATATATATATATATATATTATTTCTCATATATAATTCTACTCTTATTATTGATATTTTGACCTATTATATTGTGGCTTAATTATTAGGACCTGAGATAGTTTTTTATAGTTTGTATTAAAATCCAACAGTGGTATCAGAGCTACCACTTAACTCTATTCATTTTTTATAGCATTATATTTCAGAAGCCACCATAATATTGGAGTATGTCCACTTTAAAAGCAATGAAGACTTAGACTCTATTTTTTAAGGTTTGATCGAGTAGATATTGATGGGATAGATAAAATTCACCCTAATTTGGATGCTAGGGTCTTTCCACTAGGTTCAAGAAAACCAATGAAGACTAAGACTCAACCAAAATTGATTAAGGACCAAGTCAAAAGAAAGTTGGACATGAGGGGACATTCAAAGTCACCTTGACAATAGTTGGGTTCTCTATAAAATAGGAGAATCATTTTGTTCGTAAGTTTGACCTAAGACATCAAGGATAGATTTCAAATATTGAGAAGCATCTAATATTCTAGAATAATTGAGAAGCATCAAAGCTTCCAAGAATAGACAAGCATCTAAACCTCCTGTGCATAGATATTGATAAGTAGTATAAGCTTCCATAGAGAAGAATAGTATAGAGAAGTACAAAGAATAAGCCTCTAGAGATAAGGAAATATAGAGATACATAAAGAGAAGTTGAAGTTTTGGTTAATTAGAAAACCAAAAGCATTAGGCTAACTATAGTATTTTAGTCTTGGCCTTGAGGATATTTTAAAGGATTTCTACAAGCATCTACTTGACATGAAAGAAAGAAAGAAGAATATTTAAAGTGTTATTAAGGACACTATTATTCAAAGGTGACTATTGAGAGTGTTGTCCATAAAAGCATTTAGAATAGAAGAAATAAGTTCTATCGAAGAGCATTATCAAGAAGGTCAAATGAGTAGTGACTAGTGCCATAAGTTCTAGTAGAGTGCTATACGAAGAGCTATAAGTATGAGCCAAATATTATCCAAGGAGCTATTTGAGCACTATCCAAAAGTGCTATCCATACATAGAGACATAATGATGAGCCAAACGCTATCTAGGGAGCCATTTGGGTGTTGTAAAAAAGTGCTAAACATACAAACAACCATAAGTAGACATCAAAACTTTACAGTAGGAAGGACATAGAATTGATAAGGTTTTTGTAGTTTATATCCCCATGACTGAGTCAGATTCGGAAGATTCAATTCAAAAGGTGGATTTTTCATGGGACCCAAGAGAGCATAAAAGTGATCTAGGAATACAATTTTGGTCACATGTAGTCGATGTAAAGAGAAAAATCCTAAAATCAAATTTTGTTTCACAACCTGAAGAGGAGAGCTCTTCATTACTAATAACCTAGTTGATATGGCAATAGACCAAGGGGCTATAAACGTTGTTGGATATTTTATGGGTGTTCATCCTAATTTAGATATAGTGAGGAAATGGGTCTTCTCAAAATGGAGACCAAATGGACACATGGAAATTACGGTGCTATCGAAGGGTTTTTTTATGGTTAAGTTAATTTGTAAAGAGGACATATAGGATTCTATGGGGAGGCCTATGGTTTTTTGAATGATGGGGGATCTTTTTGCGAAGATGGGGGACAAATTTTGATCTAGAGATGCAAAGTTTCTCCCAGGATCCAGTATGGTAAGACTACCAAGCCTTCCATTTTATTTTTGGAATGAAGAGGTGTTTGAGGGAATAGAAAAGGAATTTTGATAATTAATAACCCTAGACTCTGCCACTAAGGCTCGATCAAGGCTTATGTTTGTGAGAATTTGTGTTAATGTGGGCTTAGAGAAGGATTTTCCTGAGTCAATCTGTTTGGTTTCAAAGTTTGGTGTTTGGAACCAAATAATTGAATATGAGAATGTACCAGCTAAATGTAGTGTCTATAAAAAACTAGGGCACAAGGCTAGTGTATGTCTATTTGGAAAACAAGTGACACATAATAAAATGGTTTGGCACAAAAAGCCAAATGGAGGAGAAAGTTATGAACAACAAAAAAATAAATGATTTGAGGATGATAATAGAGAAGAACAACAGAAGTAAGTTCTAATCTAGTAGGACATATTGGAAGAAGGGAAAATCATGGAAGAATATCCAACAAATCCCCAACAAAGACAAAAGGAGATTAATTAACAAGAGGAAGAATATTCATCCAAAAATTTAGACCAGGTAAAAATCTCTAATTCTAAAATCTAGTAATCCTAATAATATAATTTATCAAAATAATTCATTTGAATGTCTAAGGGAGAACATAGAAGAATTGATATAAATAAATAATGAATCTAAAGAAGTGGAGGCAGTGTAAGAAATTCAGTAGGATGTTAATGTAAGAACAAATCGGGAGAATTTTATTTTTAAATAAAATAAAGAATTAATTTTCTCTGATAATGAGGAAAAAATGAAAGGTTTCAGCTACCTCAACGAGAATCACTAGAAAACAAAAAAATGAGGGGTAGATGTAGGAATTGGGCCAAAAACTAGCAGACCTACAAATCAAAAAATCAGAGAAAGAGAAATAGCTGCTGAGATTGTGAATGGTACCCAATCTATATTGGATTGGGTTGGAGGGAAAAAGTAGTAGACAAAAACCAAAAAATGAAGATATTTTCTTGGAATGTGAGGGGTCTCAATGCCCCCTTTAAGCATATATTAGTCCAAGCATTGAGAAGATAATATGACCCGGATATCATATCATTACAAGAAATAAAACTTGATGACCCTCAAGCTAAACTTATCAAACAAAGATTGTGGAGAGGGGTCAATTTTGTGGTAGGTCCAGCTGTAGGGGCCTCAGGAGGTCTTTTAAGTATGTGGAATTAGAATAGATTTGAAGGAATATTGATAGTTTTGAATCGAAGCTTCATGGCTATACATTTTTTTGATAAGGACGAAAATAAAAAATGGATAGTTACTAATGTTTATGCTCCAAATTCAATTATAGGAAGGAAATAGTTATGGAAGGATCTAAGACAATTAAGGAATGCATTTATGGACCTTCCATGGATTTTGGTAGGGGACTTTAACTTTCCACTTTACCCTTTATATAAAAATGGAGGGATGCAGTCCATTACTGAAGGCATAATAGATTTTTCAAATTTTTTAAATGAGAATGAACTTATGGATATAGATATTCGTAGAGCAAAGTATACTTGGAGTAATAGGTGACTAGGAGACCAATTAATTCAAGTTCATTTGGATCACTTTTTGCTATCTCAAGAGAGTCTTATCCTTTTTGGGGATTCAACCCTACCATCCCATCATAATATAGGATCTAATTATAATCCACTAGTTTAGGAGTTAGAGGTCCAAAAAAGAACCTTCAAGAGCCCTTTTTGTTTTGATAAGATGTGTCTCCAAAATGAGGATTTGGAAAATAGGATTGAGTATTGGTGACGATGAGGTTTTTCTGGAAGTAAGTTAACCCAAGTGGCAAAAAAGCTAAGGTTTGTAAAAAAATCTTAAGGTGTGGAATAGGGAGGATTTTGGTGATCTTCAGAAGAAAAAGGTAGAGTTAAAAAAATAGCTAAATGGTTTAGAGTCACTCTTCAGTCTAAAAATATATCTTGTGATTTGAGAGCAAAATAAAAGGAGCTTTTGTGTGAATTCCACAATGTTTTAGCTTGTGAAGAATCATTTTGGAGGTAAAAATCTAGAGTTACCTAGCTAAAGGAAGGTGACATGAATACAAAAAAAATTCATGTCTCTACCTTAAGACACAGGAGTTATAATAAAATTAAAGAAGTGGTTAAACATGATGGTTCATTAACTTGTGAACCCATACAAATAAGAGAGGAGGTTGTTAATTTCTTCTTCAACCTCATAGGTGTGGAATATCGTGTAAATGAGGCTACTTCAGATTCAATGCTTCAAAACATTCCTTTCTTGGTTACAAATCAATTAAATAATTAATTGCTTAGCCCCTTCAAAGAAGAGGAAATTTGAAAAACTGAGTTTGGAATGCATGGAGACAAGGCCCCAGGACCTGATGGTTTTCTAGCTATTTTTCCATCATTTTTAGCATATTTTTGGAGGGGATGTCACTCAAGCAGTAATGGATTTCCAAAAAATCAGTTTATGCCAATATATGTCAACTCAACATTTCTAGTTTTAATACCAAAAGTAGATGGAGCCAAGTCTTTTTCTAAATTTTGATTGATAAGTCTTTGCTCCATTCTTTACAAAGTTGTTTCAAAAGTCCTTGCCAATAGATTAAATGAATTTTCTTAAAGGAAAATGAATTTGACCAAAAGTGAACTTGGGATAAGGCGTGTTCCAAAAAATAAGTGGATGGACTGGGTTTTAGAAAGCTGAGGATCCCAAGTTTACAAACTAAGGTTGGAGTAGAGGAGAAGGAAATAATAGTCTTAGTTTCCTGGGATAAGGCGTGTTCCAAAAAATAAGTGGATGGACTGGGTTTTAGAAAGCTGAGGAAAATGAATTTGACCCTAATGGGTAAGTTAGGATGGAAACTAACAACAAATGTAAATCTTAATTGGGCTCACATGCTCAAGGTAAAATATTTGAGATCTACCTCAAATTTCTTAGAGGTAGATAATCTACAAAAATGGTCATACCTTTGGAATATTCTTCAAACAACCAAGCCACTTTTACAACAAGGAAAATACTGGCAGATTGGGGATGGATCCCAAGTTCACTTTTGGAATGATAAATGGATTAAAAATATTCCTCTCAACGATGATCTGGATTTTGCAAGGTTAAAACCTTCTGTTGAGGTTGTTTATGGGGACCTCATAAAATATTATATAATCACTAAAAAAATAGTAAGAAATGGAAACATTTACAGGTGGATGATCTTGATGACAGAAATCAACAAAAGATAAGGAAGCTAAATATTCTTCTACATGTCTATTTCTTGAACAATACTAGATTTTCAGACTCTCTTATTTGGATGATCCAAAACATACTTAGTCAAATCATGTTATTATCTCCTTGAAGGGAAGGCTTTGGATGGCTTCCACTAGCTAAGATTTATATCAAAGACCTCATTCCCAAGATAGCACACTTCTATTGGCTAGTAGTCCAAAATAAGGTCTTGATCGTGAATAATTTACGTAAAAGAGGCTTCAAATTCCCAAATAGGTGTGTTCTCTATGAAATGAGTGAGGAAGCTACTAATCATATCTTCTATACCTGCCCTTTTATAGTTGAGATACTAAATAATATTATGAAGAACTTCTAGGTAGATTGGGTCCTTCCTAAGTCTCTCTTTTATCTCTATCTTCAATGGGAGATCCCCTTTAAAGTAAAAGGCTACAAATGTTATGGATGTTAAGTATTACATATGTTATGTGGAGGATTTGGAAAGAAAAGAACCATTGAATATTCAAAGACAAGAAGAGAAATTGTACATCAATGGCAAATAGAATTTTAAGTGCAGTGTTGGAAAATTTAGGTATCATGAAGTTCAAAAATGATTTTGAACCAAACCTAGAGAAAGAAATTGCTAGAGTTTGGGGGCTAGCTTCCAATTATCAGAATTCCTACTCATCCTCAATTCATCCACGAACCAATTCAAAATAAAAAATACCTCCAAGTGGATGGATAAAACTAAACTTTGATGGAGCGGAAAAAGGAAAATTTAGGAGTGTTGGAGCATGTTGTATCTTTCGAGATCATTGGGGTAGACCACTCATGGCCTATGCAGAGCCTCTATGAGATAAAACAAGTCATGTTGTTGAAACGAGAGCAACCTTTATGGGTGTGTCTCTTCTTGGCAAGCTAAATATAAGAAAATTAATAATAGAAGGAGATTCATAAAACATCATTTATATTTTGAATGGAAAACATCCTCCAGGATGGAATATAGCATATATGATAAATGAGATTAACACTAAACTAGAGCTCCTTGAAGAAGTGCATATTATCCATGTCTAGAGAGAGGCTAATGGGAAAACTGATTGTTTGGAAATTATGGGTGTACCTTAGGATGGATTGCAGTATTAGGAGTTAATATTCCCTCATAATGTTCAAGAAATTATTAATAGCGAAGCCAAGGATGATGAACAAAATGAGATCAAAGATTAAATTTTCTAGGGGTATTTTAATGATATTATGCGTAACACTTTACTGTTCATCTGGAGGGAGGATTTTGAACATTCCTCACTGCTATAAGTATAATATTAGGAATGAAGAAAAGAAAATATCACTTAACAGTGAGTATCCAAAAGTGTTGGATCCTTTATTTTGTAGTTGGATCGTGTGTTATTGAGCGAATAAGTTTCTGTCTCTGGCTAACTCCACTTTCGGGTTTGGTCTACTCTATTCTTGGTTTTTTACTAATCATTATTTTGTGAGCTACAACTTGCATCTTATGTCTCAATGTTACTGGAACTAGTGTGTGGGCCTTCTCTAAGTCCCAATACTCATGTTTTTGAGTCCACCTAAAAAACATCAATCATTATTTGTACCAAAAATTGAAGCATCGGAAGGAAATATGACATGGTTGATCATGTTCAGTAATATGTTTCGACTCCAATTGTTCTTGGGAAAATAAAAGAAGCAAAAAATCACTTGGTGGACCTAAAAATGAGGATCTTGATGCTCAAGGTCCAAAAAAAAAATTAAGCTTTGTATGGATTTGTTGATTTTTCATTTTCTGTTACATATTTTGTAATGTTAAATGATCCTGAAGTCAAAAACATAGATAGTATTAGGTTGTTTGATATTCTTTTTTAAAGTCTAAAATATTATTTCTGGAACCATATTTGGAGTGTAAACTTTATTCTTTGATGTTTATTGTAAAATTTTTGGGGTTCCTTTCAAAACCCCTTCTTCTACCTTAATAAAAAAAGAGCAGACATCAACATCCAGAATTGAGAGTATCTAGATTTGAGTGTGTCTAGAATCAAGTGCATTTAGACTCAAGCGTATCTAAACTTGAGTGCATCCAAACTCAAGCATATTTAGACTCAAACATATCTAGACTCGAGCACATCCAAACTTGAGCATATCCAAACTTGAGCATATCCAGACTTGAACACATTCATAGTGCTAGCTACCAACAAAGAAGCATAAAGTATCATTTCAAGCATGTTGTAGAAACTAGAGTTGCATAAGCACCATCCAAAAGCATAGAATTTCATCCCAAGCGTGTTGTAGAAACCTAAGAGTGTAGAGCACCATTCCAAGCTGCTTGTAGAAATCTGAATAGTTACATAGAACACATATTTACAAACCTAACCTAAGCATAATAGTCAAAATTTGACATGTAGATGTGAGCATTGAAAATGGAGTGATTATTTTTGGCAGGTAACGTTTGTACATTACAATTCAGAAGATATTAAAGACATTTTATTTTTTGAGTTTGTTGAAGAAGGAAAGGTATGACTTATGACCTTTCATATTGGAGGAAAATTAAATAGAGTTGAATTTAAATTTTATAGAAGTTCTAGGAGGGAGTTATAAGTTTTTTCTACTTTGGAATTTATTTTTGCAATTTTATTTATTTTGAAAATTAATTTTTGAAAGATTTCAATTTATTTAAGTTTTTGGAGTAATAAATATTTCTACTAGGGTTTGAGTTTTTTGAATTTAAAATTGGCTTTTTAAATTTTGAAGAGTTAAAATTTAAGATTTTATTTTTTAAGTTTTGAAGATGTGAAGATTTGGTTTTAAAATTTGATGAGTTAAAAGGTTTGAAGATTTGAGTATTTTAGTTTTAAAGTTTTTGACATCAAAATAAATTTCGTTTAAAGGTATTTGAAGTCATGCACAAGATCCAAAGGTCAAAGATGAAGAAGTCATGCACAACAGAGATATAGATCTACATGTACTAGAGCTCAAAGACAAAGAATAGACTCAAGTAGTTCATGAAGAAAAAACAAAGACTAAAGAACCAAATAATGAATATGAAGGAAAATTCAAAGCAGAACTCAAAATAGAAGTTGAAGATGGATCTCAAGTAGAAAATCATGTTCAATGCAAAGTTACCTGATTGAAGATTGAATATGAAGATGAATATTAAAGACTAAAGTCTTCAATAATCAAATAATGTAATACATGGGGGTGTTGAAGAATATTACATTATTTGGTACATGCAAATGTATCCCCATGGTACCTTTATGGTACAAATGTAAATATGTAATATATTAGTATTTTTATCTATAGTTTAGATGAGTGATTTATATTTCCTCTTTATGTGAGTGTCTATGTGTAGGATATGCACAAGTGTCATGTAAGAGTGTAATATGCAAGATATGCACAAGTGTCATGTAAGCAAATGTGTATTGAGATAATGTGCATGTGTCATGTATGTAAGTTGCAAATATGTAATGTGAGGATGTACAAAAATATCTTGTATTAGGAGTGCATGTAGGATATTAAGATTCATGTAGAAGTGTGTAAGTGTCATAAAGTCAAGTTGTGCATGTAATAAGAGAGTGAAGACTCTAGTATACAAGTGGCAAGATGAGAAGACAAAGGTCAAGAATAGGAAAGGTTGCATCTACCGGATATGTGAGGAGTGCAGTAGACAATTATTGAAGAGTCACATTTCTATGTCTATATTATGAAGATAAATCTCCATAAAATGTAAGGGAAAACAATTTATAACAATCACCACATAACAAGCATTCATAATAAATCTTGTATAGAGATTTTGAGAAATTTTATTGTAAGATTTCTTCATGCTTCTACATGAATGATTTTGGTCATTTACATTCATATTTGATTTTATAATGAATGTTATTATATTTATATTGGCCAGTTTATATATATATATGATTGCTCATATATAATTCTACTCTTATTGTTGATATTTTGACCTATTATATTGTGGCTTAGTTATATTATGACCTGAGATAGTTTATGGTAGTTTGGCTTAAAATCCAATAGAACTATGGATAATTATATGGCTACATGGATTTTTATATCTAAATTTTTGGCTTAGGGTTTCTAAAAAGGGTATCCTGATATATGCAAGGTGTGTGGGAGCTCATATCCATATATAGGTATTTTTCGAGGCATAGATATTGGAGTTTGATCAACCCTCACTTCACTAGACAATTTATGGGTAATCTAGCTTAGCCATAAATGACATCTCCTATGTCATATTTTAAAATGGATGAAACACCATTTCTAACCTATAGACCTAGGTTTAAAGAAAAAAAATTGCTCACATCATAAACTTATCATGTCGTGGAAAGGCCTCTAATACCACTTGGAATGAACCTCTTTGTTGGACATTTTGAGTCCTTAAGTCAAAGTTATCATTGATGTCACGGATGAAGTCATAATTAAGTCAAGAAACAAAGTTGTCAAGGTTGTCAATTGATATCTAGGAAGAAGCTTCAAATAATTCCAAAGGTCAAGAGAATCAGTGCAGAGGTTAAAGGCAAAAGGGCTCCATAATATTTCAATATTATATGGAAGCATAAGTTAAAAGGTTTTTCATAAAAATCCAAGGAGGCTTATTGCAAAGTTAAAAGGAGGTCTAATATTTATTTTATAAAATATTTAAATTCAATGTGAATTTAAATTTTATAAATAAATGTTATTTATACCAAGTTGTGCAATAAGAGGTCTTAATAAAACCAAAGGGTTTTATTAAATTAATTTATAAAACCAAAAGGTTTTTATTAAATTAATTTATAACATTTAAATTCAAATGAATTTAAATCATTTACAAATCAATTTGAGTGTCGACGTCTAATAAGGTTGGAGGAGCGCCGACATGTTTGAATAAATAAGGGAAGGCACTATATATACCATGCCTTAGGAGGTATTCAAATTATCCTTGCTCGAACAATTATTGCATGCAAATTGATTTAAGTGGAGCTCGTGAGAAAAGACAATGAAATTCGTGTTTAATGTGACAGTGATTGAGAACAATTCGAAAGCACCAAAATTTTGGGAGCCAACTGGGCAGCATGGCCTAGTGGCAAGGAGGTATTGGTTAAAGCGTTGAGGTGTCGAGTGGCCTGTGTTCAAAATATGATAGTAGTGTTTGCGTTGGTGTTGGAAGCACCAAGGGAACGGTGCACGTTTTGCTTGGAAGATAAGGGAGGTTCTTAGAGCACATGGTGCTCTCCATTCCACAAGTGAGTGCTTAGCTCATGCGGTGGTTGGAGCCACAACTACGGCATTGGACGAGGTTTGCATTGGGATTTCGAATCCCTTCCAAGGCAAGGTAATATTTTTGATAATTAATTTTTGGTATTGCCTAAGGTTTGGAGCTAAAAGGTTGTTGAAAGGGTTTGTTAATTGAAATTTATTTTTCAATAAAGTTTGGAGTTAAAAGGTTGCTTAAAGGGAATGTTAGTTTGAAATTTATTTTTTAATAAATTTGGGAGTTAAAAGGGGTTGTTAGTTGGAAATAGTTGAAAGGGTTGCTAGTTGAAAATTGGTGTTTGTTGGAAATTATTTTTAATAAAATTTGGAGTTATAAGGAGTTTGATTTTATTTTTTAAATAAAGTCTTAATTATTATATTTGCATATTTGAGGAGTAAGAGTGTTGATTTTATTTTTAAAGTGACTTTTGCCAAAGATATTATATTATGAAGGTGTTGGAGATTATTTTAAAGTTGGAGTGATAAGGTGTATTTTTGTTTGATATCATTTTGTATTGTGATTCATTGAGAAAATTATTAACTTCTGATATCATTTTGTATTGTGATTCATTGAGAAAATTATTAACTTCTAACCTTTCTTTGAGATTGGCATAGAAGTTGTTGTGGTTGTGGAAGATTTATGATATCCCTTCATCATCAAGAAAAAGGTATGAGCACGTTCTTCCTTGGTTGAGTTGATTGGTTGGTTTTCTAGAAAACAAAATTTGGAGTGAAAAGGATTTAAGAACATGAGTATCATTGTTATGTGAAGATTTATTTATAAGCATTGTTGTTGAAGTAAGTTGTTGTACAAAGAACTTGAACTAGGGTTTGAAAAGAACATGAGTATCATTGTTATGTGATATTTGTTATTGAGCATTGTTGGAAATATTTTGAGTTGATGTTTATATGCTTGGACTAGGGTTTGTGAGCAAGGGTTGTTTCTTGAGTGATTGGTTGAGTAGATTTGGTTGAGCCTAGTCAAGTGGTTGTATGAAGTGATTGTTCAAGTTCCATAAGACAAACTATTATATATTCTAATTTGAGTTGAGAAAGTGTTTGAGCATTGAGTTGAAACATATTGGGTCTCTAACAATTATTTTTATGTTTCTATGGTATTGGATAAGTTCTGTGTGAACTTATTGAGAAGATTTGGACAAGTTCTGAGTGAGCTTGTTGAGCAGATTTGAGCAAGTTCTGAGTGAGCTTGTTGAGCAGATTTGAGCAAGTTCTAAGTGATCTTGTTGAGCAGATTTGAGCAAGTTATGAGTGAGCTTGTTGAGAATATTTGAGCAAGTTTTGAGTGAGCTTGTTGAGCATATTTGAGCAAGTTCTGAGTGAGCTTTATGAGCAGATTTGAACAATTTTTTAGTGGACTTGTTGAGCATATTTGAGCAAGTTCTGAGTGAACTTGTTGAGCATATTTGAGCAAGTTTTGAGTGAGCTTGTTGAGCATATTGAGCAAGTTCTAAGTGGAATTGTTGAGTATAATTGAGCAAGTTTTGAGTGGACTTGTTGAGAATATTGAGCAAGTTCTAAGTGGACTTGTGGAGAAAATTTTGGTGTAGATTTGAGTATAAGTTTGTGTCATACCATAGATAGATATTGAGCAGATTTGTGCTAGATCGAAGGACTATGTTTAGTGTAAATTTGAGATAGAGATTTGGAGGTGACAGAGCAGAGAGGACAATAGTCTCCAATGGATAGATATCCATCAGCCAGAACAGTGAGGACAAGTATTATGAGTGGGGACAAGAGTCTTTAGTGGAGATAGATCCACAATCCAGTGTAGTGGAGATAGTGGTATTCTAGAGGATCACCAGCTAGATCAGAGGAGAAGGTGTTCTATTGTGGATAGATATCCATGAACTTGATTTAGGGGATCAACATCTCCTTTGGACAAAGGTCCATAAACATTGTAATTGGGAAGGATTCCCAAGAGATTGATTGAGAAAATTTTAATGAAATATTTTCTCCGTGGAGTAGCCCACATTGGGTGAACCACGTAAATTGTGGTGTCTCTATTGTGTATGGTGTTTTGTGCATTGCTTTGATTACTATTGTTGATATTGCTATTTATACATTGCATAATATTGATTAGAAAAGAAAAGTAAAAATTGGTCTTATACTGTTCAACCCCCCTCTCAGTATAAGCTTGTGTTCTTCACTCTTCTTGTGTTTTGAGCAAGTTATGAGTGAGCTTGTTGAGAATATTTGAGCAAGTTTTGAGTGACCTTTTTGAGAATATTTGAGCAAGTTCTGAGTGATATTTTTGAGTAGATTTGAGCAAGTTCTAAGTGGACTTGTTGAGCATATTTGAGAAATTTCTGAGTGAACTTTTTGAGCATATTTGAACAAGTTTTGAGTGAGCTTGTTGAGCATATTGAGCAAGTTTTGAGTGGACTTGTTGAGTATAATTGAGGAATTTTTGAGTGGAATTGTTGAGCATATTGAGCAAGTTCTAAGTGGACTTGTGGAGCAGAGTTTGGTGTAGATTTGAGGATAAGTTTATGCCAGACCATAGATAGATATTGAGCATATTTTTTCTATATCGAAGGACTATGTTTAGTGTAAATTTGAGATAGATATTTGGAGGTGACAGAGCAAAAAGGATCACCAACTAGAGTAGAGGAGAAGAAGGCATTTTGTTGTGGATAGAGATACATGAAATTTATTTAGGGTATTAGCATCTACTTTGGATAGAGGTCCATAAACATTGTAATTGGGAAGGATTCCCAAGAGATTGATTGAGAAAATTTTAGTGAAATATTTTCTCTATGGAGTAGCCCACATTGGGTGAACCATGTAAATTGTGGTGTCTCTATTGTGTATGGTTTTTTATGCATTGCTTTGATTACTATTGTTGATATTGCTATCTATACATTGCATAATATTGATTGGGAAAGAAAAGTAAAAAGTGGTCTTATACTGTTCACACCCCCCCCTCTCAATATAAGCTTGTGTTCTTCACTCTTCTTGTCATGCAAATATTTCATCTCAAAATTCTTAGTTTTGAGTTGTGTTGAGATAAGAATTTCAATGCCAAATATAATTATAACTATGATTACAAGGATTATTAATAAATTAAGCATTGATATAAAATATCTAATAGTAGAAGCATTAAATAAATGAAACATGGAAACTCATAATAATAACAAATACAAAAATTTTAGACAAGAAATATTACTATTGTTGGCCTCTTTGAGGGGGAAACCTTAAAAAAATATTCTCTAGTCCCATGAGGATTAAATCCTTCCCTTTTATAATATTTACAAGCATATATCCTGACTATTCTATGATAATAGTCCTGACTACATATTCTATGATAGTTATATACATAATTTTAAAGCAAATACACATTATTCTATGACACACCCTCCTACCTATTTCTAACTTAACACATGGTCTACTTTACATATTCCACATTGTATAATATCTTAAAGTTCTTGAGGTGGAGAGATAAAAAAACAACAATAAAGCAATTATAATCTAAGACAAAAAGAACATTAATGGAGCATGGATATCACCCAAAAATGGTCCAAGAGTGTTTAGTGATTAATATAAACCAATTATGAATTCCAAATTATGAAATATACTCAGCCAAAAGCTCCAATTTCAGCAAACTATGTTGCTAGTCCAAACCAAAAATTTTGATCTAGAATTAAAAAATGGCACAAATATAAACTTTAAAAAAGCTCCACAATTGTGCACACTGAAATATTCCTATTCTTCTCACATTCAAAAAGAGTCCAATTACAAAATATATAATGATCAATCAGCCTTGATCATGCAAAAAAGCTAAAAAAGCTAAAAACTAGCTTTTTATAAAAAAACAACTTTTATTATGCCACTTTGCATGCTGTTTTTTATTTATTTTTAAATTAACTAAAATTATTAATTTGCATGAATAAAACACTCAATTTAATATATTTTTCATGTGCTTTATTTTACAACTCACAAATTAATTTAATAATTATGGGTGACTTTTGACATCACCCTCAAAAATCCCCCCTTTGATGTCAAAGGAAGAAATGTCCAACATTTCTTTGAGTCTCCCATGAGTCACCTTCAATAGACCCTTTGTGAGTATATCAGAAACTTGATCCTCACTCTTAACATACTCAATGACAAAAATTTTTTCATGTACCAAGTCTCTAACAAAATGGTGCTTCAACTCTATGTGTTTGGTCCTTGCAGATTTTTGGATAATTGTATTGCCCCACTTTTATCACAAAATATTTTGGTAGGCTCATGTTGAGTCTCACAAAAATCCTTCAATATTCTCCTCAGCCAAATCCCTTGATTACAATCCAAAGTAAGTGTTGCATATTCAGCTTCAGTGGAAGACAAAGCCATTGCACTTTGCTTCTTGGATGACCAAGAAATCAACCCACTTCCCAAGGTGAAACAATGCCTTGTAGTAGATTTTAGATCATCAATAGAACCTCCCCAATCTGAATAAACATACCCAACCAGCCTTGAATATCTTGCTGATCTATAGTGTATGCCATGATCAAAGGTTCCCTTCACATATCTAAAGATTCGTTTCACCGCTTGCATATGCCTTTGAGTTGGTAAGCTCATAAATCGGGAAACTAGTGAAACTGCATAGGTAATATCAGGTCTTGTGAATGTAAGGTACATAAATCCACCCACCATACTTCTGAAATTCTTCTCATAAATAAGAGGACTCCCATCCTCTTTCATAAGCTTCTCCCCACTAGCAATAGGAGTATCAACCACCTTGCAGTCTAGAAAATAAAAATTTCTTCAACATGTCTTGGGCATACTTGGCTTGTCATATGAAGATCTCATATTCCCTTTTTTTTACTTCCATGCCAAGAAAGTATTTCATTTTTCCAAGGTCATACATCTCAAAATCACTCTTCATGCTCTCCTTGAAGTCTTGTATCATAGATTTGGAGTTTCCTGTAAAAAATGAGATCATCAACATAAAGATAAACATACAACATGTTAGTTTCAATAATTTTCATGTAAAGAGTTGACTCATCGTTTTACTCCTTTCAAATATATTTTAGAAGAACCATCCATCTATCTTTGAGTACCAAGCCCTAGGATCTTGTTTCAGCCCATAAAGTACCTTTTTCAACTTGTATACCCAATACTCTTTACCCTTTATTTCATAACCTTGTGGTTGCTCCACATATACCTCTTCTTCAATATCACCATTCAAGAATGCACTCTTGACATCCATTTGGTGAACTTCCCATTCTTTATGAGTAGAAACTGAAAGCATAAATCTAATAGTATCATGGAGAGCCATAGGAGCAAAAGTCTCCTCATAATCTACTCCATATGTTTGTGTATACCCTTTTGCTACTAGTCTAGCTTTGTGTTTGTCTATTGTTCCATCACTATGGAAATTGGTCTTGTAGACCCATTTTGTACCAATGACATCCATGTCACTAGTAGGCTGAATGAGATTCCATATCTCATTTCTCTCAATGGCCTCCATCTCAACATTCATGGCCTCAACCCATTCTTTCCTTTGACTAGCCTCTACATAGTTCCTTGGTTCACTAGAAATGCAAGATAAGGCATAGTAAGTCATTTCATCTTCAATATATTCAATATTATTACCTGATTGAGCTTGAAGTCTTGTTTTTCTCCTTTGATAGTTCTGATCCAACATCTGACTTGCTGGATGTGAAAGCAACAACCTTTTATTTTTGACTTGGGTTGAAGTTGATGGCAAACTAGTCTCTTGGGAAGAACTAGTATTGTTGCCATTAACACTAGGAACTAGTGGAGTATCTTGATTGACCTCCATTTATCCATAAAAATGCTACCCCCTTCACTAATAACCTCTACATTCTTCTGGTTATGATCAAAAAACACATCATTCTCAAAAAATTTACAATCCCTAGAAACAACAGTTTTCTTACTAACAAGATTGAAAAACTTGTAAGCTTTACTACCATCACTATAACCTATAAAAATGTGAGGCTCACTCTTGGGGTCTAATTTTTTCCTTTTAGAATCATCAATGTGAAAAAATTCTAAACAACCAAATACTCTAAGATGAGCCACCATGGGCTTCTTACCATACCATGCTTCATAGGGTGTCTTGTTTTTCACCACCATTGTGGGACTTCTATTCAGGATGTAGGTTGTTGTTTGCACTGCTTCAGCCCAAAACTTCCTCTCCAACTTCTTATTCTCCAATATGGTTATTGATGAATCCATTATTATTCTATTATTTCTCTCTACAATACCATTTTGTTGTGGTGTGTAGGGAGTAGTAAAATACCTTTTTATTCCATGTGAAGAGCAAAAATCTAGAAATTCATGTGAACAAAATTCCCCACCTCTATCAGTTCTTAACACCTTGATAGAATAACCTGATTCCTTTTTAGCCAATGCCTTGAATATCTTGAAGGATGAGAATGCCCCATATTTGATCTTCAAAAAGAAAATCCACATTAGTCTGGTAGCATCATCAATAAAGGAAATAAAATACAATTTTTTGCCTATGCTAGGATAAGACATAGGCCCACATAAATATGAATGTACCAATTCCAATTTCTTGGTAGCTCTCCATTTGCTGGTTGGAAATATTTCTCTATGATTTTTTCCAAGTATACATGCCTTGCATGCTTCCTTCAATTTGGATTCAATCCTTGGAAGACCATCAACCATATTGTTCCTAAAAAGACATGCAAACTTCTAAAATTTAAATGACCATATCTAGAGTGCCACAACATGCTTGATTCCTCAATGGTAGAAAATCAAAAATTTTGATTTAACATATATATATATTTTAAATAAAGGGGTAAAAATTTATTGATAAAAAGTCTTGATTATAGAGTACAACTGAGCTTCCAACCAGGACTCAAATAAAAATCCAAACAAGTTAAAACCACTAGACTAGAATGACACCTAAAAAAGACAACAAGAACAAACCACATTAAGTCTGTACATCCTTGTGGATCAACTCACATAGGTGTTGAGATTCCCCAGATAGGAGACTCTCCCAATTATCGATACTCCAAGGATCCAACAGCTCAGAAGCCCTTTTGGCTAGGTAATCAGAAACCACATTCCATTCCCTTGGAATGTGCACAAAGGATATAAATTTGAACTCTTCACTCATTCTGAGAATCTGAACAACTACAGAGGCCAACTACCAATTAACTTCCTCCACCCTTTTACTATTTAAAATATTAACCATAATTTGAGAGTCAGACTTGCAGATAATCCTATGCCAACCAAGAGAAAAACCCCTTCACAAGGCCTCAAGAATTGCAAGAGCTTCCATAAAATTGTTGGAGTGAACACCTTTATAAATGGAAAAGAAAAAATTGACCCCACTAGTAGAATCTCTCCCAACACCACCAATGCCAGCATGTCCAGGATTACCCCTGGATGATCCATTAGTATTAATTTTTAAAACTCCTCTAAGGGGTGGTCCTCCACCTACCATCTCTCCTAATCTTCTTGCTGAGTTGAGGAACCCTACTAGGGCTAGAATAGTTCACACCATCCCCAAAGAGACCAAGGGCTTGTTGTACCTTCTCCTCCCTAGAATCCAAAAGATGGTCCACATCACATTTTCTATGGATGGTTTCCTAAACCATATACAGGATCCTTTTCTAGGTGTTCGTTCTATTCGAGCCAAATTTACTAGATGATGCAAGAAGGGCCCAAATTCCAACCACCCAAAGGAAGGGGGCCTTGGCTAGAGGTCTGCATAGACTACTCCAAAACTCCACCAGGGACATCACATGAAAACATGGATGGTTCCAGGCACTCCACCAATGGTGCCAAATGTCTCTAGCAAAGGAGCATTGGAAAAATAAATGAGAAGAGTCATCCTCATTCTTACTACAAAGGACACAAAAAGAGGGACCCTAAAATCCCCTCTTCCTCACATTATCCCAAGTGAGGCATTTATTATGAGCTACCAACCAAAGAAAGAAGTTACATTTTGGCCAAGAAAATTTGTTCCACACATTTTTCCACCAAGTGACAGGAAGACTCCCATACTTTTGCTTATCAAGAACCTGATAACCATAGGCTACCGAGTAGGTTCCCTTAGGATCAGGGTTCCAAGCCAAAATATATTTATCCCTCAATGAATAACAAGGCCTCCTCATAATAATAAGAGCAATCACATCTCTATCCTTGGCCAGTCCCCTTTGGGGCAATTCTTACGGATCTTTCCACTTGTACATCTCCATATTTCTAAAAGATTGGATTTTTTTAAAGTCCTCCACACGAGACCAGCTTTCTTCCAAGAAAAAAAATGCTTAGGGAATGTAACCTAGAATATTTATTCAAGATAGGAGGGTGGCCATCCCAAGAATCCACCCAAAATAGAGCATTTGATCCTTGATTGCAAATCCAGAACAAACACTGCTTGATTAAATTAGCTCCTATTTTCAGAGTGTCCCAGATAACTGAACCTTTCCCAACCAAGCTAACTCTAGGGATTTCAACCTCAGAAATACCTCTCAAGTATTTACAAGATAATATTTTAGCCCAAATATGATCTTGAGAGGTACACCATCTCCAATAAAGTTTTGCAGCCAAAGCCTACCCAAAAAGAGTTGTCTATCATAACCCAAGGCCTCCCTCTTACACTAACCTACATATAGAATCCTACCTAACCAAAATCCATTTAGATTGATCAAGTTTTCCAGACCATAAAAACTATATTGACAAAGCATCCATGTCCTTGATGAAGTGAGAGGGAGCTATTTTTACAAAACATCTATAAATGGGTAAAGTTGGAACAATAGATTTTAAAAGCAACACTCTACTTGCAGTGGATAGCCATATGAAAGTCTAGTGATTCACCTTCCTTCTAAACTTATCAAGCATAGACTTCTAAGAAGATCTAGGTAGAGGATAAGATGAAATTGGAATACCAAGATAAATGAAGGGGGGAGTCCCAACCTGGAATATTAAAATGCGAGCAATCATGGCTTGAATAAGAGGAGAGGTATTTAAGAAGAAAATAGAATACTTGTCCTCATTAATCAACTGTCCAGAAGCACTAAGATATATTTCAAGAGACTGTCTAATATTGCTATCTTCCCTGATAGTGGCAAATCCCAAAAAAGCAGTATCATAAAAAAATTGAAGGTGGGAAAGAGGTGGCAAACTACTATCCCACTTCCACCCCTAAATGAGACCCTACATGACTTGAGACTTGAGTAATATTCCCAACCCTTATGCCATAATGATAAAAAAATAAGGAGATAAAGGATATCCTTACCTTAATCCCCATGAGGCCTCAAATAGCTCTGATGGCTCATTATTAACAAGAATAGAGAATGAGGAAGAAGAAACACATCTCATCACCCATCTAATCCATTCCTCCTCAAATCCAAAAGCAAAAAGAACTTTTTGAAGAAAGGACCATCTAACCCAATCATAGGCTTTGGCCATGTCCAACTTAATGAACATAGTTTTCTCCTTAGAAGTTTCCATCGAGTGAATAACTTCTGTAGCAATAACAACCCCATCCAAGATTTTTCAACCAGCAACAAACCCTCCTTGCTCCTTAGATATGATTTTTCTCAACCATATCTTCAGTTTCAATAATAATTTTTGTGATGATATTATACACAACATTGCAGAGAGCAATAGGCTTGAACATATCCAAGGAATTTGCTCCATTTTTTTGGGTATAAGCACCACAAAGGTAGAATTTAGAGCCCTTAGCATCTATTTGTTCTTTTGGGACTCATGGACCACCTACAAAAGATCAAATTTTATTAAATACCAAAAATCTTGATAAAAATCAATCAAGAATCCATATAGGCCTGGGGCTTTTCCTTTTTTCATCTTGAATACAACATTTTCCAACTCCTCAAGGGAAATTGGACTCATCAAGTGTTCATTCATATGTATAAAAACAATCGCTGGAATATAATTTAGAATAAGATTTTCATTCTCATCATATGATAGGTAGTCCTCCTTGAAGAGAGGAAAAATACCTCTTAGTCTCTTCTAAAATATCCCTGAAAGAAGAGAGCAGGGCACCCTGAGAATTCACAAGAGAGGTAATCAGGTTACCATTACGACGAGCCTTAATTGAGTTATAAAATAAGACTATGTTATTATCCCCTTCTTGAAGACAATATACTCGAGATTTTTGTTTCCAAAAAAATTCTTCCCTCAGTTCCCATTCAGCAAGGTCTTTCATAGCCTCAGATTCCTCAACAAGAAGCTCCTTCGTGAATCCCTGATATCTAATCTTATTTGAAGCTTCTTCCATACTCCTAAGAGCTTCCAGCTTAGCCAAGGAAAGGTTGCAAAAATTCAATCTATTCCATCTATTTAATTTATTTTTTAGAAATTGTAGTCGCTTCATAAAGGAATACATAGCGGTTCCATGAGGAGGTTTGCCAGTGGTCCACTAGCCTCGCATGAAATCATGAAGCTTAGGATCACAAAGCCACATAAGTTGAAACTTAAAGGAGGGATTCTTTTTTAGCCCTAACTCCAAATTAGAGAGTTTTATAGGCCAATGATCAGATCCCCTACCCTCTAGAATCACACAACTAGCACTTCTATTATTACCCATCCAATAACGAGATATCAAAAACCTATCCAATCTCTCTGAGATGGAAGCTTCCCCACACCTTCTATTGTGCCAAGTAAAGATCCCATTATTTGGCTTGATGTCAACCAAGTTTAGGGCCTAGATATGAGCACTAAAGATAGAAGAAAAATGCTTGAGACTGTCCACCCCACCATGTTTCTCCTCCAGATAAGTGATAGAGTTGAAGTCTCTAGCCAAAATCCATGGGTACAAGGGAACCAAACTTCTTACAAAGAAAATGTGCTCCCACAAATTTACTTTACCATTGTAATCAATAGGAGCATACACATTTGTAAGTAGGATGGTTTCACTAGATTCATTATCATGCCCGACCATCGAAATAGACCATCTACTGGAAATCCAAGTAAGAGGGGATATCTTAATCGAATCCCATAAACAAGCGACACCACCAACATATCCACATGCACCAATACACTAGCATTACCCCCTTCTCCACAAATTGGGAGAAATATTTAACATACTATCAATAGCCAATTTAGTCTCCTGAATCAACACCACATCCAAAGAATGCACACGAACCAAATCACAAACAACTTTTTATCTGGGGATGTTGTTCAACCCCCTTACATTCCATGAGAGGATAATTAGTTTTTGGGGTTATAAAAATGGGAGTCCAATGTTCTCACCAAGCCTAACTCCACCGAAGTCTCCCCCATTAAATTAATTTTATCCTTGTCCTTCTTTCGAACCACCTTCATATTCTTATCCAAAAAAAATTTTTAATTATTTTCTGCTGTAATCCCAACACCGTAGGAGTTTTACAATCCAAGGATGACTGCATCAGTTCCTGAGTAGGAGAGTGCATAAATAAATATGTACCACTTTCCAAAATAGTTTCTCTTATAGGGCTGGACCAATCTATGTCCCCTATACTTAGATCCAAAGCCATTTGTTCTTCATTTAAACCCCCTAGATCTGATTCCTTAAGTTCCCCCTCAAGAAGAGACATCTGATTCGGCCTTGTTATATTTGCATCAGGTAGCGACATTTTAGGTATCTCCATGCACTGATAAAGATCATATAATATTTTAAAACAATTGAGTAGAGCATATGGCTAGCTATCCTTAAGGTCTTTGTTTGCCCTTCGTCCCTTGTTTTAGGCTTTTATCAAAAAAAAACCTTCCTTATTCCATTCCCCTTCCTTTATCGGAGCTTTTCCTTTATCTAAACTTTGTCCAAACCGAGAGGGCCCAAGATTTTGAAGCCATAGGTAGGACAAACTTAGGGCTTTTTCTTTGCAAGTGGCCATATTCACGGTAAATCCGAAAACAAAATGGAAGAGCTTCATAGTCAAGTTTTTGAACCCATGTAGTTAATCTAAATTGTATTTCAATAGAATCTAGAATAGGATTATTTAAGTCAATTTCAACACAAATATGAGCAATAGAGATTAGCTTTTTATCCATTGTCTGTTGTGACGGTCCAACCGTCTTCCCAAGTAGAAGGGCAATCTTATGCAAGATATCAGTTCTCCAAAATTCCAATGGGAGCCATGGAAGCCACACCCATATTGGAACCCACAACGACCACTCCTTTGATGGGTTGAAACCCACATGCCAGGGTTTAAGAAATAGTCCCACTTGGTTATAGAAATAAGGACCCCCTTCAAATGCTTTGTTACGATCTACAATATAAGATAAAACCACCATAAAATAGTTGTTCACACTCAACATCACCTTCACATCGCCTTCAAGATTCCAAGTCTTCTTGACCTAAGCCTCCACAAAGGGGAGAGAAATTTGGATGCCCAAAAATTTACCAATAAGGGCATGTTTGGTTAGATACTCCACATCTTCCACCACCGAGTCTGGTTGAACCACTAGAACTGGCCTGGCTTCACATCATTCCAAACATCCATTATTCTTTAACAAGTAGTTCTCGACATGCACTAGAAAATCCTGTTCCTTCCAGTCATTTTTAGATGAAAAAACATCATGAGCATGCACTCTCTGTGTCGGACCCGATGCCATCATGAAATTCCTCCAATTTTTTAGACCTCCTTTGGAAGTTGCTGCCATCCTCGTAGAGCAATTTTATTTAACATATTTATTCTCAATGGAAATTTTCTATTTTTTGACATATAGACTTTCCAATTAATTTGTTACCTTACTTTTTATCATATATCAAACATTCTCCATTATCAAAAAGTATCTTGAATCCTTTCTCTACTAGTTGTCCAACACTCATGAAATTGTGCTTCATGTTTGGAGCCAAATAAATGTTGATGATATCACCCTTCCCATGCTTTGTGGTGATAGGAATGCTCCCTTTCCATTTGACATAAATCACCTTCCCATATCCTAAGTGAACTTGGCTCTTGAATGAACTATCTAGCTTGTCAAAACAATCCTTAAAACATGACATATGGTTAGAACATCCTGAATCAAGAAACCACATATTCCTTTTATCATCCAAACATGAGTTACATGAAAGATAATAATTAATTTGATCAGTATTCTCAGCTCGGTAAGCCTTTTTCTCACCCCCATCTTGGTTTACTTAATTTTTGGCTGCTAGATTCCTGTAATCTTTTATCATGTGACCTGATTTCTTACAATAATGACAAGTGATAACCTTCTTACCCTTCCACATTGAATTTTATTGGTTTTTCCCTTTTTATTCTGAACTTTGAGAAAAAATTACATTCTGATTTGTGGGCTTTTTATTTGGTTTATAAACCCACACTTTGGACTCTAGTGCATGATTTAATTCATTTGAATAAATTTTCGTTTTATCCTCATGGGACAATAAAAAACCTACTAACTCTTCAACCTTTATTTGATCCATATCTTTACACAACTCAAGTATAATAATAATATGCAACCACTGTGGAGTTAGGTATCTCAAAATATTTTATCATGTAACATAGTTTCTTACAATAATGATTCTTAATATACTAGTTTTTGCCATTATAAAATTGATTCTTAATGTGATATCCCTTTTATGGGTACTCTCCTCAGCCAAATCCCTTGAGTACAATATGAAGTAAGGGCTGCATATTCAACTTCAGTGGAATACAAAGCCATTGTACTTTACTTCTTGGATGACCAAGAAATCAACCCACTTCCCAAGGTGAAACAATGCCCTGTAGTAGATTTTCGGTCATCAATAGAACCTCCACAATCTCAATCAACATACCCAAAAATCCTTTAAGATATTTTTAATCTATAGTGTATGCCATGATAAAATGTTCCCTTCACATATCTAAAGATTCGTTTCACCGCTTGCATATGCCTTTGAGTTGGTAGGCTCATAAATCGGGAAACTAGTGAAACTGCATACGTAATATCAGGTCTTGTGAATGTAAGGTACATCAATACATCCACCATACTTCTAAAATTCTTCTCATTAACAAGAGGACTCCCATCCTCTTTCATAAGCTTCTCCCCATTAGCAATAGGAGTATCAACCACCTTGTAGTCTAGAAATAAAAATTTCTTCAATATGTCTTGGGCATACTTGGCTTGGCATATGAAGATATCATCTTCCCTTTGTTATACTTCCATGCCAAGAAATTATTTTCAAGATCAAACATCTCAAAATCACTACTCATTCTCTCCTTGAATTATTGTATCATAGCTTTGGAATTTCCTATAAAAATGAGATCATCAACATAAAGACAAACATACAACACGTTAGTATCAACAATTTTTATGTAAAGAGTTGGCTCATTTTTGCTTCTTTCAAAGCCCAAGGAGATTGTTTCAGCCTGGCTAAATGATATTCCATGTCTCATTTATCTCAATGGCCTCCATCTCAATATTCATGGCCTCAAACCATTCTTTCCTTTGACTAGCCTCTACATAGTTCCTTGGTTCACTAGAAATGCAATATAAGACATAGTAAGTCATTTCATATTCAATATCTTCAATATTATTACCTGATTGAGCTTGAAGTCTTGTTGTTCTCCTTTGATAGTTCTGATCCAAAATCTGACTTGCTGAATGTTAAAGCAACAACCTTTTGTTTTTTACTTGGGTTGAAGTTGATGGTAAACTAGCCTCTTGGGAAGAACTAGTATTGTTGCCATTAACACTAGGAACTAGTGGATTATCTTGATTGAACTCCATTTATCCATAAACATTCTACCCCCTTCACTAAAAACCTTTGCATTCTTTTGGTTATGATTAGCAAACACATCATTCTCAAAAAATTTACAATCCCTAGAAACAATAGTTTTCTTACTAACAGGATTGAAAAACTTGTAAGCTTTACTACCATCACTATAACTTGTAAAAATGTGAGGCTCACTCTTGGGGTCTAATTTTTTCCTTTTAGCATAATCAATATGAATAAATTCTAAAAAAATAAATACTGTAAGATGATCCACCATGGGATTCTTACTATACCATGCTTCATAGGGTGTCTTATTTTTCACCGCCATTGTGGGACTTCCATTCAGGATGTAGGTTGATGTTTGCACTACTTCAGCCCAAAAATTTCTCTCCAACTTCTTGTTCTCCAACATGGTTCTTTCTGACTTCATTATTGTTCTATTTTTTCTCTCTGCAACACCATTTTGTTGTGGTGTGTAGGGAGAAGTAAAATGCATTTTTATTTCATGCGAAGAGCAAAAATCTAGAAATCATGTGAACAAAATTTCCCACCTCTATCAGTTCTTAACACCTTGATAGAACAACCTTATTCGTTTTCATCCAATGCCTTGGATATCTTTAAGGCTGAGAATACTCCACATTTTATATTTGAAAAGAAAACCCACATTATTCTGGTAGCATCATCAATAAAGGAAATACAATATAAAATTGTGCCTATGCTAGGATAAGACATAGACCCACATAAATCTGAATGCACCAATTCCAATTTCTTGGTAGCTCTCCATTTTCTAGTTGGAAAGATTTCTCTATGATTTTTTCCAAGTATAAATGCCTTGCATGCTTCCTTCAATTTGTATTCAATCCTTATAATACCATCAACCATCTTGTTCTTAAAAAGAACATGTAAACTTCTAAAATTTAAATGACCATATCTAGAGTGCCACAACATGATCGATTCCTCAATGGTAGAAAAACAAGAATTCTGATTTAAAATATTTATTCTCAATGAAACATTCTATTTTTTGACCTAATAGGCTCTTCAATAAATTTTTTACCTTGCTTTTTTTCATATATCAAACATTCTCCATTATCAAAAAGTAGCTTCAATCCTTTCTCTACTAGTTGTCCAACACTCATGAGATTCATGTTTGGATCCAAATAAATATTGTTGATATCACCCTTCCCATGCTTTGTGGTGATAGGCATGCTCCCTTTCCCTTCGACATGAATCACCTTCCCATCTCCTAAGTGAACTTGGCTCTTGAATGAACCATATAGCTTGTCAAAACAATCCTTAAAACATGACATATGGTTAGAACATCCTGAATCAAGAAACCACATATTCCTTTTATCATACAAACCTGAATTACATGAAAGAGAATAATTAATTTGATCATTATTCTCAGCTTGGTAAGCCTTTTTCTCACCCCCATCTTGGTTTGCTTGATTTTTGGTTGCTAGATTCCTGCAATCTTTTATCATGTGACTTAGTTTCTTATAATAATGACAAGTGATAACCTTCTTACCCTTCCACTTTGAATTTGATTGGTTTTTCCCTTTCTAATCTGAACTTTGAGAAAAAATTACATTCTGATTTGTGGGCTTTTTATTTGGTTTTGAAACCCATACTTTGGACTCTAGTGCATGATTTAATTCATTTGAATAAATTTTTATTTTATCCTCATGGGACAATAAATAACCCACTAACTCTTCAACCTTGATTTGGTCCATATCTTTACACTCCTCAAGTGTAATAATAATATGCAACCACTTTGGAATCTGACTCCAAAGTGGTTGCATATTATTATTACACTTGAGGAGTGTAAAGATATGGACCAAATCAAGGTTGAAGAGTTAGTGGGTTCTTTATTGTCCCATGAGGATAAAATAAAAATTTATTCAAATGAATTAAATCATGCACTAGAGTCCAAAGTATGGGTTTCTAAACCAAATAAAAATCCCACAAATCAGAATGTATTTTTTCCTCAAAGTTCATATCCAAAAGAGAAAAACCAATCAAATTCAAAGTGGAAGGGTAAGAAGGTCATCACTTGTCATTATTGTAAGAAACCAGGCCACATGATAAAATATGGGTGTTACAAATTCAAATTCAAAGTTTGGATCAAAAATACTTGTGGCTATTCATTTGCTATTATGTCAACAACTAGTACATCCTTAAATATACCTACATTCAAAGGAGATAACTTTGAGTACTGGAGAGATTAAAAAAACGTCAATAAAGCAATTCTGATCTAAGACAAAAAGAACATTAATGGAGCATGGATATCATCCAAAAATGGTACAGGAGTGTTTAGTGATTAAGCTAAACCAATTCTAAATTCCAAATTATCAAATATCCTCAGCCAAAAGCTCCAATTTCAGCAAATTATGTTGCTAGTCCAAACCAGAAATTTTGATCTATAATTAAAAAATGGCACAAATATATACTTTCCACAATTGTGCACACTGAAATATTCTTGTTTTTTCTCATATTAAAAAAGAGTCCAATTACAAAATATATAATGATCAATCAGCCTTGATCATGGAAAAAAGCTAAAAAAGCTAAAAACTAGATTTTTATAAAAAAACAGCTTTTATTATGCCACTTTGCATGTTTTTTTTTTTTTTTTTTAAATTAACTAAAATATTAATTTGCATGAATAAAGCACTCAATTTAATATATTTTTCATGTGCTTTATTTTACAACTCACATATTAATTTAATAATTATGGGTGACTTTTAACATCACCCTCAACAATATCATATGTCAATATGAGTTACATTCATGGGGTGCATAACACTACACAATTTTTCTTAAGTCTATCATCAAGGGGGCTTTTTATGTCTCTTTTGTCGATAACATGATACTATCTCTGATCTTAGAATCAAATTCTTATAATTATAGTACTTAAACATAAATAATACTTGGCATGGCATCTTTGTGGTCAACCTTACTTGTCTTTGTCTTGTTAATTTCTTGAATTTGCTTCTTTTTTCTCATTTTTATGTTCTATTTTTTCTAATATGTTTTAATGGTTATTTTTCATCTACTTGCCAAGGTTCTATTTTTTATTTGATATTATCCTAATTCTCAAACCTTCTTCCACCCATCATTTTCTCAAATATCCCCTTTAGGCCATCATCCCTTAGACTCTTGTATTTTTAACAAGAGTATATTGAGCTAGATGATAATCCTATTTCCACCAAAAGCACTTTGATAATAGAAGATATATTCAATATTAATGGTCTTATGATTCAATTAATAAGTCTAGTTGTGACATTGAAATAAAACCAATCTTATATCATTCACTCAAATTTCCAAGTGGTATTAACACAATTATTACCACTGTGTCCACTTAGAACTATATGTGAATAAAATATTTAAATGTACTAGGGTTTCATTTGACTAGATACCCTCAATAATAATGGGAGTTTAATAATGCACCTTGATTATAGCTGTAGAAGTTGATATAGAAATAGGTTGTAGATATTACTGTAGAACTAAATTTCATCATGTGCCTTCTTTTGTTCTATCAATTTTAGTTACTAGATCTGTAATAACCCAACAAAACCAACCCAAGAGATATGGATTTTTTTAATCACAAGGTTCACAAAGATGTATCAATATTTTTAATATCAAAAGGCATAACCACATTTTGAGGTCTTGTCATTGCAGATGGTGCTCAAGTGGACAGGAGTGGCCAACATCTCATATTTTTGGGGTTCACCTTTATAAACCTCATCATTTAGAAAGGACATCAATAGTGGTCTCCCCACCTTTTCTACTCCCTCACTATTATAGGATAACTTAACCACAATATTGAAATTATCTTTTTAAGTCCATTTTATAAAAAATGGGACCCTTTTTCCCTAACCAAACATAAGTTTATATATGTAAGATTACTTTGGTGTAATGCCTTAATGCTTAGTTACCACACCTATATGATTGGTAATATGCATGGCCACCCGATCCTCACCATTCAAGATGCCATCACTATATTATCTTGTGAATTATTCCTAAACATCACCACTAAGAATAAGTCCAAGCCTCACTGCTTAGGACTTCCCAAAATCCTCATCTCTTTGGGGTATACCTAAGCCTCACTATTTAAGGTGTATCATTCACATTCTCCTAGGTATTACCTCATCGTAACTCCTAGAACTTGGGTTTCATCATGACTCAAAGGTTTCCCATATGGTTCTAGTTTTACACCCTCCAATAAAACTCTTCCAATACTAATGAAATACAAGATTTATTATTTTTGTACATCTCTCTCAAAAGGGAAATAAAGTAGTAAGTAAGGCTTTCTAATTCATTGCTAGTTAATTGATAAGCAAGTAGTCTACTTATCATATTACTAACTTTCCCTTATATTATCATTAAAAATAAAGGATATCTACTCCCTTATATTGGGTTTGAGCAAGTTAATCATGATTCTAATATTAGGATCTACTCCCAATATAATATTATGCACTTTTAATTGTTCATTTACCTCATACTTAGGAACATATTTTAAGAGTTTCACAAATATTTGGTAATATAGCTCCACAATCATTGTACCCTATTGGAGTGTAGAGAACTCCTCAAACTTCTCTACATAAAATTGATCTGATAAGAATATTTTCTTAAATGCTCTGATAAAATTATTCCATTGGAGATTCACTACTTGGATATTTTTGCCAACCTTGAATGTGTTGCACCATTCCAAAATTGTGTCTTATAGATGAAAAGTAGCCCAAAATGTTTGGGTTTTTGAAGAATAATTCTTCTTTGAAAATTATGTTTCTAGTTCATTCATCCAAGATTATATTGAATCACTTCCTTCTCTACCATTGAACTTTGGTACCTTGATATTATTAAGGGCTTTGGTAAGCTCAACCTCAATTTGAGATTTGACTTCATTTTTCTCTATAGCAATATTCTCTTCCTGCCTTCCCTCAAAAGTCTTATTATTAAATTTTTTATTAACAAGTATTTCCAATAATTTTCTTTGTTGCTCCATATAGTCTTGTAGCAATGAAACTATGGTTATAAGGTTTTCCACATCCCTACGGAAATTTGCAAAACTTCTAATTTTTCCTTTCTATTATTTTCTAGCTTTAGCTTCTTCTTTCCTAGCTTGCCTCGGGTTCTTTGAATATTATCTTCTTCCTCTCCTCAACACAAATGTCATTCTTCCTAGCCACAAAAGGAGATGAATTAGGTTACAATTTTCTTAAAATTGTACTTCTAACTTTAGTTAGTTTTATCACCCTCATGAACTAATTTAGATCATTATAATTCACCTGATGATGATCATGGTTACACTTGCCTCACAATAAGGTTCCATTCCCAATAAGAAACTATACTCTCTAGGATTTGTATTCCTTGGTTTGACTAGTCCAAATGGCATGTACCACCCATTTTATCCTAAATCAAGTTAATGTCCCTAAAGTAGCACACCAATTCAAGTCTTATCCTAGGTTCTCTACATGGAAGCTTCTAGTCCTACAACCTAGAGATCTAATACCAACTGTAACAACCCAACAAAACCAACCCTAGAGAAAGATTTTTTTTTTTAATCACAAGCAAGGTTCACAAAGATGTTCCAATATTATCAATAAAAAACATCATAACCACATTTTGAGGTCTTGTTATTGTAGAAAACACTTAAGTGGAAAATAGTGGTCAACATCCCATATTTCTAGGGTTCACCTTTCTAAACGTCACTGTTTAGAAAGGACACCAATAGTGCTCTCCCTATATTTCCTACACCCTCAACGATATAGGACAACTTGACCATGATGTTGCAATTATCCTTTTAAGTCTATTTTATAAAAAATATGTCTTTACCTAACCATACATAAGTCTGTCTATGTAGGATTACTTTGGTTTAATGCCTTAGTACTTAGTTACCACACCTTTATAGCTGGTAATAAACATGACCACCCAATCTTCACCATTCAAGATGACATCACTATATTGTCTTGTGAATTATTCCTAGACCTCTCCGCTTAGAAATTCCTAAAAGCCTCATATATTCTGGGTACACTTAAGACCCACCATTCAAGGTGTATCATTCACATTCACATGGGTATTTCCTCACTGCAACTCCTCCTAGGACTTGGGTTTCATCATGACTCAAAGGTTTCCCATATGGCTCTAGTTTTATACCCTCCAAGAAAACCCTTCCAATACTTATGAAACATAAATTTTCTTGTAAATGTAAATCTCTTTCAAAAGGAAAATAAATCAGTAATGTAAGGCTTTCTAATTCATTGTCAGTTAATTGAAAAGCAAGTACTCTACTTATCATATTCCTAACTTTTCCTTATATTATCATTGAAAACAAAGGAGATATTTTATGAATAATTTAGCTCATAAATAAGATTTTAAAATATTCTTTCCATTTATATCGATTATATCATTTCAATTACTTTATACAAGGAATCAAATAATATTTAAGCTTCCATCCTTTGCTCAACTCAAAATAACCAAAACAGTATTTATAATAATTGTTTTCTATTCACCACTATGAATTTCATAAATAAAATACTTTAATCAAAGGTAATTACAATACAATTCACAACTTGTTGCGATATCGCGACACCTTTTCTCCTGGGGTCGCGACAATGCAACATGTCACGATATCGCGACATTTTTTCTCCTGGGGTCGCGACAATGCAACATGTCACGATATCGCGACATATTTTCTTCTTTGGCCACGACAACGCAACTCGTCGCGATATCGCGACACTTTTTCCTTTTCGGCAGCGATGTTGCAACATGTCGCGATATCGCGACACTTTCTCTTCTTCGGCTGCGATGCTACATTTTGTCACGATTTCATGACATTCTTTCCACCCTTGGCCGCGACAGCGCAACATGTCGCGATATCGCGACACCTTTTCCTCGCCTTTTCTCTATGTTGTGGACCGCAAAATTGCAACATGTCACGATATCACGACACCTTTCTTCTTGTGGTGTTTGGCTTTTTTGTTGATCTTTAGCTCTTGGGCCTCTTCGGTCGGTTTGGAAAACATGTAAAAAATACTTGTACAAGGTTCAGGGACCTTTCAACACCCTTTCAACCAATCAAAAAAAAAATTACAATACAATTCTTTTCTTACAAATTTAAACTTTCATATTTTTTTGTACAATGATTTTCCATAGCACTGAATATAAATGAATAATCTCGATTTGATATTCATCTCAAAGATCTTCCACATCATATTTGAAGCATATTTAGGGATCAAGACAGCTCTTTGGAAAAATGCAAATGCAGTTCTAATATGCAAGCATACATCACCATGCAACTCACAAAATAGTATTTAAACTATGTTGAGAGAATCCCATACTCCTCTCATTACATGGATTATTTTAAACTATACAAGTTTTGTTCATATTTTCAATTCATCCATTTCTTAAATATTTTCCACCAAATAAATAAGTACTTTATCACTAAAATTATTTAAACCAAATATTAAAGATAGAAAATAACTTTTCCTTCATTTAATATTTAACATTAATTTCTATATTTGAAAGGCTAAGTCATATTCCAAATCTATATTAAAATCCAATCATTTTAAAATTGAGAAGCCATGCACTTAATATCTACGCAAAACTTAAATACAAACATATTTATTTTTTAAAAATTGTTGTCTATTTAATACCAAACATGTTTTAACGTTAACATTAGAAATGTATTTAAATTAAAATAAAATTGATTTAAAAGGGGAAGGCTAAGTTCCTGAATAAATATGAAATCAATATGAAATTATTTTTAAACCTTGCAAAAAGAGAGAATGGTTCTCTTATTAAGATAATATTGAAAAAGATACAGAGACAGATATTTCCAATGGAATCCAAACAATAATAGCCTTGGATGGGGGACATAAAAAGGCACTCAATACAGGAGGAAACCGATGATAATGAAAGCCATGTTGATTCTGAGAATAGATCCCCTATGGTGTTATGGGATTTGAATGTAGTTTCTTATAGGTGTTTTGCTCTTTTCGGTTCATGTTTGGTTTGGTCCTAGGAGACCATTTCACTTTGTGGATTGCTGCACTTCAAAAAAAATTAGTTTTATAGGTTGTCTTGTTTGTGATGTCTCAGTTTTGAGATTGTTAGTTGATTTGTAGTTGCTTTCTTGTAAAATTTTTAGGTCCCCTTTCAAAACCCCTTCTCCCACCCTAATAAAAAAAATAGTGCAACTACCCTAGGCCATAACATAACAGTTGAACACGATTAACTTCAAGATGATGAACAAGATACTTCAAAGCCAAAAAAATCATAACCCAATTCTCTATTACCACGTCAATCAGTTTGGAGATATCACAAAATTTGGGCTTTGAAATAAACTCATGGGGATATTCTGAATGTCTCATTCATAACCTATGGTAATGATCATTAAATATATAGTGGGACACCAACTCGTCTGATCATCCTCAATGTATTCAACCATTCCAAAGGACTACCTTTGGTCACATTTTGCACTATACAATTTGTCTATTTTGAACCATAGTTATCATAACCACTCACTCATAGACTATTTTCTATTTCAAGACTAACCTCCTACCTACAACAACATCCACTTCTACTTTACTATAGGTTTGGATCTTTTGGTATAGCATAGATTTTACAGCAAGTTTGAGGTCCCATGCATTAATATTTATAACAATCAATCATGGAGATGCTATAGTATATAAACATTATTTATAAAGTTTTAAGCAACATTCTGAATATTACTTTTATTTTTACATAAATAGCAACACACTTTTATAGTTGCAGACGTATTAAAACAAGCAGTTTCAAGATTACCTCTTGTTTTTAGCAATAATCTACACTTTTTTTCTTATTGTCTTCATCCTCCTTTCAACTTGTTGTTCTCTCTTATTGCTTCTCAAGAATTTCCCTCTTTCTTTTTTCTTTTTTCCTCTATTTCCTTGTTCGTTTGTTATTAGAAACCAAAAAGGTAACAGTTTTCCAACCAATTTTTATTAAATCAAAAGGAAATGTGCACTTCGATTATTTTCTTAATAAGATAACCCTTATTTATTTTTGCAAAGGTTTAAAAATAATTGCATATTGATTTCATATTTATTCATGAACTTAGTCTTCCCCTTTTAAATCACTTTTGTTTTAATTTAAATATTTTTAATGTTAATTGCCAAATTAATTTAATTTAATATCAAATGTTAACATTAACCATTAACATTGATATTAAGTATGATATCAATAACACCCTCTATAATTATTTATATCCTCATTATGAAATCATTTTCCAAAAATATTTCATGCATCAAACACATGCAAACCTATGATACAAGTTCATCAAACAAATGCATCTTAACACATTTTTCTCTTAAGCAGGAGGCTTTACGATAATTGTAAAGTTATCACCTGCCTACTAAGAGTGGCTCCTTTGCCAAAGCAATCTCTTTATCGATGGTGCAATTTCAAACAAACACACAATTATGCAATGCATCTATATGAGGATACTCTTTTACACTTAGCTATCAATGAAAGTGTTATCAACCATCATTTCCCTTTTTGTCTCTCAGTTCTAGTGGTTGTCCCATACCAATCCACCCGTGATAGTACTTGGTCCTGCAACCATAAATTTCATCAGCAATACCATGTTCTAAATAAAATTAATCAAAGCATAAAATGCAATTAACCACATATCTTGATAACATAAAACAATATTAAGCATTAGATATCCACACATCAATACATAATTAGATATCAAGAATAAGTCCTGCCAAGGAGGACCATTGCAAGATCAATATAATTTTATATTTTATTTTCACTATTCATTTATCCTCTTCTTAGTTAAATTCTAATTACTACATTTACAGTGAGATATGATAGCATCTATCTCAATAAAATAGCCTTGGTCTATTATTTTTATTTAAAATAATCTAACAAGCATCCCTTTCAATGGTTATGTCCTTTTTACTAGTGGTTAAGTGGTGAAATCCTATATTTATTGGTTAGTGAATGTTAGTAGTGAGAATTGGTTCAAATTTAGAAATACCTATATATAGAAAAGAAAGTTAATTTTTTTAAAATGGTACACATATACACAAACATTAACTATGCATTGCATAATGCTCAAATCATGAACAAACACCATACCTTAATTATATTACATTTTTTTACATCTTTCTATGAGTCTTTAGCAAGTTGCAATCATCATACATTCTAAGTTCAACATTTCTTTTTACGAGGGCATAACCATCCAAAACTAATCTTCTACAAATAACTAGTTGTTATACTAATTATTTACACAAAATGATTATTTTTCAATTGTTGTCACTAACATTAATTTTGGCATTCATATTGAAGAATGTTGTGATATATATTTAAAAAAAAAAATGTGTTATCAAGAAAGTCCTGAACTTATTGACAGTAATCATGACCATGGAGTATTAAAAGTGTTTGGACTATCATTTCAATATAATGGTCCATTATGTACCAATGAGTAAAATTTGCTTCCATCTATCAAATATCTTGAACCAACCCATGCCTATACAATAAAGGTTATCCCACACTAAATAATACTTTGATTACTTCCTAGATGTATCATACCTCATATTGACTCTTTTAATAAAATTTTGTTTTCCTTAAATATACCTTAGACCATAGTAAGAAAACTCACAACATGACAAAAACTTGGCACTCCAATTTTGGAGAGTTTCTCAATAACTCAGGAAAGCTTGGGAAAGAACATAGAAGAATATAATTTAAGAGACAAGAAGTTGATTTTCTATTAATGTTTCATAAAATTAATTCAATTACAATTCATGATCATGAATGATCGTCAAAAACCAATAGAATACAACATACTAAACTTGAAGCAATTTTAAACTACTATTTGTTTTCTTTCCTCTCCCTTGAACTGGATGCTTGGACATGTGGTTAAAGTGAAGGCTCCTTAGGCATAAGATCATCATTATATAGTTCCTCCTTGTACTTGGAGTTGGTCATTAGATTCAACTTATTATTATTAGCTTTTTCTCCCATGTCTTCAACAGAAGAATCCATATTTTTTGCAAGGTAAAAAATAAGTATTAAGATTCATAGACATGTCCTTAGAGGCTATAGGAATATTTGAGAAGAGAGAAAATAGAGGGAAAAAACTCCAAAAATGTGTAAAAATAAGAAGGAAAGAAGTTAGCTATTAAACTTTATACCATAGAAAGAAATATTTGAAAAGAGTTGTTAAATCAACTTTGTTCTACAGTCTCCACAAGGCCTTTGAAAAGTTTAAATCATAAGCAATAGAAGGAAAAATGCAAAAATTGAGGTTTTCCCCTTCTATCTCTATTTTTTGTGTCTTAGTTGTTGGCGCTAAATTTCAATCAAGTTTTTGCTAAGAAATCAACCATCTTTTCATTATTCTCTTAAAAATTTCTTGATACCATGAAAAACCCCTCTATTTTCTTGCCAACCAAAAAACTTGTGAGAGAAGCGAGTTACTGTGAGAACTCTATGGTTTTTACTTTAGTAGGCACAAAATTTCAAAAAAAATTTAAGCACTTTTCAAAGTTTTTAAAGCTTTTCCTTTGTTTTCTATATTCTCTATTGTTCCTAGATCCTTTGAGGCCATGTTTAGGAATCTTAATGCTTTATTTTTATCTTGGAAAATAGATGGGTTCTTCAGCTGAGGATATGGGAACCAAAGCCAACAACAATGATTCAAATCCAATAGCCTCCACTTTGAGTCCAAGGAGGAACTATATAATGATAATTCAATGCTTGAGGAACCTCCATTTCAATTGTTAGAGAATTATTATATCATTAGGTAATAAGGCCAAACTTGATTGGGTGGTTAAAACCACTCACACAAGAACCATGTGAGATCTAGTACTTGATTTTAATGTCCACCAACTAAGAAATCACATGGATAGTATGGTTTCTCAATATAGAGCAACTTAACTTGTATATAAACATGCATTTGATCAATAAAGAATGGAAACCATTTGTAATAATTGGTATCATAGCAGGTTAAGAGCACTAGCTGGTGAGGTTATCCTCCCACCTAATTTTGCTCTTAAAAAAGCAAAAAAATGGTGGGTTTCCTAGCAAGGTAATTAGAGCAAGCTTTTGGGAGGAGGAAGAGGTGTGCATAAAGTGGTTGGAAGGCCAGGAAGAAATGTTTTTACTATACATATCCTTTGGTAGCCTGGTGTGATGGATGTTTTAAAAAGACCAAAGGTTACCATTGAAAGTGCTATACATATTTATTACAAGAAGGAAAGTAGGGTACAACTTGCATATTCTAGTAGCGATACCACATGATTTTGACAATGAGTACCCCATTAAAGGAATAAGAATGGTAAAAAGAGCCATAAGAATGGGCTAGTGTGACATTCGAAGCTTTACAAAAGAGTTGTCAATGCTCCTTCAACTTTGGTATTCATATCTTGTCAATTTGATTGACCTATGCTTTGAAAAAGATGAACAAATTTTTGTATGAGTTCATCCTAGGAGGAAGCTCGTACGAAATATTACATATAATGGAAGAAGAGGCAATGGATACCTTGCCATGGTCTGCTCATATAAATATCACATTCATGTATATGGCTCTATAGTACCTACATGACGAGACAAGGCCTCTCGTGGTGCACAATGATATCAAAATTTTCAACGTTATCGTGGTGGACGATAACCAAATTAAATTGGTTGATTTTGGACTATCCAAGTTTTGGCTGAGGGATAACCAGGTGACAACCACGATTGTGAAAGGAACATATAACTATATAGATCTATAATACATTCAAACAGGTAAGTTATCAATGAAGAGAAATATGTACAACTTTGACATATTGCTTCTAGATATCATCATTAGTCTCAAATCCATTCAAGACCAATTGGCTTTACCCGATTGGTGTGAGAGTTATCAACTAAGTGAAAGCATGTTGGAGATGGAGTTGGGTTCTGAATACAAGATGGAGGAGAGGCTATGCAACCTGCCCTTATTGGATACAAGTGTTACAAAAAATTTTAATATTCTATGAAATGTTTTATAATCATTGAACATAGGTCCCCTTCGATGCTTGATGAGGCATGAGATGGGAATAACATATTTTAAAAGAGTAGGCATCGGTCTTATTCTAAGTTATATTCTAAATCTATATTAAAATATAATCATTTTAAAATATTGCCTTAGGTTTATCCTTGTGAACATCATGAATACTGCAACTCATCATAATAAGAAAAATGAATGTTAGCTTGTTGGAATTGTTCTCAACAAAAACTGCATGGAACATTACTTCTTGGATGCACCAATTCTATTTATAATTGGTGTTGAAAACAATATGAATGAAGTAAAGTCTAAAGTTTTAAACATGATAAGTGTGAATATTTACAAAGACCAGGTAAAGAAGTGTGATCTTTGATTTTGTGTATTTGGAGTGCATGATCAATGGTACCTTATACTCCTCAAGTATTGTGAGAAGTTTATATTAAGGGGGAGGAAACAATATTATTTTTCTATTCACAAATTGATGTTGATCATATAATTATTATGAATAGTTGTGTATCCCTATTCATAAATGTTCTTAAGAATGGTTGTGTTTATCCCCATTCGCAAGATGATGTAAATCAATCTAACTGATTTATTGTGAGTGGTTGTGTGTATCCCCAATCATAGGTGTTGTAAATGGTAGTGTGTATCCTCATTTACAACTTTAATGTATAGATAGAGTGTGTGTCCATATCCAGTTTTTCATGATTGGTTGTGTGTTTTCCCAATCAAAAGTGTTGTGAATTGTTGTGTGTGTCCTTGTTCATAACTTTTATGTATGGATAATATATGTGTCCATATCCATTTGTTCGTGATTGGTTGTGTATGTCCCCAATCATAAGTGTTGTGAATGATAGTGTGTCCCTGTTCACAACTTTGATATTTGGATAGTGTGTGTGTCCCTATCCAGTTGGGTTGAAAAATCATGGATAGTTGAGTATGGTCTTATCCATAGTTAAGTGTTCAGTGAGTATTCCTACCCATGTTTGGATCATGATCTAATAAGAGGAGGAATGTTGGATAATTATTACATCATTAGATAATAAGGTCAAATTTGGTTCGATGGTTAAAAAAACTCATACAAGAACCATGTGAGATATAGTAGTTGGTTATAATGTCCACCAACTAATAAATCACATGGATAGTATGGTTTCTCAATGTAGAGCAACTTAACTTGTATATAAACATGCATTTGATCAACAAAGAATGGAAGCCATTTGTAACATCAACCATCTGTCCAAGCATCTAGTTCGAGGGAAAACAAGGAAAAACAAACAACTGTTTAAAATTACTTAAAGTTTAATATGTTGTATTTTATCGGTTTTTTATGATCATTCATGATCATGAATTGTAGTTGAACTCTTTTAATGAAATTTAGTTAGAAGTAAACTTCTTAGCTCTGTATTTTTTGTTTTAAATATTTTTTGGGTGGATAAAATTATTCCTAAATGTTTTTATGAGTTGACAAGAAACTCTCAATAATTGAAGTGTTAAGTTTTTAATGAGTTGAAAGTTGTCTTGTTTGTGCAAGGAATAAAATCTTGAAAATGAGTTGTTAAATTCCTCAAATCATCCTCCAAATTTGTTCTACAATTTTTACAAAGTCTCTAAATAGTATTCACAAACACTAAAAAAATATATATATCTTTTGTCTTTTATATTTTTACCATTAACATCAAATTTCAACTTACCCAAAAAAAAAAAAAAAAAAATTATAATTTTCTACACTATTTCTAAACACTAAGAAAACCCTTAATTTCCCATCAACCGAAAAAAATAAATCCAAAAATTCTTGTTTTCTCATCAACCACATCTTGAAAAAAAAAAAAAACGCAATCTAAAGATACTTTACTTTTTTCTTCACTGCCTTAAAAAAAAACAGTTAAAATTAATATCACTGAGAAATATTATTTTATTTTATATCACTGAGAAATATTATTTTATTTTATATATATGGATGACAGCAACAATATGAATTTAATGTATGTTACACATTAAATATAAAACTTGCTATAATACTTACTATTCCAATGCCCTCTTAACTTTACAAGGAAAGATATAAATGTCCTCTTAACAAAATCTTCCCTTACTCTAAATCATTTATGCATTTACTGGACCGCAGATGCTTAAAACTCACACCATGGCTATGTTAATTTTACGGCCGACATGAATTCTAACCATAAAGACATGCAGAATACGGAAGGGAAGGTACAAAATACGGTGAGGAAAGGTGAGTTGGAAGGTACAAAATACGGTCAAGTGAAGTGACGTAACAAGCAGTAGGCAGTCTTAAATTCTTTTTTATAGAGGCGAGATGAGACGAGTTTTCTTCAGAAGTGAATTGTTGTAGCTCCTGAAGTGAATTATGTTGGATCACAGTGATCACTTTCTTATTTTCTTAGCATCAAATCCATCTATTAAACTCGAAATCAGAAAGACGGTCATGATTTGCTTATTAATGATGATCTGACGTTTGCGTTCATCATAAGAACCATTTCCTCCTCTAACTTTGTCAACTGCTGTATTTTTATTTATTATTATGTCTTTGAAAACTAGTGCAATTATTACGTTTAAGTCGGTGGCCGTCCTGCCATTTATTCAAAATCTGATTTGTAAGAAAATTGAAGAAGCCTACGTCTATCTTACGTAATAAGACTACGTAAGATAGACGTAGGCTTCTTCAATTTTCTTACAAATCAGACTTCCAACGAAGAGACCTGCACGTACTATAGGTAGTGTTCCTATTTAAATTACCAAGAATTGGTTACATAATCAGTCTTCCAAGTTTTCCATGGAAGGGACGTAGAATTGGCCATTTATCTTGTATAATTGATATGATCTAAATGAAAAGTGACAGTGTAAAAATAAATAAAAACTTCAATAACATAAACATGTTGAATTTTTAAAATATATAGTTAGATCAAGTATTATTATATTGAATTTTGTTGTATTTCATCAATAATATCATGATTATACATCATGAATTAATTTTTTTTTTGAGGAGAACGTTTACAAATTACATCAACAAGGGTTTTTGAACACAAGACCACTTAAGAAACAACCACCATCTTATGCCTTGGCATTAAATTTATTTTTTTAACAAATTTATTGTACACATTTTATTGTGATTTGAACTTGGGTCTCCTAAAAGAGAGTCCAAAGCCTTTTACTGAATCTTTAGGCATTAAAAGACATTAAAAGACAAATTGCATGTAGTTTTACATATAGATTAGCTTGTTTATGCATCTCCCTTGAACCCTTGCTCAAAAGAAACTAAGCTTATTTTTCTTATATCCTAGGAATAGTGTGCATGCAAAGAAATAATCATTTTAGGGATAACATTTGCTTGTCTGCATTCTTTTTCTCATGTATTATTTTACAATATTTTTAGTTAGTGTAGTTTTATTTCTTTTAAGACCAAACATAGGTGTCTTTTAAATCAAAACATCAAACCCTTCGATCCTAGACTTGGAATGAGTCCTTAAATTACTCCTGGTGAATCTTGAATACCCAAGCCCTAAACTTTGAGAGGCATAACCCACAGTTACCTCAAATCCTAATGGATCTGTCGAGAATTATCTGCATAGGTTTTCCTATCCACAAGCTTAAGTACTTCAATGTCCTAACTCATTGTGTTCTATGTAGGTGAATTTTATCATCTACATCCACTATGTGGTATATTTTAGACCATATAGTCCTTTTGCTAAAAGGTAGTGCAACAATAAGCATGCAACAATCTAGAAGAGAAACAACAAAGGCTACTAAAGCAGATAAAGTAGGCCAAAATATTACAAAAAGATGCAAAGTGTAGATAAGTGTGGGTGGATGAAAAGGCACCAGGAAGATGGCTATCAGATAATATTTTGGTGCTACGCCATGAAAACCTAACATCCAACTAAGAAGAAAAAAAAGGTAGATCCAACTAAGTATGGAGAACTAGATGAACATTTAAGATGCTAATGTCAGCATTAAGACAACAAAAACCCAATATCTAGCATTCTTCAAAAGGAGTAGAAATAAAGATAAGACCTGACATCCAACACCCAACATCCAATGATCAAGTATTGAAAGTGAGAATATAAAGCTAGTCATATAGAAAGCAATGTCGATCTCAACAAGAAGGTATAAAAAATTCAGCACAATGAATACCAATGCCTAACCAAAAAATATTCTAAGGTATGGAACCTAGGCAAAGGAAGGACTAACTAAGTAGCTCGATATTCATCACGTGAGACATCTAACATGGGAATTTTTAAAGGCACCTAGGAAATGCTAGATTTTTTAAGATGATGATGTCAACACTAAGGTCTTAAAAACTCGGTAAACCAAGTAGAACATCAGATGCAAGACAATTCTAAAGTATGGTGACTAGGAGATAACATCAAGACTCGGAGTAGTGTTACCCAACATTTGACATCATGAATGAGTAGATATAATTACTATACCCTTCAAAAAAAGATAGCATCAAGAGTAGAGAAGTCACCCAACATGACAAGAAAGTCAAAATATGTAATGCCCAGCTAGGGTGATCACCCAATAGTAAGTCACACGTTCTCCATGTTGTCAACCTCTACATAATAAATCTAGAATCATCCATATCAATAGACATGCACATGCTAATCTGTCATCAGAAATCACCATCGTCAAAATATCTCAATGGTTGAAGCCCTCCAAATCGCACACCTACCCCTGCTCGATTGGCTACGCATAACAAAAATGAGTGGACCATCATTTGACGATTGTAAGCCAACCTCAATATGAATTTTACATCATCCACACTAGCATAGTATGCCTAAAGCAATAAAGCATAATTGAGTTGAATGTGATAGCCACTCTCTGTGCCTGCCCTGAAATCTACAATATGCTCTAACAAAAATTATTCTTAGATAACTAAATACAATGTAAATATTTATATATACTAGAATGCAAGACATTCTAATGGTTGACTCTTTGGCATTTACAATTGGTATGATTATATTTATTGAGGCTATATGCCTTCTTGAATGAGAATTGGATTGTTGTCTAGACTCCTTCTAACTTCTTGTGCAAAACATACATGTATGTCTAATTGAGTAGCTAAAGATTTTCTATTAAAGCTAGGAACGAGTAATTCTACTACAGTTATTTTGTATTCTATATTTCTACCTAGATTTATTTTTATAGGTTTGGAATGATTTAGCATCGCTCAGAGTGCTTAAATATTAATGTTTTTAATGCACAAGAAAATTAGGTTGTTCTATTAGGTGGTTTAATTTAAATTTATTTTGTGAGACTCTCTACACCATGTCTCTTGATGTTTCTAAATTTATACCACTTTTAGCTCATCTTTCTAAATATTTGCATTTTTTACTTTAGTTTTCAACCCCCATTTAGTTAGATTAGCTAGGCATAGAAATCAATTTTCTCCAAAGGTTGACTCGGATAAACCTGTTTCTAAGCCATCCAATATCTTGGCCAAAGTCTTGAGGATGCATCTTATTCACTTAGGTGGATTTCAAAACCAACTCTACACATGCTTGAAGTTTTCTATCAACCTAGTAAGGGAGGATATTTGAGCATTAAGCTCACTTAAGATATCAAATATAGCAATGTTTTCCTCCATATTGTGTGTTCTAGCTTTCATTGCTTGAGTGTAGGTCTTGGGTGGCATTTTCTAAAAATAGAAGTGCTATTTTTGGTAGTTACTAATTTTAGTAAGGGTATCAAAAATGTATGGGTGTTATATACCAAAATTTTCAGGTTGAAAAGGTGATCTAAATGGGCTATACTAAAAAATGATGATTTTGGGACCCTTGAAAAAGTGTATGGGTGTTATTTACCAAGACGGTCAAAATGGAATATACCATAAAATGATGTTTTTTATTATTTTGTACTCTTTTCTTACCATCCCAAGTAGAAGTGAGCTCTTTAGCCTTATGTATTATGTATTTTCTATTCTACTAACAATAAAACCAATGCAAGTATGAAACTACCACAAGTAAAAAAATTAGGAAAGGGAGGTTATCTAGGTTGAGGTGTGTGTACTTTCCATAACACATGAATATACTCTAACAATGATTGATAATGCTTAGACCAATATTTTAGACCACTACCCAAGGAGGATTTAGCGTATACCCTTGGGTGAACTACCTAGCTCTTTGATCAATACATAAGTGTTATCTTCCCAAGTGCTATGCTCAGTGCACTTGTTGAAGAATATTACATTATTTGGTACATGTAAATATACGACCATGGTACAAATGTAAATATATAACCAATTAGAGTTTGTATCTATAGTTTAGATGAGTGATTTATATTTCTTCTTTATGTAAGTGTCTATGTGCAAGATATGCACAAGTGTCATGTAAGAGTGTAATGTGCAGGATATGCACAAGTGTCATGTAAGTAGGAGTGCAAGTGTGTATTGAGAGAATGTGCACATGTCATGTATGTAAGTGTGCAAATATATGATGTGATGATGTGCATAGTGTCTTGTATTAGGAGTGCATGTAGGAGAATAAGAGTCATATAGAAGTGTACAAATGTCATATAGTCAAGTAGCATATGTAAGAAGAGAGTGAAGAATCTAGCATTCAAATGGCTAGATGAGAAGCCAAAGGTCAAGAATAGGAAAGGTTGCATCTCCTAGATATTTGAGGAGTGCAATAGATAAGTATTGAAGAGTCAGATTTCTATGTCTATATTATGGAGACAAAGCTCTATACAATGTAAGGTAAAATGGTCTATAGCGATCACCACATAACAAGAATTCATAATAAAGCTTGTATATAGATTTTGAGCAATTTAATTGTAAGTTTTATTCATGCTTGTACATGAATGATACCCTTTACATTCATATTTGATATTATAGTGAATGTTATTTTATTTATATTTACCAATATAAATATATATATATATATATATATATATATATATGATTGCTCATATATAATTCTACTCTTATTATTGATATTTTGACATATTATATTGTGGCTTAATTATATTAGTACCTAAGATAGTTTGTGGTAGTTTGGCTTAAAAGCCAACAACGGTAGAAAAGAAACCACTTCCCTCTATCTATTTTTTATAGAGTTAAATTTCAAAAGCCACCATAATATTGGAGTCTGTCCACTTTCAAAGCAATGAAGACCTAGACTCTATTTTTTAAGGTCTGATTGAGTATATATTTATGGGATAGATAAAAGTCACCCTTATTTGGATGCTAGGGTCTTTCCACTAGGTTCAATAAAACCAATGAATACTAAGAATCAACCATAATTGATTAAGGGCCAACTCAAAAAAAAATTGGACATGAGGGTACATTCAAAGTCACCCTGATAATAGTTGGATTCTCTAGAAAATAGGAGAATCATTTTGTTCTTAGGTTTGACCTAAGACATGAAAGATAGATTTTAGATATTGAGAAGCATCTAAGCTTCTAAAATAATTAAGAAGCATCAAAGCTTCCAAGGATAGATAAGCATATAAAATTTCTAAGTATAGATATTGATAAGCAGTATAAGATTCCATAGAGAAGAATAGTATAGAGAATAAACCTACATAGATGATAAAATATAGAGGTACATAAAGAGAAGCTAAAGTTTTGGTTAATCAAAAAACTAGAAGCATCAAGATGACTATAGTATTTGTCTTGGACTTGAGGATATTTTAAAGTATTTTTAATAGCATCTACTTGATGTGATAGAAATAAAGGAGAATATTTAAAGTGCTATTAAGGGCAGTATTATTCAAAGGTGATTAGTGAGAGTGTTGTCCAGGAAAGCATTCATAATAGAAGAAAGAAATGTTATCAAAGAGCACTATCCAGAAGGTCAAATGAGTAACTAATCAAAGTGCCATAAGCACTAGTAGTGTGCTATATAGAGAGACATAAGGATGATCCAAACGTCATCCAAAGAGCTATTTGTGCACTGTCCAAAACTGCTAACCATATAGAGAGCCATAAGGATGAGACAAACGCTATCCAGGGAGCCATTTGATAGTTATCTAAAAGTGCTAATCTTACAAAGATCCATAATCAGACATTGGCATCTAGAATAAAGAGTATCTATATTAGAGTGTGTTCAGACTTGAGCACATTTAGACTCAAGCACATCTAGACTCATGCACATCCAGACTCAAGCATATCTAGACTTGAGCATATCCAGACTCAAGCATATCCATACTTGAGCATATTTAGAGTGCTAGCTACCAAAGAAAGAAGCTTAAAGTGTCATTTTGAGCATGTTGTAGAAACTAGAGAGTTGCATACGTGCCATACAAAAGTATATAACACCATCCCAAGAGTGTTGTAGAAACCTAAGAGTGTAGAGCACCATTCCAACCTTATTGTAGAAATATAAATAGTTGCATAGAAAACATATTACAAACCTAACCAGAGCAAAATAGTCAAAATATGGTAGGTAGATGTGAGCATTGAAGATGGAGTAGTTATTGTTGGTAGGTAAAGTTTGTACATTAAATTTCAGAAGATATTAAAGATGTTTCATTTTTTGAGTGTGTTGAAGAATGAAAGGTATGACTTATGACTTTTCATATTGGAGGGAAATTAAATAGAGTTGAATTCAAATTTTATAGAAGTTCTTGGAGGGAGTTATATGGTTTTTCTACCTTGGATTTTATTTTTGCAATTTTATTTATTTTGAAAGTTAATTTTTGAAAGACATCAATTTATTTAAATTTTTGGAGTGATAAGGATTTCTACTAGGATTTGAGTTTTTTGAATTTGAAATTGGATTTTTAAATTTTGAAGAGTTGGAAATTAAGATTTAAGTTTTAAGTTTTTAAGTTTTGGAGATTTGAAGATTTGGTTTTAAAATATGAGAAGTTAAAAGGTTTGAAGATTTGAGTTTTTTAGTTTTTAAAATATTTGAAATCATAAGAAATTTAATTTGAAGCTATTTGAATTTATTTGAAGTTTTTGAAGATATTTGAATTTTTTGTAAATTTAATTTAGTAGGGAGTTAATAGGATCACTACATCAAAGGTTTAAAAATTTAAAAATTTGCAAATTTATTATTTGAGTGTATATTTGAATTTTTTAAAATTGTATGGATATATAGGGATTAATATTCAAATAAATCAAGAAATTTAAAAATGAATAAATTGCAAAGAAAAATAGGAGTTTCACATCATAGGAGAAATCTTAAAGAACCATATTTCATGAAAGGAAGATTTCAAAATCAAAAGTTGTATAAAAAACAATCTTTTGAGTTCAAAGAGCAAAATCATAAAAGAGTTTTTCAAAATTCTTATCAAAGATGTGAAATAATATCACTTGAATCTCATCAAAAAATGCAAAGAGAAAAAAAATGTTTAGTATATATTTATGTGCTAGTCATCATATGATTGGAGATTTACATTGGTTTGAATCATTGGAAATCAAAAATAATATTTCACTAAAAATTACAGATGATATCTCTATACCTATTGATACAAGTAGTATAATGTATATCACATTACTTTAACTTGAACTTCATAAATATGAAAATCAAAACCAAAAAGAGTTGATTGAAAATCCAAAAAGGAAAATAGAGATTGATCATGATACAATTGAATCAAGTGAATCATCTCATAAAATAGTGTTTCATTTTGCATATAATATTGACATTCCAAGCTCATCAAATTTAGGAAATTATTATGATTCTTTAAGTGAATATTCAAATATTATAGAGCAACATCAACATTTTAGGAAAGCAAAAAAAAAATGAAGCACATGGTCCAAAGGTCAAATATGAAGAAGAAGTCATGCACAATAGAGATATAGATCTACATGTACTAGAGCTCAAAGATAAAGAAGAGGCTCAAGTAGTTCATGAAGAAGAAACAAACATTGAAGAACCAAATAATGAAGATGGAGAATTTAGAGTAGAACTAAAAATAGAATTTGAAGATGGATCTCAAGCAGAAAATCATGCTCAATGCAAAGTTACATGATTGAATATTGAATATAAAGATGAAGATTGAAGACTAAAGTCTTCAATAACCAAATAATGTAATACAAATGTATCCCCATGGTACCTTTATGGTGAAAATGCAAATATGTAATAGATTAGGGTTTGTGTCTATAGTTTAGATGAGTGATTTAAATTTTCTCTTTATGTAAGTGTCTATGTGGAGGATATGTACAAGTGTCATGTAAGCAAATGTATATTGATAGAATGTGCATGTGTCATGTATGTAAGTGTGCAAATATATAATGTGAGGATGTGCACAATTATATTGTATTAGGAGTACATGTAGGAGAGTAAGAGTTATGTAGAAGTGTGAAAGTGTCATAGAGTCAAGTTGTGCATGTAAGAAGAGAGTGGAGACTCTAGTATACAAGTGGCAAGATGAAAAGCCAAAGGTCAAGAATATGAAAGGTTGCATCTCCTATAAATGTGAGGAGTGCAGTAGACAAGTATTTAAGAGTCACATTTCTATATCTATATTATGGAGACAAAGCTCCATACAATGTAATGGAAAATAGTTAGTATCAATCACCACATAACAAGAATTCATAATAAAGCTTTTATAGATATTTTGAATGATTTTATTGTAAATTTTATTCATGATTGTACATGAATTATTTTGGGTATTTACCTTCATATTTGATATTATAGTGAATGATATTTTATTTATATTGGCCATTATATATATAGATATGATTGCTATATATAATTCTACTCTTATTATCGATATTTTGACCTATTATATTGTAGCTTAATTACATTATGACCTGAGATAGTTTGTGCTAGTTTGGCTTAAAATCCAATAGCACTATGAATAATTATATGGCTATATATAACTTTACAAGGAAGATATAAATGTCCTCTTAATAAAATCTTATCTTACTCTAAATAATTTATGCATTTAGTAGACCATAGGATTTGACATCATCACCTGATATGAGTGGACAGGAAGCTTCCAACGATGGTGCCGCACCATTTGAACAACTAGTTAAATGGCATGCAACTTTAGCATGCCCACGCAGCACTAACAGGATCCACTCGAGAGCCCGCAAAATTTTTTCCCGCCCCTGCTCATTTTCTTCTGCTATATTTCCTCCTGCAAAATTTACATCCATCTTGTCCCACTCATATTAGCACTCTTGTCACTTCGGCTCCAAAAATAAAATAAAGTACACAATTGAAAACTTAAAAAACAATGTAGTAGTAAATGGTGGTCTGACAGACGTCTTGCAAAAATTTGAAAGGAGCTGATCTAGAAGAGTGAAAACGCCCCATGCTTTAGGCTAGAAGCCACCAAATTATTGGAGTCTATCCACTTTTTATAGAGTTAACTCTATTCATTTTTTATAGAGTTATATTTTAGAAGCCACCATAATATTGGAGTATATCCACTTTAAAAGCAATGAAGACTTAGACTCTATTTTTTAATATTTCATTGGGTAGATACTGATGGAATAGATAAAATTCACCCTAATTTGAATGCTAGAGTCTTTCCACTAGGTTCAGGAAAACTAGTGAAGACTAAGACTCAACCAAAATTGAGTAAGTGCCAACTCAAAAGAAAGTTGGACATGAGGAGACATTCAAAGTCACCCTGATAATAATTGGATCATCTAGAAAAGAGGAGAATCATTTTGTTCTTACATTTGACCTAAGACATTAGAGATAGATTTTAGAGATTGAAAAATATATAAGCTTCCAAAAGAATTGATAAGCATCAAAGCTTCTAGGGATAGATAATCAAATAAAATTCCTGAGTATAGATATTGAGAAGCAGTATACGCTTATATATAGAATAAAAGTATAGAGAAGTATAGAGAATAAGCCTCTAGATATAAGAAAATATAGAGGTACATAAAGAAAAGTTGAAGTTTTGGTTAATCTAAAAAACCAGAAGCATCAGGTTGACTGTAGTATTTTAGTCTTGGCATGAAAGAAAGAAAGGATAATATTTAAAGACATGTTTTCAACCTCTGCATAATAAATCTAGAATCATCCATATCAATAGACATGCACATGCTAATCCGTCATCAGAAATCACCACCATCAAAAGATCTCAATGGTTGAAGCCCTCCAAATCGCACACCTACCCCTGCTCGATTGGCTACGCATAACAAAAAGGAGTGGACCATCATTTGACGATTGTAAGCCAACCTCAAGATGAATTTTACATCATCCAAACTAACATAGTATGCCTAAAGCAATAAAGCATAATTGAGTTGAATGTGATAGCCACTCTCTGTGCTTGCCTTGAAATCTACAATATGTTCTAACAAAAATTACTCTTAGATAACCAAATACAATGTAAATCTTTATATATACTAGAATGCAAGACATTCTAATGGTTGAATCTTTAGCATTTACAATTGGTATGATTATATTTATTGAGGCTATATGCCTACACGACTGAGAATTGGATTGTTTTCTAGACGCCTACATGTATGTCTAATTGAGTAGCTAAATATTTTCTATTAAAGCTAGGAACGAGTAATTCTACTACAGTTATTTTGTATTCTATATTTCTACCTAGATTTATTTTATAGTTTTGGAATGATTTAGCATCGCTCAGAGTGCTTAAAGATTAATTTTTTTAATGCACAAGAAAATTAGGTTGTTCTATTAGGTGGTTTAATTTAAATTTATTTTGTGAGACACTCTACACCATGTCTCTTGATTTTTCTAAATTTGTACCACTTTTAGCTCATCTTTCTAAATCTTTGCATTTTTTACTTTAGTTTTCAACCCCCATTTAGTTAGATTAGCTAGGCATAGAAACCAATTTTCTCCAAAGGTTGACTCGGATAAATTTGTTTCTAAGCCATCCAATCTCTTGGCCAAAGTCTTGAGGATGCATCTTATTCACTTCGGTGGATTTCAAAACCAACTCTACACATGCTTGATGTTTTCTATAAACCTAGTAAGGGAGGATATTTGAGCATTAAGCTCACTTAAGATATCAAATATAGCAATGTTTTCCTCCATATTGTGTGTTCTAGCTTCCATTGCTTGAGTGTAGGTCTTGGGTGGCATTTTCTAAAAATAGAAGTGCTATTTTTGGTAGTTACTACTTTTAGTAAGGGTATCAAAAATGTATGGGTGTTATATACCAAAATTTTCAGGTTGAAAAGGTGATATAAATGGGCTATACTAAAAAATGATGATTTTGGGGCCCTTGAAAAAGTGTATGGGTGTTATTTACCAAGACGATCAAAATGGACTATACCATAAAATGATGTTTTTTATTGTTTTGTACTCTTTTCTTACCATCCCAAGTAGAAGTGAGCTCTTTAGCCCTATGTATTATGTGTTTTCTATTCTACTAACAATAAAGCCAATGCAAGTACGAACTACCACAAGTAAAAAAATTAGGAAAGGGAGGTTATCTACGTTGAGGTGTGTGTACTTTCCATAACACTCGAATATACTCTAAGAGTGATTGATAATGCTTAGACCAATATTTTAGGCCACTACCCAAGGAGGATTTAGTGTATACCCTTAGGTGCACTACCCAGGTCTTTGATCAATACATAAGGGTTATCTTCCCGAGTTCTATGCTTAGTGCACTTGTTGAAGAATATTACATTATTTGGTACACGTAAATATACGACCATGATACATTTATGGTACAAATGTAAATATATAACCAATTAGAGTTTGTATCTATAGTTTAGATGAGTGATTTATATTTCTTCTTTATTTAAGTGTCTATTTGCAAGATATGTTCAAGTGTCATGTAAGAGTGTAATGTGCAGGATATGCACAAGTGTCATGTAAGTAGGTGTAGCACCCTAAAATTGGCGTAGTAAAATTACAATAATTACATTCACCTTAGTAAATAATTTAAAATTCAAATTTAACCTCCCAAACCGCCCGTTAACCGTCGGGTAATCCGTTTCCCCCTTTTTGCACCAATTTTAGAGGTTGTTTTGACCGTTTGACGATATCGTCGTCGATCAGACGATATCGCCCCAGATTTGACGATTTCGTCTGGACTAGGACGTCCAGACGATCTTGTCGCAAAACTAATTTTGCAAAGTTAGCTTCTATTCCAACGGGTCTCCAATCCGGGCAGAAGCGTGTCTATGCCGTTAGAGACCCTCCCCCGTTGGAGATCTCCCAAATTGGGATGATCTCCAACCTCCTAACTACTCCCCTAAGCCTATTTAATCCTAAACTATTCCCTTAGCACCCCCCTGGCTGAAATTATCTGCAATTTAACTCCATCTACGTTGAATCATCCCAATTTTCATTTGCACTGGTCCCATACCAATTTTGTTGCAGGTACATCACTATTTTTTAGCCAGAGCCAGCACACATCATCGCCGACGAACTTGTTCAGATCGAAGGCGAACCTGTCCAATTCGAGACGATTTCGTACTGATGCGAGATGATCTCGACTGCAGTCCATATTGAGGCAATCAGTGCTTGAAGTTTGCACTTTTCAAACTTTTCTCTACTATTTTATACTGCAAATTAGATAGTTAATTCAGTGTTTATGTTATTTTGCATTTGGAGTTCACCCATTTAGCTTAGATTGCATATTAAGATCATGATTTGTCATTATAATATTGTAATTTGTTTGAATTTATGTTCATAACTGTTATTCAGTATTCATACAGTCATTTGGTGTCGTTTCCCTCTATTAGTACAGTAGTATTCATTGTGTTTTGTATCTATTTTTTTGCTTGCAGGTCTCTGACGAATTCGTCAGATCTCAGACGATTCTATCAGATCTCAGATGATTCTATCAGATCTCAGACGATTCTGTCAGATCTCAGATGATTCTGTAGAATTTTAGACGATCCTAACTACTTCAAACATCAGAATCATCACCAGACATCCGGATCAGGTATTTCGCATTTGTACTCTGTCAATTCTCTATTTTATGTCTTTAAATCTATTTTTTGTATTCAGTGAATTTGCATTTTCATATAGATTAATCTAGATTCATTTGGCCAAACCTAGGATATGAATGCTTAAGGTTAAAAATGAACACATTAAAACACATTCCAAACCTAGGCGTGGAAACTGCCCTTAAATGTTTCCTGGTGAACCCACCATCAGTCGAAAAATCATCAAAATACACCTCCCTTGAGAGGCGGGACCTTCGCAAAGTCCTCTCAGTCCAAGGTATCGCGACATCCTTTTCCCATCCTCCTTCCGGGCACGGATCCAATAGCCTGAAGGTAAGGATGCGAAAAATTTGGAGCGATACATTTTGGTGAACCCGACGTGAATGCATCATAACCTTTTGAAAACAAAACAAAAAAAAAAAAATATATATATATATATATATATATATATATAATATATACAGAACAACTAAAACATAGATGCATTTTAGATCCTTTAACTTTGAAATCATGTTTAGATGGTAGCTCCTAAGAAAAGGTTAGCAGTTACTATAAACGTAGAAAACCAATTGGCAGCTATAGAAGTCAATTCTGTCCTTAGTGTGCTCGAAACAAGTAGAAATCAATTCTGTGGAGCGAACTTGATAGAAGACTTAGTCTCATCTCATCTAGGTCCACACAACTTAAGCAAATCAAGAGGCTAGTCCTAGATAGAATCCTGGATCCTCATCAATTAGTTTTTTATCATGAACTTCAGAGAGCCTGCCATAGATGGTTAGCTTATAGGAGAGCTCTAGTATCTTCAGAATTGTTCACCTTCGAGGAATACCTCGAGAACGCAGCCATTGTGCACCAGTTCCTAGGTTGTGTAGAAGACCAAGAGGTTGTTCTTACAGATAGGGAAAGATGGAGTAGAGTTCCGCGAGCTGTGTTATATCGAGAGTATTGCCATGAGCTTTACTTTTATCAACCAGCATCTGAAACAGACAATATCACTATAGCTCTTTTCATCAAATTTTTAAAAGAAAACTTTCAATTTGAAGAAGAACACTTCATGACTCCTGAACAACTCGAACCTATTAATGATATTCATAAATTGTTTATAGAAAACTAGATTATTACTTCAGTATTATTTCTTGCATTTATTGTGTTATTTGTTGTCTTTATTATATTATTTCAAAAAACTAAAAAATTAAAAACTTAGCAAAAATTTAAAAACTTCATTTCAAATATTGCGGTAGGTATATAATAAATATATACCTCTTAATTTGTTGCATATATATATACATATATAAATATATATATATTTGCTGAAATCAAAACTTAGCACCATGCCTAAACTTAGGAATGGTAAAGAAACTTTAGGAGAAGAAGAAGATTGGTTACAAAATACAACTAAAGACCCAAATGTCCTTCTTGGAGATACAAATCCGGAAGGAGAAACTCTAGGTCAATCAGACGAAGACTTAGGTGAAGATAAGGAACAAGAAGGAAGTGTTAAAGAGGATGGATCCTCATCCCCTAGAGTAACTCCAAATGGAACTATTGTTTTTGACAATGCGAGACCATTTCAAGAAATTTCTCGGTGATAACATTGAGGACCTTAATGTGGCAATACGTATTGATAAAGGGCAAATTAGTAACACTCAAGCAGCCATGGAATATATGTGTAATATACACACTAACCCCTTGTCTTTCATTGATCAAGAAAGTGACAAGGTGGGCCATCCAATACGGATATGGTCACTATGGCTCAAAACATGTCAAAACAACAGGTTACCCAACCTCCTATGGAACCTGTTATTCAACCTAAAATCACTCCCACACAAAATAAAATTCCCTTCACTACTTTATTCCGCCAAACTATTGAGCAATATGCTTCAAGTAAACAAAAACCTAAAACAAAGCCAAATACAAACTTTCAACAATCCGGAATACAACATAATACTGGCTTCAAAATTCCTTCATAATACTATTCCTACCAATGCTTTACACAATAGTAACATGGCATCTAATCTGCATGTTCCTCCATCATATGCCCATAAAACTCATGTCAATGCCCTACCGAACCAATATGGGGGGCAAACTAGTAATCTGGAAGCCATGGTGAAACAATTAGCTTCACGTATGGACCAGATAGATCCCTACCATCCCTCGTATAATTATCGAGAGATCTGTAGTCAACCTTTGGATCCCATAGTTGTAGCTCAACCATACCCTAAGCATTTTCCCATGCCCATCCTACCCATATATAAAGGAACCGAAGATCCCATAGAGCATCTTCGCATGTTTAGGATAGCATGTCACGACATATCGCATGACGACTTGCTATTACTAAAAATGTTCCCAAAAAGTTTAGGTGGAATGGCATTAGAGTGGTACTATCAATTGCCCACTCATTCTTTGAGAAACTTCGAAGAAACAACGGAATCATTTGTCCATCAATTTAGTGCCTACATCGAGAGGCATGTAACTATTAAAGATTTATACAATTTAAAACAAGACAAGGATGAATGTTTTGCCGATTTCTTAGCTAGATGGAGGCAATTGACAGGAAAACTGCACTTTGTGCTGCCTTATAGGGAAATGTTGGACATTTTCATCAACAATTTATAGGAACAGATATCTTATGAGCTATCAACTGCTACTTTAACTACCTTCGATCAAGCTATAGATTTAGCTCGAAGAGTAGAAGATGCCCTCATTAGGAGAGGCCAACTTAGGAAGAAGGATGATGAGAAAACATCTAGAAATCAATATAAAAACAAACAAGTTGTCGGTGATGGAGTCATTGACAGCGGGGAATGTTGCTAATATCAATGCAACAAAGACAACAAAAAAATTCATATTGAAACCTCTTGATAAGCCTCCTCGAGAATTCACTAGATTAAATCAACCCTTATCAACTATTTTACCTCAATTACTCGAAAGAGGTTTGATCCAATTACCAGCTATCCGGGAACCTGACCCAACTATACCCGGATACAGAGTTGACTTGCACTGTGATTTCCATAGAGGACCTGGACATTCTACCAATGCTTGTAAAAGGTTGAAACATAAAATACAAGATTTGATTGACAATAATGAAATGGAAGTGCAAGCCTTCCAACCTAAACAAAACCCTCCCAATAATACTCAAAAGACCATTCCCCAAAATCAAAATCAAAATGCCAATCAAACTCTAGACATATTTCAACACCCTTTACCAAGACATGGTAAAGAGGTAGCCAATCAAATCGAACATCATAATGTTCCCCCTCCTACCCGATATGTAGGGACCATTAGCGGACAATTACCTGTTCAGGATCCTCAAATATTTGACACGACCTTATCCCTGGTTACGACGAGGCCCTTACATAATTTTCAAACTTCTGATTCTAGTGATATAGAATCGGATAGTGAAAGTGAACTAGACATTACTTCAAACCAATCGAATAGTTCTGAAAATGAATCAGATCCTATTCAACCCGTCACAGATGCTATGGTTCCAGAAGAACCATTCCCTAGAAGAGTCACTACTCGACCTTCTTCTAATATATTCCTTTCTAATGAACAAGCCATTAATGCTCAACCAAGACCAGTTCAGCGTCTTCACTATAACATTGTAGGTACCATTGGAGTCGTTACTCGACAACCAGCTCAAAACTCTCAACAAGAACCAAACCAGAATGATGGATCAGCTCCATTCGTTTTGAAAAACCCCAATAAAGGGAATCATGTTCCTATTGTTCAATCTAAACCCCCTTACAATATTAATGAGCAATTGTCCAATACTACGGCCAGAATTTCCCTTTTGGATTTATTAAGATCCTCTCCCACCCATAGGGATGAGTTGATGCTTACATTGAGCCAAATGATGGTACCTCAAAACATTCAACCTGAAGCTATGGCCAATACTATCACCACTCGAGAGATTGATTGTATTGACTTCCGGGATAAAGATATCCCACAACACAGTTTACATAAGGACAATCCCTTATACATTACTACTCTAATTGGAGATGTAGCTGTCAAAAGAGTTTTGATTGATAATGGCTCATCTCTAAACATTTGCACTTTTGACTTCTACCAACGATTTGGCTTTAGAAGTGATGAAATGAAGAAAAGCGATATGATTATCAAAGCTTTTAATGACGAAACACAAGAAACGTGTGGAGTTATTACCCTCCCATTGCAAGTTGGTCCTAGAACCCTAGAAACAACCATGTTTATTGTACATTGCCCAGCATCGTACAATATACTTTTGGGTCGCCCTTGGATCAACGCCATGCGAGCGGTCCCATCAACCTTACACCAATGTGTTAAATTCGAGTTTAAAAATCAGTTGGTCACTATTCATGGTGACCCTAGACCTTTGATATGTGTGCTTTGGGAGAACCCGTTGGAGTGCAATTTTGCCCTGCTCTGTCATCCACACATCCTAGTTCTTATTTTTCATCTAAAACTGTGAAACATACACCTATAACTTCACCTATTTCCTCTCCATTAATTTCATCCTCCTATATAGATCAACAACCCTCTAAACAAATCATTTTAGAACCTCAAAAAGATCTTAAGTCTACAACCAATCCTTCAAGTTCTATCCCTATAAATTCAAAACCTATAGACACACCTATCATACCTTCCACATCTAAAGATATAGGTAATAAGCCTTCTACATCTTATGCCCTTTCTGATGAACTTTTACCAGATTTATCTACAACCTTAATATAAAAAAAAACGAATGCTTTCATGCGAGATTCAAACCTTTTAAATAACTTGCCGCCATCTCCCCGTACTTTGGGCCTCCCACAACCTATGGGAAGTACTTACCAAGTCGAAAGTTGTGCCTTCATTTATAAAGGATATGACTGGGGAAGAATCCCTCGGAATATCAAAACTCATCATGAGGGATATGCTCGGTGTTATTTTACCAATGATTATATTAAAGCTAAACCCATGATGCTTAAAATGGGATATGAAGGGAAAGGCTTGGGACCTTTCCAAAATGGCATGAAAGAACCTTTCGAGGTAGAACCGTGGCCTGCTCATTGTGGCGTGGGCTTATTTCCTAGTAAGGTTCAACCCTTTCCTTTTGAGGATGATGATCATCTCATATGTTATCAAGATTATATGGATAGGCATGTTGATTTGCCTCTTAAAAATCAATCGTTTTCATGCAACATGCTATCCATCGCATACCCTGAAATGATTGTCGACCCTGATGAAGAGTTGGAAGGAGATATCTTCCATGATGTCTCTATTGAAGAAATGTTACACAATGGATTTTATTTTGATGGTTCTATACCAACTATAGCCCAAATTGAAGCCACTAATCCTCGAAATGAATTATCTAAATTAACCTTACAAGAATTACAAGAATTGGGCGTTTCACCCGCCCCACCTAATTTTGAAAGAGATCTACACATGGAGGTAGAAAACGTCATTAAAATTAATATTGGAGCCGAGGACAATCCTCACATAATCAATATTGGATCAGAATTAAGTCAAGAAAAACAAGAACAATACATTGCGTTCCTTAAAGAGTATGAAGATGTCTTCGCTTGGACATATGAAGATATGCCGAGTCTAGACCCTTACGTAGTCATGCATCATCTAGTGGTCCATCCGGATGCTAAACACTGTTAAACAAAAACTTAGAAAAATGCATCCCAAAGTGGCTCTGCTAGTCAAAGGGGAGTTAGAAAAACTCTTGAATGTTATCTTTATACAAGCTATTGATTATGCTTGAATGGATCTCAAACGTAGTTCCAGTCACCAAGAAAGAAGCTACCAAAGTTAGGGTTTGCATAGATTTTAGAGATATTAACGCTGCATGCCCTAAAGATGACTTTCCTCTTCCAAACATGGATCAAATCATTGACTTTACTATCGGGAGTGGGATGATGTCCTTAATGGATGGATTCTCTGGTTATAATCAGATCAGGATAGCTCCTGAAGACCAGGCTAAAATAGCCTTTATTACCCCCTAGGGTACCTTTTGCTGGAAAGTGATGCCATTTGGCTTAAAGAATGCCGGTGCAACTTATCAACGAGCTATGACCTATATTTTTCATGATATGATGCATGATATCCTACATGATTATGTAGATGATATTATAGCTCGCTCTATTATTGAAAATAATCATTTAGATGATTTAAGGAAAGTCTTTAATCGATTACGAGAATATCTCATTCGATTAAATCCAGCAAAATGCATATTCGGAGTTAAATCCAGCAAACTCTTAGGGGTTTTAGTTTCTTTACGTGGTATTGAAATCGACCCTCTCAAGATTGCGGCCATCACTGATATGCCCACACCTACTAATATATATGAGTTACGAAGTTTACAAGGTAAACTTCAAGCCATCCGTCGCTTCATCGATAAGTCGGCGGACAAAGGCTGGTCCCTTTCTTAAACTCCTTAAGAAAGATGTCCCTTTTAATTGGGACACAGAATGTAGAGAAGCTTTTGAACTTCTCAAACAATACCTCCTTAATCCACCTGTGCTTTCACCACCTAAATATGATCGCCCATTTCTCCTATATATTTCAGCTTCAGATTCTGCCTTAGGGGCTATGTTAGCTCAGCTTGATGATAAAAAGCGAGAACGTGCTAATTATTATATTAGCCGAACCTTCATCAGTTATGAAACCCGCTACACAACGTTGGAAAAGCTATGTCTAGCAGTCATGTTTGCTACGCAAAAATTACGACATTATATGCTTAGTCAAAAAACTTATGTCATTGCTAAATATGACCCCTTAAGGTATCTCATGAGTCGACCTTATTTATCGGGTCGCACAGCCAAGTGGGTTCTTGCTCTAAGCGAGTTTGATCTCACATTCATAGGACAGAAGTCCGTTAAGGGTCAAATCATAGCGAGATCAATTAGTTGCTACACCCTTAGAGTCTACCCATCCCCTCATCATCGAGTTTCCGGATGAATGCCTTCAATTAGAGGCAGACCATACCGAACAATGGTCCTTATACTTTGATGGAGACCGATGCATGAGTGGGGCTAGTGCGGGTATTATTTTAATATCTCCGCAAAAACATCTTATTCCTCTGTCCTTCAAATTGACATTTGCTTGCACCAACAACACTGCTGAGTATGAAGCTCTAATCCTTGGATTACGAGCTGCCCTAGCACTAAAAATTAAACACCTTTTAGTTTTTGGTGATTCTCAACTGGTTATAAACCAAATTAATGAAGTTTATCAAACCCGAGATGATAAACTGCGCCCATATAAGGCCTATGTTTTAAAATTAATGTCTTTATTTGATCAAGTTACCTTAGAAGCTATTCCTCGAACTAGCAACCGTGTAGCTGATGCTATGGCCGCAGCTGCATCTCTCCTGCCCTTGGAGTTAGATGACGAATATGCCACTATCATTATTCGTCAACTCTAGGAACCCGATTCAAATAAGTCATGCTTAGAGCCTTTGGATGTGTTTCTAATCAATGAAACTACTCCTGAACCTTGGTATACAGACATATTTGATTTTCTCCAAAATGGGACTTTCCTTGCCAATTCTAATAGAAACCAGCGTCGGTTATTACATCGACGAGCAAGTCGATTTGTAATAATTGGCAATACTTTATATAGGAGATCTTTTGAAGGTATCCTATTAAGATGTTTAAACTTAGAAGAGTCTAAATCAGCCTTGAGTGAAGCCCACGATGGATCTTGTGGAGGACACTTTAGTGGTAGTGTCATTGCTAAAAAGCTCCTTCGGATAGGATACTTTTGGCCTACCATGGAAATAGATGCACATGAGTATGTGCACCATTGCGACAAGTGTCAAAAACATGCTGACCTTGTCCATGCGCTCGCACAAGGGTTGCAGGCTATTTCTTCTCCTTGGCCCTTTTCTAAATGGGGCTTGGATATTATTGGCAAAATCAATCTTGTGTCATCTGATGGACACAAGTTCATCATAACTGCCATCGAGTATTTCACGAAGTGGGTCGAAGCTATGCCTTTAGCTTCCTGCACTGGCACACAAGTTTCTAAATTTATTTTTAATCAAATCATTTGCAGGTTTGGAATTCCTACCAATCTCATCTCTGACAATGGAACTTGTTTCAAAAATAAAGATGTTAAAAAATTATGTCAAAAAATATAAGATTCAACATCGCTGGTCCACTCCCTATTATCCTCAGGGTAATGGTCAAGCAGAAGCATCTAACAAAACCTTAATCAAAATTCTCAAAAGATTGGTCAATAAAGCTGGCCGTGATTGGCACATTCAATTATATCCAGCCTTGTGGGCCTATCGAACTAGTGTTCGAACCCCCACTGGAACTTCACCATTTGTTTTGGTATATGGTGCTGAAGCAGTTTTCCATTTGAATTGGAAGTTCCTTCTTTGGCTCTGCTACTTCAAGATACCGAAGTAGGAGATGAATATCGTGCTGGCAGACTCAGTCAGCTGGAACTCCTAGATGAAAAACACATCAATGCTTTGGAGCATCTCCGTGCTTATCAAAACAAGCTTAAAAGATCATATGCTAAGAAAGTTCGTCATCGATCCTTTGAGATTGGCGACCTTGTTTTAAAAGAAAATCAAAAAAATACAAATGCAACTAAAGGTAAATTTGAGCCCAATTGGCTTGGACCATACATTATTACTGCTAAATTTGAATCAGGAGCATATGAATTATCTACCTTAGATGGTAAAGAACTTAAAAAACCCATGAATATTTTGCATCTTAAATGTTACTATGCATAAATTTGGTCGTTTCATCCTTGTTTATAATTGTTTTCAAAAATTTTATCTTATATTTCTTTCAAATTTATAAAAATCCAAAAACATCAAAAATATTCATAATCATCCAAAATCTTCAAAAACTATCTATTGCATTTATTTAAAGCACTTGTTAAGTTCTTTTTGCTCAAAAACAAAAATAAAACCAAAAATCAAAATAATGATAAAAATATAATAACAGCTATATACTTGACTCTTTCGAAACCAAAATAAAATAAAGAAGAAAGAGAGAGTCAACATTCTCAAAAACTTCTCAAAAAATCATTTATATATATTTTCTTACAATCATTGCGGTTATATGTTTCAAATTATTTTGGGATAAATTAGCATTTACTTGGAATCCCTCACTTGCACACTCACAACAATAAATATCTTGGTTTTATCTAGCATGATTACTAATCTCTCTTATATCAAAGTCCACAAAATTCAATTAAATAAAGTTTGAGCATAGAGAATTGATCTTGTTATTTACTTAAACCAAGCACATCTTTTCACAATAAAATGATTATATTTGTAATTTCCATGTTTTGCTACATAGTAGAAGTGATTTCTTGAGCGAAAAGTTTCCCCTGCTATCCTATCATGCACATGGTCTAGAATCTTTGAGAATTGGCAAAAGGACAAGCTCACCCCTACCCAGAATAAAAATCCCTTGCTCTACAACTAATCCGAGCAAGTATCCCTAGCAAAGAAACAGAAAAGAAAAGGTTCAAGAAAGAAAAAAAGAGAAAAGAAAAATGTTATTTTATATCATTTCAGCAATGTTCCAAGCATTATCAAGCAAAAGAAATACAAAAAGAAAAATAAGCAAAAGAAAATAGAAAGCAAAAGCAAGAAAGCAATAAAATCCCTTCCCTACCCTTTGAAAAGAAAAGAAGGGTTGATGAGCTTGAATCCCTGGAATTCTCAATTATTCGAAAACTGTGAGGTAAGCCCCATAACAGGTGGTTTGTGCCCAACCTTGCTTGGCCTTGGGTAACTCCTAGCGTGGTGATATGTCCGTCACATTAGCGACCTTCTTTTGTACGAGACCTATGTCCGCTTATGGATTAGCTAGCTCTTGATAATCCGACCTACATAGTAGTTTAGTATGGTTATATGCATCTACATCATGGTTAATGAACACTTATTTGGTTTCTTCAAATCACTTGTATCATATTATCTTGCTCAAAAACTGGTAAATGAACAATGCAATTGCACACACATTTGTATTTGAGAGATTTTGTGTATCATTATGATAAATCAAGATCGGAAATGAATTCACATATGCACATGGGATTCCTTATAAATCTAACTTTTGTCTTCAAAATAATTTGAAATATTATTTTTGCAACTTGTTTGGAATAAATCAAGTACAGTTGTTTACCACAAAGACAACTATATAATAGAAAAATCAAAAATTTCTTTCAAACTACACAAAACATATACATATATATCTGGTTGACTTTCGCGACAATGGTATAGTTTCAAAACCAAAATTGGAATTTTATACCTAGCGCAAGTCCTCATTTTCATATTTTCTGTTCATCAAAAATCAACCATGCAATAAAACTATCTTTTTTGGATTTCGCGATGATGGTATAAGTCTATACCTACATATTCTATGCCTAGCGCAGACCATTGTAACAATTTTTATTCCCCATTTATTAAAAAACATGAAAACCATATGACTTAATTCATTATGTTACACAAATTATGCTTTTCAAAAGCAAACATATTTTCATTATTTCATGTCATTATGTCAACCTACAATTTTGCAATGATGGTATAATTCCTAAAGAATTATCCAAAAATTTTATCATACTTAGGAATTTATGCCTAGCAAAAATCATTTTAAAAAATTATTTCATGCACAATATTTCTTATGAAATCTGCAAAACAAACCATCATCATCATCATTTGCCCCATTGCACCAAAGTCTTAAGACAGTCTCTTAAGCACTCTTGTTCTTCTAACCATATTTCTATCTTAGGATTAGCTTGACGGCCGAGTGAGCAGCGACTCCATGAAATGGTCTATAATAGCGACAATGTCCTTTGAAATTATTGTTAGAAGTCTCTTTTTATTTTTACATCACATTACAACCAATCAATTTGTTACATCAGATTATTTCATTTCAAATATTACCAGCATGACATCAAAATTATAATATTTTAAAATAAAAAAAACAACATAATTTCTTGAATCATCAATCCAATTAGCAAAACAATCAATCAAACATAAAAGCATCATAAGCATCACATAATACAAGTCATATGATCAAAATTATATCATCTCATATATATATCAACAACATATATACATCATCAAAACTGGATTGGTATGCCACAATCTGTACCTCGGCATACTCAATCCTCTATAAAAATAATAATACAACAATGACAGTCTGTACAATGTCAGTGCAGCCCTCTAGCCTTGAGAGCCCCTCGAGCTCTCTGCCTCATCTCCTCCCCTGCCCTAAGGTGGACGAGGTGGCCCCATCACCGTCTGTGTAGTCCTCATCCTCGACCGGGACATGGTTCTCAACGACCCAATCCTGATCGGATCTGCGATGTTAGCTGGCAGGGGTAGTCTATCCGCCTCTGGCACCAGCTGGAAGTATAATGTCTAGTAAAAGGTCAGCTGGGCGATAGCCCGTGTCAGCTCTCCAGAGCTTGCCCCTCCACCCCATGCCCTGAGGCGTGTAATCTCATCCCGTAGCTATGACACCTCAGCCCGGTGGCATGCAGCCTCATCCTGTAGCGTCTACACCTGGGCCTGAAGACGATCTCTCTTCACTCAGAGAGTAGCCATATCGCTACTCTCTCCTGTGTCGACACCCTTGCCCTTATTGGGCGATGGTGGCCTCTATGGAGATGGGGGTCTCGCCTCCCTCCTCTCCCTCTCTCTCTGTCACGACCTCTCCTGTGCCTGTGGCCTCCTCACCTCTCTCTCGCCGTGACCCAGGGCTACCTCCATCACCACCTGGCATCGCCTCCCTATCCGACACACAACCACGTGGATCGGACCCTGTGCCCTCATCATCCGAGGAGGGCGGATGCCTACGTACCAGGCATCATAGCCATCGGCTACTCCTGCGTCGTCCCCATCCACTGGATGGATGGGGGCATCATCCGTGTCCTGGATCCAAAACTGCTGCATGTCGGGAGCCCCACTAACTGTAGTGTTATCCTGGACAGTCCGGGAAAACTCATAATCCCTTAGAGATGGGATCCCCTGTTGTAGACCAAATTGCCACAAAACTTGGTTGTACCTGTGGAGCTCCACCTCTCCCCTCTCCATCCTTAGCCAGCAAACTTGCCTAATGTGAGCCAACTCCTGTCCGTCCTCGACCCACCCTGGATGCTCCCTCCACGGCCTCCAGGTGATCTAGTCCGGGACAAGGTCATCTAGTAGCCTCCGGGACATAGGCAGATCTATCCGTCGCTGTGCCCCTCTTCGGAGCCACCAGTAGAAGACTCGGGGCCTCTCCCCGTCAACCCCTGTCAGAGGAAGCCCTACCGGCCTCCGCACTACAATGTGCTCCCAGCACCAAACTCGTAAGAGCGATGTCATGACCGGACATCGGCCGCCCTTGTACACGACCCCATACGGGATCTGTATAATCGGCATAGAACAAAAGCGCCCCAAGAGAATCTGTAGCCGTGATCCCGCATATCATAGATCACATCTGCGAGCATCCACGACACCCTGCACCCACTCTGGTGGCACAGCAAAAGTCCACCAACCACTCCAGCTAGAACCCGTGTGAGTGTAGATGCCCCAGGCATCTGGCACAGTGCCTCGATATTAACTTTGCCCTTCTCCAGGGCGAATCTCGGGTCACCACATAGTCGTCCCATAGCATGGCCCTGATTGGTTGCAGGAGTAATCAGCCATCCTTGTATGGAGATTCTCAGAATCCTCCATACATCCTCCAAAGTGGGAGTCATCTCCCCTGTAGGTAGCCAGAAACAAGAAGATCCCGGATACCACCTCTCTGCTAGGACTGTTAAGAGCCCCATATCTGTGGATACTTGTGGCATCTCCGCCACATGCTGCAAGCCGGCCTGTGCCAGCTGATCTCACTCTGCCTGTGTGAGAGCGGCCAAGTCATCTCTCAACCCTCCATACTTCCACTCCCTGCTCTTTAGTAATCCTCTCTGCAAACATAAACAACAAAACAATAAACAATCATTAATAACAATTCAAGTAAATAATAATGCAAGTTAAAATTCAATTTTGTGCAATTGATGATATCGCCCACTATTGGACGATATCGTCCCAAATTTGAGCATAATCGTCTCCAATTTCGTAGTTCGAAATCATCCCTAATTTGACGAAATCGTCCCCCTTTCGACGATTTCGCCCTCGAGCGAAATTGCCAAAATTGAGACGATTTCGTCCCAACGACGTCGATGGCCCAAAAACGGTCGTGATGCTCAAAAATCACCTAAAAATTACCTACAAAGCATGTCAAATTAAATTAAAGCATCCTAGTTAAGTCTAGACTCTTACCCGTAGACCGCGTCGGACCTCTGTCGATCTGTGCGTCGTCTCCACCATTTTTTGCTCCAGAGCTCTAAAAACCAGAAAATGAACAGTAAAAATGAATTAGGGTTTTACACTATTTTTCTTAATTTTATTTAAAAATAATTTTTTGCTTTTCCGCGTTTTTACCTCAAACGTTCAATTTGGGTAAAAACATAGAGGGGGCACCATAGTAAGCTGTCGTACGATTCGACCAAGAATCGTCACCTAAAAATGGGAATAATTTTTGCTTTCTCATAGATCGAGAAGAACTCATCTTTAACGCATTTTCTTCGAAAAATTCGCTAAAGAGGGAGCAAAATGTAGCACCCTAAAATTGGCGCAGTAAAATTACAATAATTACATTCACCTTAGTAAATAATTTAAAATTCAAATTTAACCTCCCAAACCGCCCGTTAACTTCCGGGTAATCCGTTTCCCCCTTTTCTGTGCTAATTTTAGAGGTTGTTTTGACCGTTTGATGATATCGTTTCCGATCAGACGATATCGCCCCAAATTTGATGATTTCGTCTAGACTAGGACGTCCAGACGATCTTGTTGCAAAACTGATTTTGCAAAGTTAGCTTCTGTTCCAACGGGTCTCCAATCCGGGCAGAAGCGTGTCTGCGCCGTTAGAGACCCTCCCCGTTGGAGATCTCCCAAATTGGGATGATCTCCAACCTCCTAACTACTCCCCTAAGCCTATTTAATCCTAAACTATTCCCTTAGCACCCCCCTGGCTGAAATTATCTGCAATTTAACTCCATCTACGTTGAATCATCCCAATTTTCATTTGCACTGGTCCCATACCAATTTTTTGCAGGTACATCATTGTTTTTCCGCCGGAGCCAGCACACATCGTCACCAATGAACCTGTTCAGATCAGAGGCGAACCTGTCCAATTCGAGACGATTTCATACTAATGCGAGACGATCTCGACTGCAGTCCATATTGAGGCAATCAGTGCCTAAAGTTTGCACTTTTCAAACTTTTCTCTAGTATTTTATTCTGCAAATTAGATAGTTAATTCAGTGTTTATGTTATTTTGCATTTGGAGTTCACCCATTTAGCTTAGATTGCATATTAAGATCATGATTTGTCATTATAATATTGTAATTTGTTTGAATTTATGTTCATAATCGTTATTCAAGTATTCATACAGTCATTTGGTGTCGTTTCCCTCTGTTAGTACAGTAGTATTCGTTGTGTTTTGTATCTGTTTTTCTGCTTGCAGGTCTCTGACGAATTCGTTAGATCTCAGACGATTCTGTCAGATCTCAGACGATTCTGTAGAATTCCAGACGATCCTGACTACTTCAAACATCAGAATCATCACCAGACATCCGGATCAGGTATTCCGCATTTGTACTCTGTCAATTCTCTGTTTTATGTCTTTAAATCTATTTTCTGTATTCAATGAATTTGCATTTTCATATAGATTAATCTAGATTCATTTGGCCAAACCTAGGATATGAATGCTTAAGGTTAAAAACGAACACATTAAAACACATTCCAAACCTAGGCATGGAAACTGCCCTTAAATGTTTCCTGGTGAACCCACCATCCGTTGAAAAATCATCAAAATACACCTCCCTTGAGAGGCGGGACCTTCGCAAAGTCCTCTCAGTCCGAGGTACCGCGACATCCTTTTCCCATCCTCCTTCCGAGAATGGATCCAATAGCCTGAAGGTAAGGATGCAAAAAATTTGGAGCGATACAGTAGGAGTGCAAGTGTGTATTGAGAGAATGTGCACGTCATGTTTGTAAGTGTGCAAATATATGATGTCATGATGTGCACAAGTGTCTTGTATTAGGAGTTCATGTAGGAGAATAAGACTCATGTAGAAGTGTGCAAATGTCATATAGTCAAGTAGTATATGTAAGAAGAGAGTGAAGAATATAGCATACAAATGGCTAGAAGAGAAGCCAAAGGTCAAGAATAGGAAAGGTTGCATCTCCTCGATTTTTGAGGAGTGCAATAGTTAAGTATTGAAGAGTCACATTTCTATGTCTACATTATGGAGACAAAGCTCTATACAATGTAAAGGAAAATGGTCTATAGCGATCACCACATAACAAGAATTCATAATAAAGCTTGTATATAGATTTTGAGCAATTTTATTGTAAGTTTTCTTCATGCTTGTACATGAATGATTTTGGCCATTTACATTCATATTTGATATTATAGTTAATGTTATTTTATTTATATTTACCAATATATATATATATATATATATATATATATATATATATATATATATGATAGCTCATATATAATTCTACTCTTATTATTGATATTTTGACCTATTATATTGTGGCTTAATTATATTAGGACCTAAGATAGTTTGTGGTAGTTTGACTTAAAATCCAACAATGGTAGAAAATAAACCACTTCACTCTATCTATTTTTTATAGAGTTAAATTTCAAAATCCACCATAATATTGGAGTTTGTCCACTTTCAAAGCAATGAAGACCTAGACTCTATTTTTTAAGGTCTGATTGAGTATATATTTATGGGATAGATAAAAGTCACCCTTATTTGGATGCTAGGGTCTTTCCACTAGGTTCAATAAAACCGATGAATACTAAGACTCAACCATAATTGATTAAGGGCCAACTCAAAAGAAATTTGGACATGAGGGGACATTCAAAGTCACCTTGATAATAGTTGGATTCTCTAGAAAAGAGGAGAATCATTTTATTCTTAGGTTTGACCTAAGACATCAAAGATAGATTTTAGATATTGAGAAGCATCTAAGCTTCTAAAATAATTAAGAAGCATCAAAGCTTCTAAAATAATTAAGAAGCATCAAAGCTTCCAAGGATAGAGAAGCATATAAAATTTCTAAGTATAGATATTGATAAGCAGTATAAGCTTCCATAGAGAAGAATAGTATAGAGAAGTACAGAGAATAAACTTCCATAGATAAGGAAATATAGAGGTACATAAAGAAAAGCTAAAGTTTTTGTTAATAAAAAAACTAGAAGCATCGAGATGACTATAGTATTTGTCTTGGACTTGAGGATATTTTAAAGTATTTCTAAGAGCATATACTTGATGTGATAGAAAGAAAGGAGAATATTTAAAGTGCTATTAAGGGCACTATTATTCAAAGGTGATTAGTGAGAGTGTTGTCCAGGAAATCATTCAGAATAGAAGAAAGAAATGTTATCAAAAAGCACTATCCAGAAGGTCAAATGAGTAACTAATCAAAGTGCCATAAGCACTAGTAGCGTGCTATATAGAGAGCCATAAGGATGATCCAAACGTCATCCAATGAGCTATTTGAGCACTGTCCAAAAGTGCTAACCATATAGAGAGCCATAAGGATGAGACAAGCGCTATCGAGGGAGCCATTTGATAGTTATATAAAAGTGCTAATCATAAAAAGATCCATAAGCAGACATTGGCATCTAGAATAAAGAGTATTTATATTAGAGTGTGTTCAGACTTGAGCACATTTAGACTCAAGCACATCTAGACTCGTGCACATCCAGACTCAAGAATATATAGACTTGAGCATATCCAGACTCAAGCATATCCATACTTGAGCATATTTAGAGTGCTAGCTACCAAAGAAAGAAGCTTAAAGTGTCATTTTGAGCATGTTGTAGAAACTAGAGAGTTGCATACATGCCATACAAAAGTATATAACACCATCCCAAGAGTGTTGTAGAAACCTAAGAGTGTAGAGCACCATTCCAAGCTTATTGTAGAAATATAAAGAGTTGCATAGAACACATATTGAAAACCTAACTAGAGCACAATAGTCAAAATATGGTAGGTAGATGTGAGCATTGAAGATGGAGTAATTATTGCTGGTAGGTAAAGTTTGTACATTAAATTTCAGAAGATATTAAAGATGTTTCATTTTTTGAGTGTGTTGAAGAATGAAAGGTATGACTTATGACTTTTCATATTGGAGGGAAATTAAATAGAGTTAAATTCAAATTTTATAGAAGTTCTTGGAGGGAGTTATATGGTTTTTCTACATTGGAATTTATTTTTGCAATTTTATTTATTTTGAAAGTTAATTTTTGAAAGATATCAATTTATTTAAATTTTTGGAGTGATAAGGATTTCTACTAGGATTTGAGTTTTTTGAATTTGAAATTGGATTTTTAAATTTTGAAGAGTTGGAAATTAAGATTTAAGTTTTAAGTTTTTAAGTTTTGGAGATTTGAAGATTTGGTTTTAAAATCTGAGAAGTTAAAAGGTTTGAAGATTTGAGTTTTTTAGTGTTTAAAATTTTTGAAATCATAAGAAATTTAGTTTGAAGCTATTTGAATTTTTTGAAGATATTTGAATTTTTTGTAAATTTAATTTAGTAGGGAGTTAAAAGGATTACTACATCAAAGGTTTAAAATTTAAAATTTGCAAATTTATTATTTGAGTGTATATTTGAAGTTTTTAAAATTGTATGGATATATAGGGATTAATATTCAAATAAATCAAGAATTTTAAAAATGAATAAATTGTAAAGAAAAAATAGGAGTTTCACATCATAGGAGAAATCTTAAAGAACCATATTTCATGAAAGGAAGATTTCAAAATCAAAAGTTGTATAAAAACAATCTTTTGAGTTCAAAGAGCAAAATCATAAAAGAGTTTTTCAAAATTCTTATCAAAGATGTGAAATAATATCACTTGAATCTCATCAAAAAATGCAAAGAGAAAAAAAATGTTTAGTATATATTTATGTGCTAGTCATCATATGATTGGAGATTTACATTGGTTTGAATCATTAGAAATCAAAAATAATATTTCACTAAAAATTACAGATGATATCTATATACCTATTGATACAAGTAGTATAATGTATATCACATTACTTTAACTTGAACTTCATAAATATGAAAATCAAAACCAAAAAGAGTTGATTTAAACTCCAAAAAGGAAAATAGATATTGATCATGATACAATTGAATCAAGTGAATCATCTATGTTTCATTTTGCATATAATATTGACATTCCAAGCTCATCAAATTTAGGAAACTATTATGATTCTTTAAGTGAATATTCAAATATTATAGGGCAACATCAACATTTTAGGAAAGCAAAAAAAAATGAAGCACATGATCCAAAGGTCAAATATGAAGAAGAAGTCATGCACAATAGAGATATAGATCTACATGTACTAGAGATCAAAGATAAAGAAGAGGCTCAAGTAGTTCATGAAGAAGAAACAAACATTGAAGAACCAAATAATGAAGATGAAGAATTTAGAGTAGAACTAAAAATAGAATTTGAAGATGGATCTCAAGCAGAAAATCATGCTCAATGCAAAGTTACATGATTGAAGATTGAATATGAAGATGAATATTGAAGACTAAAGTCTTCAATAACCAAATAATGTAATACAAATGTATCCCCATGGTACCTTTATGGTGAAAATGCAAATATGTAATATATTAGGGTTTGTGTCTATAGTTTAGATGAGTGATTTAAATTTTCTCTTTATGTAAGTGTCTATGTGGAGGATATGTACAAGTGTCATGTAAGCAAATGTATATTGATAGAATGTGCATGTGTCATGTATGTAAGTGGCCAAATATATAATGTGAGGATGTGCACAATTATCTTGTATTAGGAGTACATTTAGGAGAGTAAGAGTTATGTAGAAGTGTGCAAGTGTCATGGAGTCAAGTTGTGCATGTTAGAAGAGAGTGGAGACTCTAGTATACAAGTGGCAAGATGAAAAGCCAAAGGTCAAGAATATGAAAGGTTGCATCTATTATAAATGTGAGGAGTGTAGTAGACAAGTATTGAAGAGTCACATTTCTATATCTATATTATGGAGACAAAGCTCCATACAATGTAAGGGAAAATAGTTAGTATCAATCACCACATAACAAGAATTCATAATAGCTTTTATAGATATTTTGAATGATTTTATTGTAAATTTTATTCATGCTTGTAAATGAATGATTTTGGGTATTTACCTTTATATTTGATATTATAGTGAATGATATTCTATTTATATTTTCCAGATATATATATATATATATATATATATATATATATATATATATATATATATATATATATATATATATATATATATATATATATGATTGCTATATATAATTCTACTCTTATTATTGATATTTTGACCTATTATATTGTAGCTTAATTATATTGGGACTTGAGATAGTTTGTGCTAGTTTGGCTTAAAATCCAATAGCACTATGGATAATTATATGGCTATATATATATATATATTTACAAGGAAGATATAAATGTCCTCTTAAAAAAATCTTATCTTACTCTAAATAATTTATGCATTTACTAGACCGCAGGATTTGACATCATCACCTGATATGAATGAGCAGGAAGCTTCCAACCATGGTGTCGTGCCAATTGAACAGCTGGTTAAATGGCATGCAACTTTAGCATTCCCACGCAGCACTAACAGGATCCACCCGAGAGCCCACCAAATTTTTTCCCGCCTCTGCTCATTTTCTTCTGCTATATTTCCTCCTGCAGTACCCACCTAAAGACTTTACATCCATCTTGTCCCACTCATATTAGCACTCCTGTCACTTTGGCTCCAAAAATAAAATAAAGCAGACAATAGAAAACTTAAAAAACAATGTAGTAGTAAATGGTGGTCTGACAGACGTCTTGCAAAATTTTGGAAGGAGGTGATCTAGAAGAGTGAGAACACCCCATGCTTTATGCTAGAAGCCACCAAATTCTTAGAGTCTATGCACTTTTTATAGAGTTAACTCTATTCATTTTTTATAGTGTTATATTTCAGAAGCCCCCATAATATTGGAGTCTATCCACTTTAAAAGCAATGAAGACTTAAACTCTATTTTTTAAGATCTGATTGGGTAGATACTGATGGAATAGATAAAAGTCACCCTAATTTGAATGCTAGCGTCTTTCCACTGGGTTCAGGAAAACCAGTGAAGACTAAGACTCAACCAAAATTGAGTAAGGACCAACTCAAAAGAAAGTTGGACATGAGGAGACATTCAAAGTCACCCTGATAATAGTTGGATTCTCTAGAAAAGAGGAGAATAATTTTGTTCTTACATTTGACCTAAGACATTAGAGATAGATTTTAGAGATTGAAAAATATATAAGCTTCCAGAAGAATTGATAAGAATCAAAGCTTCTAGGGATAGATAATCAAATAAAATTCTTAAGTATAGATATTGAGAAGCAGTATACGCTTATATATAGAATAATAGTATAGAGAAGTATAGAGAATAAGCCTCTAGATATAAGAAAATATAGAGGTACATAAAGAGAAGTTGAAGTTTTGGTTAATCTAAAAAACCAGAAGCATCAGGTTGACTGTAGTATTTTAGTCTTGGCCTTGAGGATATTTTAAAGTATTTATGTTAGGATTCTACTCCTAACCACCATACTAATCACATTATTAGTTAATTATTTAATCACTCTCTCTTTGACAAAGGTTGTGACCTTTGATCACACCTTCACACTCGTAGAAATAGGCATTTCATTTGGTATAGTTGAGGCATCGAAGAATATAATTATTAATTAATTGTTGGGTTCCCCATACAATACAACAATGATTCCTTAATAAAAGAGATTCCTTTTTATTATTCTAGCATTATAATCAATCTTTCTCTATTGGGTTCACTACATCTGGATCAGAGCTAGATCAAGGAGCCAATTCACCGTCATTTTTTTTCCCCCACCGCATATTCTAGCCCAGTTCATTCTGTTTATCACTCTCACTTCCCTACGGATCGTGGAAAATAAAATCGAAGTAGAGAAGTTTCCATACGCTTGAAATATTCATCAACGGTGTCGTGAAGCGAATTTCGATGAAACAAAATAAATATTACGTTATAACCAAGTCTTATAAACACCGGCATCAAAAATTAAATAAATTACGGGAAGCGTCAGGGGTTTCGACGTCCGGAACGAAAAGAAAGAAAATTAAAATATTTTTTTTTTAGGGACTAAAAATCCCACATTTGTGGTGCTATGCCTTTGTAGCGATTTATAATCGCCAACAGGCACAAGGAAGAACGTGACTTCTATCACGCCTCCCCCGTACCTCGTGTGAACAAACCGCTACCAACCCCTTCTTTGATAGTCGCACCACCACAAATTCTTTGATCGTTGTTGTCGTCCGCTGTCAGTTTCAGCCTATTGTCACCTCTGTCAGTCCCGCATGCTATCGTGCTTTGTTAGCCCCATATGCTATCATGCTCTGTTAGCCCCACAGTCTCGCCTGTTGTCATGTTTTGTGCTTTGTCAATCCGCCTACTCCTCGTGTTTCCTGCCTACTTGTCATGCTCTGCCAGTCCCACCTGCTATCGTGTTCTATCAGTACCACCTCCTGTCTGTTGTTCCCCTCTCATCCTTTGTGTCTGGCCACCTCCCACTCATTCAACCACTACCACCTTGTTCCCCTCTCGTCCCTTGTGTTCGGCCTCATCTATCATGTCGATCGCCTGCGCATCATGCCTCATGCCTATGCCTTGACTGTCATTTCCGCCCGCCTGTGCCTCCACCCAACCTTGTGCCTTGTGTCGTTTGTCTCCACCCGACCCTACTACGGAGCGCCGCCAAAAAAAAAAAAAAAGTTGACACCAAATTTTGCATAGTTGTGAAAAACTGCTAATCTTGAAATTTTGCTAAAATATTACACAATTTTTTGCTAAACATTGCCAAAATTGTCCCTAATATAAATTTTACTAAGACTTGTTACTATTGCAAATTCTTGCTAAAATTTGTCAAGGCATTGAAAATTCTCACTAATTCTGCCACTTACGAAGGTTATAAAATCTCCAAAACCTAATCGCAATGGCCGAAGGATGACTTTTATGCAATTTTTTACGATAATTTTTCAAGAAATTTTTTGATGACTTTCAACACTTTTTTTTGGCGACACCTTTTCACCAAACGACTATGCAAATGGCCGATGGAAGAATATCTCATGAACCCAACCTACTTTTTCTACTTAATCTTGCCCACCTACGTCAAATCACATCAGTGAGTGTATATAAAATTTAGTTCCAGGATATCGCCAATCGCATCACAGGGTTGGACGAATCAGTCCTCATAAGTGGGTTCATCAATGGATTGAAAGAAGAAATTAGAGTGAATATCATGATGTACACTCCTCGCACCCTATAGGAAGCCATTGGATTAGCCTTGTTAGCCGACGATACATTCAATGTTCAACGTCAACATGGGGAGCAACCTATTGATAAATTGACATTCATGCACACTATTCCAAAACACAAACCCTTGCCAATTAAGTACCTTAGCCTACAAGAAATGGAGGAGCGACGAGCGAATGACCTCTGCTATACTTGTGATGAGCAATTTGGGCCCCTTCATTGTTGTGCTACACAAACATTGTATTTATTGAATATAGTTGATCCTTGTCACTCCATAGAGGAAGAAGGTGAGGAAGATGTGCACGACATGACCAAAGCACCCGATCATAACAATGAAGGAAATGAGGTCGATGTGCAAGAAGTGCTCGATGCACCATGAAAATATGAGGTAGACATCCATGCAGTAAACAATGAAGGCAATACATACACTCTCAAAGAACTACACAAAATTTCATCTCCAATAGTGAGTTCTCATCGTATAGGCAGCCTGATTCAGAAAGGAGGCAAAAGAGTGAGTGCACCTTTATTTTCCCTTCATTCTACATAGGAAGAATCGGCTAAAGTGGAAGCCTACCGTCATCACAATTCTCCTAAGGAAGATTCTACTATTCTTTCTAGCAACCCCCCACTAATGCTTCGACCTTCAATATATCCTTGCCTTCGAAAAAGTGACATTAAAATAGTACAAGAACTTGCACAAATTCAACTGGGAAAACAAGCAATGAAGCTCCTTACTTTGAGATTTGAGGACAAAGCTCTTTTTAAGGAAGGTGGCATGTTAGGATTCTACTCCTAACCACCATACTAATCACATTATTAGTTAATTATTTAATCACTCTCTCTTTCACAAAGGTTGTGACCTTTGATCACACCTTCACACTTGTAGAAATAGGCATTTCATTTGGTATAGTTGAGGCATCGAAGAATATAATTATTAATTAATTGTTGGGTTCCCCATACAATACAACAACGATTCCTTAATAAAAGTGATTCCTTTTTATTATTCTAGCATTATAATCAATCTTTCTCTATTGGGTTCACTACAATTTCTAAGAGAATCTACTTGACATGAAAGAAAGAAAGGATAATATTTAAAGTGTTATTAAGGGCATTATTATTCAAAGGTGACTAGTGAGTGAAGAACATAAGCTTATACTGAGAGGGGGGGTGAACAATATAATATTACTTTTTATTTTATTTTCAAACCAATATCAATTAATGTCCTTAATTGCAATAACCAAATATAGCAATGTGCATTAATAACTCAGATAGTAGTAGTAAGCAAGAGCACAAGTCACCACACATAATTGATATACAAGATTTAACGTGGTTCCCCCAATGTGGCGTACTCCACAAGCTGATATCCTTATAATATTTCAAACAGAAATATCCAATACAATGATTTCTTTGATCTGCTCAAAGCTAGGCAATAACAAGTTCACACAGAACTTGTCCAAATATGAATAACAAGTTCACACAGAACTTGTCCAACTCTGAATAACAAGCTCACACAAAAATTGTCCAAAACTAAAAAAAAGCTCACACATAACTTGTCCAATGCTGAATAAAAAGCTCACACAAAACCTGTCCAATGCTGAATAACAAGCTCACACAAAAACCTGTCCAATGTTGAATAACAAGCTCACACATAACTTGTCCAATGTTGAATAACAAGCTCACATAGAACTTGTCCAATGTTGAATAACAAACTCACATAGAACTTGTCCAATGTTGAATAACAAGCTCAAACAGAACTTGTCCAATGCTGAATAAAAAGCTCACACAGAACTTGTCCAATGCTGAATAACAAGCTCACACAGAACTTGTCCAAATCTGATCCAACAAGCTCACTAAGAACTTGTCCAAATATGCTCTAGCAAGCTGTTGCAAAACTTGTATTATTAAACATGAACCATTCACCAATATACAGAAATATCAAATCATTCATCCACAATACATTATCCACAATAACAATCCACAAATGAGAGAGAGATAGATAATACCCTTAAGGTAGGGAAACACCAATAATAATCCTTAAGGAAGGAATAACTCCACAAGATCTCCCAAGATGAGAGGCCACTTCATGGGCATGACGATTACATAAGATTCTTCTTCAATGATATGAATCCTTACAATGACAAATATCTCTTCTTTATATATCCATATTCTTATTCTACTTTGGAGAGCCTACTACTAATATTATATTATATTATAATATAATATAATATTATAATACAATCAACCTTGGGTTATGTGTGGCCCATGCCAACCCTTATACAATATAATAATATATCCTCAAATATCTATTCCTAAGTACCCTACCATGCCACCCTCCTTACAAATGTTTCATCCTCGAAACATATGAAGAAACCTTGATAGTATGATTTGCTAAGCAATGTTAGCAATTGGTACCAATCTCGATCATCCATCCATCCAAGTGAAACCCGATGATGCTGGTACACCATTTTGTTACTTGAGTATCCAAATCTGCTTTGTTGGCTCCATGCTTCTGCTGCTGTATTTTGATAACTTGAATGATGGGTCCACTTGTTCCTTGATGCTGATGAACCATGCTGAAAACCATGATCACTATGCTTTCTTTGCCAAACACTGCCATAGTTGGTGCCCTTCTGATTACATGTAGAACTATAATATTGTGGCCTTGAACCATGCCTCCAATATTGTTTCCGCTCATGGTGGTGTGGATGGCGATATGGTGCAACCTTTACTTGATGTTCTACCTTCTTTGAATTTTCAACCTTTGGCTTCATTGTTTTAAATTCTTCTACACCTTGTTATTTCATGTTATCTTTGTTTGGTGTGTCCTTGTGCTCTTCTATCAAATATTCCTTGGACTCTGTTGCTGCTATCGCCTTCTTGGATTCTGTTTCATGTTCTTCAATTTGTTCTTCTACAACCACTTCTTGATTTTCCTTGTATCCTTTCTCCTCAAGCTGAGAAATATCCTGCAATGTTATTTCCATTGAATTAGTTACTACTACTTCTTTCATGGACTCTATTGTTGCTATCGCCTTCTTGGATTCTGTTTCATGTTCTTCAATTTGTTCTTCTACAACCACTTCTTGATTTTCCTTGTATCCTTGCTCCTTAAGTTGAGAAATATCCTGCAATGTTATTTCCACTCGAATTAGTTACTGCTACTTCTTTCATGGACTCTGTTGTTGCTATCGCCTTCTTGGATTTCGTTTCATGTTCTTCAATTTGTTCTTCTACAACCACTTCTTGATTTTCCTTGTATCCTTGCTCCTCAAGTTGAGAAATATCTTGCAATGTTATCTTCTTTTTTTTGTACCATAACTTCATAAACTTCTTTTGCACATTAATGTTAACAGTACCCAAAGAATCTAACCAAGGATAACCAAGAACAATATCCTCATCATCCATATCAATAGCATAGAAATCTGAATGTAAAACATATTTATCCATGGTGATCTTCAAATCTTCAAAAATCTGAACATTCTCACCCTCTAGCTGTATGTCCTTAATTTTTGTTGCTTGAACTTGCAACTTCTTAGCCAAAGCAATATTAATAAAATTATATCTCGCTACCAGGGTCAATGGAAATAATAACCTGTTCCTTTTGAATGCTTCCATGAACCTGCAAAATAGACTTTTTAGATTTAAACAAATTCCTTTGTCTATTTTCTAATTTATCTTCCACCAAAGGTATGATTTCCTCTATCTGCATACTAACATATTTTTTATCTTCCCTGACCTTTTCCTCTTTCTTCTTGAGTAATTTTATTTCTTTTTCATAGTCGTCGATCAAATCCATTAGGCGATCTACATAATATGGGTCCCATTTACTCAAGAATGCATGCTTCACTTCCTCCAAAGTGTATTCATTATTTGTTTCTTGACAAAAATTTATCCACCAAGACAAAGCTTTCCCTTGAAGAGATAAATTAAGGAAGGATTTCCAATAAGGATTATTATGATGTCGATAGACAAACTTTTTCCACCATTCCATAGCATCAATATCATCTTCTCCAGAAAAACTTTGGAGTGCCATTGTGCATGCCCTAATGCAACTAGGGTTTTTTTATAATAAATATCATGCCCTAATGTAAACTAGGATTTTATGGAAAAAAAAATATCTTCCTACCAATTTGAAACTAAAAATCCCATAGACAACTACATCTGCAATTTTTCTTCCAAACAAAATAAAGTGCAACTGATTTGCTTACCCAAACTAAACAAATTGTCTTTTGAAAAATTCGCGACTTGAAAATTCGTCACCACCCTTGTTCCAGACAGCTGACTTCAGAAGGTTGTATCTCCCTCAATACTACTCGGATTCCTTCATATGACCACTCATTTTAAAGCTCTTCAAATGCTGCACAATCTGATCCAAGAATCACCTCAATCGGATTAACTGTCGCAAAGATATGGCTTCTGAAATATGAGATGTTTTTCCAAAAAAAATCTACGAAATTTGTCACTATCCTTGTTTTGGATGACTAACTTCAAAAGGTCGTATCTCCCTCAATACTACTCATTTTAAAGCTCTTCAAATTCTACACAATCTGATCCAAGAATCGCTTGAATCGGATAAACTTGCACAGAGATATGGCTCCTAAAATATGAGACATTTTTTCCCCAAAAAAAAATTGCCCTAATTCTAGGGTTTCACACAAAAATCCCCACTTTGCCAAAATCGTTGCTCTGATACCACTTGTTGCAAAACTTGTATTATTAAACATGAACCATTCACCAATATGCAGAAATATCAAATCATTCATCCACAATACATTATCCACAATAACAATCCACAAATGAGAGAGAGATAGATAATACCCTTAAGGTAGGGAAACACCAATAATAATCCTTAAGGAAGGAATAACTCCACAAGATCTCCCAAGATGAGAGGCCACTTCGTGGGCATAACGATTACATAAGATTCTTCTTCAATGATATGAATCCTTACAATGACAAATATCTCTTCTTTATATATCCATATTCTTATTCTACTTTAGAGAGCCTACTACTAATATTATATTATATTATAATATAATATAATATTATAATACAATCAACCTTGGGTTATGTGTGGCCCATGCCAACCCTTATACAATATAATAATATATTCTCAAATATCTATTCCTAGGTACCCTACCACAAGCTCACCAAGAACTTGCCCAAAATCTGCTTCAACAAGCTCACCAAGAACTTGTCCAAATCTGCTCTAGCAAGCTCACCAAGAACTTGCCCAAAATCTGTCCAACAAGCTCACCAAGAACTTGTCCAAATCTATCCACAAATCTGTCCACAAATCTATCCTCAAATCTGTCCCAAAATTGTCCTCAAATGTGTCCCAAAACTATCCACAAAGGCCTTCTCAAAGGCTCAATCAATCATACACAAACTACCACAAGTCTATCCAAAAATCTATCCCAAAGGCCTTCTTCAAAGGCTCAATCAATCATGCTCAAGTAGTACTCAAATGAACTCACCAATGAATGGCAATCTCAACTCAAATCAACTTCATAGAAGCATAAAGAGAATTGTTAGAGACTCAATATGTTCTAATCTCACTCTCAACCCAAATCAATCTCAACTCAACTCAAGTCAACTCATAGAAGCATAAAGAGAATTGTTAGAGACTCAATATGTTCTAATCTCACTCTCAACCCAAATCAATCTCAACTCAACTCAAGTCTTATAGAACCATAAAGAGAATTGTTAGAGACTCAATATGTTCTAAACTCAATCACCACAAGGGATAACTCTCTCTCACACAACCCTAGTCCAAGTATGTATCAACCAACTCAAATGTTTCCAACAATGCTCAACCACAAATCTCACATAACAATGATACTCATGTTCTTTTCTAACTCATGTTCTTTCACAACCAATGGGCTTCAACAACTATGCTTATAAAACAAGGTTTAAACACAACTCTCAATTCAGAAAACCTTGAAGCATTCAACCAACCACTTTCGAAAAGGAAACCACAAACAATCATTTTCCCTCCAATGATATTTCAGAAATCAACCACCATAAACAATCAATAGGAGAATGTGCCCATACCTTTTATGAAGATGAAGAAACCCCTTTGGAAATCTGCCACACTCAACACACTTTGAAAAGAACAAAACAACCTTCACTTGAACCCCTTTACAAAAATAGAAATATCTCTTTATGTACACCTTATTTCTCCTTCTAAGCAAGATAATCAAATAGCCCTCGAAATAATCTTTCCAACGATATATAACATGATATACTTTTATAAAAGGAAAAACCAAAAATATCTCCTTTTCTAAAAGTGCACTATAACTCTTAAACTTGCCTTCCGATTAAATAAAAAATATTTAATCAAACATTTTCCTCAACCACACCTTATTCCTCCAACATTAGGCAATAATAAAAAATTGTTTTAATAAAACGTTTACTTGCCTCTAGAGGGAATCGAACCCTCATCGCTGCCCACACAACACCTCAACCGCGGCGCCAAAGACCACGCGAGCTACTCGCTCGCATAAGATGGAGAGCGAAGACTCTCCCCTTATCTCGCTGCCCTCTTGCTCACGTCAAAACATGGGCCAAGACTTTCCTTCCTTACTCCTCGCAATTCACAGCCGGTGGGAATCGAACACATGCACATCCGCTAGCAAAAACCTTAACACTCCCAAGCTCACCGTTGGACCACACTGTCACGTCGAGGAAATTCGGCGCCTACGAATAAATGTTCTCTTCGAATCTTGCTTAGGGGCTTTAAAACAAAAAGCCCTTTGCATATATATATATGCAATCTCCTTTGTAAGATAATAAACGTCGGCGCTTTTAAATTTTAATAATTACCTTTGATAGCGCATGAACTTTATGACGTCGACAATAATTTTAATTTTAATTTTAAATAATTAAAATTTAAACTAAATATTTAAAATCAAATATCTCCATCACCGGGGCACCTTTTTCGATGAAACGAAAGCCTAACTTGGGTTTCAAGAAAAACCCAGTTCAAATATGCCATCCATGGTTTTAAATAAAACCTTTTATTTTTCCTACCTTGGTTCTCACAAAAACCCTATATATATCCATGCTCTCCAAAATATGAATGCTTTGGTCATCAAAACTCAATGTGTTCCTTGGGACATTAATGTGACATCAATGACAACATAAAACAACTCAAATTGCCAACAATCTCCCCCTTTTTCATTGATGGCAACACCTCTAAAGCAAAAACCACAATCACTACAAAAACCATCTCTGAGAATCAAAGTTGCTCCCCCTGACTCAATAATCTCTTTGGAGGCTGCTCCCCCTAACTCAATGCTCTCTTTGGAGGTTGCTCCCCCTAACTCAAATCTCTCCTTGGAGGCTGCTCCCCCTAACTCAATACTCTCTTTGGAGGTTGCTCCCCCTAACTCAAATCTCTCCCCCTTTGACATCAATGGCAAAAGGGACACCTATGGGGCTAAAAGATATGACTCTTAAGCATAGCCCCCTCACCACCTTCTCTCTTGAGGTGATTAATTTTGGGGTGGGAGTACCTTTACTCCCATATTACATTGATTCTTTCCTTTATCAACTTCCTTCCATGTTTTTCTGATATCCTTCTCTTGATGAATTACTTGATCTTCTTGTCTTGAACCTGTTTGACCTTCTTGCCTTGAACTGTTTGACCTTCTTGCTTTGAACCTATTTGGAATTGAGTCCTACACCATTTTGCAATATGCCCAAAGTTATTGCAATTAAAACACTTGATATTGTAGCCTTTGGATGGTGCCCATGTCCTGAATTCTTTCTTGAAGTAATTTCCATATCCATTCCTTTCTTGAACCCTATATTGTGAAGCTCTGTTTTCATGACCATTATGACCATGACTTCTGAATTGTGTAGCTCTAAAACCAAAACCATGTTGCTCATTTCCTTTGCACTAAAAATATTTATGACCAATCCTGTTACATGAGAAGCAATGTCCCTAAAAATCATACCTTCTTCCTTTGAAGTTTCTTCTTGCAAAATCAAACTTCTTTGATCCATAGACCCTACAATGTATAGCCATGTGTCCAAATCCATTACAAGAAAAATAATGTCCTTGAAAATCCCTTTTTTCATGCCTTGGTTCCTCATACCTTTCTTGACCATTATCCCTATGATCATCTTCAACTTGTGCATTGCATTCTTGAACCTTCTTTGTAGTATCTAAATCCTTTTCCTTAATTTCTTCCTTGCTTTCCTCTTCAAGTATTTCTCTTTCTTTTGAACTTGATTCACCTATCTCAAAACAAGATCTAAACTGAATATTTGGAGCCATAGGAACTTTGGAACTTTCCTCACAAGTCTTAGGTGCTTCCTTGTTTTCATATTTAAGAACTTCCTTTCCTTTTGAGTGTGATTCCCCAAACCTAAAATATGAGACCTTTGGTGCTTTGGAATCTTCCTCTTCTTTCTCTTCATTTGTGTCAAGTAGCAACTTGGCATCCATCTCTATAGCCTCTGAAATACATGTTTCCTTCTTAGTACAAATATCTTGATCTTTTGAGTCATGTGATGGATCAAACTTCTCAAGTAAGGAACATTTCAATTCTTTTAGATTCTCCTTAACCTCTTGTAGTTGCTCATGGATAACATTGAAGTCTTCCTTTAGATCAACTGAGACATTATCCTCTTGTTTAACTTCTTCTATTTGGAGTGAATGTTCTTCTTCTACTTCTTTTATCCCATAGAAAAAATCTTCTTCATCTTCACTGTCACTAAGATCATTATAATCTTCTATAGCAAACAAACTCTCAAGATTTCTTTGACCATGCCTGTTTCCTTGATGTGTCATCTCATCTTCACTATCACTGAAACCATTGCAATATCCTGATCTGTGATCTCTTTGACCACACACAAAGCACTATTCTCTTTCACCTTCTATTCCTAGGAATAGATGTTCTTCCTTTTCATCATCTGATTTGTCTCTATCACTATGATCTGAGCTATCACTTGCTTCTACAATGTAGTAAGATTTCTTTACCTTACAAAAAATTTTCTTCTTCTCATACCTGTTTTGCTTGTATCTGTCATCTTTGTCATGCTTATGCTTTCCATATTCTTTTCTTCTATGACCCTATTTTTCATCATCACTATTTTCTTCATGTGGACACTTGTATGCATAGTGACCAAGATCACCACACTTGTAGCATCTGACTTTCCTTATATCTCTGAAATTCCTTGAGTCCTTATTCCTTTTGATGAAGTTAGCTTCCTCATCATTTTCTAAAACTCTATCTATTTCTAAAACTTTCCCTTTCTCTTTTTTTGAAGCCTTGAATGCAATCTCTTTTATTGGAGCTTGATGCTTACTTACCCTCATCTCATAAGTTGTGAGAGTACCTTGCAATTCTTCCATTGTTAGCTTGTTGATATCCATTGTTTCTTCTATTGCTTAAACCTTAGAATCATATTTCATGGGAAGTGATCTCAAAACCTTTTGAGTAACTTTTGATTCTTTCATCTCAAAACCTAGGCCTCTCATGGTGTTAGTAATCTCATCAACTCGAAGTAAAAACTTTGTAATATCTTCAGAATCTTCCATTTTCAATTCCTCAAATATTTTTCTATGAGTTTGTAGTTTTGCCAACTTTACCTTGGAATATCCTTCATAAGTATTCTACAACTTGGTCCACATTTCATTAGTTGAAGTACATACCATGACCTTTGCAAAATCTATCTCACGTAGCCCACTCAAAATACAATTCATTGCTCTTGCATTTATCTCAACCAATTTCTTGGTAGTCTTATCTTCCTCGGGATCACCTTCAACCCTATACTCTTTTTCAACCATCTGCCATACCTCATATCCTTGTGATATCAAGTAGTTCTTCATCCTCATGCTCTAGAAAGCATAATTGTTACCATCAAATAATGGAGCCTTATTTGTAGATAATCCATTCTGTGAAGCCATTTGTGTTCTTGTAGAATCTGCCCTCAAGTTGTTAGCTTTTCAGAAGGAACCCGCTCTGATACCAATTGAAGAACACAAGCTTATACTGAGAGGGAGGGTGAACAGTATAAGACCACTTTTTACTTTCTTTTCAAACCAATATCAATTAATGTCCTTAATTGCAATAACTAAATATAGCAGTGTGCATTAATAACTCAGATAGCAGTAGTAAGCAAGAGCACAAGTCACCACACACAATTGAGACACAAGATTTAACATGGTTCCCCCAATGTGGGGTACTCCACAAGCTGATCTCCTTATAATATTTCACATAAAAATATCCAATACAATGATTTCTTTGATCTGCTCAAAGCTAGGCAATAACAAGTTCACACAAAACTTGTCCAAATCTGAATAACAAGTTCACATAGAACTTGTCCAACTCTGAATAACAAGCTCACATAGAACTGTCCAAAATAAATAACAATAAAACTTGTCCAATGAATAACAAGCTCACAGAACTTGTCCAATCTGAATAACAAGCTCACATAGAACCTATCCAATGTTGAATAACAAGCTCACACAGAACTTGTCCAATGCTGAATAACAAGCTCACAAAAACTTTTCTAAATAACAACCACATAACTTGCCAATCTTAATAACAAGCTCACACAAAACTTGTCCAAATCTGCTCCAACAAGCTCACTAAGAACTTGTCCAAATCTGCTCTAGCAAGCTCACCAAGAACTTGCCCAAAATCTGCTTCAACAAGCTCACCAAGAACTTGTCCAAATCTGCTCTAGCAAGCTCACCAAGAACTTGCCCAAAATCTATCCAACAAGCTCACCAAGAACTTGTTCAAATCTGTCCCAAATTTGTCCATAAATCTGTCCTCAAATCTATCCCAAAATTGTCCTCAAATGTGTCCCAAAATTATCCACAAAGGCCTTCTCAAAGGCTCAATCAATCATACACAAACTGCCATAAGTCTATCCACAAATCTATCCCAAAGGCCTTCTTCAAAGGCTCAATCAATCATGCTCAAGTAGCACTCAAAATGAACTCAACAATGAATGGCAATCTCAACTCAAATCAACTTCATAGAAGCATAAAGAGAATTGTTAGAGACTCAATATGTTCTAATCTCACTCTCAACCCAAATCAATCTCAACTCAACTCAAGTCAACTCATAGAAGCATAAAGAGAATTGTTAGAGACTCAATATGTTCTAATCTCACTCTCAACCCAAATCAATCTCAACTCAACTCAAGTCTTATAGAACCATAAAGAGAATTGTTAGAGACTCAATATGTTCTAAACTCAATCACCACAAGGGACAACTCTCTCTCACACAACCCTAGTCCAAGTATGTATCAACCAACTCAAATGTTTCCAACAATGCTCAACCACAAATCTCACATAACAATGATACTCATGTTCTTTTCTAACTCATGTTCTTTCACAACCAATGGGCTTCAACAACTATGCTTATAAAACAAGGTTTAAACACAACTCTCAATTCAGAAAACCTTGAAGCATTCAACCAACCACTTTCGAAAAGGAAACCACAAACAATCCTTTTCCCTCCAATGATATTTCAGAAATCAACCACCATAAACAATCAATAGGAGAATGTGCCCATACCTTTTATGAAGATGAAGAAACCCCTTTGGAAATCTGCCACACTCAACACACTTTGAAAAGAACAAAACAACCTTCACTTGAACCCCTTTACAAAAACTAGAAATATCTCTTTATGTACACCTTATTTCTCCTTCTAAGCAAGATAATCAAATAGCCCTCGAAATAAGCTTTCCAACGATATATAACATGATATACTTTTATAAAAGGAAAAAACCAGAAATATCTCCTTTTCTAAAAGTGCACTATAACTCTTAAACTTGCCTTCCGATTAAATAAAAAATATTTAATCAAACATTTTCCTCAACCACACCTTATTCCTCCAACATTAGGCAATAATAAAAAATTGTTTTAATAAAACGTTTACTTGCCTCTAGAGGGAATCGAAACCTCGTCGCTGCCCACACAACACCTCAACCGCGGTGCCAAAGACCACGCGAGCTACTCGCTCGCATAATATGGAGAGCGAAGACTCTCCCCTTATCTCGCTGCCCTCTTGCTCACGTCAAAACGTGGGCCAAGACTTTCCTTCCTTACTCCTCGCAATTCACAGCCGGTGGGAATCGAACACATGCACATCCGCTAGCAAAAACCTTAACACTCCCAAGCTCACCGTTGGACCACGCTATCACGTCGAGGAAATTCAGCGCCTACGAATAAATGTTCTCTTCGAATCTTGCTTAGGGGCTTTAAAACAAAAAGCCCTTTGCATATATATATATATATATATATATGCAATCTCCTTTGTAAGATAATAAACGTCGGCGCTTTTAACTTTTAATAATTACCTTTGATAGCGCATGAACTTTATGACGTCGGCAATAATTTTAATTTTAATTTTAAAATTTAAATTTTAAATAATTAAAATTTAAACTAAATATTTAAAATCAAATATCTCCATCATCGGGGCACCTTTTTCGATGAAACGAAAGCCTAACTTGGGTTTCAAGAAAAACCCAGTTCAAATATGCCATCCATGGTTTTAAATAAAACCTTTTATTTTGCCTACCTTGGTTCTCACAAAAACCTTGTATATATCCATGCTCTCCGAAATATGAATGCTTTGGTCATCAAAACTCAATGTGTTCCTTGGGACATTAATGTGACATCAATGACAACATAAAAAAACTCAAATTGCCAACAATGAGAGTGTTATCCAGGAAATCATTCAAAATAGAAGAAAGAAGTGCTCACGAAGAGCATTATATAGAAGTTCATATGAGTAGTGATCAGAAGAACTAATCAAAGTGCCATAAGCACTAGTAGAATGCTATATAGAGATCCATAAGTATGAGCCAAACATATCCAAGGAGCTATTTGAGCACTGTCCAAAAGTGCTAACCATATAGAGATCCATAAGGATGAGCCAAACGCTATCGAGGGAGCCATTTCAGCATTGTACAAAAGTCCTAATCATACAAAGAGTCATAAAAAAATATCGAGATATAGAATCAAGAGTATCTATATTTGAGTGTGTCCAAACTCGAGTGCATTTAGAATCAAGCACATCTAGACTAGAGCGCATCCAAAATCAAGCATATCTAGACTTGAGCATATCTAGACTCGAGCGCATCCAAACTTGAGCATATCCAAACTCAATAATATCTATACTTGATCATATTTAGAGTGCTAGCTACCAAGAAAGAAGCATAAAGTGCCATTTTGAGCATGTTATAGAAACTAGAGAGTTGCATAAGCGCAATCCAAAAGCATAGAGCGCCATCCCAAATGTGTTGTAGAAATCTAAGAGTGTAGAGCACCATTCCAAGCTTCTTGTAGAAATATGAAGAGTTGCATAGAACACATATTGCAAACCTAACCTAAGCACAATAGTCAAAATTTGGCAAGTAGATGTGAGCATTGAACATGGAGTGATTATTGGTGGCAGGTAATGTTTGTACGTTACAATTCAGAAGATATTAAAGATATTTTATTTTTTGAGTGTGTTGAAGAAGGAAAGGTATGACTTATGACCTTTCATATTGGAGGGAATTTAAATAGGGTCGAGTTAAAATTTTATAGTAATTCTTGGGGGGAGTTATAAGGTTTTTCTACCTTGGAATTTATTTTTGCAATTTTATTTATTTTGAAAGTTAATTTTGAAAGATTCCAATTTATTTAAGTTTTTGGAGTAATAAGGATTTCTACTAGGATTTGATTTTTTTTTAATTTAAAATTGGCTTTTTAAATTTTGAAGAGTTAGAATTTAATATTTGAGTTTTTAAGTTTTGAAGATTTGGTTTTTAAAATTTGAGGAGTTAAAAGGTTTGAAGATTTGAATTTTTTAGTTTTTGAAGTTTTTGAAATCAAAAGAAATTTAGTTTGAATCTATTTGATGTTTTTGAAGATATTTGATTTTTTTGCAAATTTAATTTAGTAGCGAGTTAAAAGGATTACTACATCAAAGGTTTAAAAGTTTAAAATTTTAAATTTATTATTTGAGTGTATATTTAAAGTTTTTGAAATTGTATGGAGATATAGGGATTAAAACTTCAAAGAGATCAAAAAATTTGATAATGAATAAATGGCAAAGAAAAATAGGAGTTTGACTTCATAGGAGAAATATTAAAGATCTATATTTCATGAAAGGAAGATTTCAAAATTAAAATTTGTATCAAAAATAATCTTTCGAGTTCAAAGAGCAAAATCATAAAAGAGATTTTCAAAATTATTATCAAAGATGTGAAATAATGTGACTTGAATCTCATCAAAAAATGTAAAGAGAAAAAATGTTTAGTATATATATCTAGGTGCTAGTCATCATATGACTAAAGATTTACAATGGTTTGAATTATTGTAAAGCAAAAATAATATTTCACTAAAAATTACAGATGATATCTCTATACCTATTGATATAGGTAGTATAATGTATATAGGATTACTTTCACTTGAGCTTAATAAATATGAAAATCAAAAGCAAAAAGAGTTGATTGAAACTCTAAAAAGGAAAATAGAGATTGATCATTAATACAATTGAATCAAGTGAATCATCTTAGAAAATAGTGTTTCATTCTACATATAATATTGATATTCCAAGCTCATCAAATTTAGGAAATTATTATGATTATCTAAGTGAATATTCAAATATTATAGGGCAACATCAAGATTATAGGAAAGTAAAAACAAATGAAGCACATGATCCAAAGTCGAATATGAAGAAGTCATGCACAACAGAGATATATATCTGCATATACTAGAGTTCAAATACAAAGAAGAGGCTCAAGTAGTTCATGAAGAAAAAGCAAAGATTGAAGAACAAAAGAATAAATATGAAAGAGAATTCAGAGCATAACTCAAAATAGAATCTGAAGATAGATCTAAAGTAATGCAAAGTTACCTAATTGATTATTGAAGATGAAGATGAAGATTGAAGACTAAATTCTTTAATAACCAAATAATGTAATACAGTGGGGTGTTGAAGAATATTACATTATTTGGTACATGTAAATGTATCCCCATGGTACCTTTATGGTACAAATGTAAATATGTAATAGATTAGGGTTTGTGTCTATAGTTTAGATGAGTGATTTATATTTCCCCTTTATGTAAGTTTCTATGTGTAGGATATGCACAAGTGTCATGTAAGAGTGTAATATGCAGGATATGCACAAGTGTCATGTAAGAGTATAATATGCAAGATATGCACAAGTGTCATGTAAGAAAATGTATATTGGGAGAATGTGCATGTGTCATATATATAAGTGTACAAACATGTAATGTGAGTATGTGCACAAGTATCTTATATTAGGAGTGCATGTAGGAGAGTGAGAGTCATGTAGAAGTGTGCAAGTGTCATAGAGTCAAGTTGTGCATGTAAGAAGAGAGTGAAGACTCTAGTATAAAAATGGAAAGATGAGAATCCAAAGGTTAAGAATAGGAAAGGTTGCATCTCCCAAATATGTGAGGAGTGCAATAGACAAGTATTGAAGAGTCACATTTCTATGTCTATATTATGGAGATAAATCTCCATACAATGTAAGGGGAAAAAAATTGTAGCGATCACCACATATCAAGCATTCATAATAAAGCTTGTATAGATATTTTGAGCAATTTTATTGTAAGTTTTCTTCATGCTTGTACACGAATGATTTTTGCTATTTACATTCATATTTGATATTATAGTGAATGTTATTTTATTTATATTGGCTTGTTTATATATATATATATATATATATATTTTTATATTATATATATATATATATATATATATATTATTGCTCATATATAATTTTACTCTTATTATTGATATTTTGACCTATTATATTTTGGCTTAATTATATTATGACTTGAGATAGTTTATGGTACTTTGGCTTAAAATCCAATAGCATTGTGGATAATTATATGGCTATATGACTTTCTATATCTAAAGTTTTTGCTTTGGGTTTCCAAAAAGGATATCCTAATATATGCAAGGTGTGTGGGAGCTCAAACATATATATAGGTTTTTTTTGAGGCATGAGTATTGGAGTTTGATCAACCCTCACTTCACTAGATAATTTATGGGTAATCTAGCTTAGCCAAAATTGATAGCTCCTATGTTATATTTTAAAATGGATGAAACATCATTTCTAACCTATATACCTAGGCTTAAAGAAAAAAAAATTCTTACAACATAAGCTTACCATGTCATGGAAAGGGCTCTAATACCACTTGGAATTAACCTCTTCTTCTCATGAAAATATATCACATCAAAATTCTTAGTTTTGAGTTGTGTTGAGATAAGAAGTTCAATTCCAAATATAATTATAACTATGATTACAAGGATTATTAATAAAATAAGCACTAATATCAAATACCCAATAGTAGAATCATTAAATAAATGAAACATAGAAACTCATAATAATAACAAATGCAAAAAATTGAGACAAGAAATATTACTATTGTTGTCCTCTTTTAGGGGTAAACCTTCTTAATAAAATATTATCGTCAAGAGGGCTTTTTATCATCAAGAGGGCTTTTTATGTCTCTTTTGTTGGTCTTCTTGGTAACATCATATTATCTCTAATATTAGAATCAATTTATTAATAATTCTAGTGTTTGGTCATCAATAAGTTTTGGCATGGCATATTTATGGTCAACGTTACTTGTCTTCTTCATGTTAATTTCTTGAATTTGCTTCTTTTTTCTCCTTTTTGAGTTATATTTTTTCTAATATGTTTTAATGGTTATTTTTTCATCTACTTTCCAAGGTTCCATTTTGTTTTATTAGATTTTAGACTAATTCTCAAACCTTCATCCACCTATTCCTTTTCTCAAATATCCCCTTTAGACCATCATCCCTTAGACTCTTGTATTTTTAACAAGAGTATATTGAGCTAGATGATAATCCTATTTCCACCAGAAGCACTTTGATAATACAAGAGATATTCAATATTAATGGTCTTATGATTCAATTAATAAATCTAGTTGTGACATTGAAATAAAACTAATCTTATAGCATTCACTCAAATTTCCAAGTGGTATTACCACAATTATTAACTATATATCCATTTAGAACTACATGTGGATAAAATATTTAAACTTATTAGGGTTTCATTTGACTATATGCCCTCAATAATAATGGGGGTTTAATAATGCACCTTTATCATAGCTTTAGGAGTAGGTTGTAGATATTACTGTATAACTAATTAATCACGTGACTTATTTTGTTCTATCAATTTTAGTTACCAGATCTGTAACAACCCAACAAAACCAACCCAAGAGAGATGGATTTTTTTAATCATAAGCAATATTCTTAAATATGTCTCAATATTTTCAATATCAAAAGGTATAACCACATTTTGAGGTCTTGTCACTACAGACAATGCTCAAGTGGACAAGAGTGGCCAACATATCATATTTTTGGGTTTCACCTTTCTAAACCTCACCATTTAGAAAGGATGCCAATAGTGGTCTCCCCACATTTCCTACACCTTAATAGTTATAGGACAACTTGACCATGGTATTGGGATTATACTAATAAGTCCATTTTACAAAAAAGAGGATGATTTTTCCCTAACCCTACATAAGTTTTTCTATATAGTATTACTTTGGCATAATGCCTTAGTGATTAGTTACTACACCTCTATGACTGGTAATAAGCATGACCACCTAATCCTCACCGTTCAAGGTGCCATCACTATATTATCTTATGAATTATTCCTAGACCTCACCACTAGGAATAAGTCCAAGCCTCACTACTTAGGACTTCCCAAAAGCCTAATCTCTTTGGGGTATACGTAAGCCTCGTCGTTTAAGGTGTATCATTTTTATCACCTGGGTATTGCCTCACCACAACTTCCCAAAAACATCATCTCTTTGGGTTACACCTAAGACTCATCATTTAAGGTGTATCATATACATTCACCTAGGTATTGCCTCACCATAAATCCTCCCAAGATTTGGGTTTCATCATGACTCAAAGGTTTTCCATATGGTTCTAGTTTTATACCCTCCAAGAAAACCCTTCCAATACTTATAAAACATAAGATTTATTATAAATGTACATCTCCTTCAAAAGGGAAATAAAGCTAAGTAAGTAAGGCTTTCTAATTCATTGTTAGTTAATTGAGAAGCAAGTAGTGTACTTATCATATTACTAACTTTCCCTTATATTTTCATTGAAAACAAAGGATATCTACTCCCTTATATTGGGTTTGAGAAATTTAATCACGGTTCTAATATTAGAATCTACTCCCAATATAAACTTGCGCACTTTTAATTATTCATTTACCTCATACTTAGGAATATATTTTAAGAGTTTATATTTGGGAATATAGCTCCATAGTCATTATACCCTATTGGAGTGTAGAGAACTCCTCAAACTTCTCTACATAAAATTGATATTATAAGAATATTTTCTTAAATTCTCTAATAAAATTATCCCATTGGAGATTCACTACTTGGATATTTCCGCTAGCCTTGAATGTGTTCCACCATTCCAAATTTGTGTCCTATAGATGAAGGGTATCCCAAACTATTTGGGTTTTTGAAGAATAATTCTTCATGGAAAAATATATTTCTAGTTCACTCAATCAATATTTTGTTGAATCACCTCCCTCTCTACCATTGAACTATGGTACCTTGATATTCTTAAGGTCTTTGGTAATATCAAACTTGATTTGAGATTTTCCTTCATGGTTCTCTCTAGCAATATTCTCTTCGTACCTTCCCTTAAAATTTCTTATTATTGGATTCTTAATTAACAAGTATTTCCAATAATTTCCTTTGTTGCTCCATCTATTCTTGTAGCAATGAAACTATGGTTATAATGTTTTCCACATCCTTGTTGGAATTTACAAAACTTCTAGTTTGTCCTTCTTCTTAGGGTCTAGCTTTAGCTTCTTCTTACCTAGCTTACCTTGGGTTCTTAGAAGATCCTCTTCTTCTTCTCCTCAAAATAGGTGGTATTCTTCCTGGCTACAAAAGGAGTTGGATTAGGTTACAATATTTCTAAAATTTTACTTCTAACTTTAGTTAGTTTCATCACCCCCATGAACTCCTTAGATAATAATCATTCACCTAATGATGATCATGGTTACACTTACCTCATTGTAAGGTTCTATTCATAATAATAAAGTATACTCTCTAGGATTTTTATACCTTGGTCTGATTGGTCCAAATGGTGTGTAATACCCATCTTATCCGATATCAATTTAAGGTACTTAAAGGATTAAGTCTCCCAAAAGTAGAACACCAATTCAAGGCTTATCCTAGGTTCTATCCATGGAAGCTTCTAATCCTACGACCTAGAGCTCTAATACCAACTGTAACAACCCAACAAAACCAACCCCAAAGAGAGATGAATTTGTTTTAATCACAAGCAAGGTTCACAAATATGTCCCAATATTTTCAATATTAAAAGGCATAACCACATTTTGAGGTCTTGTCGTTGCAGAGGACTCTTAAGTGGAAAATAATGGCCAACATTTTGTATTTATAGGGTTCACATTTCTAAACCTCATCATTTAGAAAGGACACCAATAGTGGTCTCCCCATATTTCCTACACCCTCACCAATGTAAGACAACTTGACCACGTCATTGCATTTATCCTTTTAAGTCCATTTTACAAAAAATGGGATACCTTTCCCTAACCCTATATAAGTCCTTCTATGTAGGATTACTTTGGTGTAATACCTTAGTACTTAGTTTTTTTTATTAAGTGGAAGAGGGAATTTTGAAAGGGCCCTAAAACCTTTTACAATGGGGTTTTATAAGGGACCCCAAACCTATCTTTGGCCATAAGGATATTTGATGAAAATAAAAGAAGAACATAAATGAGTTTGTATCCACTAGGGAGAACTAATCCTACATTTGACAAAAGTGATCCAACATCCAACATTCAAAATAAAAATTTAGCATCCAACAGAGATCCTGCAAAAATGAAATTTAAAAACTAGGTGCTTAGATTTGACATTTGAAATTCTCCTACTTATTTGAATATTTACCACCTAGTGGAAGAACTTGCCAATTTGAAATAAAACTAGGCACTTATATTTGAAATTTGAAAAATTCCCACCCAATTAAAAATCTCATCCAGCAAGAGAACTAGACACATCATACATCGCTAAAAAACCAGGTTTTTAAAGGAACCCAAAAACTTGGAAACAATAATTGAATCTGAGTTCTCAAAATGAAAAAACAATGAAATTCTAGAATGCTCAAAGAAATATGGAAAATTCTGTCCAGCGAGAGAAACAAACCAAAAACCTAGCCACTAGTTAAGGCAAATCTACCCTAGTTAAAGTATTTTCTAGAAAGAATAAAAATTAAAACATCTCACCTAAACCGAGAGATCAAATCCACTAGCTATGAAAATTTTCTTAGGCCCATGCTTTAGCTGGAAACTTAAAATTTAAAACATCCCACCAAAAAATGAGATAGCAACATAACCAATAAATATATTCATCCATCAGGCTCAAGAAACTGTTGGAATTTTCCAGAAGATACCAATAGAGAATATCACAAGGTCAAAGTAACCTTGCTCCCTTAAAAGAGCTAGAATTCAAAAACTAAAAACTTAGGCCTCAAGGATTTGACATATAGTAAATTAAAAGTTGGAATATCTATAGTAGTCATAATCCACAGTTGGAGCCCAATAGGAAAGAGTTCCCAAATTTGAAACACAAGGCAGGAAAAAAATTCCGCCCAACAGGAGCCTTGCAACTGAAATTTCTAACCATCAACTGCAAGGACATAGCCTATAGTTGGGTCACCAATTGAAACATTCTCATCCAATGAAGAAACCATAGATCAAAAACTCTGACCCCCAGCAACAAACACAATCCTGAAGCAAGAACAATCACTAACAGGAACCAAGGATCTAGGATAGAGACTAGAAAAAACCTTCACCTGTCTTGAGGAAAATAGATTCTAGAAATATATTTTTCCTAAGACCCACAAAGGACCCCAAATCCATAAGATCTAGAGAATATCAGGAACAACAACAGGATCCCTGAAGCATGATAAATCCATAAAATACCTAATTAGCACATTGACCACATGCAATATAACCCATAGGTAAGAAAATAAAATTGCAGCCCCAAAAACCATGGGAACTACCAAGGGAATCTCAATGGTAATCCTAACCTAGCAAAGAACTAGGAAGAAAAACCTTGAGATTCCTAGAAGGGGATGAAAGCACCCCAATCCTAGTGGGTTCTAACCCTACTAACACTCAAAAGAAATAAATGGAGCCAAAAAAACTTTGTAGTTGACACACTAACCGCCTATAGCAACTTGGAAAAACATCTCAAAGCTGCCACCGACACCAGTCCAACCAGATCCTTAGCCTACCAACCATCAAAGTTGAGGAGAGAGAATCCACCATTGAGTATGTCTAAAAATTGGGGACAAACAATTCCAAGGGTAGAAAAGCATCACAAAAAGGAAAATTCTTTAGGTCTAGGAGCAAGACAACACCTCCATAGTCCTAGATTTGACCACTTTTTTTGTTGCAAAATCCAAAAATCTATCTAGATCTCTCGAATCAAAGAAACCTCATGACGCACTCTTCATCAAAATAGAGAGGGTTTCTAGCTCAGGAGGAAAAAAGCAAGCATCCAAAGAGAAATCCACTAAAACCCTTGAAGGAGGTTCCCCTAAAGAAAAAAGGGCTTCCTTGCTCCACACCTAGTGAAAATAAGGATCATATCTTCCCAATATGGAATTCAATCTAGATCTTGTGATATTCATTATAACTCCCTCATCTACTTGAATCAGTGAAAGATGAAGAACAACCTTTTGAATTTCCAAAAAAATCCCAAATTTTTAGAACTCCCCCTTTGGTCACCGAAAACTCTTAGGGTAGAGAGAAAATCTTGAGAGCTACTCTTAGGTGGCCAATAGTGTTATCCCATATGGGTATACCACTATCTAGAGGGAAGCCACAGGAGATTTTTTTGTGTCTGTTCGATCTCACATCTATATAGGGATTCGAACTTGAGATCTCTCAAATAGAGGGAGTTGTTCGCAATAACCAATGTGCCACACTTACGGATAAATTTTTAGGTTAAAAATAAACCTCAAAATCTACTATTAGGTGGCCAAAAATGTTGTCCCATCTAGGTATACCACTATCTAGAGGGAAGCCACAAGATATTTTTTTGTGTCCCCCTTCGCATCGCAAAGGTTCGAACCTTGGACCTCGTGTTCAATAGGGCCAGGATTTCCTTCTCCACTTGCGCTACAAATATGGATAAAATTTTAGGTTAGAAATAACCCTCAAGAGTCACTCTTAGGTAGTCGACAATACCATCCCATTCGGGTATACCACTATCTAGAGGGAAGCCACAAGAGATTTTTTTGTCCCCCTTAGCATCGTAGAGGTTTGAACCATGAACCTCCCATTCAACGAGTTCAGGCTCACCTTCTCCACTTGTGCTACAAAGGTGGACAATGCCTTAGTACTTAGTTACCACACCTCTATGGATGGTAATAAGCATGGCCACCCAATCCTCACCATTCAAGATGACATCACTATATTGTCTTGTGAATTATTCTTAGACCTCACCGCTTAGGAATTCCTAAAAGTCCCATCACTTTGGGGTACACTTGAGCCTCACAATTCAAGGTGTATCATTCACATTCACATTGATATTGCCTCACTACAACTTCTCCTAGGATTTGGGTTTCATCATGATTCAAAGGTTTCCCATATGGTTCTAGTTTTATACCCTCCAAAAAAACCCTTCTAATACTTTTGAAATATAAAGTTTATTATAAATGTACATCTCTCTCAAAAAGAAAAAAAGTACTAAAGTAAGGCTTTCTAATTCATTTCTAGTTAATTGAGAAGCAAGTACTCTACTTATCATATTATTAACTTTCCCTTATATTATCATTGAAAACAAAGGAGATATATTTTGAAGAATTTAGCTCATAAATAAGTTTTCAAAACATTCTTTCAAATTATATCAATTATACCATTTCAAATACTTTATACAAGGAATCAAATAATATTTAAGATTTCATCCTTTGCTCAAATCAAAATAACCAAAACAATATTTACAATAATATTTTTCTACTCACTACAGTGAATTTCATAAATAAAATACATTAATCAAATATAATTACAATACAATTATTTTCTTACAAATATAAACTTTCATCCTTTTCTATACAATGATTTTCCATAGCACTGAATATAAATAAATAATCCCTATTTGATCTTCACCTCAAAGGTCTTCCATATCATATTTGAAGCGCATTTAGAGATTAGGATAGCTCTTTGGAAAAATGCAAATGCAGTTCTAATGTACAAACATACATCACCATGCAACTCACAAAATAGTATTTAAACTATGTTGAGATTATCCCATACTCCTCTCATTACATGGATTATTTTAAACTATACAATTTTTGTCCATATTTTCAATCCATCCATTTCTTAAATATTTTCCACCAAAAAAATAAACTAAAATTATTTAAACCAAATGTTAAAGATAGAAAATAACTTTTCCTTTATTTAATATTTAACATTAATTTCTATATTTGAAAGGCTAAGTCATATTCTAAATCTATATTAAAATATAATCATTTTAAAATTAAGAATCCATTCACTTAATATTTATGTAAAACATAAATACAAACATATTTATTTTTAAAACATTGTTGTCTATTTAAAACCAAACATGTTTTAACCTTAACATTAGAAAATTATTTAAATTAAAATAAAAGTGATTTAGAAGGGGAAGGCTAAGTTCATGAATAAATATGAAATCAATATGCAATTATTTTTAAACCTTGCAAAAAGAGAGAAGGGTTATCTTATTAAGAAAATATTGAAAAAGAGACAGAGACAGATATTTCATATGGAATCCAAGCAATAATAGCCTTGGATGGGGGAAGTAAAAATGTGCTCAAGGTAGGAGGAAACATATGACAATGTAGACCATGTTGAGTCTGATAACAAATCCCCTATGGTGTTATGGGATTTTATTCCTGTTGTTTATGGGTGTTTCGCTCTTTTCGGTTCATGTTCAATTTAGTCCTAAGATACCATTTCACTTTGTGGATTGTTGCACTTCGAAATGTTTTAGTTTTATGGGTTGTCTTGTTTGTGATATCTCAATTTTGAGATTGTTAGTTGATTTGTAGTTGCTTTCCTGTAAAAGGTTTGGGGCTATTTTCAAAACCCCTTCTTCCACCCTAATAAAAAATAGTGCAACTACCCTAGGCCATGACATAACAGTTGAACACGGTTAACTTCAGGATGACGAACAAGATACTCCAAAGTCAAAAAACTCATAATCCAATTCTCTATTTCCATGCCAATAAGTTTGGAGACATCACAAAACTTAGGCTTTGAAATAAACTCTATGGGGACATTTTGAATGTCTCATTCATAACCTACGATAATGATAATTAAATATATAGTGGGGCACCAACTCACCTGATCGTCCTCAACATATTCAACCATTTCAAAGGACTACCTTTGGTAGAGTTTTACACTATACAATATGTCTACTTTGAACCATAGTTATCATAACTGCTCACTAACAGACCATTTTCTATTTCAAGACTAGCCTCCTACCTACAACAACATCCACTTATACTCTACTATAGGTTTGGATATTTTGATATAGCATAGATTTTACAAGTTTGAACTCCCATGCATTAAAATTTATATACAATCTACCATGGAGATGCTATAGTATATAAACATTATTTATAAAGTTTTAAGCAACATTTTGAATATTTTTTTTTTCTTCATAAAGAGCAACACAATTTATAGTTGCAAACGTATTAAAACAAGCATAGTAGTTCAATGGAAACTTAACCTATAAGTTTCAGGATTACCTCTTATTTTTAGCAACAGTCTACACATTTTTTCTTGTTGTATTTGCCCTCCTTTCAACTTCTTGTTCTCTCTTTTTGCTTCCCAAGAATTCCCCTTTCTTTTTTCTTTTTTTTCCCTTATTTCCTTGTTTGTTTGTTATTAGAAACCAAAAAGGTAACGGTTTGCCAACCAAATTTTATTAAATCAAAAGGAAATGTGCACTTTGATTATTTTATTAATAAGAGAACCCCTCTTTTTTGCAAGGTTTAAAAATAATGGCATATTAATTTCATATTTATTCATGAATTTAACCTTCCCCTTTTAAATCGCTTTTGTTTTAATTTAAATATTTTTAATGTTAAGGTTAAAACATAACATAAAAAATATATAATTAATTAATTGTCAAATTAATTTAATTTAATATCAAATGTTAACATTAACCATTAAAATTGATATTATGTATGATATCAATAATACCCTCTATAATTATTGATATCCTCTTGATGAAATCATTTGCCAAACATATTCCATGCATCAAACACATGCAAACCTATGATTAAAGTTCATCAAACAAATGCATCTTAACACCTTTTTCCCTTAATAAGGAGGCTTACGATAATTGTAAAGTTATCACCTACCTACTAAGAATGGCTCCTTTGCCAAAGCAATCTCTTTATCGGGGGTGCAATTTCAACCAAACACATAATTATGTAATGCATCTATATGAGGGTACTCTTTTACCCTTGAGCTACTTATGAGAGTGTTATCAAACCATCATTTCCCTTTTTGTCTCTCAATTCCAATGGTTGTCCCATACCAACCCACCCGTGAGAGTACCTGGTATTGCAACCATAAATTTTATCAATAATACCATGTTCTAAACATAATTTAATCAAAGCATAAAATATAGTTGACCACATATCTTGACAACGTTAAAAAATATTAGGCATTAGATATCCACACATCAATACATAATAAGATATCAAGAATAAGTCCTGCCAAGAAGGGCCATTGCAAGATCAATATAATTTTATATTTTATTTTCACTATTAATTTATCCTCTTCTTAGTTAAATTCTAATTACTACATTTTACAGTGATATATGATAGCATCTATCTCAATCAAACACCCTTGGTCTATTATTGCTATTTAAACCAATCTAACAAGAATTCCTTTCAATAATTGTCATTTTTACTAGTGGTTAAGTGTTGAAATCCTATATTTATTGGTTAGTGAATGTTAGTAGTAAGCATTGGTTCAAATTTAGAAATATATATATATATACAGATTAGAAAGTGAAGTTTTTTAAAATAGTACACAGATACACAAATCTTAACTATGCATCACATAATGCTTAACTCATGAACAAACACCATACCTTCATTATATTACAATTTTTTTACATCTTTTTATGACTCTTTAGCAAGTTGCAATCATCATACATTCTAAGTTCAACAATTCTTTTTACAAGAGCGTAACCATCAAAAGCTAATATTTCTACAACTAACTAGTTGTTATACTAATGATTTACACAAAATTATTATTTTTCAATTGTTATCACTAACATTATTTTTGGCATTCATATAGGAGAAATTTGTCATATATATTTTAAAAAGCATATGTATTACCAATTCCTCAACTTATTGATAGTTATCATGACCATGGAGTATTAAAAGTGTTTCTACTGTCATTTCAATATAATGGTCCATTATGTATCAATGAGTAAAATTGACTTCCCTCTATCACATGTCTTGAACCAACCAATGCCTATACAATAAAGGTTATTCCACACTAAATAATACTTTGATTATTTCCTAGATGTATCATACCTCATATTGACTCTTTTAATAGATTTTATTTTCCTTAAATATATCTTAGACCATAGTAAGAAAACTCACAACTTGACAAAAAATTTGGCACTCCAATTGTGGGGAGTTTATCAATAACTCATGAAATCTTGGGAAACATAGAAGAAAATAATAGAAAATCAACTTCTTGTCTCTCCAATTTTTGTTATATATATATATATATATATATATATATATATATATATATAACAAAAATTGGAGAGACAAGAAGTTGATTTTCTATTATTTTTTCATAAAAATAATTCAATTACAATTCATGATCATGAATGATCATCAAAAACCAATAAAATACAACATACTAAACTTGAAACAGTTTTAAACTATTATTTGTTTTCTTTCCTCTCCCTTGAACTGGATGCTTGGACATGTGGTTGAAGTGAAGGCACCTTAGTCATATGATCATCATTATATAGTTACTCCTTGTACTCATATTTGATCATTAAATTCAACTCATTATTATTAGCTTTGGCTTCCATGTCTTCAACTGAAGAATCTATCTTTTTTCCAAGAAAAAAATAAGTATTAAGAGTCATAGACATGGCCTTAGAGGCTATAGAAATCCTAGAGAAGCAATAAAATAGAGGGAAGAGACTCTAAAATTGTGTAAAAAAAGAGGAAAGAAGTTAGCTATTAAACCTTATCCCATAGAAATAAATATTTGAAAATAGTTGCCAAATCAACTTTATTCTATAATCTTTGCAAGGCCTTTGAAAAGTTAAGTCATAAGCAATAGAAGGAAAAACTGCAAAAAATTGAGTTCTCTCTATTTTTTGTCTTGGTTGTTGGTGCTAAATTTCAATCAAGTTTTTGTTAAGGAATCAACCAATTTTTTATGATTCTCTTTGTAATTTCTTGATGCGAATAAAAATCCCTCTATTTTCTTGCCAACCAAAAAAATTGTGATAGAAGCGAGTTACCGTGAGAACTCTATGGTTTTCCCTTTAGTGGGCACAATATTTCAAAGTTATTTTAAGCACTTTTCAGAGTTTTTAAAGCTTTTCCTTTGTTTTATCTATTCTCTATTGTTCCTAAAGCCTTTGATGCTATGTTTAGGACTCTTAATGCTTTATTTTTTCCTTGGAAAATAGATGGGTTCTTCAGCTGAGGACATGGGAACCAAAGCAAACAACAATGAGCCAAATCCAATAGCCCCCACTCCAAGTCTAATGAGGAAATATATAATAATAATCCAATGCTTGAGGAACATCCATTTCAAATGTTGGAGAATTATTACATCATTAGTTAATACATTTAAACTTAGTTGGGTGGTTAAAACCACTCACACAAGAACCGTGTAAGATCTAGTACTTGATTGTAATGTCCACCAACTAAGAAATCATATGGATAGTATAGTTGCTCGATATAGAGCAACTTAACTTGTATATAATCATGCATTTTATCAACAAATAATGAAAGCCTTTATAATAATTGGTATCATAACAAGTTAATAGCACTAGCTGATGAGGTTGTCCTCCCACTTAATTTTGTTGTGGTAAAAATATTTGAGGAGCTCGAGGGGTTGGACTCCATCTGAGTATTGGGTAAGGGCTACCCTGTGCAAGCCGTGGGCCCCATTTCCCCCTAAAAAAGAAAGAAAATTATGTGTTTCCTAGCAACGTGATTAGAGCAAGCTTGTGGTAGGAGGAGGAAGAGGTGTGCATCAAGTGGTTGGTGTTAGGACTTATATAAAATGAACACAATGAGATAATATTATACATGAAATGAGTTACATATATAGGCAGAAGGCCTATATGATAAACTGACAAGTGTCAATATAAACTGACAAGTGTCAAAACAGAGGCATAGTGCACTTTAATTCTAACATTCCCCCTTAAAGTGCACTATCCTAACTAAAGAAGAAAAAAACAAGTCAACATTAGGTAACATTCCCCCTTAATGTTGACTTCTCTAAAACAACCTATCATCCTCTCTTTTTGGGCTAGGCTCGTGCTATTTGCGCTTGGCTCTCCAACTGTGAGTAAAGCTAGATTCACTGTGTATATATTTGGTTTGTTGCCTCAAGGTCAGCCACTTCCACGGGTCTGTTGCCACTGGATCAGCCGTCTAAGTGCCTCAGGGTCATCATGGGTGCCTCAAGGTCAGCCACTTCTGGGTCTGTTGCCTCTGCAGGTCATCCTCAAAGGATGTTGCCTCTCGTAGGTCACTGACTAGATCCACCATGAATATCAAGTTCCTTCTCATGGTGAACGCAATCTAGAAGGTGTCGGTCTTTGCTGAAAATGCACCTTAATACAAAGAAAAAAAATGAGTCATATAAGAGTGTCGGTCTCTGCCGAAAATGCACTCAATACAATAAAATGAGCCATAGATCCAAATATGGAGGAGAAGAAGAAGAATAGAAGAGAATCTTTTGAAGTGTCTTCGTCTGTAGTCTTCAAAAGTAGATCCGAAAAAACCTCGGATAGAGTCTAGGGTGTCTATGTTTGTAGTCCCTAGAATAAGTGTCCTTATGGTAGTCACCTCATCTTACCGGAATGCATGGGTAACCAGCCGCTACATCCGCCAAGTAGAAAGAGGAGAATACTAGATACTAGGTTCACTTACAAGTGCCTTGGGAGTGTCGAGTACAACAGAGAGTGCACTCTAAGGTAGAAAAAAATTGAGGCTAAAAAACTTAATTAAAACAGCCTCAGAATTACAAATGGACACCACCAATGTGTCCATCTCAAAAAAATCTTTCCAACGACTATAAACATGGCTATAGTCGTATCTCAATAAGTTTTCCATGCATGAGAAAAATAACATGCCTCTCTAGGCAGCAAAATAAACCTCAGGAATAGAATATTCCTAGCATCGCACTCAGGCGAAAAAAATAGCATCAATTTCCCTCGCAGGGGAATTACATGGGCCATGTGGGCCTTCCATTCTCCAGTGCCCCATACAACTTAATTAAATAAAGTGTCTCCCCTTCTTCTTTATAAAAGAAGCCCCATCAGTAAATATTTCCTCAAAGAATAGACAATGCCCAATAAGGCTATGTTGTCGGCCAATACAATGTTTTAGGTCCCATCACTAAATAATCCCCACAATTTAAAATGCCCCCTCTTTTAAATAATTACCACCACCATCATTTTAAAAAGAACTTAATGTATTGGGAAACAACCAGAAGTGGGAAACGTGCAGGACTGCACTTTGGAATGTTGTCAACAACAGAAGTTAATGCCAAAACATGCATATTGGGCCACGATCATGTGGCCATTCTCCTCCAAGCTAGCCTTCATCTCCGCATATCATTGGACGACAAAAAACAAACACTAAAACGCCAAAGAAAAACATCGATGTTGCCAAAAAATATTTACGCCTCCAACCTGGATCTGTCATATCATATCAAACAATGTTGCAACAGTGTCATTGGAAAATTTCATGACACGTCTTCACATCACATGTGCGTGCAGCGCCACGTCACATTATGTTGTATCATAGGTGTTGCATTGCTCCATGATCAAAAATTTCTCGAACATTGTACAGTGCATGGGAGCTGCAGTCTCGAATGGTATTGTAAAAAAAACTATGCATGGGCAATGATATTCGCCCTTCATCTCCTCTTCATTTTCCTCTTTCACCCCCATCGCAGGCGTTCAAAAAACAACCAAACCACCACATTCACAGGAGGGACTGGCGATCTGCATGGGCGGTCAAATCATTTTCGAACTTCTTCGGTAGGTGATGCAAAATTAAAATCAAGTCTGATCATCCCATGCATGACGATCAAGTCGAATTCAGTCCCGTTAAAAAATATCCTCTGTTGCGGATAAATCCCAGTGCGTTTCCTGCTGTGGTGCCGGCAACGACAGCGTCAAAGCTGTCATCTTTCGAGAGCTCCACCCTTCCAAACCCTGAGTATAGAATGCCATATCTCGTACCATATCAGCAACGTCATTCTGTATGTCAAGTTTAAAGGACGGGGGCAAGACACTTTTAACCACAATTCTTGACTTCTCGAGAACAACCATCCAGTCTCCCACGTTGGTAGCAGCCACCTCCATCTTCGCGAGCTTCTGCAGGTGCTGACAGGCCCCCGCCATGGCAATCTTCTTCCTACAGCTCTTGCTAGAAGCACCGAAAGAGGGAACTTCTTCGCCATCGTCTGATTCTATGGATCCAGCAGCTACACCAGTCGTGCATCCAGACATCGCCCTCTACAATTTGGACTGTCTTATTTTCATCCAGCTTGGGTAGACGTCGAGGGAGAGCAGGAGGCTCCTCCTTCCCCCCTCCCCAAACCGCAAACGCCATCAAAAAACCAACGGAGGAAAACAAGTTTGTGCATGCGTAATTGCCTTTCTTCGTGCATGAGTCTTCAACATAAGATACCATCTCAGTGCCAATCACACACGACAAACCTAGAAAATATAGGCACTCCATCATCGGGCCAAGATTTTTATTGACACCAAAACTTCGGGATACCATATTCTGCCACGACCACTATCAATGGTCTTCCACTACAACTAAAAAAAAAAAATTCAAATCATTTCACTCTCTCGCTCCTTTGCACCACGCGCCATCAGTTTCAATATCTCCCACTGGAATATAACGGACTCCCAGTCCTCCTTCTGCCTAGCACGCAAACTTGCAAGCCGTCGGAGCAGATGGAGCTAGTTGTTGCCCATTTTATCTGCATTAGAATACAAAAAAGATTGAGTCGTCTATTTCACGGTATATTTGGCAATGCGCTCCTATGGACGCGGTGCGCTTCGGATCTTATCAACATCGGGTACTCCTCTGAGAACATTTGTAAATCTACCATGCGGATAGCTCCCTTAACCTACAGCTGCGCAAGGAGCTCAACCTCTTTGTCTCGCTGGTGCAAAACTACGTTCGCCCAGAATGGTGGGGTGAGAGAGGCTAGTGCATCCAAAAATGCCAAATGATAAAAACAAATCTTACTCTGCCAGAAGATCTATCGGTGAAAAAACACAAATCACCAAGCCAAAAAAATGTAGGAGATCAAGGGAAGGAATAACTCAAGGGAGGGAATCAATTGCTGGATGATGGCACTATTCTCCAAACCCTAAAAAAAAACTTAAATAAATAACCTCCCAAACTATTTTTTTTAAATCTTACCATCTGGTTTCTGATCCATCAAATGATGGAGAGCATACTCCCTCGGTAAAAAATTAAAAAAAATAGGAAAAAAAAAAAAAAAATAGGGGGAGGGAGGATTTCCATGAGGGAAATCCCCCCTCAAGGGGTTTCACAGGGTAGGGAAAGCCTGCTCTGATACCAAATGTTAGGACTTATATAAAATGAACACAATGAGATAATATTATACATGAAATAAGTTGCATATATAGGCAGAAGGCCTATATGATAAACTGACAAGTGTCAATATAAACTGACAAGTGTCAAAACAGAGGCATATTGCACTTTAATTCTAACAGTTGGAAGGCTAGGAAGAAATATTTATACTATACATATTCTTTGGTATCCTGGTATTTGGAGTGCATTATCAATGGTACCTTACACTACTCAAGTATTGTTAGAAGTTTCACAATAAGGATGGAATAAACAATATTTTTTCTATTCACAAATTGATGTTGATCACAGAATTATTATGAATAGTAGTGTATCCCTAATCGTAAATATTCTTAAGAATGGTTGTGTTTGTCCCCATTCACAATATGATGTAAATTAGTCTGATTGATTGATTGTGTGTATCCACAATCATAGGTGTTGTGAATGGTAGTGTGTATCCTTATTCACAACTTTAATATATAGGTAGAGCGTGTGTCCATATCCAATTGTTCATGATTGGTTGTGTGTTCCTCAATCAAAAGTGTTGTGAATGGTTATGTGTATCTCTGTTCATAATTTTTATGTATGGATAATGTGTGTGTCCATATCCATTTGTTTGTGATTGGTTGTGTATATCCCCAATCATAGGTGTTGTGAATGGTAGTGTGTCCTTGTTCACAACTTTGATATCTGGATAGTGTGTGTGTCCCTATCTAGTTGGGTTGAAAAATCATGGATAGTTGTGTCCTTATCCATAGTTAAGTGTTCAGTGAGTATTCCTACCCATGTTTGGATCATGATCTAATAAGAGGGGGAATGTTGAGGAATTATTACATCATTAGATAATAAGGTCCAATTTGGTTCGGTGGTTAAAACCACTCATACAAGAACCATGTGAGATATAGTAGTTGGTTGTAATGTCCACCAACTAATAAATCACATGGATAGTATGGTTTCTCAATGTAGAGCAACTTAACTTGTATATAAACATGCATTTGATCAACAAAGAATGGAAGCCATTTGTAACATCAACCATCTGTCCAAGCATCTAGTTCGAGGGAAAATAAGGGAAACCAAACAATTGTTTAAAATTATTTAAAGTTTAATATGTTGTATTTTATCGGTTTTTTATGATCATTCATGATCATGAATTGTAGTTAAACTCTTTTTATGAAATTTAGTTAGAAGTAAACTTCTTAGCTCCGTATTTTTTGTTTTAAATATTTTTTGGGTGGATAAAATTATTCTTAAATGTTTTTCAAAGTTGACAAGAAACTCTCAATAATTGGAATGTTAAGTTTGTAATGAGTTGAAAGTTGTCTTTATATGCTTGTGCAAGGAATAAAATCTTGAAAATGAGTTGTTAAATCCCAAAAATCATCCTCCAAATTTGTCTACAATTTTTACAAGGTCTCTAAATAATATTCACAAACATTAGAAGAATATATATATCTTTTGTCTTTTATATTTTTACCATTAACATCAAATTTCAACTTACCCAAAAATCAATAAAAAAATTATAATTTTCTACACTATTTCTAAACACTAAGAAAACCCTTAATTTCCCATCAACTCAAAAAAACAATCCAAAAATTCTTGTTTTCTCATCAACCACGTTTTGAAAAAAAAAAAAACGCAATCTAAGGATACTTTACTTTTTTTTCTTCGCTACCTTAAAAAAACAACTAAAATTAATATCACTGACAAATATTATTTTATTTTATATATGGATGACAGCAACAATATGAATTTAATGTATGTTACACATTAAATATAAAACTTGCTATAATACTTACTATTCCAATGCCCTCTTAACTTTACAAGGAAGATATAAATGTCCTCTTAACAAAATCTTCCCTTACTATAAATCATTTATGCATTTACTGGACCGCAGATGCTTAAAACTCACACCATGGCTATGTTAATTTTACGGCCGACATGAATTCTAACCATAAAGACAAGCAGAATACGGAAGGGAAGGTACAAAATACGGTGAGGAAAGGTGAGTTGGAAGCAGAATACGTCAAACCGCAACCGAAACTTTCGCTAGCCTTTGTCCCTGAGCACAAACAGTCAAGTGAAGTGACGTAACAAGCAGTAGGCAGTCTGGACGCAGAATTCCTGCAAGTTCTATAGTTAGAGTTCCTATTTAAATTACCAAGAATTGGTTACATAATCAGTCTTCCAAGTTTTCCATGGAAGGGACGTCGAATTAGCCATTTATCTTGTATAATTGACATGATCTAAATGAAGAGTGAGAGTGTAAAAATAAATAAAAACTTCAATAACATAAAAATGTTGAATTTTTAAAATATATAGTTAGAACAAGTTTTGTTATATTGACTTTTGTTGTATTTCATCAATAATATTGTCATTATATATCATGAATTAATTTTATTTTATTTTTTTTATTTTTTTTAGAAAAAAGCGGGAAAATGAGCTTTGGCGATTTTTGAATCTGAACTAGGGTTTCTGAACTAGGGTTTTTGGATTTTCGAAAAATTTTGGCTTCTGCTGGCTTGCAGAGGTGTCTTTGGGGTACGGTGGTTCTGAAGGTTCGAACGGTGCCCCAGGAGGGTCCAATGGGGACTCCTCCGGCTCATTTTCCAGGAAGTACTAGCTCTTATGTTGATTTGTTTAAAGAAGATTCTCCTCCGAAGAATGCCGAAGCCCAAAAGATGGCGTATAAAAAGCTCTTCACGACTGCTGGGAATAGGTCTTCAGCACGGCGTGTGAATGGTTGTTTACCGCAGGCCGAATCCTGGCCAAAAATTGTCATTGATCCCAGCATGGTTGAGGAGTCTGTCCTCTATAGAGCTAGACATGATTTAATCTGCAAGTTCATGGGTATTCGCCCTTCCCTGAGCTTTCTGCATTCTTGGATCCGCCAGAACTGGGAGCCCCACGGTGAGTTTTCATTGTGGTTTATTAGTAATGGTTATTTTATTGTCGACTTCTCGGCTCTGGCCGATAGAAATAAGGCTTTTGAGTCGGAGAAGAAAAACCATGGCCCGACAGGGCTATTTGTTCAACCCTGGAGGGTAGGATTCGATCCTCGTGTTGAACCTACTGCTGTCCCAGTGTGGATTCGATTATATGCTCTTCCAATGGAATTCTAGGGTGAGCAGGTACTGGCAATGATTGGCAATTCGATTGGTAGACATCTGGGTGTTGCTAGAGACACTATTGAAGGGAGCATGGCGGTGTATGCTTGCATATGTGTGGAGATGAATCTGAGCTAGCCTTTGTCGGCAGAGTTGGAAATTGAACTGGCAAGTCTTTCCTGGATTCAACAGTTGGACTATGAGGCCCTACCCTTTAGATGTAGGGTTTGCCATAAGCATGGACATTTGGCCCGTTTCTGTCCTCTTAATATGAATGCCAATATGGAGGCCTCCTCAGGAATGGCTAACTCGCCTAAAGAGGATAAGGCTGCACCCAATAAAGATCCTATTAGCACCAGTCAGGGCCAGGAAGCTCAGAGAGAGGGTTTTGAATAGCCCCGAAGAAAAAGACGGACAAAGAAAAAGGAGGGAAAGGAGCAATCTCATCTCAGGCTTGCCAATAGGTATGAGATTTTTAAGTCATTGGTTGATGAAGAGGATCAATCTATGGAGGGCTTGGAGGGTTTCAAGGAAACCTCTGTTGTCCCTGGGCAACTCCCCCTCTCATCTTCTCCTGTCATTCAGCAGATAGTTGATCCCTCTGAGGTATCACAGCCAGTGTGTTACGGTGCCTTAGTAGTCCATAACTAGGAGAAAACAGTTTCTCGGGATGTTCGCATGGGGATAGCAGAGAAAAATAGGGAAAGGCCATCTTTGGGGATAACCCAGATAGAAAAAAGATCAAAAAATAGTAATTCTCAGGGAGCTGGTAGAAGATCCAATAAGGAGCTGCTAGCAGCCCAAGGAGACAAATTGATCATGGGAGGATTGGTGAGGACAATTGACTCTTATTGCTCCCAGGGTAACCCATGATTATACAATCTTGGAATGTGAGGGGTTTAAACAACAGAACCCATCAATCTACTGTTCAAATATTATTAGAGCATAGCAATACTGATTTTTTGCTTTTACAAGAGACCAAGATGTCTTTGGATCTTATGTCTAAAACAGTCAACAGAATTTGGAGGGGTGCTGGTCATATGGATGTGGCTGCCCAAGGTGCCTCAAGGGGGATTGTTACTCTGTGGAACTCTCTGGAATGGTCTGCAATAGAACACCTTGCCTGGAGGGGTGTTCTCACTTCCCTGTTTAGGAATAATGTCTCTGCAAAATTCATTCTTGTCACTAACTTTTATGGTTCTCAAACTCTAGAGGGTCAGAGGCGGCAGTGGAAGGTTGTCCATGACATGCGAGCATCAAGGGAAGATATTGACTGGATTATAGCGGGGGACTTTAACGCTAAATTATCTTCTAGAGACCAGGAAGGGGGATCACCTCTTTTGGATCCAGGGTACCGGTTCATGATTGCTCAAGTCCGGGCTTTGCACTTAGTGGACATTAAATGTCCTGGCAATAACTTCACTTGGACTAATAAAAGGCGGGAGCCCCATAGTAGGAAGGTGAAGCTAGATCGCTTTTTGCTTTCAGAGGAGGTGTTTGTAAAATGGAATATCAACTTTCAGATTTTGGCAGGCCCTGTTTCTGATCATTGTCCTATTCTGTTGGAAAGCGGGACTAGGATGGGGATCCATCACAAACCTTTCAGATTTGAGAATTTTCGGCTTTAGAAGGAAGAACTTCGAGAGAAAATTCCACGGTGGTGGGAAGAGGGCCGCCCGACTTATGGGAGAGCTATGTTTAGAATCCACAAACAACTTCAATATGTCAAATCTCAGTTGAAGTATTGGAGGCGTTCTAATAAATCTGACTTCCAGACCCAAAGAGCTCCGTTGGTGGCCCGCTGGGATGAGGTCCAAAAATAGTTTAGAGAAGGAGTAATAACTGATCAGCTCAAAGTTGAGGATGATGCCTTGCGTTCTGCGGTTGAGGACATTGACAACCAGGAGGAGATCTATTGGAAACAGAGAGCAAGAACTTCCTGGTTATTAGAAGGGGATAGAAATACAAAATTCTTTCATCGGACTGCTTGTGCTCGAAGACAGATGAATAAGATGGAGGCCCTTCAAGATGAGAACGGTCATTCCTTTGATACTCTTCCAGGTATTCATTCCCATGCTATGGATTATTTTTCAAAGCTTTTTAAGGAAAGTGTGGTTCAAGATGTAGAGGCCCAAAATGAAGTTCTTTCTGTCATACCTGCTATTATTTCGGAGGATGAAAATCAGGCCCTCCTCAAACCCATTGATAGGGATGAATTGAAAACCGTGGTCTTTGGAATGAGCACCTGGTAAAACTCCTGGTCCAGATGGCTTCCCAATTGAGTTCTTTCAGGCTTTCCGGGATTGCTTAGAGGAAGATGTAAGGGCTGTTGTTGAAGAATCCAGGAGAAAATAAGAGAATGCTTAAAGCTATAAACCACACGTTCATTACCTTGATTCCAAAAGGGGAGGAGGGGGTTCATATTTCAGATTATAGGCCTATTGCCTTATGTAATGTGGTGTACAAAATACTCACAAAGGTAATGGCTGAGCGCCTAAAACCTCTTCTTCACAACATTATCTCCTCTGAGCAAGGAGGCTTTGTTGAGGGACGGCAGATTCCGGATGGGGTGGTTGTGGCCCAGGAAGCAATCCATTCAATGCACACTTTCGGTAATAAAGGGATGTTCATTAAATTGGATATGTCAAAGGCTTATGATAGGGTTGAATGGAGCCTCCTGGCTAAAATGATGGCAGCCTTCAGCTTCTCTCGGAGGCTGGATTGAGTGGATCATGAGTTGTGTCTCTTCCCCGACTTACTCTGTGCTTATCAAGGGCCTTCCTTCGCAACCTTTTGGAGCTTCTCGGGGTCTGCGCCAGGGGGATCCCTGTTCCCCTTATCTTTTTCTCATTCTGGCTGAAGGTCTTGGCAGACTTTTCTCGAGGAGAAGACAACAAGGCAGATTATTGGGTATTAGGGTGGGGGATGAAGTTGTATCGCACCTGCAGTTTGTGGATGACACTGGTTTGATGGGAGTAGCCAACATCAGGGAAGCAAGAACGATTAGGGATACTCTTAATGTATATCTCAGGGCTACTCAACAGGTCATTAATGACAAGAAATCCAAAGTGGTCTTTTTTAATTTGGAGCAAAGGCTTCATAACAGAATTTTAGAAATCCTGGGATTCACTAGGACTTCTCTCCCTGTGGTTTACTTGGGTATCCCCTTGCACTTCAAGAGGCTGAAATTAGACACTTGGAGGAATATGCTGGAGTGTATAAAAGACAGAATTAATCACTGGTCTCACAAGTGGTTAAGTTATGGTGGCAGATTAACGTTCTTACAGTCAGTCATTCAAGCCATGCCAATCTACAAATTTTCTATCCTGGCTGCCCCACTTACAATATGGAAAGAGTTGGACAGGATGGCTAGGAAGTTTTTGTGGGAAGGAGCTAAAGGAAAAAGAAAGTGGGCCTTAGTGGGTTGGGATAAAGTCACCCGACCCAAGGTAAAAGGTGAGTTGGGACTGAGAGGATCCAAGTTAAATAATCAAGCCTTGGTTGGCAAGTTGTACTGGAGGTGGATTTCCCAACCAACTTCCTTATTCGATAGAATTTTAACGAGTAAATATTTGGGTCAAGTTAACCCCAATGAGGTGGGCCGTTTCCCTCTGGATGGTACTGGATCCTTAGTGTGGCAGGCTCTCAAGCTAGGATCTCAGGTTATTAAAGATCAGCTGTTTTGGAAAGTGGGGAGAGGGGAGAAGGCCCGTTTCTGGACTGATTCTTGGGATCAGTACCCACCCATCATTGTTGAATTCCCCGAGTTACTTCCACTAAAATCTGCCATAGAAATCATGGGTTGGGTCCATATTGAAAGTTATTTCAACACTTCTCAGCTGGGAGAGTATAAGTTTAAGAAGTTTAAGAGGTTGGAGGAGTGGCCAATTCCAATCCCCCCAGAGTTGGCACCCATCTTAACCAAAATCTTGACAGAAAGGTTTCTCACAGGGAGAGACAAGGAGGATGAATTAGCTTGGGGCTATGGGAGCCTTGGTGTTTATACAGTGAAGGACGGATATGACAAGATCCTCCCAGACCCTCCCCCCATTATTTTTCGGTTGAGGATTGGAGAAAGATTTGGCACTCTAAGGGCTGGCCGAAAGTAAACTTTTTTGCTTGGCAGTTTATGCACAATGGTATTCTCACTTTTGACAATCTCAGATGTAGAGGAATCATCGGCCCTTCTCAATGTGTTTTATGCCACAAGAATGAAGAAACAACTGATCACCTGATGTTTGCGTGCCCTTTCACGCGTGAGATTTGGAAGCGCTGGCTCTCTCATTATGAAATCCAGGTTAATGGTGATATGAATCGGAATAATATTTGGGAAAGATGGAAGCGGGGTAGATTTACATCCAAAGCTCTTCAAATTGGGTGGGAGCTTGGTTTAAACTTCATTTGGTGGCAAGTGTGGTTGGAGAGAAACGCTAGAATTTTTAGAGAAGCCTTTTCCTCGCTAGATGGAGTTTGGCAGGTCATCTGGAGCAAAGTCACAGAAACTGTTGCCGTCTACGCTAAAGAGGAAACTCAGGTTGTTCCTGGGCCAATGGAAGAGGGAGTTGACCAGCGAGAGGGACAAAATAGAACCAGTTGGAAATCACCCCCAGAAGGCTGGATTAAAATCAATACTGATGGAGCTGCAAAGGGCAATCCGGGTAGCGCCGGTATTGGCGTGGTCTGCCGAAATCATGAGGGATCAGTGCTTTATTGGGAACTGCAGGGTTTGGGTAGAGCCACAAATAATGAAGCAAAAGCCATTGCTATCAAATCTGCCTCTATTTGGGCAGTTACTCAGGGTCACAGGAGGATAATTCTTGAATCTGATTCTCAAATTCTGGTTGGAGCTCTAGACTGCATGAGGAACTTTTCGTTGAACGCTTGGAGGTTGAGGATTCTGGTCTCTCAAATCAAGAAATTATGGAGGGAATTAGATGATGTGATTCCAGTATATGTGAGCAGAGATTTAAACAAAGCGGTCGATTTCCTGGCTAAGATGGGTGCTGCGAAAGAGGTAGGGGTGCAGCTGCACAGTGACATGCCTATTGAAGATGAGGTGATTCGGTAGGGCCTTGAAAGATCCTTGAGACAATGATCATTAAAAACGCTAAGTGTGGTTTTTGTCGCGATTTCGCGACCTATTGCGGCCGTCGAGGAAAAGTTGTCGCGATATCGCGACATGTTGCGTCGTCGCGGCCAAGGGAGGAAAGTTGTCGCGATATCGCGACATGTTGCACCGTCGCTGTCGTCGAGGGAAAGTTGTCGCGATATCGCGACATGTTGCGCTGTCACGGCCGATGTGGGAAAGTTGTCGCGATATCGCGACATGTTGCGCCGTCACGACCATCGAGGGAAAGTTGTCGCGATATCGCGACATGTTGCGCCGTCGCGGCTCCCGAGGGAAAGTTGTCACGATATCGCGACATGTTGCGCTGTTGCGGCCGATGTGGGAAAGTTGTCGCGATATCGCGACATGTTGCGCCGTCGCGATCGCCAAGAAAAGTTGTCGCGATTTCGCGACATGTTGCTCCGTCGTGACCAAGGGAGGAAAGTTGTCGCGATTTCGTGACATGTTGTGCCGTCGCGGCCAAGGGAGGAAAGTTGTCGCGATATCGCGACATGTTGCGCCGTCGTTGCCGTCGAGGGAAAGTTGTCGCGATTTCGCGACATGTTGCGTCGTCGCGGCCAAGGGAGGAAAGTTGTCACGATTTCGCGACATGTTGCGCCGTCGTTGCCGTCGAGGGAAAGTTGTCGCGATTTCGCGACATGTTGCGCTGGCGCGGCCAAGGGAGGAAAAGAGGTAGGGGTGCAGCTGCACAGTGACATGCCTATTGAAGATGAGGTGATTAGGCAGGGCCTTGAAAGATCCTTGAGTCAATGTTCAATAAAAATGCTAAGTGTGGTTTTTGTCGCGATATCGCGACATGTTGCGCTGTTGCGGCCGATGTGGGAAAGTTGTCGCGATATCGCGACATGTTGCGCCGTCGCGGCCGTCGAAGAAAAGTTGTCACGATTTCGTGACATGTTGCTCCGTCGCGGCCAAGGGAGGAAAGTTGTCGCGATTTCGCGACATGTTGTGCCGTCGCGGCCAAGGGAGGAAAGTTGTCGCGATATCGCGACATGTTGCGCCGTCGCTGCCGTCGAGGGAAAGTTGTCACGATTTCGCGACATGTTGCGCCGTCGCGGCCAAGGGAGGAAAGTTGTCGCGATTTCGCGACATGTTGCGCCGTCGCTGCCGTCGAGGGAAAGTTGTCGCGATATCGCGACATGTTGCGCTGGCGCGGCCAAGGGAGGAAAAGAGGTAGGGGTGCAGCTGCACAGTGACATGCCTATTGAAGATGAGGTGATTAGGCAGGGCCTTGAAAGATCCTTGAGACAATGTTCAATAAAAACGCTAAGTGTGGTTTTTGTCGCGATTTCGTGACCTGTTGAGCCATCGCGGCCATTGGCGGTTAGCTGTCGCGATATCGCGACATGTTGTGTCGTCGTGGCTGCTGGAGAAAGGTTGTCGCGATATCGCGACATGTTGCGCTGTCGCGGCCGATGTGGGAAAGTTGTCGCGATATCGCGACATGTTGCGCCGTTGCGGTCGTCGAGGAAAAGTTGTCACGATATCGCGACATGTTGCGCCGTCGCGGCCAAAGGAGGTATGTTGTCGCGATATCGCGACATGTTACGCCGTCGTGGCCGCTGGAGGAAAGTTGTCGCGATTTCGCGACGTGTTGCGTCGTTGTGGCCGTTGGTGGATTTTTGTCGCGATATCGCGACATGTTGCTCCGTCGTGGCCAAGGATGGTTTTTTGTCGCGATTTTGTGACATGTCGCGATTTCGCGACAGGTTGACTTTTTTGCGGTCAGCGGAGTCTTGTGTCACGATTTCGCGACTTGTAGCTTTTTCGCAGATAGAGGTGAAGTTGGTGTTTGCTGCGTGTTTTCGCGATAAGTTGTTGTAACAGATCTATCAGCTCTCTCAGCTAGCTTGGTTTTGGTTCAAGAGATTTGGATCCTGTGCAAATCTTCCTCTTCTCTTGTAATCATGTGCTTTCATGGTTTTCGGCTGGGATGGGTCTTATCCCAATTGTAACTGATCAATGTTTTAATACAAGTTTTTTTCAATTTTTTCAAAAAAAAAAAATTATTTATTTTTATCAAGTTTATTGTACACATTTCATTGTGATTTGAACTTGGGTCTCTTAAAAGAGAGTTCAAAGTCTTTTGTTGAATCTTTAGACATTAAAAGATAAATTGCATGTAGTTTTACATATAGGTTATTTTGTTTATGCATCTCCCTTGAACCTTTGGTAAAAAAAAATAAGTTTATTTTTATTATATCCTAGGAATAGTGTGCATGCAAAGAAAGAATTGTTTTAGGGATAGCATTTGCTTGTCAGCATTCTTGTTCTCTTATATTATTTACAGTATTTTTAGTTAGTGTAGACCATATAATTCTTTTGCTAAAAGGTAGTGCAGCAATAAGCACGCAAAAATCTAGAAGAGAAACAACAAAGGCTACTAAAGCAGATAAAGTAGGCCAAAATATTGTAGAAAGATGCAAAGTGTAGATAAGTGTGGGTGGATGAAAAGGCACCACACAGATGGTTGTTAGATAATATTTTGGTGCTACGCCATGAAAACCTGACATCCAACTAAGAAGAAAAAAAAGGTAGATCCAACTAAGTATGGAGAACTAGATGAACATTTAATATGCTAATGTCAGCATTAAGACAACAAAAACCCAATATCTAGCATTCTTCAAAAGGAGTAGAAATAAAGATAAGAACTGACATCCAACACCCAAAATCCAATGATCAAGTATTGAAAGTGAGAAAATAAAGCTAGTCAGATAGAAAGCAATGTTGATCTCAACAAGAAGGCATAAAATATTCAACACAATGAATACCAATGCCTAACCCAAAAATATTCTAAGGTATTGAACCTAGGCAAAGGAAGGACTAACTTAGTAGCTCGACATTCATCACGTGAGACATCCAACATGGGAATTTGTAAAGGCACCTAGGAAATGCTAGATTTTTTAAGATGATGATGTCAACACTAAGGTCTTAAAAACTCGGTAAGCCAAGTAGAACATCAGATGTAAGACAATTCTAAAGTATGGTGACTAGGAGATAACATCAAGACTCGGAGTAGTGTTACCCAACATTTGACATCATGAATGAGTAGATATAATTACTATACCCTTCAAAAAAAGATAGCATCAAGAGTAGAGAAGTCACCCAACATGACAAGAAAGTCAAAATATGTAATGCCTAGCTAGGGTGATCACCCAATAGGAAGTCAAACATTCTCCATGTTGTCAATATCTACATAATAAATCTAGAATCATCCATATCAATAGACATGCACATGCTAATCAGTCATCAGAAATCACCACCATCAAAAGATCTCAATGGTTGAAGCCCTTTAAATCGCACACCTACCCCTGCTCGATTGGCTACGCATAACAAAAAGGAGTGGACCGTCATTTCATGGTTGTAAGCCAACCTCAATATGAATTTTACATCATCCACACTAGCATAGTATGCCTAAATCAATAAAGCATAATTGAGTTGAATGTGATAGCCACTCTCTGTGCTTGCCCTGAAACCTACAATATGCTCTAACAAATATCACTCTTAGATAACCAAATACAATGTAAATCTTTATATATACTAGAATGTAAGACATTATAATGGTTGACTCTTTAGCATTTACAATTGGTATGATTATATTTATTGAGGCTATACGCCTACACGAATGAGAATTGGATTGTTGTCTATACTCCTGCTAACTTCTTGTGCAAAACATACATGTATGTCTAATTGAGTAGTTAAAGATTTTCTATTAAAGCTAGGAACGAGTAATTCTACTATAGTTATTTTGTATTCTATATTTCTACCTAGATTTATTTTTATAGTTTTGGAATGATTTAGCATTGCTCAGAGTGCTTAAAGATTAATTTTTTTAATACATAAGAAAATTAGGTTGTTCTATTAGGTGGTTTAATTTAAATTTAGTTTGTGAAACTCTCTACACCATGTCTCTTGATGTTTCTAAATTTGTACCACTTTTAGCTCATATTTCTAATTCTTTGCATTTCTTACTTTAGTTTTCAACCCCCATTTAGTTAGATTAGCTAGGCATAGAAACCAACCTTCTCCAAAGGTTGACTCGTATACCCCTGTTTCTAAGCCATCCAATCTCTTGGCCAAAGTCTTGAGGATGCATCTTATTCACTTAGGTGGATTTCAAAACCAAGTCTACACATGCTTGAAGTTTTCTATCAACCTAGTAAAGGAGGATATTTGAGCATTAAGCTCACTTAAGGTATCAAATATAGCAATGTTTTCCTCCATATTGTGTGTTCTAGCTTCCATTGCTTGAGTGTAGGTCTTGGGTGGCATTTTCTAAAAATAGAAGTGCTATTTTTGGTAGTTACTACTTTTAGTAAGGGTATCAAAAATGTATGGGCGTTATATACCAAAATTTTCAGGTTGAAAAGGTGATCTAAATGGGCTATACCAAAAAATGATGATTTTGGGGCCCTTGAAAAAGTTTATGGGTGTTATTTACCAAGACGATCGAAATGGACTATACCATAAAATGATGTTTTTTATTGTTTTGTACTCTTTTCTTACCATCCCAAGTAGAAGTGAGCTCTTTAGCCCTATGTATTATGTGTTTTCTATTCTACTGACAATAAAGCCAATGCAAGTATGAAACTACCACAAGTAAAAAAATTAGGAAAGGGAGGTTATCTAGGTTGAGGTGTGTGTACTTTCCATAACACTTGAATATACTCTAACAGTGATTGATAATGGTTAGACCAATATTTTAGGCCACTACCCAAGGAGGATTTAGCGTATACCCTTGGGTGCACTACCCAGCTCTTTGATCAATACATAAGGGTTATCTTCCCGAGTGCTATGCTCAGTGCACTTGTTGAAGAATATTACATTATTTGGTAAATGTAAATATACGGCCATGGTACATTTATGGTACAAATATAAATATATAACCAATTACAGTTTGTATCTATAGTTTAGATGAGTGATTTATATTTCTTCTTTATTTAAGTGTCTATTTGCAAGATATGTACAAGTGTCATGTAAGAGTGTAATGTGCAGGATATGCACAAGTGTCATGTAAGAGTGTAATGTGCAGGATATGTACAAGTGTCATGTAAGTAGGAGTGCAAGTGTGTATTGAGAGAATGTGCACATGTCATGTTTGTAAGTGTGCAAATATATGATGTGATGATGTGCACAAGTGTCTTGTATTAGGAGTGCATGTAGGAGAATAAGATTCATGTAGAAGTGTGTAAATTTCATATAGTCAAGTAGTATATGTAAGAAGAGAGTGAAGAATATAGCATACAAATGGCTATATGAGAAGCCAAAGGTCAAGAATAGGAAAGGTTGCATCTCCTGAATATTTGAGGAGTGCAATAGATAAGTATTTAAGAGTCACATTTCTATATCTATATTATGGAGACAAATCTCTATACAATGTAAGGGAAAATGATCTATAGCGATCACCACATAACAAGCATTCATAATAAAGCTTGTATATAGATTTTGAGCAATTTAATTGTAAGTTTTCTTCATGCTTGTACATGAATTATTTTGGCCATTTACATTCATATTTGATATTATAGTGAATGCTATTTTATTTATATTGACCAATATATATATATATATATGATTGCTCATATATAGTTCTACTCTTATTATTGATATTTTGACATATTATATTGTGGCTTAATTATATTAGGACCTAAGATAGCTTGTGGTAGTTTGGCTTAAAATCCAACAACGGTAGCAAAGAAACCACTTCACTATATCTATTTTTTATAGAGTTAAATTTCAAAAGCCACCATAATATTGGAGTCTATCCACTTTAAAAGCAATGAAGACCTAGACTCTATTTTTTAAGGCCTGACTGAGTATATATTGATGGGATATATAAAATTCACCCTTATTTGGATGTTAGGGTCTTTCCACTAGGTTCAATAAAACCAATGAAGACTAAGACTCAACCATAATTGATTAAGGGCCAACTCAAAAAAAAGTTGGACATGAGGGGACATTCAAAGTCACCCTGATAATAGTTGGATTCTCTAGACAAGAGGAGAATCATTTTGTTCATATGTTTGACCTAAGACATCAAAGATAGATTTTAGATATTGAGAAGCATCTAAGCTTCTAAAATAATTAAGAAGCATCAAAGCTTCTAAAATAATTAAGAAGCATCAAAGCTTCCAAGGATATAGAAGCATATAAAATTTCTAAGTATAGATATTGAGAAGCAGTATAAGCTTCCATAGAGAAGAATAGTATAGATAAGTACATAGAATAAACCTCCATAGATAAGTAAATATAGAGGTACATAAAGAGAAGCTAAAGTTTTGGTTAATCAAAAAACTAGAAGTATCAATATGACCATAGTATTTGTCTTGGACTTGAGGATATTTTAAAGGATTTCTAAGAGCATCTACTTTATGTGAAAGAAAGAAAGGAGAATATTTATAGTGTTAGTAAGGACACTATTATTCAAAGGTGATTAGTGAGAGTGTTTTCCAGGAAAGCATTCAGAATAGAAGAAAGAAATGTTATCAAAGAGCATTATCTAGAACGTCAAATGAGTAACTAATCAAAGTGCCATAAGCACTAGTAGCGTGCTATATAGAGAGCCATAAGGATGATCCAAACGTCATCCAAGGAGCTATTTGAGCACTGTCCAAAAGTGCTAACCATATAGAGAGCCATTAGGATGAGACAAACACTATCCAGGGATCCATTTGATAGTTATCTAAAATTTCTAATCATACAAAGATCCATAAGAAGACATTTGATTCTAGAATAATCAGTATCTATATTAGAGTGTGTTCAGACTTAAGCACATTTAGACTCAAGCACATCTAGACTCGTGGACATCCAGACTCAAGCATATCTAGACTCGAGCATATCCAGACTCAAGCATATCAATACTTGAGCATATTTAGAGTGCTAGCTACCAAAGAAAGAAGCTTAAAGTGTCATTTTGAGCATGTTGTAGAAACTAGAGAGTTGCATACGTGCCATACAAAAGTATATAACACCATCCCAAGAGTGTTGTAGAAACCTAAGAGTGTAGAGCACCATTCCAAGCTTATTTTAGAAATATAAAAAGTTGCATAGAACACATATTACAAACCTAACCAGAGCACAATAGTCAAAATTTGGTAGGTAGATGTGAGCATTGAAGATGGAGTAATTATTGTTGGTAGGTAAAGTTTGTACATTAAATTTCAGAAGATATTAAAGATGTTTCATTTTTTGAGTGTGTTGAAGAATGAAAGGTATGACTTATGACTTTTCATATTGGAGGGAAATTAAATAGAGTTGAATTCAAATTTTATAGAAGTTCTTGGAGGGAGTTATATGGTTTTTCTACCTTGGATTTTATTTTTGCAATTTTATTTATTTTGAAAGTTAATTTTTGAAAGATATCAATTTATTTAAATTTTTGGAGTGATAAGGATTTCTACTAGGATTTGAGTTTTTTGAATTTGAAATTGGATTTTTTAATTTTGAAGAGTTGGAAATTAAGATTTAAGTTTTAAGTTTTTAAGTTTTGGAGATTTGAAGATTTGGTTTTAAAATCTGAGTTAAAAGGTTTGAAGATTTGAGTTTTTTAGTTTTTGAAATTTTTGAAATCATAAGAAATTTAGTTTGAAGTTATTTGAATTTTTTTGAATTTTTTGAAGATATTTGAATTTTTTGTAAATTTAATTTAGTAGGGAGTTAAAAGGATTACTACATCAAAGGTTTAAAATTTAAAATTTGCAAATTTATTATTTGAGTGTATATTTGAAGTTTAAATTGTATGGATATATAGGATTAATATTCAAATAAATCAAGAAATTTAAAAATGAATAAATTACAAAGAAAAAATAGGAGTTTCACATCATAGGAGAAATATTAAAGAATCATATTTCATGAAAGGAAGATTTCAAAATCAAAACTTGTATAAAAAACAATCTTTTGAGTTCAAAGAGAAAAATCATAAAAGAGTTTTTCAAAATTCTTATCAAAGATGTGAAATAATATCACTTGAATCTCATCAAAAAATGCAAAGAGAAAAAAAATGTTTAGTATATATTTATGTGCTAGTCATCATATGATTGGAGATTTACATTGGTTTGAATCATTGGAAATCAAAAATAATATTTCACTAAAAATTACAAATGATATCTCTATACCTATTAATACAAGTACTATAATGTATATCACATTACTTTAACTTGAACTTCATAAATATGAAAATCAAAACAAAAAAGAGTTGATTGAAACTCTAAAAAGGAAAATAGAGATTGATCATGATACAATTGAATCAAGTGAATCATCTCATAAAATAGTGTTTCATTTTGCATATAATATTGACATTCCAAACTCATCAAATTTAGGAAATTATTATGATTCTTTAAGTGAATATTCAAATATTATAGGGCAACATCGACATTTTAGGAAAGCAAAAACAAATGAAGCACATGATCCAAAGGTCAAATATGAAGAAGAAGTCATGCAAAATAGAGATATAGATCTACATGTACTAGAGCTCAAATACAAAGGAGAGGCTCAAGTAGTTCATGAAGAAGAAACAAACATTGAAGAACCAAATAATGAATATGGAGAATTTGGAGTAGAACTCAAAATAGAAGTTGAAGATGGATCTCAAGCAGAAAATCATGCTCAATGCAAAGTTACATGATTAAAGATTGAATATGAAGATGAAGATTGAAGACTAAAGTCTTCAATAACAAAATAATGTAATACAAATGTATCCCCATGGTACCTTTATGGTGAAAATGCAAATATGTAATATATTAGGGTTTGTGTCTATAGTTTAGATGAGTGATTTAAATTTTCTCTTTATGTAATTTTCTATGTGGAGGATATGTACAAGTGTCATGTAAGCAAATGTATATTGAGAGAATGTGCATGTGTCATGTATGTAAGTGTGAAAATATATAATGTGAGGATGTGCACAATTATCTTGTATTAGGAGTACATTTAGGAGAGTAAGAGTTATGTAGAAGTGTGCAAGTGTCATGGAGTCAAGTTGTGCATGTAAGAAGAGAGTGGAGACTCTAGTATACAAGTGGCAAGATGAAAAGCCAAAGGTCAAGAATATGAAAGGTTGCATCTCCTATAAATATGAGGAGTGCAGTAGACAAGTATTGAAGAGTCACATTTCTATATATATATTATGGAGACAAAGCTCCATACAATGTAAGGGAAAATAGTTAGTATCAATCACCACATAACAAGAATTCATAATAAAGCTTTTATAGATATTTTGAATGATTTTATTGTAAATTTTATTCATGCTTGTACATGAATGATTTTGGGTATTTACCTTCATATTTGATATTATAGTGAATGATTATCTATTTATATTGGCCATTACACACACACACACACACACACACATATATATATATATATATATATATATATATATATTATATATATATATATATATATATATATATATATATATATGATTGCTATATATATAATTCTACTCTTATTATTGATATTTTAACCTATTATATTGTAGCTTAATTATATTATGACCTGAGATAGTTTGTGCTAGTTTGGCTTAAAATCCAATAGCACTATGGATAATTATATGGCTATATGTATATAAATTTACAAGGAAGATATAAATGTCCTCTTAACAAAATATTCTCTTACTCTAAATCATTTATGCATTTACTGGACCACAATATTTGACATCATCACCTGATATGAGTGGGCAGGAAGCTGCCAACCATGGCGCCGCACCATTTGAACAGCCGGTTAAATGGCATGCAACTTTGGCACGCCCACGCAGCACTAACAGCATCCACCCGAGAGCCCGCCAAATTTGTTCCCGCCCCTGCTCATTTTCTTCTGCTATATTTCCTCCTGCAGTCCCCACCTGCGGACTTTACATCCATATCGTCCCACTCATATTAGCACTCCTATCACTTCACCACCAAAAATAAAATAAAGTAGACAATAGAAAACTTAAAAAACAATGTAGTAGTAAACGGTGGTCTGACAGGCGTCTTGCAAAAATTTTGAAGGAGGCGATCTAGAAGAGTGAGAACGCCCCATGCTTTATTCCAAAAGCCACCATATTATTGGAGTCTATCCAATTTTTATAGAGTTAACTCTATTCATTTTTTATAGAGTTATATTTCAAAAGCCACCATAATATTGGAGTCTATCCACTTTAAAAGCAATGAAGACTTAGAATCTATTTTTTAAGATCTGATTGGGTAGATACTGATGGAATAGATAAAAGTCACCCTAATTTGAATGCTAGAGTATTTCCACTAGGTTCAGGAAAACCAGTGAAGACTAAGACTCAACCAGAATTGATTAAGGGCAAACTCAAAAGAAAGTTGGATATGAGGGGACATTCAAAGTCACCCTGATAATAGTTGGATTCTCTAGAAAAGAGGAGAATCATTTTGTTCTTAGGTTTGACCTAAGACATTAAATATAGATTTTTGAGATTGAAAAGCATATAAGCTTCTAGAAGAATTGATAAGCATCAAAGCTTCTATGGATAGATAATCATATAAAATTCATGAGTATAGATATTGAGAAGCAGTATACGCTTATATATAGAAGAATAGTATAGAGAAGTATAGATAATAAGCCTCTAGATATAAGAAAATATAGAGGTACATAAAGAGAAGTTGAAGTTTTGGTTAATCAAAAAACCAGAAGCATCAGGTTGACTGTAGTATTTTAGTCTTGGCCTTGAGGATATTTTAAAGTATTTCTAAGAGATTCTACTTGACATGAAAGAAATAAAGGAGAATATTTAAAGTGTTATTAAGGGCACTATTATTCAAAGGTGACTAGTGAGAGTGTTATCCAAGAAAGCATTCAAAATAGAAGAAATAAGTGCTAATGAAGAGCATCATATAGAAGGTCATATGAGTAGTGAACATAAGCACTAATCAAAGTGCCATAAGCACTAGTAGAATTCTATATAGAGAGCCATAAGTATGAGCCAAACATATCCAAGGAGCTATTTGAGCACTGTCCAAAAGTTCTAACCATACAAATATCCATAAGGATGAGCCAAATGCTATCGAGGGAGCCATTTGAGCATTGTACAAAAGTCCTAATCATAAAAAGAGTCATAAGAAAACATCGACATCTAGAATCAAGAGTATCTATATTTGAGTGTGTCCAAACTCGGGTGCATTTAGAATCAAGCGCATCTAGACTAGAGCGCATCCAAAATCAAGCATATCTAGAATTGAGCATATCTAGACTCAAGCGCATCCAAACTTGAGCATATCCAAACTCAAGAATATCTATACTTTATAATATTCAGAGTGCTAGCTACCAAAAAAGAAGCATAAAGTGCCATTTTTAGCATGTTATAGAAACTAGAGAGTTGCATAAGCGCAATCCAAAAGCATAGAGCGCCATCCCAAATGTGTTGTAGAAATCTAAGAGTGTAGAGCACCATTCCAAGCTTCTTGTAGAAATATGAAGAGTTGCATAGAACACATATTGCAAACCTAACCTAAGCACAATAGTTAAAATTTGGCAAGTAGATGTGAGCATTGAAGATGGAGTGATTATTGTTGGCATGTAATGTTTGTACGTTACAATTCAGAAGATATTAAAAATATTTTATTTTTTTAGTGTGTTGAAGAAGGAAAGGTATGACTTATGACCTTTCATAATTGAGGGAACTTAAATAGGGTTGAGTTAAAATTTTATAGTAGTTCTTGGAGGGAGTTATAAGGTTTTTCTACCTTGTAATTTATTTTTGCAATTTTATTTATTTTGAAAGTTAATTTTGAAAGATTCCAATTTATTTAAGTTTTTGGAGTAATAAGGATTTCTACTAGGATTTGATTTTTTTTAATTTAAAATTGGATTTTTAAATTTTGAAGAGTTAGAATTTAATATTTGAGTTTTTAAGTTTTGAAGATTTGAAGATTTGGTTTTAAAATTTGAGGAGTTAAAATGTTTGGAGATTTGAGTTTTTTAGTTTTTGAAGTTTTTGAAATCAAAAGAAATTTAGTTTGAATCTATTTGAAGTTTTTGAAGATATTTGATTTTTTTGCAAATTTAATTTAGTAGGGAGTTAAAAGGATTATTACATCAAAGTTTTACAATTTTAAAATTTTAAATTTATTATTTGCGTGTATATTTAAAGTTTTTGAAATTGTATGGAGATATAGGGCTTAAAACTTCAAAGAGATCAATAAATTTGATAATGAATAAATGACAAAAAAAAAAAAGGATTTTCACATCATAGGAGAAATCTTAAAGAACCATATTTCATGAAAGGAAGATTTCAAAATAAAAAGTTGTATAAAAAATAATCATTTGAGTTCAAAGAGCAAAATCATAAAAGAGTTTTTCAAAATTATTAGCAAAGATGTGTAATAATGTGACTTGAATCTCATCAAAAAATGTAAAGAGAAAAAATGTTTAGTATATATATCTAGGTGCTAGTAATCATATGATTGAAGATTTACATTGGTTTGAATTATTGGAAAGCAAAAATAATATTTCACTAAAAATTGCAAATGATATCTCTATACCTATTGATATAGGTAGTATGTTGTATAAAGCATTACTTTCACTTGAACTTCATAAATATGAAAATCATAACAAAAAAGAGTTGATTGAAACTCTAAAAAGGAAAATAGAGATTGATCATTAATACAATTGAATCTAGTGAATCATCTTAGAAAATAGTGTTTCATTCTGCATATAATATTGACATTCCAAGCTCATCAAATTTAGGAAATTATTATGATGCTCTAAGTGAATATTCAAATATTATAGGGCAACATCAAGATTGTAGGAAAGTAAAAACAAATGAAGCACATGATCCAAAGGTTGAATATGAAGAAGTCATGCATAACAGAGATATATATTTGCATGTACTAGAGCTCAAATACAAATAAGAGGCTCAAGTAGTTCATGAAGAAGAAGCAAAGATTGAAGAAGCAAAGAATAAATATGAAAGAGAATTCAGAGCATAACTCAAAATAGAAGCTGAAGATAGATCTAAAGTAGAAAATCCTGCTCAATGTAAAGTTACCTAATTAAATATTGAAGACTAAATTCTTTAATAACTAAATAATGTAATACAGTGGGGTGTTGGAGAAAATTACTTTATTTGGTACATGTAAATGTATCCCCATGGTACCTTTATGGTACAAATGTAAATATGTAATAGATTAGGGTTTGTGTCTATAGTTTAGATGAGTGATTTATATTTCCCATTTATGTAAGTGTTTATGTGTAGGATATGCACAAGTGTCATGTAAGAGTGTAATATGCAAGATATGCACAAGTGTCATGTAAGAGTGTAATATGCAAGATATGCACAAGTGTCATGTAAGAAAATGTATATTGGGAGAATGTGCATGTCTCATATATGTACGTGTAAAAATATGTAATGTGAGGATGTGCACAAGTGTCTTGTATTAGGAATGCATGTAGGAGAGTGAGAGTCATGTAGAAGTGTGCAAGTGTCATAGAGTCAATTTGTGCATGTAAGAAGAGAGTGAAGACTCTAGTATAAAAGTTGAAATATGAGAATCCAAAGGTCAAGAATAGGAAAGGTTGCATCTCCCAAATATGTGAGGAATGCAATAGATAAGTATTGAAGAGTCACATTTCTATGTCTATATTATGGAGATAAAGCTCCATACAATGTAAGGGAAAACAATTTGTAGCGATCACCACATAACAAGCATTCATAATAAAGCTTGTATACATATTTTGAGCAATTTTATTGTAAGTTTTCTTCATGCTTGTACATGAATGATTTTGGCCATTTACATTCATATTTGATATTATAGTGAATGTTATTTTATTTATATTGGCTAGTTTATATATATATATATATTATTGCGCATATATAATTCTACTCTTATTATTGATATTTTGACCTATTATATTGCGGCTTAATTATATTATGACTTGAGATAGTTTATGGTACTTTGGCTTAAAATCCAATAGCACTGTGGATAATTATACGGCTACATGACTTTCTATATCTAAATTTTTAGCTTTTGGTTTCCAAAAAGGATATCCTAATATATGCAAGGTGTGTGGGAGCTCAAATCCATATATAGGTGTTTTTTGAGGCATGGGTATTGGAGTTTGATCAACCCTCACTTCAGTAGACAATTTATGGGTAATCTAGCTTAGCCAAAAATGATAGCTCCTATGTGATATTTTAAAATGAATGAAACATCATTTCTAACCTATATACCTAGGCTTAAAGAAAAAAAAATCTCACAACATAAGCTTACCATGTCATGGAAGGGCTCTAATACCACTTGGAATTAACCTCTTCTTCTCATGCAAATATCTCACATAAAAATTCTTAGTTTTGAGTTGTGTTGAGATAATAAGTTCAATTCCAAAGATAATTATAACTATGATTACAAATATTTTTAATAAAATAAGCACTAATATCAAATATCCAATAGTAGAAGCATTAAATAAATGAAACATAGAAACTCATAATAATAACAAATGCAAAAATTTGAGACAAGAAATACTACTATTGTTGTCCTCTTTGAGGGGTAAACCTTCTTAATAAAATATTCTCTAGTCCTGTGAGGGTTACATCCTTCCATTTTATAATATTTACAAGCATATTTCCTATATTTCCTGACTATTCTATGATAATATTCATGACTACATATTCTATTATAGTTATATACATAATTTAAAGTAAATACATACGTGGTCCTATGACACACCCTCCTACCTATTTCTAACTTTACACGTCACCCATTTTACATATTTAACATGGTATAATATCATATTCCAATATGAGTTACATTCATGGGGTGCATAACACTACATAATTTTTCTTAAGTCTATCATCAAGAAGGCTTTTTATGTCTCTTTTGTTGGTCTTCTTGGTAACATCATACTATCTCTGATCTTAGAATCAATTTATTAATAATTCTAGTGTTTGGTCATCAATAAGTTTTGGAATGGCATATTTATGGTCAATGTTAATTGTCTTCGTCATGTTAATTTCTTGAATTTGCTTCTTTTTTCTCCTTTTTAAGTTCTATTTTTTCTAATATGTTTTAATGGTTATTTTTTCATCTACTTTCCAAGGTTCCATTTTGTTTTATTTGATTTTAGACTAATTATCAAACCTTCATCTACCTATTCCTTTTCTCAAATATCCCCTTTAGACCATCATCCCTTAGATTCTTGACTCTTGTATTTTTAACAAGATTGTATTGAGCTAGATGATAATCCTATTTCCACAAGAAGCACTTTGATAATACAAGAGATATTCAATATTAATGGTCTTATGATTCAATTAATAAATCTAGTTGTGACATTGAAATAAAACTAATCTTATAGCATTCACTCAAATTTCCAAGTGGTATTAACACAATTATTAACTATATATCCAATTAGAACTACATGTGGATAAAATGTTTAAAATTACTAGGGTTTCATTTGACTATATGCCCTCAATAATAATGGGGGTTTAATAATGCACCTTTATCATAGCTTTAGGAGTTGATATAGAAAGAGGTTGTAGATATTACTGTATAAATAATTCATCAAGTGCCTTATTTTGTTCTATCAATTTTAGTCACCAGATCTGTAACAACCCAACAAAACCAACCCAAGAGAGATGGATTTTCTTAATCACAAGCAAGGTTCTCAAAGATGTCCCAATATTTTCAATATTAAAAGGTATAACCACATTTTGAGGTCTTGTCACTACAAACAATGCTCAAGTGGACAAGAGTGACCAACATATCATATTTTTGGGTTTCACCTTTCTAAACCTCACCATTTAGAAAGGATGTCAATAGTGGTCTCCCCACCTTTCCTACACCCTCATTTTTATAGGACAACTTGACCATGATATTGGGATTATCCTTTTAAGTCCATTTTACAAAAAAGGGGATGATTTTTCCCTAACACTACATAAGTTTTTCTATATAGTATTACTTTTGCGTAATGCCTTAGTGCTTAGTTACCACACCTCTATGGCTGGTAATAAGCATGGCCACCTGATCCTCATCGTTCAAGGTGCCATAACTATATTGTATTATGAATTATTCCTAGACCTCACCACTAGGAATAAGTCCAACCCTCACTACTTAGGACTTCCCAAAATCCTAATCTCTTTGGGGTACACCTAAGCCTCACCGTTTAAGGTGTATCATTTACATTCACTTAGGTATTGCCTCACCATAAATTCCCAAAATCATCATCTCTTTGGGTTACACCTAAGCCTCACCGTTTAAGGTGTATCATATACATTCAACTAGGTATTGCCTCACCATAACTCCTCCCAAGACTTGGGTTTCATCATGACTCAAAGGTTTTCCATATAGTTCTAGTTTTGTACCCTCCAAGAAAACTCTTCCAATACTTATAAAACATAAGATTTATTATAAATGTACATCTCCCTCAAAAGGGAAATAAATCTAATAAAGTAAGGCTTTCTAATTCATTGTTAGTCAATTGAGAAGCAAGTAGTGTACTTATCATATTACTAACTTTCCCTTATATTATCATTGAAAATAAAGGAGATCTACTCCCTTATATTGGGTTTGAGCAAGTTAATCACGGTTCTAATATTAGAATCTACTCCCAATATAAACTTGTGCACTTTTAATTATTCATTTACCTCATACTTAGGAATATATTTTAAGAGTTTCACAAATATTTGGTAATATAGTTGCATATTCATTGTACCCTATTGGAGTGTAGAGAACTCCTCAAAGTTCTCTACATAAAATTTGATCCTATAAGAATATTTTCTTAAATGCTCTAATAAAATTGTCCCATTGGAGATTCACTACTTGGATATTTCTGCTAGCCTTGAATGTGTTCCACCATTCCAAATTTGTGTCCTATAGATGAAGGGTATCCCAAACTATTTGGGTTTTTGAAGAATAATTCTTCATGGAAAAATATATTTCTAGTTCACTCAATCAAGATTTTGTTGAATCACCTCCCTCTCTACCATTGAACTTTGGCACATTGATATTCTTAAGGTCTTTGGAAAGATCAACCTTGATTTGAGCTTTTCCTTCATGGTTCTCTCTAGCAATATTCTCTTCGTACCTTCCCTTAAAATTCCTATTATTGGATTCTTAATTAACAAGTATTTTCAATAATTTCCTTTGTTGCTCCATCTGTTCTTGTAGCAATGAAACTATGCTTATAAGGTTTCCACATCCTTGTTGGAATTTACAAAACTTCTAGTTTGTCCTTCTTCTTAAGGTCTAGCTTTAGCTTCTTCTTACCTAGCTTGCCTTGGGTTCTTAGGAGATCCTCTTCTTATTCTCCTCAAAACAAGTTGTATTCTTCCTGGCTACAGAAGGAGTTGGATTAGGTTACAATATTCCTAAAATTTTACTTCTAACTTTAGTTAGTTTCATTACCCCCATGGACTACTTAGATAATTATAATTCACCTAATGATGATCATGGTCATACTTACCTCATTGTAAGGTTCTATTCCTAATAATAAAGTATACTCTCTAGGATTTTTATACCTTTGGTCTTACTGGTCCAAATGTTGTGTAATACCCATCTTATCCCATATCATGTTAAGGTCCCTAAAGGAGTAAGTATCCCCAAATTATCACACCAATTCAAGGCTTGTCCTAGGTTCTCTCTATGGAAGCTTCTAGTCCTACGACCTAGAGCTCTAATACCAACTGTAACAACCCAAAAAAATCAACCCCAAAGAGAGATGAAATATTTTAATCACAAGCAAGGTTCAGAAAGATGTCCCAATATTTTCAATATTAAAATGCATAACCACATTTTTAGGTCTTGTCATTGCAGATGACTCTTAAGTGGAAAATAATAGTCAACATTTTGTATTTATAGGGTTCACCTTTCTAAACCTCATCATTTAGAAAGGACACCAATAGTGGTCTCCTCATATTTCCTACACCCTCACGAGTATAAGACAACTTGACCACGTCATTGCATTTATCCTTTTAAGTCCATTTTACAAAAAATGGGATACCTTTCCCTAACCTTATATAAGTCCTTCTATGTAGGATTACTTTGGTGTAATACCTTAGTACTTAGTTTTTTTTATTAAGTGGAAGAGGGAATTTTGAAAGGGCCCTAAAACCTTTTACAATGGGGTTTTATAAGGGACCCCAAACCTATATTTAGCCATAATGATATTCAATGAAAATAAAAGAAGAACATAAATGAGGTTGTCTCCCCTAGGGAGAACTAATCCTACATCCGACAAAAGTGATCCAACATCCAACATTCAAAATAAAAATTTAGCATCCAACAGAGATCCTGTAAAAATGAAATTTAAAAACTAGGTGCTTAGATTTGACATTTGAAATTCTCCTACTCATTTGAATATTTCCCGCCTAGTGGGAGAACTTTCCAATTTGAAATAAAACTGGGCACTTAGATTTGAAAATTGAAAATTTCCCACCCAATTAAAAAATCTCATCTAGAAGGAGAACTAGACACATCAGACATCGATAAAAAACTAGGTTTTTAAAGGAACTCAAAAACTTGGAAACAATAATTGAATCTGAGTGCTCAAAATGAAAAAACAATGAAATTCTAAAATGCTCAAAGAAATATGGAAAATTCTGCCTAGCGAGAGAAACAAACCAAAAACCTAGCCACTAGTTAAGACAAATCTACCATAGTTAAAGTATTTCCTAGAAAGAATAAAAATTAAAACATCTTGCCTAAACCGAGAAATCAAATCCACTAGCTATGAAAATTTTCTCAGGCCCATGCTTTAGCTAGAAAATTAAAATTTGAACAATCCCACCAAAAAATGAGATAGCAACACAACCAATAAATAAATTCATCCATCAGGCTCAAGAAACTATAGGAATTTGCTAGAAGACACTAATAGAGAAGATCACAAGGTCAAATTAACCTTGCTCCCTTGAAAGAGCTAGAATCCAAAAATTGAAAACTTAGGCCTCAAGGATATGACATACAGTAAATCAAAAGTTGGAACATCTACAATAGTCATAATCTACAGTTGGAGCCCAATAGGAAAGAGTTCCCAAATTTGAAACACAAGGCAAGAAAAAAAATTTGTCCAACAGGAGCCGTGCAACTGAAACTACTAACCATCAACCGCAAGGACATAGCCTATAGTTGGGTCACCAATTGAAACTTTCTCGTCCAAATAAGAAACCATAGATCAAGAACTCTGACTCCCAACAACAAGTACAATCCTATAGCAAGAACAATCACCAACAGGAACCAAGGATCTAGGATAGAGACTAGAAAAAACCTTCACCTGTCTTGAGGAAAATAGATTCCAGAAATAGATTTTTCCTAAGACCCATAAAGGACCCCAAATCTGCAAGATCTAGATAAGATCAAGAACAACAGGACCCCTGAAGCACGATAAATCTATAAACTACCTAATTAGCACGTTGACCACATGCAATATCACCCATAGGTAAGAAAATAAAACTGTAGCCCGAAAAACCGTGGGAACTACAAAGGAAATCTCAAAGGGTAATCCTCACCTAGCAAAGAGCTAGGAAGAAAAACCTTGATATTCCTAGAAGGGGATGAAAGCACCCCAGTACTAGTGGGTTCTAACCCTACTAACACACAAAAGAAATAAATAGAGCCAAAAAATCTTTGTAGTTGACACACCAACCACCTATAGAAACTTGGATAAACACCTCAAAGCTGCCACCCGCACCAGTCCAGCCAACTCCTTAGCCTACCAACCATCGAAGCTGAGGAGAGAGAATCCACCATTGAGTATGTCTAAAAATTGGGAACAAACAGTTCCAAGGGTAGAAAAGCATCACAAAGAGGGAAATCCTTTAGGTCTAGGAGTGAGACAACACCTCCCATAGTCCTAGATCTGACCATTTTTTTTGTTGCAAAATCCAAAAATCTATCTAGATCTCTCGAATCAAAGAAAACTCATGACCTACTCTTCATCAAACTAGAGAGGGTTTCTATCTTAGGAGGAAAAAAACAAGCATCCAAAGATAAATCCACTAAAACCCTTGAAGGAGGTTCCCCTAAAGCAAAAAGGGCTTCCTTACTCCACACCTAGTGACAATAAGGGTCATATCTTCCCAATAGGTAATTCAATATAGATCTTGTGGTCTTCATTGTACCTCCCTCACCTAATTGAATTAGTGAAATATGAAGAGCAACCTTTTAAATTTCCAAAAAAATCCTAAATTTTTAGAACTCCCCCCTCTGGTCACCCAAAACTCTTAGGGTAGAGAGAAAATCTTGAGATCTACACTTAAGTGGACAATAGTGCCATCCCATATGGGTATACCACTATCTAGAGGGAAGCCATAGGAGATTGTTTTATGTCCACTCGATCTCACATATATATAGGGATTCGAACTTGAGATCTCTCAAACAGAGGGACTTGTTTGCAATCACCAATGTGCCACACTTGCGGATAAATTTTTAGGTTAAAAATAAACCTCAAAATCTACTCTTAGGTGGCCAAAAATTTCGTCCCATCTAGGTATACCACTATCTAAAGGGAAGCCACAAAATATTTTTTGGGTCCCCCTTCGCATTGCAAAGGTTCGAACCTTGGACCTCCTGTTCAATAGGGCCAGGCTTTCCTTCTCCACTTGCGCTACAAATATGGAAAAAAATTTAGGTTATAAATAACCCTCAAGAGTCGCTCTTAGGTGGTCAAAAATGCCATCCCATTGGGGTATACCACTATCTAGAGGGAAGCCATAAGAGATTTTTTTGTCCCCCTTTGCATCGTAGAGATTCGAACCATGGAACTCCCATTCAACGAGGTCAGGCTCACCTTCTCCACTTGTGCTACAAATGTGGACAATGCCTTAGTACTTAGTTACCACACCTCTATGGATGGTAATAAGCATGGCCACCCAATCCTCACCATTCAAGATGACATCACTATATTGTCTTGTGAATTATTCCTAGACCTCACTGCTTAGGAATTCCTAAAAGCCCCATCACTTTGGGGTACACTTAAGCCTCACCGTTCAAGGTGTATCATTCACATTCACATTGATATTGCCTCACTACAACTCCTCCTAGGACTTGGGTTTCATCATGATTCAAAGGTTTCCCATATGGTTCTAGTTTTATACCCTCCAAAAAAACCCTTATAATACTTTTGAAATATAAAGTTTGTTATAAATGTACATCTCTCGAAAAAAAAAAAAATACTAAAGTAATGCTTTCTAATTCATTTCTAGTTAATTGAGAAGCAAGTACTCTACTTATCATATTACTAACTTTCCCTTATATTATCATTGAAAACAAAGGAGATATCTTTTGAAGAATTTAGCTCATAAATGAGTTTTCAAAACATTCTTTCAATTTATATCAATTATACCATTTCAAATACTTTATAAAAGGAATCAAATAATATTTAATATTTCATCCTTTTCTCAAATAAAAATAACCAAAACAATATTTACAATAATATTTTTCTATTCACTACTATGAATTTCATAAATAAAATACATTAATCAAATATAATTACAATACAATTCTTTTCTTACAAATATAAACTTTCATCCTTTTCTATACAATGATTTTCCATAGCACTGAATATAAATAAATAATCCCTATTTGATCTTCACCTCAAAGGTCTTCCATATCATATTTGAAGAGCATTTAGAGATCAGGATAGCTCTTTGGAAAAATGCAAATGCAGTTCTAATGTGCAAACATACATCACCATGCAACTCAAAAAATAGTATTTAAAATATGTTGAGAGGATCCCATACTCCTCTCAGTACATGGATTATTTTAAACTATACAAGTTTTGTCCATATTTTCAATCCATCCATTTCTTAAATATTTTCCACCAAAAAAATAAATACTTTATCACTAAAATTATTTAAACCAAATTTTAAAGGTAGAAAATAACTTTTCCTTCATTTAATATTTAACATTAATTTCTATATTTGAAAGGCTAAGTCATATTCTATCTATATTAAAATATAATCATTTTAAAATTAAGAATCCATGCACTTAATATTTACGTAAAACTTAAATACAAACATATTTATTTTTAAAACATTGTTGTCTATTTAAAACCAAACATGTTTTAACCTTAACATTAGAAATGTATTTAAATTAAAATAAAAGTGATTTAGAAGGGGAAGGCTAAGTTCATGAATAAATATGAAATCAATATGCAATTATTTTTAAATCTTGCAAAAAGAGAGAAGGGTTATCTTATTAAGAAAATATTGAAAAAGAGACAGAGACAAATATTTCATATGGAATCCAAACAATAATAGCCTTGGATGGGGGAAGTAAAAAGGTGCTCAAGGTAGGAGGAAACATATGATAATGTAGGCCATGTTGAGTCTGAGAACAAATCCCCTATGGTGTTATGGGATTTTAATCCAATTGTTTATAGGTGTTTCACTCTTTTCGTTTCATGTTCAATTTAGTCCTAAGAGACCATTTCACTTTGTGGATTGTTGCACTTCGAAATGTTTTAGTTTTATGGGTTGTCTTGTTTGTGATATCTCAATTTTGAGATTGTTAGTTGATTTGTAGTTGCTTTCTTGTAAAAGGTTTGTGGCTCTTTTCAAAACCCCTTCTTCCACCCTAATAAAAAAATAGTGCAACCACCCTAGGCCATGACATAACAGTTGAACACGGTTAACTTCAGGATGATGAACAAGATACTCCAAAGCCAAAAAACTCATAATCCAATTCTCTATTGCCACACCAATAAGTTTAGAGACATCACAAAACTTGGGCTTTGAAATAAACTCTATGGGGACATTCTGAATGTCTCATTCATAACCTACGATAATGATCATTAAATATATAGTGGGGCACCAACTCACCTAATCGTCCTTAACATATTCAACCATTCCAAAGGAATACCTTAGGTCGAGTTTTGCACTATACAATATGTCTATTTTGAACCATAGTTATCATAACTGCTCACTAACAGACCATTTTCTATTTCAAGACTAGCCTCCTACCTACAACAACATCCACTTCTACTCTACTATAGGTTTGGATATTTTGATATAGTATAGATTTTACAAGTTTGAACTCCCATGCATTAAACTTTATATACAATCTACCATGGAGATGTTATCGTATATAAACATTATTTATAAAGTTTTAAGCAACATTTTGAATATTATTTTTCTTTCTTCATAAAGAGCAACACAATTTTATAGTTGCAAACATATTAAAACAAGCATAGTAGTTCAATGGAAACTTAACATATAAGTTTCAGAATTAACTCCTATTTTTAGCAACAGTCTACACATTTTTTCTTGTTGTCTTTGCCCTCCTTTCAACTTCTTGTTCTCTCTTCTTGCTTCCCAAGAATTCCCATATTTTTTTTTTCTTTTTTTCCCTTATTTCCTTGTTTGTTTGTTATTAGAAACCAAAAAGGTAACGGTTTGCCAACCAAATTTTATTAAATCAAAAGGAAATGTGCACTTTGATTATTTTACTAATAAGATAACCCCTCTTTTTTGCAAGGTTTAAAAATAATTGCATATTAATTTCATATTTATTCATGAACTTAACCTTCCCCTTTTAAATCGCTTTTGTTTTAATTTAAATATTTTTTAATGTTAAGGTTAAAACATAACATAAAATATATATAATTAATTAATTGTCAAATTAATTTTTATTTAATATCAAATGTTAACATTAACCATTAAAATTGATGTTAAGTATGACATCAATAATAACCTCTATAATAATAATTATTTTTTTTGATGAGGAACTTTTATATACAACATATCCGCAACATGTGAGGGGAGAGATTTGAACTTGGGCCTCCGGAGAGTTTTAACTACCCACTTGCTCTCCAACTCCTCTACATGAGCGAGATAACCTCTATAATTATTAATACCCTCTTGATGAAATCATTTGCCAAACACATTCCATGCATCAAACACATGCATACCTATGATAAATTTCATCAAACAAATGCATCTTAACACCTTTTCCCCTTAAGAATGAGGCTTACGATAATTGTAAAGTTATCACCTACCTACTAAGAATGGCTCCTTTGCCAAAACAATCTCCTTATCGGGGGTGCAATTTCAACCAAACACATAATTATGTAATGCATCTATATGAGGGTACTCTTTTACCCTTGAGCTACTTACGAGAGTGTTATCAACCATCATTTCCCTTTTTGTCTCTCAATTCCAATGGTTGTCCCATACCAATCCACCCGTGAGAGTACCTGGTCTTGCAACCACAAATTTTATCAATAATACGATGTTCTAAATATAATTTAATCAAAGCATAAAATACAGTTAACCACATATCTTGACAACATTAAAAAATATTAGGCATTAGATATCCACACATCAATACATAATCAGATATCAAGAATAAGTTTTACCAAGAAGGGCCATTGCAAGATCAATATAATTTTATATTTTATTTTCACTATTAATTTATCGTCTTCTTAGTTAAATTCTAATTACTACATTTTACAGTGATATATGATAGCATCTATCTCAATCGAACACCCTTGGTCTATTATTGCTATTTAAACCAATCTAGCAAGCATTCCTTTCAATGGTTGTCCTTTTTACTAGTGGTTAAGTGTTGAAATCCTATATTTATTGGTTAGTGAATGTTAGTAGTAAGCATTGGTTCAAATTTAGAAATATATATATATATATATATATATATATATATATATATATATATATATATATATATATATATATAGAAAAGAAAGTTAAGTTTTTTAAAATGGTACACAGATACACAAATCTTAACTATGCATCACATAATGCTTAAATCATGAACAAACACCATACCTTCATTATATTACAATTTTTTTACATCTTTTTATGACTCTTTAGCAAGTTGCAATCATCATACATTCTAAGTTCAACATTTCTTTTTACAAGGGCGTAACCATCCAAAGCTAATATTTCTACAACTAACTAGTTGTTATACTAATTATTTACACAAAATGATTATTTTTCAATTGTTATCACTAACATTATTTTTGGCATTCATATAGGAGAATTTTGTCATATATATTTTAAAAAGCATATGTATTATCAATTCCTCAACTTATTGATTGTAATCATGACCATGGAGTATTAAAAGTGTTTGTACTATCATTTCAATATAATGGTCCATTATGTATCAATGAGTAAAATTGTCTTCCCTCTATCACATGTGTTGAACCAACTAATGCCTATACAATAAAGGTTATTTTACACTAAATAATACTTTTATTATTTCCTAGATGTATCATACCTCATATTGACTCTTTTAATACATTTTGTTTTCCTTAAATATACCTTAGACCATAGTAAGAAAACTCACAATTTGACAAAAAAATTGGCACTCCAATTGTGGGGAGTTTCTCAATAACTCATGAAAGCTTGGGAAACATTGAAGAAAATAATTTAATTCACAAATATATATATATATATATATATATATATATATATATATATATATATAAAACAAAAATTGGAGAGCCAAGAAGTTGATTTTCTATTATTTTCTCATAAAAATAATTCAATTACAATTCATGATCATGAACGATCATCAAAAAACAATAAAATACAACATACTAAACTTGAAGAAGTTTTAAGCTATTATTTGTTTCCTTTCCTCTCCCTTGAACTGGATGCTTGGACATGTGGTTGAAGTGAAGGCACCTTAGGCATATGATCATCATTATATAGTTGCTCCTTGTACTCGTATTTGATCATTAAATTCAACTCATTATTATTAGTTTTTGCTCCCATGTCTTCAACTGAAGAATCTATCTTTTTTCCAAGAAAAAAAAAGTATTAAGAGTCATAGACATGGCCATAGAGTCTATAGAAATATTATAGAAGAAATAAAATAGAGGGAAGAGACTCTAAAAATGTGTAAAAAAAGAGGAAAGAAGTTAGCTATTAAACCTTATGCCATAGAAATAAATATTTGAAAAGAATTGCTAAATCAACTTTGTTCTACAATCTTTGCAAGGCCTTTGAAAATTTTAAGTCATAAGCAATAGGAGGAAAAACTGCAAAAATTGAGCTCTCTCTATTTTTTGTCTTGGTTGTTGGTGCTAAATTTCAATCAAGTTTTTGTTAAGGAATCAACCAATTTTTCATGATTCTCTTAGCAATTTCTTGATGCGAATAAAAACCCTTCTATTTTCTTTCCAACCAAAAAAATTGTGATAGAAGCGAGTTACCGTGAGAACTCTATGGTTTTCCCTTTAGTGGGCACAATATTTCAAAGTTATTTTAAGTGCTTTCAGATTTGTTAAAGCTTTTCCTTTGTTTTATCTATTCTCTATTATTCCTAATGCCTTTGATGTCATGTTTAGGACTCTTAATGCTTTATTTTTTCCTTGGAAAATAGATGGGTTCTTCAGCTGAGGACATGGAAATCAAAGACAACAATAATGACCCAAATCAAATAGCCCCCACTCCAATTCGAATGAGGAACTATATAATAATAATCCAATGCTTGAGGAACCTCCATTTCAATTGTTGGAGAATTATTACATCATTAGTTAATACGTTTAAACTTAGTTGGGTGGTTAAAACCACTCACACAAGAACCATGTGAGATCTAGTACTTGATTGTAATTTCCACCAACTAAGAAATCACATGGGTAGTATAGTTGCTCGATATAGAGCAACTTAACTTGTATATAAGCATGCATTTTATCAACAAAGAATGGAAGCCATTTATAATAATTGGTATCATAGCAAGTTAAGAGCACTATCTAATAAGGTTGTCCTCCCACTTAATTTTGTTGTGGTGAGGAGCTTGAGGGATTGGACTCCATTCGATTATTTGGTAAGGGCTACCCTATACAAGTCGTGGGCCCCATTTCCCCCTAAAAAAGAAAGAAAATTATGTTTTTCCTAGCAATGTGATTAGAGCAAGCTTATGAGAGGAGGAGGAAGAGGTGTGCATCAAGTGGTTGGAAGGCTAGGAAGAATATTCATACTATACATATTCTTTGGTAGCCTATTGTGACGGGTGTTTGACAAAGACCAAAGGTTACCCTTGAAAGTGCTACAAATGTTTGTTACAAGAAAGAAAGTAGGGTACAACTTGTATATTCTAGTAGAGATGCCATATAATTTTGACAATGAGTATCCCATAAAAGAAATAAAAATGGTAAAAATAGCCACAAGAATAGGCTCGTGTGACCTTCAAAGCTTTAATAAAGAGTTGTTGATGCTCCTTCAACTTTGGTATTCATATCTTATCAATTTTATTGACCTATGCTTTGAAAAAGATGAACAAATTTTGGTATTTGAGTTCATCCCAAGAGGAAGCTTGTACGAAAGGCTACATATAATGGAAGAAGAGGTAATGGATCCCTCGCCATGGTTTGCTCATATAAATATCACATTTCATGTATATGGCTCTATAGTACCTACATGAGGAGGCAAGGCCCCTCATGGTGCACAATGATGTCAAATAATCCAATGATGCTAAATTGGTTGATTTTGGACTATCCAAGTTTGTGCTAAGGGATAACCAAGTGACAACCACGATTGTGAAAGGAACATATGACTATATAGATTCATAATATATTCAAATAAGCAAGTTATAAATGAAGAGAAATATGTAAAAATTTTATGTATTGCTTCTAGATCTCATTATTAGTCTCAAATCCATTCAAGACCTATTGGTTTTACCCGAATGGTGTGAGAGCTATCAACTAAGTGAAAGCATATTGAATATGGAGTTAGTTTCTAAAGACAAGATGGAGGAGAGGCTATGTAACTTGCCCCTATTGGACACAACAAGTGTTACAAAAGTTTTTAATATTCTATGAAAGGTTCTATCATCATTGAACATAGGTCCCCTTTGATGTTTGACGAGGCATGAGATGGAAATCACATATTTTAAAAGAGTGGACGTCAATCTTGTCTTGTCTATTTTATCCATGATAATAGTCGGGTTGGTGGAAGTGAAGAGAAAATATGAGATGGTACACGATGGCAAATAGATGAGCATGTTTTAGCTTTCATTCTAGTGCTTCATGTTTGTCATCGTTAACCCCTTTACTTTTGTTGGTTTACTAGAATTCTTTTGTAACCAATCATCGACTAAAATGAAATCCTTGTCGACATGCTTTACGTGGATCTCTCTGTCTCTGGGATATTTCCTTAGATTTATCCTTGTGAACATCATGAATACTGGAACTCATCATAATAAGAAAAATGGAGATTGACATGTTGGAATTATTCTCAACAAAAACTGCATGGAACTTTACTTCTTGGATGCACCAATTCCATTTATTATTGGTGTCGAAAATAAGATGAATGAAGTAAGGTCTAATGTTTTAAATATGATAAATGTGAATGTTTATAAAGACCAGGTAAAGAAGTGTGATCTTTTATTTTGTGTATTTGGAGTGCATGATCAATGCTATCTTACACTCCTCAAGTATTGTGAGAATTTTATATGAAGGGGGAGGAAACAATATTCTTTTTCTATTCACAAATTGATGTTGATCATATAATTATTATGAATAGTTGTGTATCCATATTCATAAATGTTCTTAAGAATGGTTGTGTTTATTCCCATTCACAAGATGATGTAAATCAATCTAACTGATTGATTGTGATTGGTTGTGTGTATCCCCAATCATAGGTGTTGTAAATGGTAGTGTGTATCCTTGTTTACAACTTTAATGTATAGATAGAGTGTGTGTCCATATCCAAATTTTCATGATTGGTTGTGTGTTTTCACAAGCAAAAGTGTTGTGAATTGTTGTGTGTGTCCTTGTTCATAACTTTTATGTATGGATAATATGTGTGTCCATATCCATTTATTCGTGATTGGTTGTGTATGTCCCCAATCATAAGTGTTGTGAATGATAGTGTGTCCCTATTCATAACTTTGATATTTGGATAGTGTGTGTCCCTATCCAGTTGGGTTGAAAAATCATGGATAGTTGAGTATGGTCTTATCCATAGTTAAGTGTTCAGTGAGTATTCCTACCCATGTTTGGATCATGATCTAATAAGAGGAGGAATGTTGGAGAATTATTACATCATTAGACAATAAGGTCAAAGTTGGTTCGGTGGTTAAAACCACTCATACAAGAACCATGTGAGATATAGTAGTTGGTTGTAATGTCCACCAACTAATAAATCACATGGACAGTATGGTTTCTCAAAGTAGAGCAACTTAACTTGTATATAAACATGCATTTGATCAACAAAGAATGAAAGCCATTTGTAACATCAACCATCAGTCCAAGCATCTAGTTCGAGGGAAAACAAGGTAAAGCAAACAACTGTTTAAAATTACTTAAAGTTTAATATGTTGTATTTTATCGGTTTTTTATGATCATTCATGATCATGAATTATAGTTGAACTCTTACTATGAAATTTAGTTAGAAGTAAACTTCTTAGCTCTGTATTTTTTGTTTTAAATATTTTTTGGGTGGATAAAATTATTCTTAAATGTTTTTCTGAGTTGACAATAAACTCTCAATAATTGGAGTGTTAAGTTTTTAATGAGTTGAAAGTTGTCTTTATATGCTTGTGCAAGGAATAAAATCTTAAAAATGAGTTGTTAAATCCCTCAAATCATCCTCCAAATTTGTTCTACAATTTTTACAAAGTCTCTAAATAGTATTCACAAACATTAGAAATATATATATATTTTTATTTTTTTACCATTAACATCAAATTTCAACTTACCCAAAAATCAATAGAAAATTTATAATTTTCTACAGAAAAACACTAAGCAAACCCTTAATTTCCCATTAACCGAAAAAACAATCCAAAAATTCTTGTTTTCTCATCAACCACATTTTGAAAAAAAAAAACGCAATCTAAAGATACTTTACTTTTTTTCTTCGCTACCTTAAAAAACAACTAAAATTAATATCACTGACAAATATTATTTTATTTTATATATGGATGACAGCAACAATATGAATTTAATGTATGTTACACATTAAATATAAAACTTGCTATAATACTTACTATTCCAATGCCCTCTTAACTTTACAAGGAAAGATATAAATGTCCTCTTAACAAAATCTTCCCTTACTCTAAATCATTTATGCATTTACTGGACCGCAGATGCTTAAAACTCACACCATGGCTATGTTAATTTTACGGCCGACATGAATTCTAACCATAAAGACATGCAGAATACGGAATGGAAGGTACAAAATACGGTGAGGAAAGGTGAGTTGGAAGGTACAAAATACGGTCAAGTGAAGTGACGTAACAAGCAGTAGGCAGTCTTAAATTCTTTTTTATAGAGGTGAGATGAGACGAGTTTTCTTCAGAAGTGAATTGTTGTAGCTCCTGAAGTGAATTATGTTGGATCACAGTGATCACTTTCTTATTTTCTTAGCATCAAATCCATCTATTAAACTCGAAATCAGAAAGACGGTCATGATTTGCTTATTAATGATGATCTGATGTTTGCGTTCATCATAAGAACCATTTCCTCCTCTAACTTTGTCAACTGCTGTATTTTTATTTATTATTATGTCTTTGAAAACTAGTGCAATTATTACGTTTAAGTCGGTGGCCGTCCTGCCATTTATTCAAAATCTGATTTGTAAGAAAATTGAAGAAGCCTACGTCTATCTTACGTAGTCTCTTATTACGTAAGATAGACGTAGGCTTCTTCAATTTTCTTACAAATCAGACTTCCAACGAAGAGACCTGCACGTACTATAGTTAGTGTTCCTATTTAAATTACCAAGAATTGGTTACATAATCAGTCTTCCAAGTTTTCCATGGAAGGGACGTAGAATTGGCCATTTATCTTGTATAATTGATATGATCTAAATGAAAAGTGACAGTGTAAAAATAAATAAAAACTTCAATAACATAAACATGTTGAATTTTTAAAATATATAGTTAGATCAAGTATTATTATATTGAATTTTGTTGTATTTCATCAATAATATCATGATTATACATCATGAATTAATTTTTTTTTTTTGAGGAGAACGTTTACAAATTACATCAACAAGGGTTTTTGAACACAAGACCACTTAAGAAACAACCACCATCTTATGCCTCGGCATTAAATTTATTTTTTTAACAAATTTATTGTACACATTTTATTGTGATTTGAACTTGGGTCTCCTAAAAGAGAGTCCAAAGCCTTTTACTGAATCTTTAGGCATTAAAAGACATTAAAAGACAAATTGCATGTAGTTTTACATATAGATTAGCTTGTTTATGCATCTCCCTTGAACCCTTGCTCAAAAGAAACTAAGCTTATTTTTTTTATATCCTAGGAATAGTGTGCATGCAAAGAAAGAATCATTTTAGGGATAACATTTGCTTGTCTGCATTCTTTTTCTCATCTATTATTTTACAATATTTTTAGTTAGTGTAGTTTTATTTCTTTTAAGACCAAACATAGGTGTCTTTTAAACCAAAACATCAAACCCTCCCATCCTAGACTTGGAATGAGTCCTTAAAGTACTCCCGATGAATCTTGAATACCCAAGCCCTAAACTTTGAGAGGCATAACCCACAGTTACCTCAAATTCTAATGGATCTGTCGAGAATTATCTGCATAGGTTTTCCTATCCACAAGCTTAAGCACTTCAATGTCCTAACTCATTGTGTTTTATGTAGGTGAATTTTATCATCTACATCCACTATGTGGTATATTTTAGACCATATAGTTCTTTTGCTAAAAGGTAGTGCAACAATAAGCATGCAACAATCTAGAAGAGAAGCAACAAAGGCTACTAAAGCAGATAAAGTAGGCCAAAATATTACAAAAATATGCAAAGTGTAGATAAGTGCGGGTGGATGAAAAGGCACCAGGAAGATGGCTATTAGATAATATTTTGGTGCTACGCCATGAAAACCTAACATCCAGCTAAGAAGAAAAAAAAGGTAGATCCAACTAAGTATGGAGAACTAGATGATCATTTAAGATGCTAATGTTAGCATTAAGACAACAAAAACCCAATATCTAGCATTCTTTAAAAGGAGTAGAAATAAAGATAAGACCTGACATCCAACACCCAACATCCAATGATCAAGTATTGAAAGTGAGAAAATAAAGCTAGTCATATAGAAAACAATGTCGATCTCAACAAGAAGACATAAAAAATTCAGCACAATGAATACCAATGCCTAACCAAAAAATATTCTAAGGTATGGAACCTAGGCAAAGGAAGGACTAACTAAGTAGCTCGATATTCATCACGTGAGACATCTAACATGGGAATTTTTAAAGGCACCTAGGAAATGCTAGATTTTTTAAGATGATGATGTCAACACTAAGGTCTTAAAAACTCGGAGTAAGTCAAAATATATAATGCCTAGCTAGGGTGATCAAAAGATCTCAATGGTTGAAGCCCTTCAAATCGCACACCTACCCCTGCTCGATTGGCTACGCATAACAAAAATGAGTGGACCGTCATTTTATGGTTGTAAGCCAATCTCAATATGAATTTTACATCATCCACACTAGCATAGTATGCCTAAAGCAATAAAGCATAATTGAGTTGAATGTGATAGCCACTCTTTGTGCTTGCCCTGAAATCTACAATATGCTCTAATAAAAATTACTCTTAGATAACCAAATACAATGTAAATATTTATATATACTAGAATGCAAGACATTCTAATGGTTGAATATTTAGCATTTACAATTGGTATGATTATATTTATTGAGGCTATACGCCTACACGACTGAGAATTGGATTGTTGTCTAGACTCCTGCTAACTTCTTGTGCAAAACATACATGTATGTCTAATTGAGTAGCTAAATATTTTCTATTAAAGCTAGGAACGAGTAATTCTACTACAGTTATTTTGTATTCTATATTTCTACCTAGATTTATTTTATAGTTTTGGAATGATTTAGCATCGCTCAGAGTGCTTAAAGATTAATTTTTTTAATGCACAAGAAAATTAGGTTGTTCTATTAGGTGGTTTAATTTAAATTTATTTTGTGAGACTCTCTACACCATGTCTCTTGATTTTTCTAAATTTGTACCACTTTTAGCTCATCTTTATAAATCTTTGCATTTTTTACTTTAGTTTGCAACCCCCATTTAGTTAGATTAGCTAGGCATAGAAACAAACCTTCTCCAAAGGTTGACTCAGATACCCCTGTTTCTAAGTCATCAAATATCTTGGTCATGATCATGAACGATAAAGGTTATCCCACACTAAATAATACGTTGATTACTTCCTAGATGTATCATACCTCATATTGACTCTTTTAATAAAATTTTGTTTTCCTTAAATATACCTTAGACCATAGTAAGAAAACTCACAACTTGACAAAAACTTGGCACTCCAATTTTGGAGAGTTTCTCAACAACTCGGGAAAGCTTGGGAAAGAACATAGAAGAACATAATTTAATTCACATATATATATATATATATATATATATATATATATATATATATATATATATATATATATATATATATAAACAAAAATTGGAGAGACAAGAAGTTGATTTTCTATTATTTTTTCATAAAAATAATTCAATTACAATTCATGATCATAAACGATCATCAAAAACCAATAAAATACAACATACTAAACTTGAAGAAATTTTAAACTATTATTTGTTTCCTTTCATCTCCCTTGAACTGGATGCTTGGACATGTGGTTGAAGTGAAGGCTCCTTAGGTATATGATCATCATTATATAGTTACTCCTTGTACTTGTATTTGATCATTAAATTCAACTCATTATTATTAGCTTTGGCTCCCATGTCTTCAACTAAAGAATCTATCTTTTTCCAAGAAAAAAATAAGTATTAAGAGTCATATACATGGCCTTAGAGGCTATATAAATATTGGAGAAGAAATAAAATAGAGGGAAGAGACTCTAAAAATGTGTAAAAAAAGAGGAAAGAATTTAGCTATTAAACCTTATGCCATAGAAATAAATATTTGAAAAGAGTTGCTAAATCAACTTTGTTCTACAATATTTGCAAGGCCTTTGAAAATTTTAAGTCATAAGCAATAGAAGGAAAAACTGCAAAAAATGAGTTCTCTCTATTTTTTGTCTTGGTTGTTGGTGCTAAATTTCAATCAAGTTTTTGTTAAGAAATCAACCAATTTTTCATGATTCTCTTAGCAATTTCTTGATGCGAATAAAAACCCCTCTATTTTCTTGCCAACCGAAAAAATTGTGATAGAAGCGAGTTACCGTGAGAACTCTATGGTTTTTCCTTTAGTGGGCACAATATTTCAAAGTTATTTTAAGCACTTTTCAGTTTTTTTAAAGCTTTTCCTTTGTTTTATCTATTCTATATTGTTCCTAAAGCCTTTGATGCCATGTTTAGGACTCTTAATGCTTTATTTTTTCCTTGGAAAATAGATGGGTTCTTCAGCTAAGGACATGGGAACCAAAGCCAACAACAATGGGCCAAATACAATAGCCCCCACTCCAAGTCTAATGAGGAACTATATAATAATAATCCAATGCTTGAGGAACCTCCATTTCAATTGTTGGAGAATTGTTACATCATTAGTTAATAAGTTTAAACTTACTTGGGTGGTTAAAACCACTCACACAAGAACCATGTGAGATATAGTACTTGATTGTAATGTCCACCAACTAAGAAATCACATGGATAGTATAGTTGCTCGATATAGAGTAACTTAACTTGTATATAAGCATACATTTGATCAACAAAGAATGGAAGCCATTTATAATAATTGGTATCATAGCAAGTTAAGAGCACTAACTGATGAGGTTTTCCTCCCACTTAATTTTGTTGTGGTAAAAATATTTGAGGAGCTCGAGGGGTTGAACTTCATCCGAGTATTGGGTAAGGGCTACCCTGTGCAAGCCATTGGCCCCATTTCCCCCTAAAAAAGAAAGAAAATTATGTGTTTCCTAGCAACGTGATTAGAGCAAGCTTGTGGGAGGAGGAGGAAGAGGTGTGCATCAAGTGGTTGGAAGGCTAGGAAGAAATATTCATACTATACATATTATTTGGTAGCCTGGTGTAACGGGTGTTTGACAAAGACCAAAGGTTACCCTTGAAAGTGCTACAAATATTTGTTACAAGAAAGAAAGTAGGGTACAACTTGTATATTCTAGTAGAGACGCCACATAATTTTGACAATGAGCACCCCATCAAAGAAATAAAAATGGTAAAAAGAGCCACAAGAATAGGCTCGTGTGACCTTCAAAGCTTTAAGAAAGAGTTTTCAATGCTCCTTCAACTTTGGTATTCATATCTTATCAATTTGATTGACCTATGCTTTGAAAAAGATGAAAAAATTTTGGTATTTGAGTTCATCGCAAGAGGAAGCTTGTACGAAAGGCTACATATAATGGAAGAAGAGGTAATGGATCCCTTGTCATGGTTTGCTCATATAAATATCACATTTCATGTATATGGCTCTATAGTACCTGCATGAGGAGGCAAGGCCCCTCATGGTGCACAATGATGTCAAAATGTCCAATGATGCTAAATTGGTTGATTTTGGACTATCCAAGTTTGGGCTAAGGGATAACCAAGTGACAACCACGATTGTGAAAGGAGCATATGACTATATATATTCATAATACATTCAAATAATCAAGTTATAAATGAAGAGAAATATATACAAATTTGATGTATTGCTTCTATATCTCATTATAAGTCTCAAATCCATTCAAGACCTATTGGTTTTACCCGATTGGTGTGAGAATTATTGGTTTTACCCGATTGGTGTGAGAGCTATCGACTAAGTCAAAGCATATTGAAGATGGAGTTGATTTCTAAAGACAAGATGGAAGAGAGGCTATGCAACTTGCCCCTATTGGACACAAAAAGTGTTATAAAAGTTTTTAATATTCTATGAAAGGTTCTATCATCATTGAACATAGGTTCCCCTTTGATGTTTGACGAGGCATGAGATGGGAATCACATATTTTCAAAGAGTGGACGTCGATCTTGTCTTGTCTATTTTATCCATGATAATAGTCGGGTTGGTGGAAGTGAAGAGAAAATATGAGATGGTACATGACGACAAATAGATGACCATGTTTTAGCTTTCATTCTAGTGCTTCATGTTTGGCATCGTTAACCCCTTTACTTTTTTTGGTTTGCTAGAATTCTTTTGTAACCAATCATCGACTAAAATGAAATCCTTGTCGACATGCTTTACGTGGATCTCTCTGTCTCTGGGATGCTTTACATGCTAGAATTCTTTTGTACTTAGTGTGATCTTTGATTTTGTGTATTTGGAGTGCATGATCAATGGTACCTTACACTCCTCAAGTATTGTTAGAAGTTTCACATTAAGGAGGGAAGAAACACTATTTTTTTCTATTCACAAATTGATGTTGATCACAGAATTATTATGAATAGTAGTGTATCCCTAATCGTAAATGTTCTTAAGAATGGTTGTGTTTGTCCCCATTCACAAGATGATGTAAATCAGTCTGATTGATTGATTGTGTGTATCCCCAATCATAGGTGTTGTAAATGGTAGTGTGTATCCTTGTTTACAACTTTAATATATAGGCAGAGTGTGTGTCCATATCCAGTTGTTCATGATTGGTTGTGTGTTTTCCCAATCAAAAGTATTGTGAATTGTTGTGTGTGTCCTTGTTCATAACTTTTATGTATGGATAATATGTGTATCCATATCCATTTGTTCGTGATTGGTTGTGTATGTCCCCAATCATAAGTGTTGGGAATGATAGTGTGTCCCTGTTCACAACTTTGATATTTGGATAGTGTGTGTGTCCCTATCCAGTTGGGTTGAAAAATCATGGATAGTTGAGTATGGCCTTATCCATAGTTAAGTATTCAGTGAGTATTCCTACCCATGTTTGGATCATGATCTAATAAGAGGAGGAATGTTGGAGAATTATTACATCATTAGATAATAAGGTCAAATTTGGTTCAATGGTTAAAACCATTCATACAAGAACCATGTGAGATATAGTAGTTGGTTGTAATATCCACCAACTAATAAATCACATGGATAGTATGGTTTCTCAATGTAGAGCAACTTAACTTGTATATAAACATGCATTTGATCAACAAAGAATGGAAGCCATTTGTAACATCAACCATCTGTCCAAGCATCTAGTTCGAGGGAAAATAAGGGAAACCAAACAATTGTTTAAAATTACTTAAAGTTTAATATGTTGTATTTTATTGGTTTTTTATAATCATTCATGATCATGAATTGTAGTTGAACTCTTTTTATGAAATTTAGTTAGAAGTAAACTTCTTAGCTCTGTATTTTTTGTTTTAAATATTTTTTGGGTGGATAAAATTATTCTTAAATGTTTTTCTTAGTTGACAAGAAACTCTCAATAATTAGAGTGTGCATTAAAAGATAAATTTTATATAGTTTTACATATAGATTAGCTTGTTTATGCATCTTCCTTGAATCCTAAAAAAAAAATAAGCTTATTTTTCTTAAATCCTAGGAATAGTGTGCATGCAAAGAAAAAATCATTTTAGGGATAGCATTTGCTTATCTCCATTCTTGTTCTCTTGTATTATTTTACAATATTTTTAGTTAGTGTAGTTTTATTTCTTTTAAGACCAAACATAGGTGTCCTTTAAATCAACACATCATACCCTCCCATCTAAACTTGGAGTGAGTCCTTAAAGTACTCATGGTGAATATTGAATCCCCAAGCCCTAAACTTTGAGAGGCATAACCCAAAATTACCTCAAATCTTAATGGATATGTCTAGAATTATCTGCGTAGGTTTTCCCCTCCACAAGCTTAAGCACTTCAATGTCCTAACTCATTGTGTTCTATGTAGGTGAATTTTATCATCTACATCCACTATGTGGTATAGTTTAGACCATATAGTTCTTTTGCTAAAATGCAGTGCAACAATAAGCACGCAACAATCTAGAAGAGAAACAAAAAAAGCTACTAAAGCAGATAAAGTAGGCCAAAAAATTGTAGAAAGATGCAAAGTGTAGATAAGTGTGGGTGGATGAAAAGGCACCAGGTAGATGGTTGTCAGATAATATTTTTGTGCTACGCCATGAAAACCTGACATCCAACCAAGAAGAGAAAAAGGTAGATCCAACTAATTATGGAGAACTAGATGACTATTTAAGATGCTAATATTAGCATTAAGACAACAAAAACCTAGCATCTAACATTCTTCAAAAGGAGTAGAAATAAAGTATGAGACTTGACATCCAACACCCAACATCCAATGATCAAGTATTGAAAGTGAGAAAACAAAGCTAGTTGGATGGAAAGCAAAGTTGATCTCAACAAGAAGGTATAAAATATTCAACACAATGAATACCAATGCCTAACCCAAAAATATTCTAAGGAATTGAACCTGGGCAAAGGAAGGACTAACTAAATAGCCTAGCATTCATCATCCGACATCCAACATGGAAATTTGCAAAGGCACCTAGGAAATACTAAATTTTTTAAGATAATGATGTCAACACTAAGGGTTTAAAAACTCGGTAAGCCAAGTAAAATATTAGATGCAAGATAATTCTAAATTATGGTGACCAGGAGATAACATCAAGACTTAGAGTAGTGTTACCCAATATTTGGCATCATGAATGAGTAGATATAATTACCATATTCTTCAAACAAAGATAGCATCAAGAGTAGAGAAGTCACCCAACATGATGAGAAAGTCAAAAGATGTAATGCCTAGCTAGGGTGATCACCCAATAGTAAGTCACATGTTCTTCATGTTGCCAAACTCTGCATAAGTAATCTAGAATCATCCATGTCAATAAGTATGCACATGTTGATAAATCATCAGGAATAATCATCGTCAAAAGATATCAATGGTTGAAGCCCTCCAAATTGCACACCTACCCTTGCTCAATTGGCTATGCATAACAAAAAGGAGTGGACCATAATTTGATGGTTGTAAGCCAACCTCAAGATAAAATTTATATCATCCACACTAGCATAGTATGCTTAAAGCAATTAAGCACAATTGAGTTGAATGTGATAGTCAATCTATGTGCCTAACTTGAAACCTACAATATGCTCTAACAAAAATCACTCTTAGATAACCAAATACAATGTAAATATCTATATATAATAGAATGCAAGACATTCTAATGGTTGACTCTTTATCATTTACAATTGGCATGATTATATTGATTGAGGCTATACACCTACTCGAATGAGAATTGGATTGTTTTCTAGACTCCTGCTAAATTCTTGTGCAAAATATGTATGTATGTCTAATTGAGTAGCTAAAGATTTTCTATTAAAGCTAGGAACGGGTAAATTTGCTACATTTATTTTTTATTCTATAATTCTACCTAGATTTGTTGTTATAATTTTGGAATGATTTAGCATTGCTCAGAGTGCTTAAATATTAATATTTTTAATGGATAAGAAAATTAGGTTGTTCTATTAGATGGTTTAATTTAAATTTAGTTTGTGAGACTCTCTACACCATGTCTCTTGATATTTCTAAATTTGTACCACTTTTAGCTCATCTTTTTATCCCTTTGCATTTTTACTTTAGTTTTCAACCCCCATTTAGTTAGATTAGCTAGGCATAGAAACAAACCTTCTCCAAAGGTTGACTTAGATACCCCTGTTTCTAAGTCATCAAATATCTTGGCCAAAGTCTTGAGGGTGCATCTTATTCACTTAGGTGGATTTAAAAACCAAGACTACACATGCTTGAAGTTTACTATCAACCTAGTAAGGGAGGACATTTGAGCATTAAGCTCACTTAAGGTATCCAATATAGCAATTTTTTCCTCCATATTGTGTGTTCTAGCTTCCATTGCTTGAGTTTAGGTCTTAGGTGGCATTTGCTAAAAATAGAAGTGTTATTTTTGGTATTTACTACTTTTAGTAAGGGTTTCAAAAAATGTATGGGTGTTATATACCAAAATGTTCAACTTGAAAAGGTGATTGAAATGGGCTAATACCAAAAAATAATGATTTTGGGGCCCTTGAAAAAGTGTATGGGTGTTATTTACCAAGACGATCGAAATGGGCTATACCAGAAAATGATGTATTTTTATTGTTTTGTACTCTTTTCTTACCATCCCAAGTAGAAGTGAGCTCTTTATCCCTATGTATTATGTATTTTCTATTCTACTAACAATAAAGCCAATGCAAGTATGAAACTACCATAACACTCAAATATACCCATAACACTCAAATATACTATAACAGTTATCTAGGTTGAGGTGTGTGTACTTACCATAACACTCAAATATACTATAACAGTGATTGATAATGCTTGGACCAATATATTAGGCCACTAACCAAGGAGGATTTAGTGTATAACCTTGGGTGCATTACCCAAATATTTGATCAATACATAAGGGTAATCTTCCTAAGTGCTATGCTCAGTGCACTTGTTGGAGAATATTACATTATTTGGTACATGCAAATATACCACCATGGTACCTTTATGGTACAAATGTAAATATATAACCGATTAGAGTTTGTATCTATAGATTAGATGAGTGATTTATATTTTCCATTTATTTAAGTGTCTATTTTCAAGATATGCAAAAGTATCATGTAAGAGTGTAATGTGCAGGACATGCAAAAGTGTCATGTAAGTAGGAGTGCAAGTGTGTATTGAGAGAATGTGCACATGTCATGTATGTAATTGTGCAAATATATGATGTGATAATGTGCACAAGTGTATTGTATTAGGAGTGCATGTAGGAGAGTAAGAGTCATGTAGAATTGTGCAAGTGTCATAGATTCAAGTAGTATATGTAAGAAGAGAGTGAAGACTCTAGTATACAAATGGTTAGATGAGAAGCCAAAGGTCAATAATAGGAAAGGTTGCATCTCCTTAATATGTGAGGAGTGCAATAGACAAGTATTGAAGAGTCACATTTCTATGTCTATATTATGGAGATAAAGCTCTATACAATGTAAGGAAAAATGGTCTATAGCGATCACCACATAACAAGCATTCATAATAAATCTTGTATATAGATTTTGAGCAATTTTATTTTAAGTTTTCTTCATGTTTGTACATGAATGATTTTGGCCATTTACATTCATATTTGATATTATAGTGAATGTTATTTTATTTATATTGACCAATATATATATATATATATATATATATATATATATATATATATATATATATAATGATTGCTCATATATAATTCTACTCTTATTATTGATATTTTGATATATTATATTGTGGCTTAATTATATTAGGACCTAAGATAGTTTGTGGTAGTTTGGCTTAAAATCCAACACTGGTAGCAAAGAAACCACTTCACTCTATCTATTTTTTATAGAGTTAAAATTCAAAGGCCACCATAATATTGGAGTCTATCCACTTTAAAAGCAATGAAGACTTAGACTCTATTTTTAAGGTTTGATTGAGTAGATATTGATGGGATAGATAAAAGTCACCCTGATTTGGATGCTAGGGTCTTTCCACTAGGTTCAAGAAAACTAGTGAAGACTAAGACTCAACCAAAATTGATTAAGGACGAACTCAAAAAAAAGTTGGACATGAGGGTACATTCAAAGTCACCCTGATAATAGTTAAATTATCTATGAAAGAGGAGAATCATTTTGTTCTTACATTTGACATAAGACATAAGAGATAGATTTCAGAGATTGAGAAGCATATAAGCTTCTAAAATAATTGAGAAGCATCAAAGCTTCCAAGGATAGAGAAGCATAAAATCTTCCAAGGATAGAGAAGCATATAAACTTTCTAAGTATAGATATTGAGAAGCAGTATAAGCTTCCATAGAGAAGAATAGTATAGAGAAGTATAGAGAATAAACCTCCATAGATAATGAAATATAGAGGTACATAAAGAGAAGTTGAAGTTTTGGTTAATCAAAAAATAAAAGCATCAAGATGACTATAGTATTTTAGTCTTAGACTTGAGGATATTTTAAAGGATTTCTAAGAGCATCTACTTGATGTGAAAGAAAGAAAGAAGAATATTTACAGTGCTATTAAGGGCACTATTATTCAAAGGTGACTAGTGAGAGTATTGTCCAGGAAAGCATTCATAATAGAAGAAAGAAATGTTATCAAAGAGCACTATTCAAAAGGTCAAATGAGTAACTAATTATAGTGCCATAAGCACTAGTAGTGTGCTATATAAAGATCCATAAGGATGAGTCAAACATCATCTAGGGAGGTATTTGAGCACTGTTTAAAATTTCTAACCATATAGGGAGCCATAAGGATGAGCCAAACACTATCCAAGGAGCCATTTGAGTGTTGTCCAAAAGCACTAATCATACAAAGATCTATAAGAAGACATTGACATTCATAATCAAGAGTATCTAGATTTGAGTGTGTCCATACTTGAGCACATTTAGACTCAAGCGCATCCAAACTCGAGCATATCTAAACTCGAGCATATCCAGACTTGAGCATATCCATACTTGAGCACATTTAGAGTGCTAGCTACCAAAGAAAGAAACATAAAGTATCATTTTGAGCATGTTGTAGAAACCATAGAGTTTCATACATTCCATTGAAAAGCATAGAGCACCATCCCAAGCGTGTTGTAGAAACCTAAGAGTGTAGAGCACCATTCCAAACTTGTTGTAGAAATCTAAAAAGTTGCATAGAACACATATTGCAAACCTAACCTGAGCACAATAGTCAAAATTTGGTAGGTAGATGTGAGCATTGAATATGGAGTGATTATTGTTGCAAGTAATGTTTGTACGTTACGATTTAGAAGATATTAAAGACGTTTCATTTTTTGAGTGTGTTGAAGAAGGAAATGTATGACTTATGAATTTTTATATTGGAGGGAAATTAAATAGAGTTGAATTCAAATTTTATAGAAGTTAATGGAATGAATTATAAGGTTTTTCTACCTTGGAATTTAATTTTACAATTTTATTTATTTTGAAAGTTGATTTTTGAAAGATATCAATTTATTTAAATTTTTGGAGTGATAAGGATTTCTACTAGGATTTGAGTCTTTTGAATTTGAAATTGGCTTTTTAAATTTTGAAGAGTTAGAATTTAAGATTTAAGTTTTTAAGTTTTGAAGATTTGAAGATTTGGTTCTTTGAGGAGTTAAAAGGTTTAAATATTTGAGTTTTTAAGTTTTTGAAATTTTTGAAATCGGAAAAAATTTAGTTTGAAGCTATTTGAATTTATTTGAAGTTTTTGAAAATATTTGATTTTTTTGCAAATTTAATTTAGTAGGGAGTTTAAAGGATTACTACATAAAAGGTTTAAAATTTAAAATTTGTAAATTTATTATTTGAGTGTGTATTTGAAGTTTTTGAAATTGTATGGAGATATAGGGATTAATATTCAAATAAATCAATAAATTTTAAATTGAATAAATGGCAAAGAAAAATAGGAGTTTCACATCATAGGAGAAATATTAAAGAACCATATTTCATGAAAGGAAGATTTCAAAATCAAAAGTTGTATCAAAAATAATCTTTTGAGTTCAAAGAGCAAAAGTCTTTCAAAATTATTATCAAAGATGTGAAATAAGGTCACTTGAATATCATCAAAAAAATGCAAAGAGAAAAAATGTTTAGTATATATATTTATGTGCTAGTCATCATATGATTGGAGATTTACGTTGGTTTGAATCATTGGAAATTAAGAATAATACTTCACTAAAAATTATAGATGATATCTCTATACCTATTGATATAAGTAGTATAATGTATATAGCATTACTTTAACTTGAACTTCATAAAGATGAAAATAAAAATAAAAAAGACTTTATTGAAACTCTAAAAAGGAAAATAGAGATCAATCATGATACAATTGAATCAAGTGAATCATATCAAAAAGTAGTGTTTCATTCTGCATATAATATTGACATTCCATGCTCATCAAATTTAGGAAATTATTATGATTTTCTAAGTGAATATTCAGAGTTTATGGGGCAACATCAACATTGTAGGAAAGCAAAAACAAATGAAGCATATGATACAAAGGTCGAAGATGAAGAAGAAATCATGCACAATAGAGATATAGATCTACATATACTAGAGCACAAAGACAAAGAACAGACTCAAGTAGTTCATGAAGAAGAAACAAACACTGAAGAACCAAATAATGAAGATGAAGGAGAATTTAGAGTAGAACTCAAAATATAAGCTGAATATGGATCTCAAGCAGAAAATCATACTCAATGCAAAGTTACATGATTGAAGATTGAAGATGAAGATGAAGATTGAAGACTAAAGTCTTCAATAACTAAATAATGTAATACAAGGGGTGTTGGAGAATATTACATTATTTGGTATATGCAAATGTATCCCCATGGTACCTTTATGGTACAAATGTAAATATGTAATAGATTAGGGTTTGTATATATAGTTTAGATGAGTGGTTTATATTTCCCCTTTATGTAAGTGCCTATGTGCAGGATATGCACAAGTGTCATGTAAGCAAATGTATATTGAAAGAATGTGCATGTGTCATGTATGTAAGTGTACAAATATGTAATGTGAGGATGTGCACAAGTATCTTGTATTAGGAGTACATGTAGGAGAGTAATAGTTATGTAGAAGTGTGCAAGTGTCATAGAGTCAAGTTGTGCATGTAAGAAGAGAGTGAATACTCTAGTATACAAGTGGCAATATGAGAAGCCAAAGGTCAAGAATAGGAAAGGTTGCATCTCCCGAATATGTGAGGAGTGCAATAGACAAGTATTGAAGAGCCACATTTCTATATCTATATTATGGATACAAAGCTCCATACAATGTAAGGGAAAATAGTCTATAGCAATCACCACATAACAAGCATTCATAATAAAGCTTTTATAGAGATTTTGAGTGATTTTATTGTAAGTTTTTTTTTTGGTCGGTAAAGAAAATTTGCATTAATATAAGGGTTTTGGAAGGGACCCCAAAACCTTAATACATCCAAAGTGAAACTTAATTACATCAAGCTTAATAGCCAACACTGAAAAATCTATCAAAAATGGTGAGAAACCCAAAAGATAAAAATCGAAGGACCTACAGTACAGAAGGGATGATCCCATCCTAGGGGTCAACCCCATCCTAAAGAGGGACCCCATATTTGGGGTCAAGCTATAAATTTTCATCAGGGGTGGTGCGGGTCTCCTATGCATCCTTGAAGATAGTATTGAGTTGTGCATGGGTGACACCAAGGTCATTCGCCACTGTTGGAGGACGGTCCAATGGGGCTTAACAGTTTCAACAATCATAGAGAGGATGGTTGTAGAGCTAGCTAGGTGTCTGAGAACCATATTACAAAGGGTATCTTGATCACCGGTAACGTTCATCAGTAACAAAGCACCAATGTCATCGGTCTTCATCTCAACCCAAGCAGGAGTTTTAGCCACATTATTTATTATAGCTGAAGAAGAGTTAGCTTTTTTGCCTAGCTTGTTGGTTTTAGTAGAGGAATTCGAGTTGAATTTGAGCTTTTTAATCCATAGAGAGACACGCATGTGGGGAGGGCTAGGATTTTGGAAAATTCTAGACGAAGACCACTTTGTCGCATGCGGATTATGCTCAAAAAATTTTGAGGCCTTATTTTTGATCAAAGGAGCAGTAGGGGAGGGGAAATTAGGGTTTGAGTCATCGTTGGGAACCTCTTGGATGTGGGTTTCACTATTGGAGCTACTAGTGGACTTGGAAGGTATGGGGTAGGTGGAGGTACAGGAGGGGGGAGACGAAGGAGCAGACAGTAGGGATCTGGGTGGGGTGGGTTGAGAGGAATTAGGGGCAGACTGAGAGGAGCCAAGGGAAGATTGAAAAGGGCCATGGGAGATAGGTTGGGAGGGACTGAGGGTGGTAAGAGGAAAAAATGGGGCAAGGGATATGGAGGGGGCAAGGGGGGATGGGGGGCGGTGGCGATAAAATCTCTTTTGGAAAAAACATCGAGGGCATGCTTGTAGAGGATGTAATGTAGGCCTTGGTGGATAGTATAGTGGGCTTTCCCAGTGTGGACATTTGTGATGAACAGTTTAATGGATCTAAAAAGGTAATCAGGGATGTTGATTTTTTTGTTACCTCTAAAATAATTCAAGAAAGCAATATGGAAGCTTCACAAAGTGTAGAAACAGTGAAAATTTGAAGTATGGGAATCATTACGCGGTCCCAAGGGCTAGGGAGCTTGGTTCTTTCAACACCCCCGTTAGTGGTGATGATATAATTACCTTTGTCCAGGAATAATTCAAGCTCTGATGCCATCGAATATTTGTCTCTGTGAATCCTCCTCCCATTCGTAGGTAGGTTGATCACCTCCACCAATAGTTGCACATCAATGGTAAACTCAAGGCCATGAATGGAGACATGACCATCCTCCCAGGTATTGATGATGGTGTTGGTAATGTCCTCCTCATTATCGATGAATTTTCTCTAGAAAGGAAGACAAATGTGGAGGATATCCTTGACCACAAGATCGAGGTTCAGGACCAACAGTTAGAGAATTACCATTGGAAGAATTCCACATAATATTTTGGACTTCAGATGCACAAGATGAGGGTGATGATGATTGAAATGAAAAATGTTTAGACACAAGCTCAAATTAACACTCCAACCAACATGCATGCCAAAGAGGTCGGGAGTCATGGTGCATTGGAGTGATGCTGGGTGCGAAGGATGGTAATTCATGGGATGCATACCCATAAATGACGCCCAAGAACTGCGCGGGGGAGGAACGATGGTGAAGTTGTGGTTTTCATCGACATGGTGTATAATCATGGTATAGGAAGTTGTAACATATGGGTTGATATATCTGTAGTGATTTTTGAAGGTGGCGTAGATATGGATGATATTGGAATCATGCTCACTATTATAAAATCACATGTGAAAAGGTACGGTTTTAAAGTTTACATGGTGCTGATTGGACAGGGCCCAAGGATTAAGTTCATGAGGACTAATTCATGTGATCAAGGTGATACAGGGCATCATGGATCTGGAACCTAGGATGAGACAGACATTGGGATTCGACACAAGCAACAGAAAGGGATGATGATGGATGATCAATGAAGATCGATGTGGGTAGGGGTAGGGGTGGACAGGGTACACGTAGATCAAAAAGGTGAAGGGGGTGGAGAGGTTACTAAGGGTGAACCATTATGGGTGAAACATGGGTAGAGAACGTAGTAACATGTGGGTGATAACATCGGCCAAAGGGACTGACACTCGAGATGAGGTCTAGGGATTAGGGATGACCAAGGTAGTCCTGAGATACAATTTCAAGTAGATATGTAGGAAAATTATTAAACCATACATTAAGGGACCTCTGAGAGTGGCCCATATTGGCCAGTGAATCTGTATCTCCATTGACTTATCTAAACACATGTTGCACAATAGTCTCAGGATGACTGAGGGGGAGTTGTATGAATTTAGAGATGATGTTCCTTACCCTCCAACTAGGGTTCTTATTGGTTTTGGAATAGTTGATAATGTTTAGCGAGTCTCCTTCAACCACTAACTTGCATTGAAGATCACTTGTGATTAATAATCCCTAGTAGAGAGCTTTGGCTTTCGCAACATGGTTGGTGAGGATGCCAAGATTCTCAGCATAGGCAAGGATTATGTCTCCTTCATGGTTTCTGATGATTTCTCCTCCACCATTTGGCCCAGGATTACCTCTAGAGAAACCATCAAATTTCAACTTAAGCCAACCTACCGAGGGTGGGTTCCATTTTGAGTTAGATCTAGAGTTGGGGTGCACGGGCAAGATGATGGGGTCTATGGATAGGTGGAAAAAGTAGGCAACAAAAGCTTCAATCCTAGGGCTTGGAGGTCTAGAGCATAGGAATAATGAAGCATTTTTAGTGGTAAATTTGAGGATCCTATTGGAAATCAAGGAGGGATCCCTAGGGGAATTCGAGAAAGCACGATTGTTATGCTCAAGCCAAATTTACCATAAAAAATGATGGAGGTACATTGACCATAGGGATTTGACTTTGGGGTTCTTGAAGGGGTTGGGCCATTGGTTAAAAAGGTCAATCAGAGTGTGGAGTGGGTCCAAGCAATGTTGAAGATGGTAAATATTGAGCTCATGAACGAGTTAGTGAAAGAACACTCAAGAAAGAGGTGACTTACTTATTCCCACTCAAACATACGAAGATAGCAACAGTTGGGAAGTTAGAGCTCACGGTTTATAAGTTTGTCCAAATTTAGGATTTTATTTCGAACTAACCAAGAGAAGAACCAAATTTTGGGAAAGATGTTCTTAATCCAAATGGCCTTAACAAGGATGTTGTAATCGATGGGTTGATCAATCAAGAGGTAGGTAGATTTGATCATGAATTCACCATTATCACATTCTTTCCAAATGGGAGTATCGGGGATAACACCAGGGATGGGAATTATGAAGGAGTGAAGAATGGAGGTTAGGGTGGAGGTGGAATTATGGATTTTGGGAGGTAGGGATGAGGTGGGGATGGATTTCCAGGAGGGTATTCCTAAGGGAAAAGTTATGAAGTTGGCAAACTTGCACTCGAAGAGGGTGTCAGTGAAAGGTTTAAGAGGGGTAAGGGTGGGGTCAGTAATGAGGGGTTGATCATGGATCTAGGGATTAAGCCAAAATTCAATGGTTTTTCCATTGGATAAATGCCATTTTGTGCCTTTAGAGATGATGTCTTTAGTTTTTGTAATTGAGTTCCAGAAGGTGGAGCCACCAAGGGGGTCATCCTCCATGAGATTAAAATACTACATGTATTTTCTTTTGACAATAGAGACCCATTCCAAGTGTGCATTGGTCACTATTTTCCATGTCTGTTTAGTGATGATGGAAAGGTTCATCTTGCTAATTCTTCTCAGGCTGATCCCCTGTTGAGATTTGGGCCTGCATAGTCTGTCCCAAGCAATAAGGTGAAATTTTTTTTTTTCGGCCCTATCTGAAGAAACATTTTTTGAATCTATTCAATATTAGAACATATCAATGATGGAATTTTAAAGATGAATAGGAAGTAGACTGAGATACTTTAAAGACACACATTGACTAGGGTGGCTTTAGCGACTTGGATAAGGAGGGCCCCTTTCCATCTTGTAAGATTTTTGAGGAGCCTGTTAACCACATTGTTCCACATGCTATCAAAAGGACTGCTAATAAAGAGAGGAAGGTCGAGGTAATATGTGGGTAGATTACCAATGGGACATTGGAGGACTTGAGCAATCCAATGTTGGTGGGTGGAGGGCATGTTAATGAAGAATATTTTACTTTTGGTGTAGTTAACTTGTTGGCCCACTACATCCTCATAAAGGTTGAGAATGGATTTGATGATTTTAGCTTCTACCAAAGCCAAGGTAGCTAAAATAGTGTCATCAAAAAATTGTTGGTGGGTGATTGGTTTAAGTTGGAAATCAGGTTTGATACCAGATATGGCCATATTAGAAAGCACAACTTTAAGAGTTCTTCCTAGGGCCTCAGCTAAAATTATGAATAGGCATGGTGATAGGGGGTCCCCCTGTCTAATCCCTCTATTGCTTTTGAAGTATCTTACTACAAACCCATTTATGATGACTGAAAACCAGGCTGAGGTTATACATGCTTTGATTAGATAAACCCACTATGTATGGAACCCAAACTTGAGTAGAACCGCAAGGCCTTATTCATATCGAGCTTGAGGAGGAATCCAACTTTCTTGCTCTTGGAGATGGAATGAATCACCTCATGAATTGTGATGACACCATCCGTGAAATTCCTCCCTTGGATAGTGCTTCCTTGGTAGGGGTCAATGATGAGGAGGACTTCCCATATTATAGTAGACATAACTTTGGTCAAAATTTTGTAAAGAATATTGCATAGGTTGATGGGTCGGAGCTCGTAAAGGGATCTACACTGTGCTTTATTGGGGATAAGTGCCAATAAGGTTGAATTGATGTCTCTATGAATGTTCCTAGAAGTCCCATGAGACACGGTCAAAGGCCCATGAGACACGGTCAAAGGCCTTATTCATATCAAGCTTGAGGAGGAATCTGAATTTCTTGCTCTTAGAGATGGAATGAATCATCTCATGAATTGTGATGATGTCATTCGTGATATTTCTCCATCAGATAGTGCTTTCTTGGTAGGGGTCAATGATGAGGGGGAGGACTTACCACATTCTAGTAGATATAGCTTTGGTCAAATTTTTGTATAGAATATTACATAGGTTGATGGGCCAGAGCTCGAAAAGGGATCTACACTGTGCTTTATTGGGGATAAGGGCCAAGAAGGTTGAATTGATATCTTTGGGAATGTTCCTAGAATTTTGGATGAAGCAGATGGTGGAGTAGATGTCAGTCCTAATAATTTTCTAGAAGGTTTGAAAAAATCAAGTGGAAAACCCATTGATACCCAAAGCTTTATCAGGCGACATGGAGAATAGGGCTTATTTGATTTCATCATCCGAGAAAGGATGTAAAAGGTGTTGGTTGAACTCTTGAGAAATACAATTGGGGATGTGGTGGATGAGAGTTTGGTGGGCGTAGTCAGAGCTAGGGGGAACTTCTTCAAGGAAGGATTAGAAGTGGTTGACTGCCTCGAGCCTGATTTCATGGATGTTGTAGGTGGAGGAACCATCCCATTTGAGAAATTCCTTGATCCTATTGGAGCTACTATGCCTGAGCATGGATGCATGGAAAGAGTTTGTGTTGGAATCACATCCTGTATTTTTGGGGTTCACCTTTATAAAACTCACCGTTTAGAAAATATGTCAATAGTGGTCTCCCCACCTTTCATAAAACCTCACTGCTATAGGACAACTTGACCACGATATTGGGATTATCCTGTTAAGTTTTTACAAAAAAAGGGATACCTTTTACCTAACCTTACATAATTTTATCTATGTAGGTTTACTTTGGTGTAATACTTTAGTTCTTAGTTACCACACCTCCATAGTTGAGAATAAGCATAGACACCCAATCCTCACCATTCAAGGTGCCATCACTATATCATCTTGTGAATGATTCTTAGACCTCACCACTAGGAATAAGTCCAAGCTTCACCGCTTAGAACATCCCAAAAGCCTCATATCTTTGGGGTACACCTAAGCCTCATAGGTTAAGGTGTATCATTCACATTCACCTGGGTATTACCTTAGTACAACTCCTCCTAGGACTTGGGTTTCATCATGACTCAAGGGTTTCCCATATGGTTCTAGTTTTATACCCTCCAAGAAAACCCTTCCAATACTTATGAAACATAATATTTTTTTATACATCTCTCTCAAAAGGGAAATAAAGCAATAAATTAAGGCTTTCTAATTCATTACCAGTTAATTGAGAAGCAAGTAATCTACTTATCATATTCTTTACCTTATCATTAAAAACAAAGGATATTTACTCCCTCATATTGCGTTTGAGCAAGTTAACCACAGTTCTAATATTAGGATCTACTCCCAATGTAAACTTATGCACTTTTAATTGTTCATTTACCTCATACATAGGAACATATGTTAAGAGTTTCACAAATATTTGGTAATATAGCTTCACAAGCATTGTACCCTATTGGAGTGTAGAGAAATCCTCAAACTTCTCTATATAAAATTGATCTGATAAGAATATTTTCTTAAATGCTCTAATAAATTTATCCCATTGGAGATTCACTGCTTGGATATTTTTGCCAGTCTTGAATGTGTTCCACAATTTCAAAGTTATCCTGTAGATGAAGGGTAGCCTAAACTGTTTGGTTTTTGAAGAATAATTATTCATGGAAAAATATGTTTCCAGTTCATTCAACCAAGATTCTACTGAATCACCTCCTTCTCTACCATTGAAATTTGGTACCTTATCAATTTGAGCTTTGCTTCCATCGTTCTCTCTAGCAGGATTCTCTTGATGTCTTCCCTCAAAATTCTTATTATTGGATTCTTGATTAATAAGTATTTCCAATAATTTTCTTTGTTGCTCCATATGGTTTTGTAGCAATGAAACTATGGTTGTAAGTCTTTCCACATCATTTTTGGAATTTGAAAAACTTCTAGTTGAGACTCTATTGAGTGGTAATTTTTCCCAATTGCAAAACCACACTCATAGTTAGGATTTTGATTAGAAAATCCTCTATTGCAAAGAAATAGAAATTTCTCCAAGGTTCCTTTTACGTAATGTGTGCATGCATGCTTGTGAAGATGTATTAAATAAGTGCTAGGAATACCTTAGTGATTTGCAAGTAACTATTAACAAGGGGTCTGTGTTCGAATTACTTTATTGTGCTATGCTATTTATTGTTCATGAAACTTAAAAGAAAAGAAAATGTGATTGGCCCTCATATGACCATGATGTAAAGTGAATTAATTCCTTTTATCTTGAAGTGTTTTAGGTAAATTTTATCTTATTTTGATTAAGCAGATTTTAAACAAGTTTTATATTGCATTATTAAACCTTGCTTTGAGCATAAAATAGAAGACTAAAATCTATCTTTGGAAATGCAAAGTTTGAATGATGATTGGATTCATTTTAGCTTGCTTTGTGAATGAAAAGAAAATAAATTTGCATGACTAACTTTGAAATGTAATGGCCTATAGAATGCCATATAAATTACCCCTCTTTAATGAAATCATAATTTTCATAAAGATAAGTTAATTTATTGCTTTAAATACAATAGCCTTAGAAATGCTATATAAATTACCCCTCTTTAATGAAATTGTAATTTTCATAAAGGGAAGTTAATTTATCACTTGGAAAACAAAAGTGCAAAGCTTGGAATTTAATCTTCCTTTAAAATGTGAAAACATGTAAAATTTGAAATTACAAAATTCCTTTAAAAACAACTTTAAATAATTTTTTAAATTTCGAATTAGCTTCAAAATGAATTTGAAATGGCCTAAAATGAAACATTAAGGCTTATTCTTGGAATCCGTACATCTATTTTTTAGGGTTTTAATTATTTTAATATTTTTTTGTTTTATCTGCAAAAGTCAAAAAAATGAAAAAATGCAGGGTTAGAAAAAAATAAAAATATAGAAATCTGGAACATGGACCAGAATGTTGAAAATGTTAGAAAACAAACTACTATTAGTATAATGCTACCCTATCCTGCAAAACCAAATATGTGAGAATTTTTTAATGTAACCTAATCTAATCGGAGCTGCATTCGCATGGTCTGAACTAAACTAGGTGCAATCTTCTACAAAAATGAACCAAAATCCATATTTCTAAACCTTCAATAGTGCAACCATTAAAATGCATTAAATGATGTATATAAGCCTAAAAAATGGAAGGAAAAGATAGACATTAACGCAAAATATTCAGACAAATATCTCCTCCGATCTTGCTTACAAGGTGCAAGTTTCTGGAGTATTTTGCACTAAAAACAGAAAAATACAGTCCTTGTTATAGCAGATTTCCAATTTCGTATTTTTCCAAACCCCTGCAAATCAATTTCAAATGGATATTTACAAACTTTCCAAAACCAAATTTTCATTTTCCCCCTCTTGGTCTTCCATTGATTTGGTTTCGTAATGCTGCATGAACATCCGCTCGCATTCCATTTTCCTTCTTTGAGAGCGAACCACAAAATTTTGATAATGTTTTACCTCATGATTGAAAGTCTTTGTTCATTTTCTCTTCTGTGGCATTCATTATTTCTATTGCCCCTTGTGTATTAATGCACATTTTTTGTTTTATTTACCCTCCAAATAATATGATGCAACTCCCATAATATTTCTTTTATTCCTTATAACACCATTTGAATTTTTATTTAAATTCCTTTCATGCTTGCTCATTTATTTGGTGTCACAATAATTACCTCATTTCATTAACAAACCCCCTTTGTAATGTTCATTTCTATTTTTTATATGATTGCACACCTAACCTTATAATGTGCGACCTCCTAGTGCCAATTGGCACCACTGTTATGGCTCATATGTAGACCTTTGCTGACCATGTTCATATTTCGAGTGAATTTGAATAGTACTGTATGTGTATATATATTCCTTTGAATATACACCCTTTATCCTCGTTGACGAGCCAACGATACCTATAGTAAAATTGTCCTCTCTAACCGCAGATGGGTTTGGTCTAAAGTATCACTTTGTGAGTTATTCATCATTCACATACTCCTTCCATATCAGTTTCTTCTATCAAACTATTATCCTCATCAATCTCGATTATTTGTTGTGCACTATGTGCTATCCTAGCGATTACATCCACCACTGTATATTATCATATTATCCCTGACTGATCATTGTTATTGGTTGCTCAGCCTACATAGGTGCCACGGTGTATCCCTATGCGATTCCAGCCTAGCCTTACAATGAATGCCTTCACATAGCCTATCCAATCCATCATTGCTCTAAAATGGTGCTCATTTGTGATAAACATCCATATTCCACCTGATGACTCCAATAGTCATGAACGAATAGAAACCTAGCAATATCTATAACCATGACTGCATCACGTGGATAGACTTGCATGTCCTGTGTCTTAGAAAATTTTGGGACACCTAATTATCCAACCCTATATAGCAATAAACCTGAGAGGACCAACTTGATTTTTGATGTTCATCACTCGTCGAATGATTCTCCAAATTTTGATTCTAATGTGGGAATGCTATCCTTCTACTTGATGCTTCTCTCCATATTTGGATCTATTGTTATCTTTGACCATTATCTGTTAAAACTCTGGTTTAATATCTAGGAAGATAGGGAGGGATGTATTATCCATGTTAAACATCAACCATGAACCATACAACATTGAATATTTATAGTAATACCTTTGGCTTTCTGTTATGGAATGCTACCAAACTCATATGCCGCTATGCAAGGATCATCCACCATTGTTCAAAATGGTATCCTCCATGGTATACATCCTAATTATGGAATGTCTTCTACACAATATGTCGTGTCACACATACTGCCAGCATCATGATTGCGGATACCCTATCCATCTGTATGTATTTTGAACTCCACGACCTCTATCCCAATCGTCCTTCGGTCCATATCACTACTTCATGCCACCATCATCATTTTCCACCATGTGGGTATGTGTCTTCATTATGTGAACCCACATCATAGCTTTCTATGTGTTACCTTCACAATTTGTGCCACATATTACAATTCATCAACATCCACATCCAAGTTATTGGCTTCGATGTTTAGGCCTGCATCCAACGACATGAGTCTACATCGTCATGTAGCACATATCCATGCAACTTCAAACTATCTGCCATGTACTCCAAGCCAGCAATACCAGCTATCATGTTGGTCCATCCACGTCACATCCAATCTATATCCACTATCTGATCATCACCAGGCCACATTGATTGTCTTGGTCCATCCTTATTTGCAACCTTGACTGACTATCCATGCCCACATCAACCAAGACCCTATCGTCGTTGGTCCTCACCACCGCATCGCTATCCACAATATTTGATACTTTACCCAAATTTTAGGAACCATTTTTTTGACTTTCGAAGATCATGCCATGCATCGAAAATCATGGCAAGACCTTTTATCAGCTTTCATAAAACCAAAACTTACAAATTAAACATGCTCAAAATCATAAAATCACAATGAAAAAAAACTTAAACGTTTCAACATAATTGAATCTTGATAAAGACAAATAAACTTATCAACATAATTAAATATCACTATAATATATATATTATTTATATTTTATTTTATTTATTTATTTAATTTTAAATGTATGAACTAGTTAAATTCAAACATTAAAATTAACCAAAACAATACAAATGCAACTTAGACTAAAAACTTTAAAGGAAACCAAAACTACCAAAATTCAAAATTTTGAAGTGGGTCCCCAAATTTGGGGCTAGTTGTGCAATGGCCACAACAAATGGTGACTCTGCTGGGAAATGCTCTCGAGTATTTCGAATGAAGAACCCAGTTCTGAAAATAAACAAACCAAATATCATGAAAATATACATCGTCTAGAAATATCCAAAGAAGATGGGGGTAGACCACTTCAAATGAACACAATTGAATCCTTTTATCTAGCTTAATGTGTGTGTAAGTGATTTAATTTTGCATGCTTGAAAACCATCTGAACCCCATCACCTGATTAGCATTTAGGCTATAGAAATACTAATTAAAATGCATTTCTTTAGACAAAGGCCTACTGCCAGTTAGTTGTATATAGCCTTGGTAGAGTTTTCCAACTACCCTTGTGTTTAATTGATATTTTTGTAATGCCTCTATTTTTTTTTAAACAAGCTTTATCTAGATAGATCCCTACTACCAATCAGTTGTCTATAGCCTCGATAGAGTTTTTTAAACCTAGTGACTAATTTTAGCATGTTTTCCTTTGCTTACCTTTTTTTTAATGGCTTTGCAAAAGTTTATACACCACATGGGTTAGAAAATATTTGAAATGGAGTGCGTTGGATTTTTGCCTTAATTTGCATACCAGAATGATTTCATCCTTCAAGATTTCAAAGCATGCCCCTTAATATGATGTGTTCATGTGTAGTTTTAGCAACATGATTCAGTACTCCAAAATTCACTATCTTAGTCCCAAAATCTATGAGTGGTTACTAGATAAATTTATCTCCTTTTCCTTGATCCACATGATAGGCAATTCATCCTTCATGACAAAGGAACACAAAAATTATCAAGAGGCCATAAATTAGTAGCTACCAAAAAACATCACCTCAAACAGAGGGACCAACCCCAAACACAAAATTCGAAAACCAAAACCTAACCTAATGAAAACTGATAAGAAAACAAACAACAAAACTTGCCAAACCAAAAATTAAGGATAAAACACAAAAATAGAAAACTAAAACATGAAAACCAAAATTATATACAATAATATACAATATGGTACAAGATGATGCAAAAATTTAGGCTATCATTTCCCTGGATCCCAAACACGATTAGCACACTTTAAAAAAAAAAAAAAAAAAAAAAATATATATATATATATATATATATATATATATATATATATATATATATATATATATATCATGATATGCATGCCAAGCCTTATAGGAATCTAGCCAAAACAAGATTAGGTCAAACAATACAACAATTCTCATTTTGCCTCTCTCTCCCCACCAATTTGATTCCAAGATATTAGTAATTTCATGCTGAAATTTTGATTCATCAAATTTGTAAGAAAATGCATGGTTTTCAATTATCTTTTGTTTATTTAGTGAGGTGTAGATTTCAAAACCTGATTCATCATTTTGACTTGAGTTTTCACTTTCACCAATGGATATGAGTTCTTTCAAATAAGAAGCTATTTCTAAAAAAATTGAAGCCAAGTCATTAACTACATCTTTAGACCAATCATGCTTATGCAACAATTTTTAAGCATCTAGGATATCTATTAAATGAGGATCATTATAGGTTTTTATCATAGATTCCATTATCAATTTTTGATGAATTCGATCTAATAACTCAAAGGAATCTACTTTCATCTTGTTTTACATGGCAACCTTATTACTCGTGTGAGGAGAAGTCAACTCAAATTCTTTGTTCACCAAAAATGACATTTCATTATCAACATCATTTGAATCCAACATACCATTATGCAAAATCTTACCTAGATTTCGAATGGTTGAGCATAAAAGGTGAGATTCAACCTTTTGTACACTTCCATTTACCATGACTTGATGAGGATTTATAATTTCTTCTTTTTCCTCATGATCTCTATCATTATCATCTTATAGCCCTTCATTTTATCAATTACTTGTTCATCAAAAACACCAAAATTAGGCACCCAATTAAATATGTGTCCATCATTTTCAAACCATAAATATTGTCGATCAAGGGATGTGTCAAATAACACATCTCCATGATCAATTACTTGAGTTGATTTGAATAAAGAAATATTTTTATCATTTGGTTCCAATTCCTTGTTAACCATCCATGGTATTTCTTCCTTAGAATATTCAAGACAATCATATGAATTTGCACCCAAGTTTTTAGTATTCCAGAATGAAAGAGGAGGCTTTACTTCTTCCTGATCCCGAACAACTGAATCATAAGAAAAATTTACCATTGCTTACTCTTCTATTTCAAAAAGGTGTTCCATAAAATCATATTCAAAATGATCAAATTTTGGAACCTTCTCTATTTATGAAATGGGCATGTCATTTTCTGCTTGTACAGGAATTACAATATCTTCATGTGATATAGCGTTTTCAGCATTCTACATATCAATAGAAATTTCATCAATAGGGTTGTGAAAAACCAATGATTCTTCATATCTTCCCCAACCATTATAAAAATTGTCATCTAAATTTGTGGGATGAAACTCTATTGTATCTTTGGCATGATCTTTAGATTCATATATCAATTCTTTTTCACCTTTATCCACCTTAATTTTAGAAAATTCATCTTCTTCAGATTCATGCTCCTCAATTTCAAAAAAATCATCTTCCTCAAATTCATTTTTCTGTGGATCAAGGGTTTCTACAATGGGATCAATCCTTATATTAGCTTTATATGATTATCCCAATCCTCCTTTGTAAATAATGACTCTAAACCATTCATTTCTACTTGGTCATCATTTGGAACATGATTCGAAAGATGATCAAGATGGGTATTCTAACATTGATTTGCACTTGAGAATAATGGTTGATTTTGAATGGTAGGTTGAGGTACATAAACTGTTAAGTGGGTAAGGAAGGTATTAATTGATGGAGAATTATACAATCCAAAACCCTCGCCATAACCTTACGAATTCAATTATTGTTAAAATGTTATCTCTTCGGTGTAAGCTTGGGATAATGATGTGATTTGAGATATCCCTCACAAGTACATAGAGATTGATGGGTCAATAGCATTGAAATACACTTGGATAACAACTCCCTCTATAGGAACATAGGATACCACCAATTGAGTATATAATCCATGGAACCTTTCAGTGAACAACTTCAAAGATTCATTTGGTCCTTTACGGGTAGTGACAAACTGCTTATACATGAGGATTGGATCAACTAGCCTTTTGTTAAAATGATTGAGGAATATTACCTCTATATGATCCCAAGAATTGATATAACTTGTAAGTAAACTGAGGTACCAATCATAAGCAAATTCATCTAATGTATATGGAAACATGTTACAAGCAACATCTTCATGCATAATTTGCAATTGAATTAAAGTGTTATTGTATGCCTGAATATGTTCCTCAATCGATTCTATTCCATCATGCCTAAACTGAGGTAGATAACCCAAAATATCTATAGGCACATGATGTGAAGGCCCAGGTATGTTTAAAGGACAACCTGTCATCATTGAAGTAAACCAAGCCATTAGTGGACCTTAAAGAATACAACTTTAATATCAGTTTTGTTAGTCAAAGAAATATCTTGCAAAGAACCATGAAATGACTAACAATCCTCAAATATTTCACATATAAATAATCATGTATATCAACCAAAAGACATGCATCAATTAAACCATGACATTAGAGAACATTCTCTAATTTGCAAAAGGTTAGCATTAATGCATCATCAATTAGATTTTTTTTAATCAATGAATGTGGTCAACAAAACCTTGTTAGCCAAGACCAATGCCTTCAAATAAACCTTTCAAATAAACATGAACAATTTAGCATTTAAGTAGCAATAAAGTAAACCAATTCAGGCCCTCCTTCTAGCGCCAAAATATTGAGTGGTAATTTTACCCAATTGCAAAACCACACTCACAGTTGAGATTTTGATTAGAAAATCCTCTCTTGCAAAGAAATAGAAATTTATCCAAGGTTCCTTTTACTTAATGTGTGCATGCATGCTTCTAAAGATGTATTAAATAAGTGCTAGGAATACCTTAGTGATTTGCACGTAATTGTTAACAAAGGTCCCGTGTTCGAATTTCTTTATTGTGCTATGCTATTGATTGTTCATGAAACTTAAAAGAAAATAAAATGTGATTGGCCCTCATATGACCACGATGTAAAGTGAATTAATTCCTTTTATCTTGAAGTGTTTTAGGTAGATTTTATCTTATTTTGGTTAAGCAAATTTTAAACAAGTTTTATCTTGCATTATTAAACCCTGCTTTGAGCATAAAAGAGAAGACTAAAATCTATCTTTGGAAATGCAAAGTTTGAATGATGATTGGATTCATTTTAGCTTGCTTGGTGAATGAAAAGAAAATAAAAATGCATGACTAACTTTGAAATGTAATGGCCTATAGAATGCCATATAAATTACCCCTCTTTAATGAAATCATAATTTTCATAAAGAGAAGTTAATTTATTGCTTTAAATACAAGAACCTTAGATGAAATTGTAATTTTTAGAAAGAGAAGTTAATTTATCACTTGGAAAAAAATTGCAAGGATTGGAATTTAATTGTCCTTTCAAATGTGAAAATATGTAAAATTTGAAATTACAAAATTCCTTTAAAAAAAACAACTTTAAATATTTTTTATAATTTCGAATTGGCTTCAAAATGAATTCAAAATGGCCTAAAATGAAACATTAAGGCTTATTATTGGAGTCCATAAATCTATTTTTGAGGTTTTAAATTTTTATATATATATTTTTATCTGCAAAAGTTAAAAAAGAAAAGAAAAAAGGCAGGGTTATAAAAAAATAAAAATACAAAAATCTGGAACATGGACCAAAATGCTGAAAATATTAGAAAAAAACTACTATTGGTATAATGCTACACTATCCTGCAAAACCAGATATGTGAGAATTTCTGAATGTAACCTAATCTAACCTGAACTGCATTCGTACGGTGTAAACTAAACTAGGTGTAATCTTCTAAAAAAATGAACCAAAATTCATATTTCTAAACCTTCAATAGTGCAACCATTAAAATGCATTAAATGTTGTATATAAGCCTAAAAACATGGAAGAAAAATATAGAAATTAGCTCAAAATATTCAGACAAATATCTCTTCCAATCTTGCTTACAAGGTGTAAGTTTCTACAGTATTTTGTATTAAAAATAGAAAAATACAGTCCTTGTTACAACAGATTTCTAGCCTCCTGTTTTTCCAAAAATGTCCAGCCCCTGCAAATCTGTTTCGAATGGATATTTATAGACTTCCCAAAACCAAATTTTCATTTTTCCCCTTTTGGTCTTCCATTGATTTGGTTTCGTAATGCTTCATGAACGTCCGCTCGCATTCCATTTTCCTTCTTTGAGAGCGAACCACAAAATTTCGATAACGTTCTATATCATGATTGGAAGTCTCTGTTCCTTTTCTCGTCTGTGGAATTCATTATTTCTATTGCCCCTTATGTATTAATGCATATGTTTTTGTTTTATTTACCCTCCAAATAATATGATTCGACTCTCGTACGTATTTATTTTATTACTTATAACATCGTTGAAATTTTTATCTAAATGCCTTCCACATGTACTTCTTTATTTGGCATCACAATAATTACCTTATTTCATTAACAACCTTGTTTGTAATATTTCTTTCTCTTTTTTTGTATGACTGCACACCTAACCTTATAATGCGCGACCTGCTAGTGCCAATTGGCACCTTTGCTCTGGCTCATACGCAGACCTCTGCTGACCACGTTCAGTTTTTGAGCGACTTTGAAAAACACTACATGTGTATATATATTCCATCAACTGTAAACCCTTTATCCTTGCTGGTAAGCCAGCAATACCTGTAGTAAAACTATCCTCTCTAACCGCAAATGGGTTTGGTCTGAAGTGTCACTTCGTAAGTTCTTCCTCATTCACATACTCCTTCCATCCTGGTTTATTATATCAAACTACTGTCCTCATCACTCTCAATTATCCATTACACACTATGTGATGTCCTAACGATCACATCTGCCACTATACATTATTGTATTATCTCTGAATGATCACTACCATTGGTTGCTCAGCCTATGTAGGTGCCACGGTGTATCCTTACATGATTCTAGCATAGCCTTCCAATTATTGCCTTTGTGTAGTTTGTCCAAGCCATCATTGCTATAAAATGGTGCTCATAGTTGCAATAAACATTCGCATTCTACCTAACGACTTCGACAGTCATGAACGAACATCAATTTTTGTAATCGTAGCTACATCACGTGGATAGACTTGCATGTCTTGCATCTTGGAAATATTTGGGACACCCAATTGTCTAACCATGTACAACAGTAAACCTAAGCGGACCAACTTAATTTTTGATGTTCATCACTCACCAAATGATTCTCCAATATTTTATTTTAGTGAGGGAATGCTATCCTTACGCTCGATGCTTCTCTCCATATTCGGATCTATTGTTATCTTTGACCATTCTCTGTTAAATCTCTGGTTTAATATCCAAGAAGATAGGGAGGGGTGTATTATCCATGTTAAACATCAACCATGAACCATACAATGCTAAAGATTTGCAGTAACTCCTTTGGTTGTCTACTATGGAATACTACCAGACTCATCCACCACTATGCGAGGATCATCCAGTGCTATTTGAAATGGTGTCCTTCGTGGTACACGTCTTTATTATGGATTACCTTCTACATAATATGCCATTTCACACATACCGCCAGCATCATGAATGTGTATACCATGTTCATCTGCATGTATTTTGGACTCCACGACCTCTATCCTAGTTGTCCTTTGGTCTAGATCGCTGCTCCACATCACCATCATCGTTTTCCACCATTGGGTGTGTGTCTCTATTGTGTGAACCCACATCATAGCTTGTTATGCATTACATTCATAATTCGTTCCACCCACTATAATTTATCAATGTTCATATCCAAGTTATTGGCTTCGACATTTAGGCCTGCATCTAGCAGCATGAGTCTATGTCATCCTGTAGCACATATCCATGCAGCCTCAAACTATCTACCATGTAGTTTAAGTTAGCAGTATTAGTTGTCATGTTGGTCCATCCATGTAACATCCAAGTTGTACTCGTTATCCAATCATCGCTAGGCCACATCGAGTGTCTCGATCCATCCTTATCTATGACCTCGAATACCTATCCATTCCCACATCAACCAAGACCCTATCATCATTGGTCCTCACTGTTGCCTCACTGTCTATAATCTTCGGCACTTTACCTAAATTTTAGGAACCTTGTTGTTGAATTTTGAAGATCGCACCATCCATCAAAAATCATGGCAAGACATTTTATCTGTTGTCATAAAACTAAAACTTACAAATTAAACATGCTCAAAATCATAAAATCATAATGAAAAAAAACTTAAACCTTTCAACATAATTGAATATTGATAAAAACATATAAACTTATCAACATGATTAAATATCACTATATAATATATATATTATTTATTTATTTATATATATTTTTTCTTATTTTAATTTAATTTAATTAATTTTAAATGTATGAACTGGTTAAATTCAACATTAAAATTAACCAAAACAATACAAATGCAACTCAGACTAAACACTTTAAAGGAAACCAATAATCCCAAAATTCAAAATTTTGAAGTGGATCCCAAAATTTGGGGCTAGTTGTGCAATGGCTACAATAGGTTCCTAGAGGAGTAAGTCTCCTAAAATTAGCATACCAAGTCAAGGCTTATCCTAGGTTCTCTCCATGGAAGATTCTAGTCCTATGACCTAGATTTATGATACCAACTATAACAACCCATCAGAACTAACCCCAAAAAGAGATGAATTTTTTTAATCACAAGCAAGGTTCACAAAGATGTTTCAATATTTTCAATATCAAAAGGTATAACCACATTTTGAGGTTTTGTCATTGTATATGATGCTTAAGTGGATAAGAGTGGTCAACATCTTGTATTTCGAGGGTTCACCTTTCTAAACCTCACCATTTAGAAAGGACACAAATAGTGGTCTCCTCATATTTCCTACACCCTCACCAGTATAAGACAAATTGACCACAATGTTTCAATTATCCTTTTAAGTTTATTTTACAAAAAATGAGATACCTTTTTCCTAACCCTCCATAAGTCTATTTATGTAGGATTATTTTGGCATAATGCCTTAGTGCTTAGTTACCAAACCTCTATGGTTGGTAATAAGCATGGCCACTTGATCCTCACCATTCAAGATGACATCACTATATTATCTTGTGAATTATTCCTATACCTCACTGCTTAGGAATTATCAAAAGCCTCATCACTTTTGGGCACATCCAAGCCTCACCATTCAAGGTGTATCATTCACATTCACCTAGTTATTGCCTCACTACAACTCCTCCTAGGTCTTGGGTTTCATCATGACTCAAATATTTCCCATATGATTATAGTTTTATACCCTCCAAGAAAACCCTTCCAATATTTATGAAACATAAGGTTTATTATAAATATACATCTCTCTCAAAATGGAAATAAAGTAGTAAAGTAAGGCTTTCTAATTCATTACTAGTTAATTGAGAAGCAAGTACTCTACTTATCATATTACTAACTTTCCCTTATATTATCATTTAAAATAAAGAAGATATATTCTAAAGAAATTAGCTCATAAATGAGATTTCAAAACATTATTTCCATTTATATCAATTATACCATTTCAAATACTTTATACAAGGAATCAAATAATATTTAATATTCCATCCTTTGCTCAACTCAAAATAACCAAAACAATATTTACAATAATTGATTTCTATTCACCACTATGAATTTCATAAATAAAACACTTTAATCAAATATAATTACAATACAATTATTTTCTTACAAATATAAACTTTCATCTTTTTTTGTACAATTATTTTCCATAGCACTGAATATAAATGAATAATCCCGATTTGATCTTCACCTCAAAGGTCTTCCACATCATATTTTAAGCACATTTAGGGATCAAGACAACTCTTTGGAAAAATGAAAATGCAGTTCTAATATGCAAGCATACATCACCATGCAACTTACAAAATAGTATTTTTACTATGTTGAGAGGATCGCATACTCCTCTAATTACATGGATTATCTTAAACTATACAATTTTTATCCATATTTTCAATCCATCCATTTCATAAATATTTCCCACCAAATAAATAAATACTTTATCACTAAAATATTTTAAACCAAATGTTAAAGATAAAAAATAACTTTTCCTCCATTTAATCTATAATATTAATTTCTATATTTGAAAGGCTCGGTCATATTCCAAATCTATATTAAAATCCAATCATTTAAAATTAAGAAGCCATGCACTTAATATCTACGTAAAACTTAAATACAAACATTTTTTTTGTAAACATTGTTGTCTATGTAATATCAAACATGATTTAATATAGATTTTACAAGTTTGAACTCCCATGCATTAAAATTTATATACAATCTACGATGGAGATGCTATAGTATATAAACATTATTTATAAAGTTTTAAGCAACATTTTGAATATTATTTTTCTTTCTTCATAAAGAGCAACACAATTTTATAGTTGCAAACATATTAAAACAAGCATAGTAGTTCAATAGAAACTTAACCTATAAGTTTCAGAATTACCTCTTGTTTTTAGCAACAGTCTACAAATTTTTTCTTGTTGTCTTCGCCCTCCTTTCAACTTCTTGTTCTCTCTTCTTGCTTCCCAAGAATTCCCATCTTTATTTTTTCTTTTTTTTCCCTTATTTCCTTGTTTGTTTGTTATTAGAAACCATACAGGTAACGGTTTGCCGACCAAATTTTATTACATCAAAAGGAAATGTGCACTTTGATTATTTTATTAATAAGATAACCCCTCTTTTTTTCAAGGTTTAAAAATAATTGCATATTAATTTCATATTTATTCATGAACTTAACCTTCCCATTTTAAATCACTTTTGTTTTAATTTAAATATTTTTTAATGTTAAGGTTAGAACGTAACATAAAATATATATAATTAATTAATTGTCAAATTAATTTAATTTAATATCAAATGTTAACATTAACCACTAAAATTGATATTAAGTATGATATCAATAATACCCTCTATAATTATTGATATCCTCTTGATGAAATCATTTGCCAAACATATTCCATGCATCAAACACATGCAAACCTATGATAAAAGTTCATCAAACAAATGCATCTTAACAAGTTTTTTCCTTAAGTAGGAGGCTTAAGATAATTGTAAAGTTATCACCTGCCTACTAATAATGGCTCCTTTGCCAAAGCAATCTCTTTATCGGGGGTGCAATTTCAACCAAACACATAATTATGTAATGCATCTATATGAGGATACTCTTTTACCCTTGAGCTATCGATGAAGGTGTTATCAACCATCATTTATCTTTTTGTCTCTCAATTCTAGTGGTCGTCCTATACCTATCCACCTGTGAGAGTACTTGGTCCTGCAACCACAAATTTCATCATCAATACCATGTTCTAAACATAGTTTAATGAAAGCTTAAAATGTAATTAACCACATATCTTGATAACATAAAACAATATTAAGCATTAGATATCCACACATCAATACATAATTAGATATCAATAATAGGTCCTTCCAAGGATGGTCGTTGCAAGATCAATATAATTTTGTATTTTATTTTCACAATTTATTTATCCTCTTCTTAGTTAAATTCTAATTACTACATTTTACAGTGAGATATGATAGCATCTATCTCAATCGAACACCCTTGATCTATTATTGCTATTTAAACCAATCTAAAAAGCATCTCTTTCAATGACTATGTCCTTTTTACTAGTGGTTAAGTGGTGAAATCCTATATTTATTGGTTAGTGAATGTTAGTAGTGAGCATTGGTTCAAATTTGGAAATATCTATATATATAAAAGAAAGTTATTTTTTTTAAAATGGTATGTAGATTCACAAACCTTAACTATAAATCACATAATGCTCAAATCATGAACAAACACCATACCTTCATTATATTACAATTTTTTACATCTTTCTTGTTAGAATAAACAACAAATTATATTCATGTCCGGGATGGTTTAAATAATACATTTGCAGGACTATAATAGCCCGGAGGTTACGAAACCATCAGAGGCTGAAATAGAACTTGTTATAACAAATAACAAGTTATGCCTAATTTACAATATAATGTAATAACAACAATATACTAACAAATATACGCTAACATCCCCCCTTATTACATTATTTTGGTAATGATATAACTATTAGCTATACTAACATCCCCCCTGATTACATCATTTTGCAATACAAAGAGAGCTGCGAAACAATTCAAATTTGACACGTGCAAGTGCCTTAGTGAAAATGTCTGCAACTTGAGCATCGGTGGGAATGTTTTGAAGCTGAATTCGGTGCCTCGGAACTTCATCTCGAATGAAATGACATTGTGTGTCAATGTGTTTTGTTCTTTCATGATGGGTGGATTCTTGACTAGGTTCAGAACACCCTGATTGTCGCAAAACAAGTGTATTGGAGATTTGGATGGATGACCCATACTTGTCAGAATGCGACGCAACCATATCACTTCGCACACAGCTTCACGTGCGGCGCGATACTCTGCCTCTGTTGATGAAATAGCAACCACCTGTTGCTTCTTGTTGTGCCAAGAGACAGGACCGGATCCAAGATGAAAAATATATCCTGAAGTTGACTTGCGATCATCAAATGATCCGGCATAGTCGAAGTCCGTGTATCCTTGCAAGAAGAATTTGTTGTTCCTCTTGTATTCTAGGCCATATTCCATTGTGCCACGGACATAGTGAAGAACACGTTTTGTTGCTTTCCAATGAGTGGTCTTAGGCTCCTGCATGAACCTCGAAAGATAGTTGACAGCAAATACGAGATCTGGCCTAGTATTGGTCGGATATATGAGACTCCCAATCAGCTGTCGATAGAGAGTACCATCTACCGAGGTGAATCATCATATCGCGATAAGCTGAAGTCCGGTCTCCATCGGAGTTGCCATTGGCTTGCAATCGGTCATGCGATATTTTTCTAGCAATGTCTTGGCATATTTTTTACGAGACACTTTGATGGAGTGCTCCTTACGGCTGAATTCCGGACCAAGACGGTAATGGAGAAGTCCGAGATCGACATCTCAAAATATTGACACAAGTCTCTTTTGACGAGTAGAGATCATAGTTTTTGAACTCCCTGTAATGAGCGAGATCATCAACATAGAGTACAAGCAACACTATCTCGAGAACCTTGTTTCTTGAAATAGAGGTTTGCATCGACGGACATCTCTTAAAACCATGTTGCGGGAGGTGATTGTCCATTTTTATATACCAAGCTCGAGGAGCTTATTTCGAGCCATATAAGGATTTGACCAATTTGCAAACTTTCTGCTGTTGGCCTTCCACTTGCAAATCCTTACGGCTGAGTCATATAGACTTCTTCTTGGAGATCACCATTCAGAAAGGCACTTTTGACATCCATCGATGAACTTTCCACCCAAACTGTGCTTGCCATAGCACAAATAACTCGAATTGTTGTCATCCGAGCAGTAGGTGCAAAAGTTTCCTCGTAGTCAATGCCTTCCTTTTGAGCATAGCCCTTTGCAACAAGACGGGCCTTATGCTTATCAATTGTCCCATCTACTTTGTACTTGACTTTATACACCCATTTGCAGCCAATGGGTTTCTTTCCATGCGGCAGATCGACAAGCTTCCAAGTTTTGTTTTTCATCAAAGACTTATACTCTGCATCCATAGCAACCTTCCACTGAGGCTCATCGAGAGCAACTTGTGCTTGATGCGGGTTCAAGATCGTCTATGGAAGACATAAACACCTTATCACTATCAATATCCATATATTCTATATCTCTTCTTTGGATCTACGAGAAAGTTCTTCAAAAGATTGACACGAGATCATCAACCCCAGTATTCTTTGTTGCGGCTTTCTCCTGTCGAGCCATCCTGCGAGTACGAGGCCTATCCAAAGTCAAATCTGGTGGAGTAGATAGCTTAGAGTCTTTGATTGTATTTGTATACCACTTTGGATTCTTCTTCTTAGGTGTTGAAGAAGATGCGGAAGAACCTCCAACCTTTGATGAAGGAGATTTAACAATCTGAGTTTCCACAAGGTCTAGGTATACATCTGATGTGTTTGTTGATGTGAAAGCCTCATCAAAAACAACATCTCTACTTATGTGAATCTTCTTGGTTAAGGGATCAATCAAACGATAACCCTTAGAGTGCTCATCATACCCAAGAAGAATACACTTCAATGTCTTCTCATCTAGCTTCTTCCTTTTCTCTTTTGGTATGTGCATGAAAGCTTTACATCCAAAAATGCGTAGATGAGAAATGGAGGGTTTCCTACCACTCCATGCTTCCTGTGGAGTCATTCCTTGTAGGGCCTTTGTGGGTGCCCTATTCAACGAGATATCTTGCTTGTGGTGACGGCTCCTGCCCAATATAGTTGCTCAAGTCTAGCTCCTGTGAGCATGCAACGAACCATTTCCATGATGGAACGATTCCTCCTTTCGGCAACTCCATTTCTTTGAGGAGTATAAGCAGTAGTTAAGCTGTCTTGTGATCCCATTTTCTTTCAAGAATGCAAAAAATTCTTTAGAGGTGAACTCCCCCCTCGATCCGAGCGGAGGGTCTTTATAGAAGTCCACGACTCCTTCTCAACGATTTCTTGAATTGCTTGAAAGAAGCCAAATGCTTCAGATTTCAGTTGAAGAAAGAATACCCACATCTTTCGTGAGTAATCATCCACAAATAACTAAAAATACCTCTTACCCCCACAGCTGTTGGGAGTGAAGGGACCGCACGGATCGGTATGAACCAACTCCGAGGAGGTTTCTTTGCTCTAGTAGAGCTCTTTTCAAAAGGCACTCTATCTTGCTTTCCTGCCATGCGATCGAGCAAAGCTGGTAAAGTGGTAGAAAGGGAAGGAAGACCCTTAACCATCTCATACTTACTTAGCTCAAGTAAGTAACCGGAACTCAAATGTCCATATCTCTTGTGCCATAGGGAAGTTGCCTCCTTTGTAGAGGCTGTCATGGCAACATGTGGAGTAGAGATAGTATCTAAGGCAAATAAGCCATGCTTATATGAAGCGGTTGCAATGTTCTTACCCCTCCTGGTAATAGAACAACACTTCTTGCCTCCCTCAACACTAAAGTTCACAACCATATCTTTGTCCAGAATTTGTGTGATTGACAACAAATTGTTTGCCAATCCTGGAACATAGAGAACTTTATCAATCTGACACTTGCCATCAGGAAGGGTGGCTCGAAGCAGTGCCTTCTCCACTGAACCTTGTAGGTTTTATCATCGGCAATAGTGACGGGTTTGCCCTCTTTGGCCTCAAAAGACTCAAACCACGATTTGTCACCGAGTCATGTGCTTACGGCTCCAGAATCAACATACCATATAGGATCCGTCTGCTTGGACACTGTGGTAGTCATGAGAACTTTGTGAGCTCTCTCAGAATCCATGTCAGATTCTTCAACGACAACATTCACTTGTTGTTTGTTCTTTTGTGGTTTGTTTCGGCCTTTCTGTTTTGATTGCTTATTCTTATGCCAACATCTGTTTGTATCATGACCTTCTTTGTCACAGATCTTGCAATATCTCTTTTTCTATTGAGGTTGTTGAGTTTGTTTCCCTTTTGAATCCTTTTGTGAATTCCCTCCCTTCTGAAAATTACCCTTCTTTTGGTTTTGCCCTTTCCTGTTGATGTAGAGAGCAGTGTTAGAAGAATCATCTCTCTGTAGTTGGCGTGCTTCCTCCTCTTGAAGCATATTAACCAATTCTACAAAAGTAACTTTCCGTTGTGATACATGAAGGGAAGTAATCAACACCCGATAAGAATCAGGTAAAGCTCTCAATACAGCTGAAGTAAGGAGCTTGTCTTCAATTGGTTCTCCCAAAGAATTCAACTTTGCTTTCAATTCAAAAACTCTACAAAGAAAGAATTCTATTGTCTCACCCTGCTTCATGCTCAGGCTGTGTAATTGAGATTGAAGAAATAGAATGGTGGAATCATTCTTTCCCTCATATATAGCATTAAGGGCATCCCATGCCGCTTTACTAGTTGCACGATCGGCAATATGGGGTTGGACTTCATCGGACACGACAAGCAAGATGAGCACTTTTGCTTTCTTGTCTAGCTTATCAAAGTCTCTTTGAGCATTAGATGGAGTGTAGCAGCACCGAACGAGGTGAAGGTCCGGTTGTTGCTCCGGATACAACATCCCATAAATCATCCATTGCTAGGATGGCCTTCATCTTATTTTTCCATGGTGTGTAATTAGGACCTTTCAACAAGCGATGAGAATCGGTCATTAGTTTTGCGAGACATGATGAAGGTTCCTTATAACACCAATTGGTCCCCCTTTCGATATACCTTTTGCTAGGCCGTTATACCGTACAAAATACCCGCCCTTACGTGAGGGAAACTATAGGTATTTAGAAAGATCAACAAAAAATCACCCGCCCTTACGTGAGGGAAACTATAGGTGACCTTTAGAGATCATACGATACGTGGAACATAAGCGATGCTTGAAAGGGAATCGCCTTGTTGATGGCACCTACCATAGAAGATTCTTCTCATGCGTGGGGCGTAACTTCCCCTAAACACTATGAAGAATACTTCGTCAGGATTTACGCCTAAACACAAGAACGATTAAGGGTAGTGGATGGAGTAAAAAAATGCAAAATGGCAAACTTATCTCTCCCCGACGATTTATAGAGAACAAGCTCAGACGTCGTTGTAGCAGCTATATTAGGCGGCGGATACAGTAGCGCAATCACGACAGCTTTACCTGTAAGTGCTGGCGGAGGTATCACAAATACCGAACAGCTGCGAGTGCAATAAATTGCACGGATGGGTTTTAATTATTCCGGGGACTTAGGGAGTGAATTTGATTTTAACTTTTAATGTTATAGTGCAAGAAATCAAATATGCAACATACAACAAAGAAAAGTGCCCTCAGGAATAACCCACTAGGTGTCGGGCGCAGCCGAAAATGCACCTTTACAATAATGCCAAATTTGCTTTTCAAAAATTACTCACTTTCCCCCTTTGATTTTTGAAAAAAAATACCCCCCCTTCTTTTTATCTTAAAAAAAATTCCCACAAATGATTTTGAAAAATTATTTTATAACCTTAAAGTTAAAAAAAAATATTAATTTTAATTTATATAGTTTTTAAAAAACCTTTAAAGAAAAAATTAAAATCAAATTAAAAAATTTAATTTTAATTTATAAAGGTTAAACTATAGAAAATAAATTAAAATTAAAAATTAAAGTTTAACTTTAGGAAAAAAAATAATTAAAAAAAATGTGGAAATTTTTTTTTACCTTTGTTGAAGAGGGGGTCGGCGGGATTGGAACCCGCGACCTGCAGGCTCCCAGAGCCTTACCGCACAGTCCACCACCAGGTGGACTAGCGGGCTGATCCGTCAGGATCAGGGGCCCCCTCGTATTTGAGGAGGTCCCGACAGCCCTGCTGCTAACTTTCCTCCTCCTCTTCTATCTGGTGGTGGGGACGGCCTGCAGCCTCCGCTGTTGCGGCCTAAGCACGGCCTGGTCGCGTGTGCAGCATTCGACCTCGACTGTCGCGCCTGCAGTGCGACCTCGGGAAGGGGAGGGGGGGCCTCCCAACGTCGCGCGGATGTGCGACGTGTCGAGGGAGGGGAGGGGGTGGGGGCCTCCCACAGTCGCGTCTACGCGACGGGAGTGGGGGGAGGTGGGGGGCCTCCCAACGTCGCACGGACGCACGACGTGTCGCGTCTACGCGATGGGAGTGGGGGGAGGGGGGGTGCCTCCCACAGTCGCGCGGACGCGCGACGTGTCGCGTCTGCGCGACTGGAGTGGGAGGGAGGGGGGGCTCCTCCCAACGTCGCACGTGGATGCGCGACGTGTTGAGGGGAGGATTGTCCTCCCAACGTCGCGCGTCTGCGCGCGACGTAAATTTTTTTTTTTTTTTGTTAAAAATCCCGCTGCGACGTCACGCAATTGCGCGCGGCGTAAGAAATTTTTTTTTTTAAACTCCGCTGCGGAACGTCGCGCGATTGCGCGCGGCGTGAATTTTTTTTTTAAATTCGCCTTCCAGGCACAGAAAGAAAAAAAAAATTGCGTCCTCCCGACATGAAAAAAAAATGCGTCCTCCCAGCAACCAGATGCTGTGTTCCCAGCAAAAAAATTTACAGTCGCACGTCCCAGCAAGCGTCTGCAAAAAAATTCTGCACAAGCTCGGATACCATGTTAGAATAAACAACAAATTATATTCATGTCCGGGATGGTTTAAATAATACATTTGCAGGACTATAATAGCCCGGAGGTTACGAAACCATCCGAGGCTGAAATAGAACTTGTTATAACAAATAACAAGTTATGCCTAATTTACAATATAATGTAATAACAACAATATACTAACAAATATACGCTAACATTTCTATGAGTCTTTAGCAAGTTGCAATCATTATACATTCTAAGTTCAACATTTCTTTTTACAAGGACATAACCATCCAAAGCTAATATTTCTACAACTAACTAGTTATACTAATTATTTACACAAAATGATTATTTTTTAAATGTTGTCACTAACATTACTTTTGGTATTCATATTGGGGAATGTTGTGATATATATTTTAAAAAATCATGTGTTATCAAGGAAGTCCTCAACTTATTGACAATAATCATGATCATGGAGTATTAAAAGTGTTTGGACTATCATTTCAATATAATGGTCCATTATGTACAATGGGTAAAATTGGCTTCCCTCTATCAAATGTCTTGAACCAACCAATGCCTATACAATAAAGGTTATCCCACACTAAATAATACTTTGATTACTTCCTAGATGTATCATACCTCATATTGACTCTTTAAATAAATATTGTTTTTCTTAAATATACCTTTTACCATAGTAAGAAAACTCACAACTTGGCAAAAAATTGGCACTCCAATTTTGGAGAGTTTCTCAATAACTCAGGAAATATTGGGAAAAAACATAGCAGAAAATAATTTAATTCACAAATATATATATATATATATATATATATATATATATATATATATATATATATATATATATATATATATATATATATAAACAAAAATTGAAGAGACAAGAAGTTGATTTTCTATTAATTTTTCATAAAAAGAGTTCAATTACAATTCATGATGATGAATGATCATCAAAATTTAACAAAATACAACATACTAAACTTGAAGCAGTTTTAAACTACTATTTGTTTCCTTTCCTCTCCATTGAACTGGATGCTTGGACATGTGGTTGAAGTGAAGGCTCCTTAGGCATAATATCATTATTATATAGTTCCTCCTTGTACTTGAAGTTGATCATTAGATTCAACTCCCATGTCTTCAACAGAAGAACCCATATTTTTTCCAAGAAAAAAATAAGTATTAAGAGTCATAGACATGGTCTTAGAGGCTATAGGAATATTGCAGAATAGAGAAAATAGAGGGAAAAACTCTAAAAATGTATAAAAAACTGAAGGAAATAAGTTAGATATTAAACCTTATACCATAGAAATAAATATTTGAGAAGAGTTGTTAAATCAAATTTGTTCTACAGTCTCCGCAAGGCCTTTGAAAAGTTTAAGTCATAAGCAATAGAAGGAAAAAATACAAAAATTGAGGTTTTCTCCTTCTATCTCTATTTTTTGTGTCTTGGTTGTTGGTACTAAATTTCAATCAAGTTTTTTCTAAGAAATCAACCATTTTTTCATTATTCTCTTAGCAATTTCTCGATGCCAAGAAAAACCCCTATATTTTCTTTCCAACCAAACAACTTGTGAGAGAAGCGAGTTACCATGAGAACTTTGTAGTTTTTCCTATAGTGGGCACAAGATTTCAAAGTTTTTTTAAGTGCTTTTCAAAGTTTTTAAAGCTTTTCCTTTATTTTCTCTATTCTCTATTGTTCCTAGAGCCTTTGAGGCCATGTTTAGGACTCTTGATACTTTATTTTTTCCTTGGAAAATAGATGGGTTCTTCAGCTAAGGATATGAGAACCAAAGCCAACAATAATGAGCCAAATCTAATAGCCCCCACTTTGAGTCCAATGAGGAACTATATAATGATAATCCAATGCTTGAGGAACCTCCATTTCAATTGTTGGAGAATTATTATATCATTAGGTAATAAGGTCAAACTTAGTTGGGTGGTCAAAACCACTCACACAAGAACCATGTGAGATCTAGTACTTGATTGTAATGTCCACCAACTAAGAAATCACATGGATAGCATGGTTTCTCAATATAGAGCAACTTAACTTGTATATAGACATGCATTTGATAAAAAAAGAATGGAAGTCATTTGTAATAAATGGTAGCATAGCAGGTTAAGAGCACTAGCTGGTGAGGTTATCCTCCCACCTAATTTTATTGTGGTGAAAACATTTCAGGAACTTGAGGGGCTATACTCCATCTGAGTACTGGGTAAGGGCTACTCTATGCAAGCCATGGGCCCCATTTTCTCCCTAAAAAAGTAATAAAATAGTGTGTTGCCTAGCAAGGTAATTAGATCAAGCTTGTGGAAGCAGGAGGAAGAGGTGTGCATCAAGTGGTTGGAAGACCAGGAATAAATGTTTGTAATATACATGTCCTTTTGTAGCCTGGTGTGATGGGTTTTTGAAAAATACCAAAGGTTACCCTTGAGAGTGCTACAAATGTTTGTTATAAGAAGGAAAGTAAGGTACAACTTGCATATTATAGTAGCGATGCCAAATGATTTTGACAATGAGTATCCCATTAAAGGAATAATAATGGTAAAAATAGCCACAAGAACGGACTTTAAGAAAGAGTTGTCAATGCTCCTTCCAGTTTGGCATACATATCTTGTCAATTTTATTGACCTATGCTTTGAAAAAGATGAACAAATTTTGTATGAATTCATCCTAGGTGGAAGCTTTTACGAAAGGCTACATATAATGGAAGAAAAGGCAATGGGTCCCTTGCCATGGTCTGCTCATATAAATATCACATTTCATGTATATGGATCTATAGTACATGCATGAGGAGACAAGGCCCCTCATGGTGCACAATGATGTCAAATTGTCCAATGTTCTCTTGGTGGACAATGACCAGACTAAATTGGTTGATTTTGGACTATCCAAGTTTCGGTTGAGGGATAACCAGGTGACAACCATGGTTGTGAAAGGAACATATGAATATATAGATCCATAATACATTTAAATAGGTAAGTTATCAATGAAGAGAAATATGTACAGCTTTGACATATTGCTTCTAGATCTCATCATTAATATCAAATTCATTCAATATCTATTGGCTTTACCCAATTAGTGTGAGAGCTATCAACTAAGTGAAATCATGTTGGAGATGGAGTTGGATTCTGAAGACAAGATGGAGGAGACGCTATGCAACCTACCCTTATTGGATACAACAAGTGTTACAAAAGTTTTCAATATTCTATGAAAGATTTTATCATCATTGAACATAGGTCCCCTTCGATATCGAGGCATGATATGGGAATCACATATTTTCAAAGAGTGGGCATCGATCTTATCTTTTCTATTTTATCCATGATAATAGTTGAGTTGGTGGAAGCGAAGAGAAAACATGAGATGGTACATGATAGAAAATAGATGAGCATATTTTAGCTTTCATTCTAGTGCCTCATTTTTGGCTTCATTAACCCCTTTACATTTGTTGGTTTGCTAGAATTATTTTGTAACCAAGCATCGACTAAAATGAAAATCTTGTTGACATGCTTTGTGTGGGTTTCTCTATCTCTGGGATACTTCCTTAGCTTTGTCCTTGTGAACATCATGAATACTGCAACTCGTCATAATAAAAAAAATAGAGGTTGGCTCATTGTAATTTTTCTCAACAAAAACCACATGGAACTTTACTCCTTGGATGCACCAATTCTATTTATTATTGGTGTTGAAAACAAGATGAATGAAGTAAAGTCTAAAGTTTTAAACATGATAAGTGTGAATTTTTACAAAGATCGGGTAAAGAAGTGTGATCTTTGATTTTGTGTATTTGGAGTGCATGATCAATGGTACCTTACACTCCTCAAGTATTGTGAGAAGTTTACATTAAGGGGGTGGAAACAATATTCATTTTCTATTCACAAATTGATGTTGATCACATAATTATTGTGAATAGTAGTGTATCCCTATTCACAAATGTTCTTAAGAATGGTTGTGTTTATCCTCATTCACAAGTTGATGTAAATAAGTCTGAGTGATTGATTGTGATTGGTTGTGTGTATCCCCAATCATAGGTATTGTGAATGGTAGTGTTTTTCCTTGTTCACAACTTTAATGTATAGATAGAGTGCATGTCCATATCCAGTTGTTCATGATTGGTTGTGTGTTTCCCCAATCAAAAGTATTGTGAATGGTTTTTTGTATCTCTATTCATAACTTTTATGTATGGATAATGTGTGTGTCCATATCCATTTGTTCATGATTGATTGTGTATATCCCTAATCATAGGTGTTGTGAATGGTAGTGTGTTCATGTTCACAACTTTGATATTTGGATAGTGTGTGTGTCCCTATCCAATTGGTTATGGATAATTGAGTATGTCCTTATCCATAGTTAAGTGTTCAGTGAGTATTCCTACCCATATTTGGATCATGATCTAATAAGAGGAGGAATTTTAGAGAATTATTACATCATTAGATAATAAGGTCAAAGTTGGTTCAGTGATTAAAAACACTCATACAAGAACCATGTGAGATCTAGTAGTTGGTTGTAATGTCCATCAACTAATAAATCATATGGTAGTATGGTTGCTCAATGTAGAGCAACTTAACTTGTATATAAACATGCATTTGATGAACAAAGAATGGAAACCATTTGTAACATCAACCATATGTCCAAGCATCTAGTTCGAGGGGAAAGAAGGGAAAAATAAACGGTTTAAAATTGCTTAAAGTTTAATATATTTTATTTTATCGGTATTTTATGATAATTCACGATCATGAATTGTAATAAAACTATTTTTATGAAATTTAGTTAGAAGTCAACTTCTTAACTCTCTATTTTTTTTTTAATATTTTTTGGGTGAATAAAATTATTTTTAAATGCTTTTTTTGAGTTGACAAGGAACTCTCAATAATTAGAGTATTGAGTTTTTTATGAGTTGAAAGTTTTCTTTATATGCTTGTGCTAAGGAATAAAATATTGAAAAATATTTATTAAAATCCCTCAAATTATCCTCCAAACTTGTTCTACAATTTTTACTAAATAGTTTTCACAAACATTAAAAGAATATATATATATATATATAATTTTTTTTTTTTTAATCTTCATTTTTACATTTTCACTTTTAACATCAAATTTCAACTTACCCAAAAATTAATTAAAAATATATAATTTTCTTGTCTATTTCTAAACGCTAAGAAAACCCTTATTTTCTCATCAACCCACATTTGAAAAAAAAACAAAAACAATCCAAAAATTCTTGTTTTCTCATCAACCAAATTTAAAAAAAAAAAAAAACACAATGTAAAGATACTTTACCTTTTTTCTTCGCTACCTTGAAAAACAATTAAAATTAATATGACTGAAAAATATTATTTTATTTTATACATATATTTGTATATGACAGCAAAATATTATTTTATTTTATACATATATTTGTATATGACAGCAACAATGTGAATTTAATGTATGTTACACATTAAATATAAAACTTTGTTAACTTTTACAAGGAAGATATAAATGTCCTTTTTAACTTCTTAACCAAAATTTTCTCTCACTCTAAATCATAATCCTGTTTTACACATTTACTGGACCGTAGATAGCTTAAAACTCACACCATGGCTATGTTAATTTTTAACGCCGACATGAATTCCAACCATATAGACAAGCAGAATACGGAAGAGAAGGTGAGTTGGAAGCAGAATACGTCAAACCGCAACCGCAACTTTCGCTACCCTTGGCTGGGGACCGTAAGTTGTCCCTGAGCACAAACAGTCAAGTGAAGTGACGTAACAAGCACTAGGCAGTCTGGACGCAGAAAGCTACGCGATGAAACGTCCGCCTCTTAAATTCTTTTTTATAGAGGTGAGATGAGGCGAGTTTTCTTCAGAAGTCCCCCTCTCCTCTCTCATTACTCCATACCTCAATTTCTTCAACTTCAGCTGCTTTCGTAGAAGATGGAGGAGAAGTGGCAAAATCCTGGTGTGGGAGGTCAGGAGACACAGAAAGAGAAGAGTTGTAAGGACAAGCGATTAGGTAGAACCAGAGGAATAAGTCCATATCGAGGCGTAAGAATGAGGAAATGGGGTAAATGGGTGTCGGAGATAAGGGAGCCCAACAAGAGATCGCGTATTTGGTTGGGTTCCTACTCCACTCCCGAAGGAGCTGCAAGGGCTTATGATATCGCCGTCTTCTGCCTGAGAGGCCCCTCTGCAATTCTCAATTTCCCCCATTACAGACCTCAATATGAGAATTTTGTCTGTGATAACGATGACAATATGTCAGCCAGGTATATTCAAAAGAAAGCTGCTGAGTTCGGCGCTGCCGTGGACGCTTTGCAAGAAGCACCTCCTCCCGAGGGATCTCACTTGAGCCTCATATTATCTCACCATGAGTAGGAGGAAAGAAAGACATCATCCCTCGAGATTCTCGGCTTTTGCACAAATTCCAATTCCCTATATTCTGTTATATTTTCCCCTTCTATATGATCTACCTTTGTCTATTCCTAAATGTAAAATTATGTCTGGAGAAATCCTGATCTGGCTTGTGGACATTAAAATCGTCAACTTATCGAATTTCTAACATATTTTTACTTTGTTCGTAAAGAATTTGTCCCATTTTTTGTAATTGTTGTAGCTCCTGAAGTGAATTATGTTGGATTACAGTGATCACTTTTCTTATTTTCTGAGCATCAAAGCCATCTATTATGTTGTATTAAACTCGGAATCAGAAAGAGGGTCATGATTTTTTTCCTGAGGTTTGCTCTTTCGTGGAAACAAAATAAAACAGACTAGGTATAAAATGCTCTTGGCATTGCAAGCCAATGACTTCAATCCGAATTTGTTAGATAAGAGATCAGGAGGAACAACGATTTCAGTGGCCTAAGATAAAACCACAGGCTGTCGAAATACATTAATTTGCTTAGCAATGATGATCTGACGTTTGCGTTCATCATAAGAATCATTTCCTCCTCTAACTCTGCCAACTGCTGTATTTTTATTTATTATTATGTCTTTTGAAAACTAGTGCAATTATTCACTATTACGGTTAAGTCGGTGGTCGTCCTGCCATTTGTTCTTTCTCGTTTCTCGTGACCTTGAAGAAACCTATCAAAATCTGATTTGTAAGAAAATTGAAGAACCCTACGTCTATCTTACGTAATAACCGAGCCCTCTGCAAAGTTTGCTTTGTTTAAGCCTATTACGAACGGAGAGACCACTATGTATCAACTTTACATTTTGTCAAATTTTTATTTATATTTGTATCAACTTTACATTTTGTCAATTTTTTATTTATATCAATATCAACTTTACATTTTGTCAATTTTTTATTTATATTTGTATCAACTTTACATTTTATGAAATTTTATTATATTTGTATCAATTTTATATTTTGTTAATTTTTTATTTATATTTGTATCAACTTTACATTTTGTCAAAAAATTTTGTTCATTGAGATTATTTCTATTCAAAATACTAAAATATTATATTTGTTAAGTTAATTAAACCATATCCAAGGTCTTTTTTTCTAACATATTTTTTATTTATTTTTTATTAAATATCTTCTTCCACTTCCTCAAAGTGTTATGTTTCCACAATGAGCTCCTTAACATCATTTAGCTTAAGAGACAAAATCTCATTTTACTTATTTTCTAAAATTTGAATTTCACCAAACTGTAATTGGCTAAATTTTATCAAATATATTCTTCCACTTCCTCAAAGTGTTATGTTTCCACAATCAACTCCTTAACATCATTTTGATTAATAGACAAAATCTCATTTTGCTAATTTTCTAAAATTTGAATTTCACCAAACAGTAATTGGGTAATTTATCTTTACTCTCACATTTCCAAGAGATTGCCTCTAATAATAATAATAATAATATGTTCACATCCTTTTTTTTGGTAGCATTAATGATACTTTGTAAATCCCCCTCAATTAAAATATATTTCGATCCTTTTTTATAGCAATTTTAATCCCTCTAAGAAGTACCCTAGCCTCTGCATAATTGTTAGTTAAAGTTTTATATGATTCTAAGTGAAAAGGCTTTTGCCTTCATTATTTCAAAAAAACATCACCTCCATTGACTTATTTGGATTTCTTTTAGAAGCACCATCAACATTAATTTTGATAGACCTAATTTTTAGACATTTTCAATTTACCCCATATTGAAGTAAATCCTTTGTCTGAATGTCATTATCCCAGATGACCCTTTCATGTATGTTTAAATCCTATAACCAAGTTGTCACCATCTCTCTTTTCACACTTGAGACTTCTCATGATAAGCACCATATATTTAAACATTCTATAAAAGAGGTAATAATACAATCCTAAACTTGGACATGATTTTGAGATTTATTTTTTATAATTTCATCATTTCTTTTAAGTCATAGGTTCTAACAAATAAGGGGAGGATCAGTCCTCCACATTATATATAATTCTTTAGCTTTGAAATAGTTAATCCCAACTTTTTATCAACTTTTATGATGTTTATGGAGCTACCCCATATATTTTCGTATTTTTCAAAAAGTAATTCAAATGATGTGAGCAAAGGTATAATAAACAAGTAAATGGTCAAATGTTTCTAAATCCTTCTCACACAAAGCACATATGAAAGGTCCATGATAGTCTCTTCTTTGTAGACTCTCAATTTTACTTTAAAATTTCACCAAACGAATTTTAGGCTTTAGGAAGAGCCTCTAGCGATCAAACATTATTTCAAGGAAAAGGAAAATATTTGGGAGTAAAAAAAATTCATTTCTCTAAATCTTCATATCCCAACTTGTTAGAGTATTCACTATATTTTAATAGATTCCAAACCAACTCATCCTTTCATGTAAAAATAAACAAATAAAACTCTTAAAGAATATTTTGAAGTTCATCTATAACTTGATTGAGTTCAACTCCTTCAACCAGGTTACTAATAGAAATCTATGATCTAGAGTTGTTGCCCATATTAATATAGTCTTTGAAATTTTGACCTTTATAAGTTAGGCATGCCCGAGCCAATGGCATGCCTAGCCAATGGTTTCAATTTGAGTTAGATATAAGAGGATAAGACTTCAACCAAGCATTAGACCAAAAATTTATGTAATTCCCCTCATTGATTGATCATCTAATATGTTTTACTATTTGATATGAAGCTTCATGTTAATGATCCTTTAGATAGGGTTATTTTCCTAAATAATTTCATTACATCAAGAGAACCTAACTATTTTTGTCTAGTTCTTTCCTTAATATCTGAATAATCTCCACCTAAGCTTTGTCCCTAAGACCAAACTCATAAGTATACAATTTTGTAAGTCGGTTCCTCCAATATTCTTTCCTTTACAAACCCTATCCTACTTACAAAGAGGAAACCTAAATTTTTACTCACATCTTTTCAAAAGAAATTCTCTTTGAATTTTATCAATTTATGATATTATACCTACTGGTAATCTTGAAAGTGGCATCATATAAATATGGAGATTGAAATGTAGTCCTTATGAGTTACTGTCTTCTCACCATGGTTAAGAGCTTACCTTTCCAACTTACCAAACAAAATTTCATTCTATCCAAACAAGATATTCAAAGCTCCTTTTTATTTCCTTTATAAGACAAAGAAATACCCAAGTAGGCTGATGGAAATTTATCAATTTTAAACCCTAAAATATCCATAATAATTCATTATAAATCTAGGGAAGTGTTAATGAAAAATATTGGATTTTGCAGTACTAACCAACTGTCCAATAGCCTTATCATAGCATATAATATTGATTTAAACTCCATAGTATCATTGACTTATGGATACCCCAAAAGAAAATTATCATCAACAAATTGGAGATGAGATTCAAAGGGATCATTTTTTATAACCTGGATACCTTTGGTTTTTCCTTCCATTTTTTCCTTTGATAAAGACATGTCCCTAATGCTTTTGCAAAAATAATGAATAGATAAGGAGATAGTGGATCACCTTGGCAAAGCCAACAAGTTAAATTCAAGTAACCAACAAGTGAACCATTAATCAAAATAGAATATTTCATAGTGCTATAACAATAATAAATCTATTCACACCAATTGTAATTAAACTATTTTTTTTGAAAAATATCATGTACAAAACTCTAAGAAACCCTATCAGATGCTTTGTTCATATCTAATTTCATAAGCATGTCTTTTATGGAATGAAGAGAATGTACGACCTCCTATACAATGATTATACCACCAAGAATTTGTTTACCATGAACAAAACCACTTTGTTCCTTTGAAATAACACAATCTAGAATGCCTTCCTACCTATTTACCATAATTTTTAAAATGGTCTTATAAATCACATTACAAAGGCTAATCGGACAAGAAATATCAAATAATTTTATTTTGCCTTTCTTGGGAACCAATGTAATAAAAATGACATTGATATCACTTATCATAGCCTTCCTTTTTTAGCCTCTTCAATTGCAACTAACATATCACTCTTCAATCTATCCCAAAATTTTTGAAAGAAAATTGTAGAAAATAAATCAAGGCTAGGTGCCTTGTTATGATGGAAAGAGAAACTTTCTTCATGTAGCTCCTCCATAGATATATTTTTCATCGAGATTTTATGTTTTCTTGTGTGATATTTATTTTACAAAAGCTTATCGTGTACCTCCTTATCTTGCCTAATATTTGATAAAATATTTTTGAAATAATTAATTGCTTCCTTTCTTATATTTTTTCTTCCTCAATATTTATTTCATTTAGAGATAAAACATTGTTTATTGAAAAAAAATATTATTTTTCCTATAGCATAAAATAATTTGTATTTTTATCTTCTTCCTTGCGCTATTTCTCAGATTTTTGGAACCAATATGACTTCTCCTTTTTCAATGTTGTTCTTAGTTTACATAAGAATCAAGATCCATTCCATAAGTTTGTATTATCTCTTGTAATTTTTTTAGCTTAGATTCAATTTCTTTCTTTTCTTTAAAAATATTACCAAAATATTTGGCATTCCAAATCTTCATTTTCCCTTTAAATATTTCATCTTTTGAACAAACTTGCACATATATGATCCTTAAAATTTTGCTTCATCGTACCATAACATAACCATTTGGAATAAATTGGGCTCTTGGAGCTATATAGACTAGAAGCAAAATTGATTTGGATGACCATTTTTGGGTAAATCACAAGTCAAAATAATGGGTTTTTTATTTGATCTTGCTCATAATAAAATATCTAAAGAGATTGTATAATTTGTTTGTAACCATATGTTGGATAACAATAATCCATCAAATCTTTTTGCTATATGAGTTTGCCCAATGCATATATCATCCTATGTATATTAAAAAATTGAAGGACTAACATCCCAAATATTGTTTAAGACCATACCTTATCTTAAACTTGTCATATCTTATCTTTTGTGTGATCATTTTATAATGATCCAAAATTTTATTCAAATATTCAATAACTTATTTATTGGCAAGCTTAATAACTTGTATAGACTCTTAATCAAATGAAATTAGCTCAATTGATTATATTTCTCAAACTTTCAAGGAGGAAAATATTGCCAAGAGATACATGTATAATTGTCAAACTATTGTTAGACCACTATGTGATCATGATGTAATATAAGTGGGACTCATTTCAATCCCATATAACCAATTAAAAATAATTTTTTAAATCTTGTATAAACTCTCAAGTATAAGGATTCATGTTTTAAGAGTGTTTTTATCTTTAATAAGGACAACATAACATTGCTTCCTATTCTAAACTAAAATAGAACAAGGACAATATTATTTAAATTATTAATTATAGTCAAAAACTAAAATAGAATCAAATATGAAATAAAATGATTTTATTTATGTCTATGGGACCAATATAGTTTATGGGACTGAGAACTTTAATAAAATATGGGGTATGGTGTACAAACCTACTCCCTTTTGGATTCAAACCTTGAACCTTGTATTTAGAATTCCAAATTTTAACATTAAATAAATAAAATATGTTCAACAAAGTTTAAAAATTCAACATCCTTTTATTCTCTTTTGAGGTGTGTTTGTTCCCTTGATAATAAAAAGTTTCATATTTTTTCTATTATTTATTTTTCAAAAAAAATCATTAGTGAGTTTACTTTTAGAGTGTCTTATATGCAATCCTAATATCCTTATAGGCTTCACATTCTATGACAAAATATCTTTTGGTTTCCATAATTGTTGTGCAAAATATGCATATATCTTTTGACCATGTCTCTTGAGGTATTTTACATCTCCCAATTTCTCATATGAGATGGTGTGAACGAGATATTATAAACATTTTTTTCCTTTCATTTAAGTTTTTCATCTATGTATTTGTTTTGGTTATATTCACATTTGTTGATGTGTAATAGTGTGAAAATAAATTAAATATTAATTAAAATATTATTTTTAACAAGGACTTCTTTCTTAAAAAAAAATATATTATTTAAAGTAATTAAAAGTAATACTTTTTGGAAAAGAATTTGAAAATTTTATGTTAAAACAAAGATCATTTACAAGTTGTGATGAGACCCCTCCCAGCCTTAGCTGATAAGAACACTTGTTTACAAGAGTAAAAGAAGATCTGCTTTGGAGCCAAATCTCCTAAACCATATTTCTACAACACTTGTTTAAAACAATAAAAGAAGATTTGCATTGGAGCCAAATCTCCTAAACCATATTTCTACAATGGTTGTCCAAATTATCTAAACATTGGGTTTTCTCACCAATGCCTAATCCTCTCATCCTCAATAGCCATGTCACTGTGTCACTAAATTCCCGACTCCTTCTTAGTACCCATCTTAGCCAGGAAGTCTGTCACTTTACTTTGATATCTACTCACATAAACTAGAATCACATCATCTAATTCCATCCATAATTTCTTAATTTGGGTGATAAGAATCCTCAACCTCCATATTTTTGAAGCAAAGTTCCTCATGCAATCCAGAGCTCATACCAATATTTGAGAATCAAATTGTAGGATTATCCTCATGTAACCTTGTGTTACCACCCAGATAGAAGTAGATTTTATAGCTAAGGATTTTGCTTCATTGTTCATGGCCCATCCTTGGCCTTATAGTTCCCAATAGAGCACTGTCCCAAGATGATTCCTACAGACCATACAAATTCTAGCTCTACCTAGATTACCTTTTGCAACTCCATCAATATTAATTTTAATCCAACCTTCTGGGGTGGTTTCCAACTAGCTTTTTCCTACCCCTTTTGCACTTCAACTTCCTTCTCCATCATCCTTATATCAGCCTGGATTTCCTCTTTAGCATACACTACCACATTTTTGTGAATTTGCTCCAAATAACCTGTCAAATTCCATCTAAGGATGAAAATGTTTCTCTAAAAACTCTACCATTTCTCTCCAACCACACTTGCCACCAAATGAATTTTAATTCAAGCTTCCAACCGATACAAAGAGATTTATATTTAAATCTACCCCTCTTCCATATTTCCTAAATATTAGTTTGATTTGAAAAGCTATTGTAAGACTATTGGGGTATCTGAGAGAATTCAGTGGAGGGATGTTTTTCGTAGGATTGCCCAAACTGTAGAACTCGTTTTGGCCATATCTCACTCATCCGGACTTGGATTGAGCTAAAACTTTGAGGGTAGATGCCTGAAAAACCCTAGAATGTCTTCACCAATTTTCATATCATTTGGAGCAACACATATCCTAGTGCATCCCTATGTGTTAACGAGATATTTGGCAAGCGGTTATCCGAGGGTTTCATTTGGGTTGAGTGCAAGCAGATCCAGAGGTTGGTTTTTAGGGCCTTCGGGCCCTAGAGGCCAATATTTTTGTGGTTTATGCTCAATATTTTTGTAGGAAATATTGCAGGGGATCCAATATGGGTTAGAAATTTGTCTTTCAAAAGATCATACTGTGAACTTGAGCGACAACAACTTCCAATTTGCTGCACAAAATAAAAATGAAAACCATACCTTTCCACGATGTCTAGGTCAAGTATTAAAGAGATCACAAAACAAGTTTCAAGCAGTTGATCAAAAATGGCTCATATCTCAAGTGAATCCGGTGCTAAGGTGCACCCACAAAATAATTCTACTGTGAAAACCCCTATCAAGGGTAAGAATTTCAAAGACTTAGCCCCAAAAATAAATTTTAGGGATGTCCTTCGTGGTGGACAGCCTCAGCCTAATGCTAATATCAATATTAGGGCTTCCCATAAACCTCTAATAATACCTAATATTGATCCAAGGAAAATGGAGTCAGGATGTCTTAAAGCAGCTGATGGAAATCCTGTTGTTAAGCTTGATATGGGTAACATTCAGACTGGCATTGAAGATTTTGAAAAAAGACGACTAATTTTTCGATTTTTGGGTTTTTGTCCGAGTCTATCTGCTTTCAAATTCTGGGCTACAAAAAGCTATAAAACTAAAGGTGAGTTACAAATCTCTATTTATCAAAATGGTTATTTTCTTGTTATATTTGCTAATAATGAATATAGAGAGAAAACTTTTCAAGGGGGTCCTTAGTTTTTTGGAACGGCAGGGCTTTTCATGAAGCCCTAGCATACTAAACTTAAAGCCGAAGAAGAGATGCCTTCTATAGATCCTGTGTGGGTTAGACTCTGACGACGGACAAGAGAGACACACACAAACTCACGCAAATTCCAAATGTTCATGCATTGATCTGAAAAATACATACAAACATAGCCCGTAGGCTTTACAATGACCAGCGCTCGGCTTGGTCTTCACACACTCTCTGCGTGCTATCTTCCTCAATCCACCCCCGCTATTATAATTTTCCCGATTTTTTATCGAGGTCTCGGCCCTCTAGGCAATTAATGCCCCCACCCGATCGAATTCATGAAATTAAATAAGAAAGTCCGCTTCCTCTGTCAAGTTCTCAAAATTCCTTCCATTAATGGGCAACTGCCCCGATCCGCTATGGAAGCTTACATTAAAGACACCCCCTTGCCCTGCAACCGTCGTTTTCGGTCAGACTGTTCCTCTGAACCGCTGTCGCCTTGTCAAAAATTTTTAACTGCACTCGCTACCTCTTTTCTCACGTGCGTGGCCTGTCCACGTGTCCATTTCTGATTTGTCTTCAACTGGCCATGAAATCACGACATGTCGCGATATCGTGACCAAACTGTCGCCTTGCCCTCATCCGCAAACAACATCGTGAAATCATGACATAAAACCCCCTTCGTGCCTTAGCTTCAAAAACGTCGCGACATCGCGACGTCACGATATCGCGACGAAAACTCCCCTTCGTGCCTTCGCCTCAAAAACATCGCGACATCGCGACGTCACGACCGATTTCTGCCTTTGTCTTGGTTCTCCTCTGCCTTCGCCTTTCGAGCCCTTTGCGACTTTGCTTTCAAAAATGTCACGATATCGCGACGAAAACTCCCTTCGTACCTCTGCCTTCAAAAACATCACGACATCGCGACGTCACGATATCGCGACGTCGCGATATCGCGACGAAAACCCCCTTCGAGCCTTAGCCTTCAAAAACGTCGCGATATCGCGACAAAACCTACCTTCGCCTTGCCGTAGCCTTTGGGGTCACGATTTCGTGACATGTCGCAAAATCGTGACATGTCGTGATTTCGTGACCCCCTCCCCAACTTTTGCCTTGGTAAAGAACTTGCTTTACAAAACTTAAACTTCCCCCAACTTCAGAAAAGTTCCGGTTGATGCGAGGTTGCTCTGTTGCCGTCGGATGCTCCTGCATCAGACACTCGGGGTAAATGGAGAAGTGACCTTCACTTCTATGTTGTTCGGTCCGCATCTCTTGTAACGGCTCCAAACGTGCACCTGCCTCTATAGCCCGCTTAAACCTCGTCTCCTGACAAAAATAATTGCTGCCTTCTACCAGAAAAATTCTGGCATTGCTGCACACCTTCTCATCCACTGCCTGTAATGGATTTAACTTGTGACGCACTCCATATTTCATCAAGGAGTATGTATTTGCATGACCATCATGCACTGCACTCCGATCAAACTGCCATGGCCTTCCTAACAGCAAATGGCAAGCATCCATGGGGAAAACATCACACAGGACCTTATCCTGGTACTTTCCAATATTGAGCATGACTAAGCACTGTTCACGGATCCATGCTCTGTGGTCCTTTCGCAACCATGCAATCCGGTATGGATGCGGGTGTCTTCTCCTTTCCAGCTGTAACTTAGCAACCATCTCCTCGGAGACTAAGTTATCTGTACTCCCATTGTCTATAATAACATTATAGACTTTGCCTGCACTTTTGCACCGTGTGCAGAATAGGCTTCTCCTCTGCTCTGGTTTGTCTTCCTCAATCAGCATGGTTCTCCTTACGATCATTGCTTCTCCTTTCTCAGACTCTTCAGAATGTTCTGATTCGACATCTTCCTCTGCCACAACAGCTCTGGCAGGACCCACATGTTTCTTGTTCACCCTCTTGGGGTGCTGGGGACACTCATATGCCCGATGTCCCTCTTCTCCACAGTGGAAAAAAGTTCCCCGAAACACTCCTCTTCCATACCCACGTCCAGATCTACCTCTTCCCCTTGGGTAGCCATTGTTCTAAACTTGGGGTTTGGGTTCTTCATCTTCCTTCTGATCCTGGCTGCTGCTAACCTCTTCCTTCTTCTCCTCCTTTCCTTCCTCTTTTCTTCCACCAGTCTTTCCTCCGTGCCCTCTTCCTTTTTGCTTGCTCTCAAACCTTCTGTTCAGTTTCTCTTCAACCTTCAGAGCAAACTGGTAAGCATCTTCAATGGTGCTCACCCGTACTAAGCTCAACTCTTCCTGGATACTGGGTCTCAACCCATTAATATAACGGGCCACCTTCTCCTTGCTTGCTTCTAAATGGCCAGTTCTTATGGAGATTTTATAAAACTCCTCCGTGTATTCTTGGACAGTTTTATTCATCTGTCTCAAACTCTGCATTTTCCTTAGCAGATCCAACTCGTAATCTGTCGAAATAAACTATCTTTTTAATTTTTCCACCATTTTATTCCATCTTGTTATTCATTATTTTCCTCTTCTGTTTCGTTCCAGCTGTACTCCCTTCCACCATATGCTGGCATGACCTTTCAGCTTAGTCTTGGCAAATTTGACCCTCTCAAGATCTTCAACTTCTTCATACTCGAAGTATTCTTCCAGATCATTGATCTAGTCGATCAATTCCTTCGGATCCAAGTTCCCGGAATACATGGAAACTTCCATCTTCGGCCTCTTCCCAATATGGGATATGGCTTTGTACAGTCTGGCTTGTGCCGGATCTATAGCTTCTTCTTCTTCTTCAGACTGATTTTCTTCTTCATCTACTTCGTCTTCACTATCTGCATCTCTTCTTGGTTCGTGTCCTCTGCGTAGTTCTTCTTGCAGGGCCTGAACTTGTCGCTACAAAGCTTGGAAATCTGCTGCTGTCATCATGCCTCCCCCACCAACAGGGTTTCTTCTCGGAGGCATTCTACTCACTTTCTCATGAGCCTTCCCACAGATCCTGGTGTAACTGCCTCACATTCGGTGATCTGTTACACACTCAGGAACTTTCGGCTCTGATACCACTGACGGCGGACAAGAGAGACACACGCAAACTCACGCAAATTCCAAATGTTCATGCATTGATCTGAAAAATACATACAAACATAGCCCGTAGGCTTTACAATGACCAGCGCTCGGCTTGGTCTTTACACACTCTTTGCGTGCTCTCTTCCTCAATCCACCCCCGCTATTACAAATTTCTCGAGTTTTTATTGAGGTCTCGGCCCTCTAGGCAATTAATGGCCCCACCCGATCGAATTCATGAAATTAAATAAGAAAGTCCGCTTCCTCTGTCAAGTTCTCAAAATTCCTTCCATTAATGGGCAACTGCCCCGATCCACTATGGAAGCTTACATTAAAGACACCCCCTTGCCCTGCAACCACCGTTTTTAGTCAGACTGTTCCTCTGAACCGCTGTCGCCTTGTCAAAAAATTTTAACTGCACCCGCTACCTCTTTTCCCGCGTGCGCGGCCTGTCCATGTATCCATTTCTGATTTGTCTTCAACTAGCCGTGAAATTGCGACATGTCGCGATATCGCGACCAAACTGTCGCCTTGCCCTCGTCTGCAAACAACGTCACGAAATCATGACGTAAAACCCCCTCCGTACCTTAGCTTCAAAAACGTCGCGACATCGTGACGTCGCGATATCACGATGAAAACTCCCCTTCGTGCCTTCGCCTCAAAAACGTCGCGACATCGCGACGTCGCGATATCGTGACCGATTTCTGCCTTTGTCTTTGTTCTTCTCCGCCTTCGCCTTTTGAGCCCTTTGCACCTTTGCTTTCAAAAATGTCTCGATATCACGACGTCGCGATATCACGATGAAAACTCCCTCCGTACCTCTGCCTTCAAAAACGTTGTGACATCGCGACGTCGCGATATCACGACGAAAACCCCCTGCAAGCCTTAGCCTTTAAAAACGTCGCGATATCGCGCGACAAAACCTGCCTTCGCCTTGTCGTAGCCTTTGGGGTCGCGATTTCGCGACATGTCACGAAATCGTGACATGTCGTGATTTCGCGACCCCCTCCCCAACTTTTGCCTTGGTAAAGAACTTGCTTTACAAAACTTAAACTTCCCCCAACTACAGGAAAGTTTCGGTTGATGCGAGGTTGCTCTGTTGTCGTCGGATGCTCTTGCATCGGACTCTTTGGCCTCCCTATTGAATTTTGGAATCCTACTATTTTTTCTTCAATTGGAAACTCTTTAGGAACTTTTATGATGACTGCTGATTGTACTCAAAATTTTGAACATATTATTTATGCTCGAATTTGTGTTTTAATGGATTTTGACAAACCCCTACCTAAAAAGATCACATTACAATTTGGGGAAGACACTTGGGAGCAAGTAGTGGACTATGAGAACATTCCTTTTCGTTGTAGAATTTGCCATGAATATGGTCATTTGGCCAGTGCTTGCCCAAATAAAATTCCTGATCAAAAGAAAGAAGATATAAACTCAGTAGGTTTCCAAATACCTAAGAAGAAGAACACTCGAAAAAAACTAGTTATGAAGGATCAATCAAAGTCATCTGCTAATATGTTTGAAATCCTTTCCACAAATGATGTCCCAAGTGAGGAAGAGGAAATAATGGAAACTGAAATCTTAGAAACACAATTTAAATATGAAGGGAAGAACTCAAAGACAAACCAACAAATCAAAGGTTTTCAACAGAAAAAAAGGAGAAAATTTACACAAGAAAAACAATCTTTCAAATGTCAAAACTTCAAATAATGCAGGTCCCAATATAGACTCCATTGAACCATCTAGTAAAATTTTGGCTGTGTACGAGCATTCTTCAAGGTTAGAAGCCATCTCAGATTCAATTGGAATAAGTCAAGAAATAGGGAAAAAAAATTGAAGATGGATTCTAATAAAAAAGCAGGTCGCAAGACCAATCAATATCATATGGTAAAAGAAGGTGAAAAGCTTGTAGAGGAAGGTAATATTAATGCCCTTCCCAACTTTTTTAGCCCTGGTATTAATGAATATCATCACTTGGAATATTAGAGGACTCAAAGGGAGTCTTTCAAAACAAAATTAAATTAGAAGAATGATTCAGATAAATCATCCACATCTTGTTTTCCTTCAAGAAACAAAGATGTCAATGGAGGATATGGACTCAATTGCCAATAAAATTTGGCCAGTGGAAAAGTGGTTTCCCTCAGTTCCCAAGGGACTTTTGGTGGCATTGCTTGTCTTTGGGACCCAAAAGAGGTAGTTATTCACCATATGGTTGGTAGTTGGGGTTTGTTGGCTATAGCTATTCAAAGTAGACATTCCAACCAAATTATGCTCTACATTATTGTTTATGCTCCGACTTCTTTGGAGGAAAAAAGAAGACAATGGAAGGATATTACTCATATTATCTCTCATTTTCCTGAAGCTTGGATCTTGATCGGAGGAGATTTCAATACCATCCTCTCTCTGGATGAGAAAAGGGGGGAAATAGAAATTTGGACAAAAGCACTAACCTCATGAGCGAATATATTGCAAACCTCCATCTTGTGGATATCCAACTCAGATAATGGCCTTATGACTTGGTCTAACAGAAGGCAAGGCTTAGCTTGTATAATGGAGAGATTGGATAGGTTTTTGCTCTCTGAAAATTTCTTAATCCATGGTCACATTCCTAAAGTGAAGACTCTTAATAATGTTGGTTCGGATCATTGGCCAATCATGGTGGAAATGTGGAAAACCAATGTGAGTTTCTCTCCTTTTCGTTTTCAATTAATGTGGCTTAGAGACATTTCCTTCAGACCTCGTGTGCAACAATGGTGGAAGGAAGGTAAACCTAGGCATGGGACTAAGATGTTCTGTTTTGCCAAAAGACTGCAATACATTAAATCCAAAATCAAGACTTGGAACTAGAAAGAGTTTGGGGATGTTCATAAAAAAAACATGAAGTTATTGCTCATATTGAAAATTTGAATAAGAAAATCCGTTTAGATGGCCTCACAGAGAAGAGAAGTGCAGATGAAATTAAACTCACAACTCAGTTAGAGGAATGGGAAAAAAGAGAAGAAATCTTATGGAAGCAAAAATCTAGAATTCAATGGCTCAAAGAAGGAGATCGAAACACAAATTTCTTCCACAAATCTCTTCTAGCTCGAAGATCTCACAACTTTATTTCTTCCTTAAAATCAGATTCTGGAGATGTTGTTTATACTTGGGATGGCATGAACTCTATTGTTGTTGATTACTTTTCCAATATTTTTGTCGCTACTCCTCTTGACTCAGCTTCACAACAAAATGTTCTTCAAGCAATCCCTTCTCTTATCACTTCTAAGGAGAACTCTATTTTGACTACTCCTGTTACTATCAATGAGCTTCAACAAGTAGTTTTTAAAATGCAAAAATGGAAAACCCCATGTCTTGATGGTTTTCCCATTGAGTTCTACCAAGAGTTCTAGGATATCCTTCATGTTGATTTATTAGAGGTGGTGGAAGAAGCCAGGAAAGCCAAAGAAATTTTGAAGGTTATCAATAAAACTTATATTACTCTTGTTCCAAAATCTCAAGAGGTTGATCATATCTCAACTTTTAGACCTATTGCTTTATGTAATGTTCTTCTCAAAATCATTACTAAAATCATGGTAGAAAGGTTGAAGCCTCTTTTGCATAAGATTATTTCCCCAGAGCAAGGGGGTTATGTGGAAGGACGTCAAATAGTAGATGAGATAGTTCTTGCTCAGGAAGCCATCCATTCCATGGATATGCAAAAATCTCCTTCCATGTTCATTCGGTTAGACTTATCCAAAGCTTATGACAGAGTGGATTGGCACTTCCTTATCAAAGTTTTGAGGCAATTTGGTTTCTCTAAGGATTGGATGGATTGGATTATGGGATGTATCTCTTCAGTTTCCTACTTAGTTCTTATCAATGGCAGGCCTTCTCAGTCATTCCCGACTTCCAGAGGTATTAGGCAAGGTGACCCGCTATCCCCTTATTTATTCATCATTCTTGTTGAATGCTTGGGTAGGACTATAACCAAAAAGAGGGAAAACAAAACCCTTGAGGGAGTTACCATTGCTCATGGAGCTAGACCTATCTCTCATCTTCAATTTGTGGATGACTCTACTCTTTTAGGTAAAGCTACAGTTAAGGAAGCTTCTAATATTAAGCAAATCATTAGTTGTTTTTCTAAGGCTACTAGGCAGTTGATCAATGAAGACAAATCTAAAGTTATTTTCTTTCATTTCTCTGCTAGACAGGAATCCATGGTCTTGGATAAATTAAGATATAAGAAGACCTCCCTTCCAATCACTTATTTAGGTATTCCCATAAATATTCAAAGGCAGAAAAATAAATATTGGAATTGGTTGTTGGACAAAGTCAAGAAGAAAATTGGAAAGTGGACCAACAAGTGGCTTTCTTCTGGGGGTAGAATCACCTTGGTAAAATCAGTCCTTCAAGCTATTCCTATTTATGTTTCTTCCATTTTGAATATCCCAAAGGTTGTTCTTCGAGAATTGGATCAAATCAGTCATCGTTTCCTTTGGAGTGGTACTAAGGAGAAAAGAAAATGGGCCTTGGTGAAATGGGATACTTTATGTCTTCCTAAGAGTGAAGGGGGGTTAGGATTTCGGTCTTCTATTAATAAAAACAAAGCTTTAGCTGCTAAATTATATTGGAGGATGTTGCATAACCCCAATGCTCTTTGGGCCAATAATCTCCGTGCTAAATATGTTGAGAACAAAAGTCCTAAAGACCTTGTTCGCTATCAACTTCCTACCAAAGGTTCTCCCATTTTAGCAGTTCTTAAGACTGGTGAGGATTTGATAAAGAAAAAATTATTTTGGATCATTCATAATGGTCAACAGGAAAATTTTTGGACAGATTCTTGGGATGGTCACAAGCCTTTGATAACTCGGTTTCTCGATTGGAGGCCTTGGATGGAGGAGCTTCACCGAGCTAATTGGATAAAGGTGGCTAATTATCGTCGATACCATACTGGTAATTCAAAGGTTGGTAGATATTGGATCCCTATTGAGGACTGGCCTATTCAAATCCCTAGAAAGGCAAAGACAAGATATCCAAGGCATCCTTCATATGAGATCCCTCTCTTGGTCCCATGAAAAAGATTGTTTTGGATGGAACAACACTACTAAGGGTGAGTATTCAGTTGCTCAAGGTTATTTGACCTTATGCCATAATAATCCCAACCATTCTTCTGACATATTTTCTTGATTGTGGGCTCAAAATCTCTGGCCTAAGGTGAGGTTCTTTAATTGGCTTTTATTGCATCGTAGGGTGCTTCTTGGTGAGCAACTTATGAAGCGTGGTTTTCATGGCCCTTTTAGATGTGAAATGTGTGAAGAGAATGTAGAAACTCTCAACCATATTTTTATTGAGTGTACTTTAGCCTCTGAGCTATGGAGGAGAATGGCCACTTTACTTGGCTTATAGTGGTCCAATTTTTTTTACTTTTGAACAACTTTGGAGGGATTGGCCTAATCAAGAGGGTGTTGATCATTTTATTAGGCAGTTAGTTTGGATGGGTTCTACCATTCTTCTTTGGAATATTTGGAATGAAAGGAACAACCAAATTTTTAATCAAGATAGGAAGGATATTCACTATATTTGGCAAAAGACCATAGCCAACTTAGTTGAATCAGTCCATCAACTCCTTAATCACCCCCAAAACTCCCACCAAATATGGGATCAAGTGATGCAAAGATTGAAGATTAAATATTCTAAGGGCAACCAACTTAAAGGGAATGTGAGTATTAGTAAGATGGATAGGACAAGAAATTGGCAACCTCCTCCTAAGGATTTTGGAAAAGTCAATACCGATGGAGCCTCTAGAGGGAATCCCGGAAAATCCAAGTGTGGGAGGAATTGGTAGACTTTCAGATGGCTCCCTGGTTTTTACTTTTGCTGAGAATTTGGGTATTCTTTCCAATAACCTTGTTGAGGGGTATGGTATCCTCGGAGGCCTTCAGGAGGCTACTAAGGTTGGATGGGAAAAGGTGTTAGTTGAGTCTGACTCTCAACTTATGATTAATCTCTTGAAGACTCCTTCTAAGAATCATAAGGTGGATTGGAGAATAAAAAGAATTATTGAGAAGATTCAATTAATCCAGATGGGATTTTTGAAAGTTGATTACAATCATGTGGTCGAAGATCAAAACAAGAGTGTTGATGCTTTAGCTAATTGGGCTTTGGACAAAGGTGATCTTACTTGTTATGGCCACCCTCCTAGATGGTGGGCTTCTCAAATTAGGGAAGCTCTTCTTTCTATCATTTCTTTGGATGGCTCCAGTTATGAAGGTACCTAGTTTCTTCTTGTTTTTTTTTTTTTGCTTCTCTTTGGTTCATTCAGTTTTTTTTAGTTCCCTAGCTCATTCTATTCTTTATTTTGTTTCCTCTATTGATTCTTGCCTTAATAGTCTTCTGGTCTAGATAGGTCATTGTTATGTTCAATTTTTTTTTTCTTTTTTTTTTTGTTTAGTTTTTTAAGGTGGGTGGGTTCTTTTGTTTTGTTTTGTTTTTGTGTTCTTTGTGTTGTTTTTTGTTGTTCTTGTGTTTTTGTTGTTTTGTGTTTTTTTTTTATATGTTTTTTGTTATTGTTCTTGTGTTTTTTTCGTTCTTGTTCTTGGGTTTCTCTTTGTTTGTGTTAATTCGTGTTTTTATGTGTGAGTGTTTTCTATGTTTTTTGTTTTTGTTTATTGTCTGATGTTGGTTGTTTTTTATTTTTATTTTATTTTATTTTATTTTTTAGGTTTTGGTTGTGTTTATTTTTCATGTTTTTTTTGGGTTATGTCTTTGTAGTGTTATGTTGTTTTTGTCTTGTTTGTGTTTTGTTATGTGGTTCTTGTGTTTTTCTATGTGGTTCGTGTTGTGGTTTCTTTTATCTTATTGTGCGTGTTTGGTTGTGCTTTTGTTTTTGACACACTCAAGGAGCATGTTTTTTATTTTATTTTATTATTTTTGTTGTTATTTACTTATTTATTTACTTATTTTTAAATTGGTTTTGTGTGTTTGTTTGCTCCTTGAGTATGTCAAAGGTGGTAGGCCAGGTCCGAGTCCTGGGCATTTTTGACGGAATGGATACCCCTGCCTCCTTGGGTCTTACCCGAAAGTGGCATCCCTTTTGGGATGTTTTCCACAAATAAAAAATATATATATTAGTTTGATTCGAATCACCACTAGCTCAAATTTTATAAGATAAAAACCATCGCTCCCAAATCTAGTGCATAAATGGATACTCAAAAATCAAGTGGTCATTTGTTTCCTCACTCTTATAGCATAAAATATATTGATATGGGATCAGAAAATTTCCTACGTCTCAAATTATCAAAAGTAAGAATTCCATTGTACATGAACTGCCAGGCAAAGAAGTTTACTTTTAGCCAACTCTTGGATTCCCAAATCTTTCTCCAATCCTCAACCCGAGGTTCTGGAAGGATCTTATCATATACATCCTTCATTGTGTAGACTCCACGGCTCCCATAGCCCCAAGCTAATTCATCCTCCTCATATCTACCCGTGAGAAATATTTCTACCAAGATTTTAGTCATGATGGAGAACAATATGAGAAAAATATAAGGGGAACAAGGATCTCCTTGACGAAGGCCTCGAGTAGCTCCAAACGGTTGCAAGGGAAAAATACAACTAATGACCCATTCTATTCAATCCTGAGATAAACTGAAGGTTTCCATCATCCTTGATAAGAAGCTCCACTCCACCCTATCATAAGCCTTTGACATAGCCAATTTTATGAACATTCCTCTATTACCAGATTTTTGCATTGTGTGGATTGCCTCTTGAGCTAGAACCACACCATACAAAATTTGTCTACCCTCTATAAAACCTCATTTCTTCGAGGAGATAATGTTATGTGGGAGAGGTTTTAGCCGCTCAACCATTATCTTTGTGATTATTTTATATATGACATTGCATAAGGCAATAGGTCTATAATCTGAAATATGCACCCCCTCCTCCCCTTTCAAAATTAAGGCAATGAATGTATGATTTAATGATTTAAGCATTCTTTTACTACCTCTGGACTCCTTTATAACAACTATTACATCCTCCTCCAAGTTTTCCTAGAAGGTCTAAAAAAACTCAATTGGAAAGCCATATGGACCTAGTATTTTTTTGGTACTCATTCCAAAGACTACTTTCTTCAGTTCCTCTCTATCAATGGGTTTAAGTAGGACTCGATTTTCTTATTCAAATATAATAGAGGGTATGATAGCAAGAACTTATTTTTGAGCCTCTTCATCTTGCATCATACTTTCCTTAAATAATTTAGCAAAATAATCCATTGAATGGAAATGCATACCTAGGATTGTATCAAAGGAGTGTACATTCTCATCCTGAAGAGCTTCCATCTTGTTCATATGTCTCCTAGCACAAGTAGTTCGATGGAAAATTTTGGTATTTTTGTCACCTTCTAATAACCAAGTGGTTCTTGCTCTTTGTTTCCAGTAGATCTCCTATTGGTTGTCAATGTCCTCAACTGTTTTGCACAATGCATCATCCTCTTCTTTGAGTTGCTTTGTAATTGTTCCTTCCCTTAATTATTTTTTAACCTCATCCCATCTAGCCATCAATGGAGCTCTTTAGACCTAGAAGTTTGTCTTGTTATCTCACCTTCATTGTTTCAGTTGATCCTTGATATAATGAAGCTACTTATGGAATTTGAACATTGTTGTACCATATGTTGAGTGTCCCTGTTCCCACCACTATGGGATTTTCTTTCGAAGTTCCTCTTTTTGTAACCAAAAGTTTTTAAATTTGAATGGTTTATGATGTTGCCCTTTCTTGATCCCCTTTCCAACAAAATGGGGAAGTGATCCAAAATTAGACCCTCCAAAATATGAAATTTTAGATTCCATTTCACAAAAACCTCCTCTAAAATCAAAAAATGATCTAACTTCACCTCTATGCTATGTTGCTTCATCCTCTTATTGGTCCAAGCATAGTTGATTCTAGGATATTTAATATCCACCAAGTGTAATGCATGGACTTGGGTAATCATAAGTCGATCCCCTGGATCCAAAACTGGGGTTCCCCCTTCTTGATCTCTAGATGATAAAATATGACCATCCAGTATAACTCCTTCCTCGAGACTCTCATATTATGCACCTCTTTCCATTGATAAAGTATGACCATCTAGGTTTTGTGTCCCATAAAAAATTGTGATTAAAACCTGCTCAGTTATCACATTGTGCCTAAAATGTGATGTGAGGACACCCCTCCAAACTATATGTTCTATTGTCGTCCATTCAAGAGATTTCCAAAAGGTAACTATCCCCCTGAGCCCCCTTAGGCAGCTACTTCCATATGACTAGCACCCTTCCAAAGTCTATTTATTGTTTTACACATAAGATCCAATGACATTTTTATCTCATGTATAAGAAAAAAATATGTTTTACTTTCTTCTAAGAGTCTTCAAACACCAAATTGGTGGGTTCTACTATTTAAACCCCTAATATTCCATAATTGTATAATCATTGGTTACCTTGAGACCAATAAGAGTCTATTGGCCTCACCAATCTCCCAATGATCAGTTTGTCTCCTTATACTGGTATCAATTCCTTATTTGATTTTCTACCCACTCCTTATGAGTCGATATTATTTGATATCGACTCCACCTAAGTTATCCCTAGAGTTGGTTTTTCTTTGTTTTTTTCTGCTATACTCATGATGGCATCCTTAATTATCAATTGCTCTTGGTTATGCACTATCAATGCCCTTGCAATCTCTGATTGTGGTAACTCGTTGCAGTCTATTACTTGCTCTAAGATAGGAGGTAAAAGAGGGGCTTGAATATAGTTGTTATTGTTTTCATTATTCTCATTCACTCCTTCCGCTAATTGTTCTTCTTTTTGGTCCACTAGTGTCTTGAAGATCTCATATCTATTTGAGGGCTTCAGTTGGGTTTGCTCTTTGCCAACTTTTTTCTTTTGCCTTCTTCTTTTGGGTTATTCAAAACCATATCCATGTGCTTCTCCACCCTGAGAAATGTTGGTTGTTTCTTTATTGACTATTGACTTATCCTCCTTAGGAAGATTTGACATTCCTAGAGGAGCCTCTATTTTTGTGTTCATATTGTTTGGGCAAGACCGAGCCAAATACCCATATTTGTGGTAAACTCTACACTTGAAGGGCAACACCTCATAATTCAATTGTTGAATCCAAGATATGCTTGCAAGTTCGAGTTCAACCTCTACCGACAAAGGCTGGTTGAGATCTATTTCCACGCATAATCTAGCATAAATTATTGTGCTTCCTTACATTGTGTTACTAGAAACACCCAAATATCTTTCAAGGAAATTACTGATGATTTTGAATAGATGCTCACTCCAAAACTTCATTGGAAGTGCATACAAACGAATCCAAACCAAAACAGTTGTGTGTTCATTTGTTTTCTTTTGGAAAAAATTGAAGTCAATAAATACAAAGCGAAGTGAAATCCTAAAAAATAATAATAACGATTAAAAAAATTATCTTTTTTTTTTTTTCGGTTACATAGGAGAGTTGGTTGGTCGCAACCACACTATTTTTTAGTAACTAACAAGAGCAGGTTTCAAACCATTCCACCAAACCTATTCCGTTTTGTTATTGTTGACCTGACGTGAAGAAGACCACGCTCGAAATTCATACTGTCGTCTTTGTTTAACAACACATGAAAAAATAGTAGAATAGAAAACTAGACCTATTTATTTGAACGAATGAACAAAGCAATTTCCTGCTGCCTAGGCGAACCTAACACAAATTATATTGCATGCAATTGGCCATATACATTACTTTTATTGGCGTAGTTTTCTGAAGAAATTCTGGTCACACGGTTTTCTACTTCAGTAGGAAAATTCTGATTCGCCTATTTCAGTTGCAACTGCACATAAGACAGAGAATAACATATCTTCATAGTTACTTACCAACAACGGCTTTCTATGGCACTTACCGACATTGTACACTCATTGGTGGTAGTTGTTAACTTTCTCAGAAATAGACCCCACGGCTCCGACATTTTTATGTACATTCAGTCCATATTTACTCTCTTCCCTGCACCATCATGCACAACGAAAAATCGGCCAGACGAAAAGATGGTTTGGCCATCATCAAGAGTTTCCATGTTTTGGGAGGTCAAAATAGTGATGTTGAGCTGACAAAAGCGAAATCTAAGACTGGAATGAATGAATGCGTGGAGTGTCGGTGCGAGTCGGTTGGCTTGTCCACCGACATTCAGGGAAAGGCAAAAAGTAAGTAGGTAAGCTTGAGTATCCTAACTGACAGGTGGATAGCGTAACAGCCAATAAACACTGCTATAAAGGTAATATAGGTGGTCTTTCAATTTCCATGTACTTCATTAGTGGGTTGAATAGTGATTGCACCTGCGTGGCAGCATGAGCATTAAAATAGAGCTATCGAAAGGCCACCGGGCTCTTTCAGTGGACTAAATGCTCCGTTTGTGTAATGTGGTGTCTTAGATTCTAAGCATTTAGAAACGGTTCAAGTGATGTGTATTACTTCGTTTGCTCTCAGTCTGCTTTTTAAAAGTAAATGTTTTTATTGTAGCAGACTTAAAGGTGAAAGCTTTTGGTTCCGTTTAACTTCGAGTTACGGTATGTGTAGGGTAGTTGGTCCTCTTGCTTTCTAACCAGTTCATGTGATGTTGTTTCTATACAAGTTATTTATTTCTAGTGGCATATTTTAATGTTGGAATTTCATTCCACTGTAATACCTCTTCTATTCTATATTTAAATTAATATCATAAAAGTCACGACATTTGATTGCTAAATGTTTCTCATAAGATTCGAATATTTATAACTATTTTTTTTAAATAGTGAAAATTTTATTAAGAAGACATGTTCAAAGTTATAATAATTGGTTTGTCACTTTTGACTAGCTTCAAGATTCTAATAAAACTAACTCTAACATCTCTTTGGATCACAAATTTCTTAGTACGATCCAAAGAGCAGAAAGTCCTATTTTTTATTACAATTTTGATTAATACTATTCTAAAGAACCCGAATTAGCTTCTCTCTCTCTTGCCATGGCCTTGGGGGCTAATCCAAATTGGGATTAAGAGGCTACAAGCAGTACTGTGATGTCGAACCAGAGGCTAATCATCATAATCAACTACCTTGGTCCAACACACTCCATTGCCTAAATCTTTGTTGTCTATTATATAGTATCCCTATTCTGACAGCAAGATGATCGCTTCCTTTTTAGCCAAAAAGTCAATCATTGCATTCTTCCCTTTGCCTACATGAACCAGAATGACATCCTCAAACTGTTTCTAGATGGTTTTGATATGACTCACTATGTTCTTAATCTACCACACACTTGGTTTGAAATTTCTAATCTCATCTAGCAACCCCACCAAAATTTGTGATTCAAACTCCACTATGATCTTCCAAACTCCATTCTCCCAAGCATTGAGAGAGCTTTGTCTGATTTTTAAAGTGTCTGCCTCATTATATGTTGCTACTCCTAGGCTTTCAATTCTCAATGAAGGACCTTCCCCTTGTAATCTCTTCTAAGGAAACCAATGTCTGCTTCCATTGGGTTATCCTTGGTTGCTCCATCCGTGTTGAGTTTTCCCAACCTAGGGGTAGGAGTTGCCAAGCCCCATGAGTTCGCCTCATGGTAGCGTTATCTCTCTCTTTGTTTTGTATTCTTCTCTAAAAATTCTAGAATTCCTTTCCATCCATATGTACCGCCAGATAAAGCTCAGATCCAGAGACCAACCTAACTAAACTGATTTATTTTCTAACCTTCTTCATTTCCAAACCTCTCATATATTAATAAGTGTTAATTGCTTATTGAGATATGCCTTGAAGAGATTGACACATCAGCTCCACAACTCCGAGGCGAAGTCACTGAGGAAGAGCAAATGATCTATTGTCTCCTCTTGGATATTGCACATGATACATTTAGAGGGACCATGAAAACCCCTCTTCTATAAGTTATCATAGGTGAGTAAGCTTTGATGCATAACTTTCTAGGCAAATAAATTGATTTTTGACCAGCCCTTTGCCAACCATACTCTATCCCATGGAACATCCAACAACATCGATGGGGAGGGAGCAATTCATTATAACCTTCCCGAATTGTATAGATGCCTAAATTCCCATGACCCCAAGCTATCTTGTCCTCTTCCTCCTTTCTTGTAAGGTGGCGTTGCTTTAATATCCTCTCTATTAGTGGCACCAAATTAAAAGAAATTGGGACTAGCCACTCTTCCCACCATTTTAGTTGCATAAAAGATAAGGTCCCAATATGAATTTTATGTAGATAGCATATTGTCTTGATCCAACCTCTAGCCTCAAGGCTATGTTGAAGATTAGAATATTAGAACAAAAAAATTAGTTAATGGTCTTGGTGTGTGGATGTTGGCAAAGGTTAGGTCTTTAGTTATTGCAAACTATTTTTCAAGCTTGCATGTGTTGCTTTTTATTATATTTATTTTTCAATTGGAATGATATTTAGTCAAGTTTTCCTAATGGTTAAAAAATTACTAATTTTATCTTGTGAGGGATACCTTAGTAGTATGTCTTTGGATTTTCATTCAGGAGACCCAAGTTCAAACCCTGATACAAGGGGACCGGGACCCTTACACAAACTCATGCTTTACCCTAGAAAATTTACCGGAAAGGGATAGGCTAGGTCAAGTGCTTGTTGATGGACTACCCCAGTTCAATTCCTTGGATGGTTGGGGATCCCATTGACTTTGTCTTTACCCAATGGACTAGGGTTTATAGAGGTTCCCTACACAAAATTTACTAAATTTTGAATTAATAATTTTTTAAACTAGTATGATATTTTGTTTAGTAACATATGGTCAATTAATTGAGCTTAAAGCTTAAATATATTTAGTTGAAGAAGTAAAAGACTAAAGAAGTAAATTATGTGTCTAAACAAGAATTTATCTTCTTTGAAGCAAACATTTATTTTAACTCTAAATTTTTATAAATTAAAATATAACTAATAGATGGTAATAAGCTAATTTATGATATTTTGTTTAGTACAGTTCATATTAGAGAAGATTCTTTAGAGAAGATTCTAAGCTAAATTTGTTTGAATTGAAAGGTTATGGTTTATAGTTATGTAGACATTTTAAAAATGTGTTTAGTATATATGTTTTAATAATCCACTTTCCTATCATGATAAATTCATATAAAACTTATTGGAATTAGTTGTTCTAATGTAATTCCTTAGTTTTTAAGATATTTTATTTATTTTTTCATTTAAAATTTATAATACAAAGAAATTATTAGTTTTCGATCAATCATTAGAAAATTATTTATAAAAATGGTTTAATTAATTAATATAATTATGACATGCAAGTAGGGAGGGAGTGTAAGTCAGGAGCAAGTGTGAGCCAAGAGGGAGTGTGAGCCAGGAGCGAGCCCCACTAGGTAGTATGGAAGGAGAGTCATTTGAAAGCCCCAATGAGAATTTAGGATGCCTTAGCTAAAACTCAGGATGCCCAAGTTGGAGATGAGTAAAATAACAAATGTATGGCAAGTTCGTTCTAGGAAGTAGATGTTACATTAAAAGTGATTAGCAAATATGAGATGATCAAGTATGATATAATGGTTCTTAAAAATAGAGGGTTAATATATAAGTTCCATGGATAGTGGCTAGAATTTCAAAGATTTAAAATGGATCAAGTGGAAGTTGGGATTGAATTCAAATTACTCTGACTTTTCTTCCTAAAAATAATTTGCTCATTATATTTTCCATATTAGAAATCAGGGATAAAATAATGGGTGGTGGCCCGTGTTTTAGGGTGAAAGATACCCTTTTTTTAAGACCATGGAGTGATTTTTTTTTTGAGACAAACTATTAAGAAGCTTTCAATGTGGGTTAGGCTTTTTGGACTTCGATATCAACTTATCAATAAGGATGTTTTGAAGAAAATTGGAAATACCCTAGGGAATTCATCAAGGAGGGACTAACTATTAATTAGTAAAAGCATACTATATATACGTAAATATGTGTTGCTATGGATATTTCAAAACCTTTGCCACAATTTATTAAGATTAAATTTGAATCAAGAGAATGAGATTAACAGGTTGATTATGAAAATATCGTATTTCTATGTCACAATTGTTATGATACTAGACATATGACAAGATATTGTAAAGTGAAAACTATGAAGAAAGAGATAAAATTTTAGTCATAAGATAAAATTCAAAATGAAGCAAGGAAATCATACAATAATAGAAGCTAAGATCAAATCAAGGATATTCCACTTCAAAAGAAGAGGTAAAGAAATCCTATCTACAACATCATATGGCAATGGCCACCATAGATCACTTGGATCAACCATTAGAAGAAATAAAGAAGGATATAAGTACAATGTGTAAGTTCAAGTTCAAAAAGAATTAAAGGTGCAAAGAAATATGTGGAGGAAAATCCTAAAATAAAGATGACAAAGGAGGTCAAATTTATTTCAGGTAATTCATCTCCATTTTCCTCAAGTAACATATAATCGTGGTAATACAAGTGAAATTGGTGTAAAGGTTATCCTTGTATTTTAGGGTTTCAAGAGCAACATAATAAAAAATGAGGATGGAAGAAAACCTTAGTAATTTAGGGTTTGTAGGGAAGCATAAGAAGGTATTTTTTATGAAAGGGTATCCTTTCACTTTAGGTTTCAAGGGCAACATAAAAAAGAATGTTCTTTTCAGGTTATTCTTTGCACTTCAAATCCTTTAGAGCAAGACTAACCTATAGATGATAAGTCTTACTATGAGTAGTGTGATAAGATTGAATAGATTGGTGAAGATGAAAGTGTTGGTTGGAATGAAAAAAGAAATGAAGACTTAAGAAGCAAAAACAAAGAGAAAAGAAACTCATAGGGATATTGATATGGGAAAACAAAAGCAAATATAATAACCTAAAGCTTCAATGTTGGTATATCAGTGATAAAGCAGGGTAGTAGACCTGACAAGTTTGTAAATCACTCTTTAGGTTCTTATATTTGCTTTTTTTTTACAATCACTCTTTAGCCTAAAGCAATATTATTGTCTAACAAGTTTGTAAATTAGGAAAAAAAAATTAGCTTAAAGCAATATTATTGGTTTAGCAAGTGTTAACAAGAAGAAGTGGGGCTAAACCCCTAAATAATAATAAAAAATGATGATGAAAATGATATCTTGGAATATTGGGGCATGAATAAGAACCCTAACAAAAGGTAATAAGAAATTGTCATGTTGTTATAGATAATATATTTATAGATATGGAAATTGGGTAGTAAATATTTTAGTCATTCATGGTATTGAATTTCATCTTGATAAAATTTAAATTTCAAAAGACAAATGTATGAGTGATATTTTATCTCTTAATAAAAATTATATCAAAGGAGTTAATTATGTAAACTTAGCAATTTGAGAAAGATGGTGAATATCTTTGATAGAAAGGAAAATAAAAAAATATCTCTTAAAGAAATGTAAGTTGGATATAGTTTAATTAACTTAATAACAATGTAATGTTTTATTTTTTAAATGGAAGTGACATCCAATAGAAGTCACACATGGCTTATTAAAAACAAAACAAAATAACATAATTTCAATACTTGAATAAAAAAATATTTCCAAAATATTCTTTATTAAATATTTTTAATATAATTATATTTTTTAATTTTATAAACATTATTCAATAGTCATTTTAAGTTTTTAAACATGTTTTCGATACCATAATTTAATTTTTATATCCTTAAGGAGTCATTGTTTTCATAGTCAATTCAAGATTGAAATTAAGATTTCTCTTTCATATATTCGTTAGTGCTAAAATTTTATATAAATAACTTTGAGAAGATATCCAAAACAATCTAGGACCAAGTATGATAGACATATTCATCTCTTTCATATAGTGTTTTATATTTGAAATAACATACCTTTTATTTATATTAAGACACATCACCCTTCATGTCCCTTTGTTGATATTATCAATAAGTGGCCCTTTATATATCTTGGTAAATGCAAATATACCTCTATATAATATACCAAAGCTACAAATTTTCTAGCAATTAAATATCAACCCTAAGGGTCATTAATCTTGATTTTTTATTATTGCATCTTATATTATTAAAAAACATGTGATTAAAGGCAGTGATGGATAAATATTTGCTATTTTGAATATTTAAGTTCTCCCTATATATATGTTATGAAACAACTTCAAGCAATAGCAACAACACAAATATAATACCCAAATGATAATAATAAATTAGGTCAAATTACTAGAAAATCATGCACTAATAAAATTTCAGATTTCAAGCAATGGAAGTCCACAACCATTCGGAGAGGGCAAAGTCTCTTATGCATGGAAGATGGGACTTATATCCCAATTCTTTGGATGATGTAAACTATCACAAAATTCTTCATATTTATAGATTAAATCTCATTAACCCTAACCCTAATGCTCAAGGGTCGACTAATTTAGTGCCTAAGTTCATAAATATAGTTGATATGGCTATATTGGAACAATTACATGGCTCCCTCCCTTAAAAGGCTTTATCCTCAAAGCTAGAAAAGACTAGAAAATATTCTCAGACTCCCATGTAGCATCTTCTTCTATAAGGTCTTGCCACTTGATGAGGAACTCCTAAATTTGTTGAGACTAAAGGTAATGAACTTCAGACAATAATACTATTTTAGGCTAAAGAGTGATTCCACCTTCTTCATCGAGTACTGGAAGAGGTAGGTCTAAGGATTGAAACTCCATGCAATTGACTTAGGCAAGGAATTCCATGTGATATGATTTGGTCACCTTGGAGGGAGGAGGTTGGATTCCTTGAAGATAAATGATCCTTCCATTCTTTGTCCATAATTTTTGCAGATTAATAGTAATATCATCGAGTTGAGATAGTCATTGTGCTCCCAAAATGACATTTGAACTTTCGGTTCATGGCAAAGAGACTGAAGTGACACTACTTCCTAATAATTAAATATTCAACAATATTTAATGAATCTGAATGTAAATCAATATGCAACAACCACTTAGAGAGGGTAAAGTCTCGTAGCCACTTAGAGAGGGTGAAGTCTCTTGCGAAGATACACAAATAAAATATGATTATTCGATGATGAGAAATTAAATAAATCATTCTACCTATAAATAGATGAAAGAATCAATGAACTGACATGACCAATTGATGAACCAACATGTCTACTTTGGGATCGTTACATGGCTCCCCCCTCAGAAAGCTTTGTCCTCAAAGCTGGAAAAGACTAGAAAATACTCTCAGACTCCCATGTAGCATCTTCTTCTGGAAGGTCCTGCCACTTAATTAGGAACTCTTGAATTTGGTGTGATCGTAGATGATGCACTCTGGATCATAGTATTGCTTCTGGTTGGAGAGTTATACGACCTTCTTCATCAAGTAGTGGAAGCTCTATCTGGGATTGCACCTTTTGACCAATAACTTGTTTGAGGCAAGATACATGGAAAATTGGATGGATGCGAGATGAAGGAGGAAGCTCTAATTGATATGCTACTTCACCAATGCGATGAACCACTTTGTAGGGCCCATAATATCGAGGAGCCAACTTCTGATTAGACTTGATCTTCAAGGACAACTACTTATAAGGTTGTAAGCGCAAAAAGACCATATCTCCAATGTTGAATTATCATTCTAAACGATGTAGGTCCTGTTGTTGCTTCATACGGTTCTGTGCCTGGATCAAATTATCTTTAAGAAGTTTAAGCATCATCTGACGTTGTTGTAACAAATCATCTACCTGGGCTACCTTGGAAGTGCCGGGAACATAGTCTACGATTGTTGGTGGCTTCTGACCATACAAGGCTTCGAATGGAGACATCTTAAGGGAAAAATGGTAAGAAGTATTATACCACCATTCTGCTAAGGAAAGCCATTGAATCCAGTGATATTGCTTATCTTGAGCAAAACAATGAAGGTAAGTACCCAAACATTTGTTAACAATCTCTGTTTGACCGTTCGACTGGGGGTGATATGCAGAAGACATACTCAACTTGGTACCACTAAGGCGAAATAATTCCTTCCAAAAGTTACTAGTGAATATAGGATCACGATCACTCACAATGGTTTTGGGTATACCATGTAGTTTGAAAATGGAATCAAGGAATACCTTGGCCACCTTACTTGCGGAATAGGGATGTTGTAGGGCACAAAAATGGGCATATTTGGAAAGACGATCTACTACCACCAAGATCACTATTTTACCTTCTGATTTGGGAAGCCCCTCAATGAAGTCCATGGAAATGTGCTCCCACTAGCGGTTAGGGATAGGTAAGGGTTGTAACAATCCAGGAGATTTAATTATTTCCCCTTTGTTACGTTGACATACCTCACACTCAGCCACAAATGTCTTGACATCCGATTTTAAGCCTTTCCAGGAAAATGATTGCTTCACCCATTGGTATGTTTTCAAGAATCTAGAATGTCCTGCAAGAGGAGATGCATGCAGTTCTTGGAGAACCATTGATTTAATAGTGGAAGATTGAGGAAGGTAAATACGATCTTTCTTGTGAAGTACTCCATCTGAATAAGAGAAGTAAGAATGCAAGGATGATCCTATTTTTATATCTTGAATGACTTGAGCAGTCTCTAAATCAGCCATCCATTCTTCTTGAAGTTGGGAAAGCCATTGGGGACAAGGACCCGAGATGGCATTGATGGTCACATCATCTTCGTATTTGCGAGACAAAGCATCAGCTACCACATTTTCTTTACCTTTCTTGTATTCAATGACAAAATCATAACCCAAGAGTTTGGTCAGCCATTTATTTTGTTCAGGATATGAAAGACATTGTTCTAAGAAATGCTTAAGGCTACTATGGTCAGTTTTAATGATGAAATGACTACTTAATAAATAATATCTCCATTTCTCTATAGCATGTAAAATAGCTAGCATTTCCTTTTCATAAGTGGATCATCCCAAATTCTTCCCTGAAAGTTGCTTACTTTCAAAAGCCAATGGATGTCCTTCTTGCATTAAAACAACTCCAATACCTATGCCAGAAGCATCACACTCAATGACAAAGGGCTTGCTAAAATCAGGAGTGGCCAAAACTGGAGTGGAACACATAGCCTCTTTGAGGGCTTGGAAGGCCTGAGAAGCAACTTCATTCCAAATAAAAGCATCCTTTTTAGTAAGAGTAGTGAGAGGTGCCACAATCTTACCATAGTTGCAGATAAATTTTCTATAATAGCCTGTGAGTCCTAGAAAACCATGAAGTTTTTTGAGCGATTTTGGTAGAGGCCAATCTTGAATAGCTTTGATTTTATGAGGATCTACTTTGACTCCTTCATGAGATACTATATGTCCCAAATATTCCACCTCTTGGACTCCAAATGCACATTTGGATCTTTTAACAAAGAGTTTTTCCTTTTGCAATAGATAAAGGACTTTATCAACATGAGCTAGGTGATCCTTCCAAGATTTGTTGTATATTAAAATATCATCAAAGAAAACTAGGACAAACTTACGAAGATAGGGCCTAAAGACATGGTTCATGAGGCTTTGAAAAGTTGATGGAGCATTAGTGAGACCGAAGGGCATGACTAGGAACTCATAATGACCCTCATGAGTATGAAAAGTAATTTTAGGGATATCCTCTTCTCTAACCCTAATTTGGTGAAAGCCCGAGCGTAGGTCTAGTTTAGTGAAATAACTAGCACCATGTAATTCATCCAACAAGTCATCGATGATTGGGATAGGAAACTTATCTTTGATGGTAATCTTGTTAAGAGGATGAAAATCAGGACACATGCACCATGAGTTATCCTTACGATGTACCATCACCATGGGGGATGAATAAGGACTGATGCTTGGATGAATGATTCCATGCTCTAACATTTCTTGGACTAATTTCTCAATTTCTAATTTTTGGGGTTGTGGATAGTGATAAGGATGCATATTAGGAGGTAGACTACCAGGAATTAGATGAATGGCATGATCATGTGATCGCTTAGGAGGTAGACCCCTTGGTTCACTAAATACTTCTTCATAATTATCCACAATATCTTGAAGATCCCTTGGAAGAGTTGTAGGAGAAGAGTCCAAGGATTGAGCCTCAATGGAATTTACTTGGGCAATGAATCCATAACCACCTTTCTTCAATATCTTCTCCATGCTATGTGAACTCACTACCTTTGGAAGGAGGAGGTTGAATCCCTTGAAGACAAATGACCCTTCCATTCTCTGTCCACTTGATGTATAATTTTTGGAGATTAATAGTAACATCGCCAAGTTGAGATAACCATTGTGCTCCCAAAATGACATCTGAGCTCCCTAGGTTCATAACAAAGAGAGTACCTGTCCATGTATAATTTCCCATTTGGATTGTAATTTTAGATGTTCGACCCACACATTGAGCATTGCCTCCATTTGCAATAAGGACTTGAAATTTATCTTGATTAGAAGAATGGATATACAAGTTCAAGGATTTGGTTGTTTTATAATCTATGAAGTTATGTGTACTTCCTGAATCAATCAACACATTAACACGTTGGTGTTTAATGAATCCTTGTACCTTGATAGTATGATGAGCTTGAATACCCATAAGTGCATGTACCGAAAGAGCCACTGTATCATCCTCTTGTGTTTCATCATTTGTTGGTTCTGTAGATGGCTCAGGTTGAGGAAAATCTTCTTCCTCAACAACTAATGCATCGTCATATTCTAAGTGAAAGTTTTGATGTTGCACACAAGCTTGATCTCTTGGGTGATGTGAATGACATTTAGAGTAGAAGAATCCTGTGGAACGCTCAACATTGCGGTAAGGACGATGAGAGTTGAAATCTCGACGATATGGAGGGACCAACATCTTGGAGTTTTTGTTCTGCTGCTTGAGCTATACGTTGTGCATCATCTAGGGTATAGGGATCATGCATGTCAACTTCCTTGCGAATCTTATCCTTAAGACCATAGCAAAAAGTAGAAACCACCACTGCTGGACTTAATTCATGTGTATAGGTGAGTAGACTAGTAAATTCAGAGATATAGTCATCTACTGATCTTGTTTGCTTAATTTGCATAAGATGGACCACGTATGATGTGGAAGATCCCTTATCGTATCTTCTAAGAAATTTTTCCTTAAATTGAGGCCATAAAAGAGGACACTTATTTTCGTGAAGTTGCCATAACAACCATTGATACGCTTGTGTACCCAGTTTAGAAGTTGCAAAAGCAACACGACCTATTTTTGGAATATGGTGCAATCGGATAAGGCCTTCCATTTTTTCCAACCATCCATGAGGGTCAGCCCCTTCAAATGTGGGCATGTCAATTCGAGGAACTTGAACATCATGAGGCCATTCCAAATAATTGGAAGCACCACCTGCTTCTGGGTCTAAATCATTGGCAAAGCCTTGGTTAGAAGCAACTTGTCTTTGACGAATGTTTAAAGGTTCGGGATTGAGAGCATTTTGTGACCTGGGGGTATGAGGAGGTGTTGCAGTAGTTAGATGGGCTTCAATGGCTCTCAGCGTAGTACGAATGTCCTTCAACATTGTTTCTTGTTGAGTAAGATATTGACGTAAGGGGGGATCAACACTATTAGGAATTGGGATAGATGGGTTAGGAGGAGGATTATTGAGAAAAGGATCGACATTGTTCGAAGAAGGTGAAGCCATGGAATTTAGTGAAGATTAACGGCGTTGGTCAAAACTATTAATGTTGTTGGGAGTATTATGATGCGTACCTTGATTTCTAGGTTGGCGCTTTCTAGTCATAAACACATTTGTTGGCCTTTCAGTACATTGTAATATTTTATCTACTCCTCGAGTCCAATTAGAATGTCCACTCATGTATTGTCATGTAGTTTGAAATTTTTTGTGAAAAATTTGCAAAAGATTGCAAAATTTTGTGAAAAAATTACAAAAAATTGTAAAATTTTGTGAAAAAATTGCAAAAAATTGCAAAATGTTGTGAAAAAGTTGAAAATTTGGGTTTTCAGATTTCATTTTTTTTTAATTTTCAAATAGGTTGCCAATGGTCAAAATATTAAAAATTAGGTTTTTTTTTCAACGGTTAGATTCCAAATTTAAAATTTCCAACGGTCAACCTTGGTGGGAGACAATTATCAAATTTTTGAATATATAATGGTCAAATGGTTGAATCTACAATGGTCAACCTTGGTGAGATACAACGGTCAAGTCTAGATGAGCGAAATATGGAAGACAACAGTCAAATTTTTGGACGATGATTTCCAACGGTCTAGAAATGCGCATGTGAGCGTGACTAAAGGACTGAGCAAATCATCACTTGGATATGCGAGCATAGGATGTTATAAAGCAGTAGAATCCCCACGCATGAAATATGGGATAATTCCCAATTAGTACTAAGAAATTTTAGCCTGCGCAAAACTGATGACCTGCGACAAATTATTTCTACCACATGTTTGCGAATGGTTGGGTGTTACTGATTTTTTACAGACAACTTGAAGTTACCACATGTCAAACACATAATTGGAAGGTGATGAATCTCCTCTACAATTGATTAGTTTTTTATCCTTAGAAAAAAAAATGTTTAATTTTTCTACGATTGTGATTTTCATCTACAAATTTTCTCAAATACCTGCAAATTCTCTGTAAAGTGGTGCATATATGAGGAAGAAGGTAGTGTCTATGAGGTGAGATGAAGGTTCTTCCTTATTGTAACCTACATGCATATAGTGTCTATCACTTGTTGCTATCAGTTTTGTTGTGATCGAAACTCTCCACCTGTGCTGCTATAGACAAAATTACTCTCTTCTTTTCCTATGTTGTTGGAGCTTGTCCCTTCCCTCTAGTGTTTTACTCAGATGTAGGATGTTTACACTCGGAAGGGATGTTTATAGTAGAATGCTTCAGAATATAGTATGGTATAGGCACGAAATAACAAAGTCCTCCTGTTATTGTTATTGAGACATCCATGAACTAGCACTCAGAAAATTTTACTGGCGTAAAGTGGTAGATGTTTTCTAATAGCTAGCGCTAATTCGTGAATCTCTATTCTGATACCACTTGAAGCAACATTGCTTCCTAATAATTAGATATTCAACAATATTCAATGAATCCAAATGTAAATCAATATGCAACAACCACTCAGAGAGGGTAAATTCTTATATCCACTTAGAGAGGGTAGAGTCTCTTGCAAAGATACACAAATAAACTATGTTATTCAATGATGAGAATTAAATAAATAATTCTTCCTATAAATAGATGAAATAATCAATGAATGGACATGACCAATCGATGAATCGACATGTCTACTTTGGAATCATTACAAATATTGTCCACCCAATTACAATTTCTCATTTGGATGTTAACTTTAGTCATTTGGCTCAAACATTGAGTAGTACTCCCATTTGCATTAAAGACTTGAAATTTATCTTGATTTGAAGTATTGATATATAATCCCAAGGACTTGGCTATCTTACTCTATAAAATAATGAGTTCAAATTGAATCATTTAGAAAATTGACACGTTGTTCTTTAATAAATCCTTTTATCATGATAGTGTGGTGAGCTTGAAACCCCATAAGTATGTGAACTGAGAGAACCATGGTATCATCCTCCTATTATATTTCACCTACTTTTTTTGGTTGTTCTTGCTATAATGAATCTTTATCTTCACATACTATTGTGTCTTTAACTTCCAATATTAAATTATTATGTTCTTCATAGGCATGATCTCGAGGATGGTGAGAATGACATTTGAAATAGTAGAATCTCTAGGTATGCTCAATATTGTAGAAAGGGCAATGATAGTTGAAGTCACTTCTATATGAGGAATCAAAATCTTGGAGATTTTGTTCTACTACCAAAGCTACATGTTATGCATCGTCAAGAGTATAGGGATTATGCATGTTGAATTCCTTTTGATTTATGTTCTTAAGACCATAGTGAAAGGCTAAGACCACCACTGCTAGACTCAATTGATGGGTATAGGTGAGAATTCTTGTGAACTTAGAGCAATACTCTTCCATTGTTCTTGTTTGCTTAGTTTGCATAAGATGTACCACATATGATGTGGAATATCCCTTATCAAATATTTATAGAAATCATTCTTTGAATTCAAGCCACAAAAGAGGGTCACCATGGTGGTGGAGTTATCACAAAAATCATTGATAAGCTTGGATACCCAATTTAAAAGTTGCTAATGCAATACGACCTGCTTCAAGAATATGGTCTAGATGTTTAAGCCTTTTATTTTGGCCAACCATCCTCGAGGACCGATACCTTCAAAGGTAAGCATGTCTATACGAGAAACTTTAATGTCATGAGGCTATTCAAGGAAGTTAGAAGCACCTCCTACCAAGGAATCTAAATTAGAAGCAAAACCTAGGTTGTAAGGGTTAAAATCTGGAGGATTAGGACTAGATGGTGCTCATGCAAGAATATAAGTGTTTAGTGCTTGATGAGTGGTCAAAGGTTGTTTCTTGATAGTTTGTTGAGACCCTTGGAGTAGAGGAGGTATAGTAGTGGATAAGTGTAATAGTTTTTGAATGTTATTCAAGGACTTGGCTTGATTATACAAGGTGTTGACAATGTAATTATTTGAATGACTTTGCTCATCTAAGAAGTTGTTAATGAAAGTAATCATTTGTTCTTGAAGCAAAAGATATTTATATAGATCAATTTCAATAGTACTGGGAAGTATAATATCACATCGAGGTGTAGTAGAAGGAGAGATAAGGTTATGAGGAGGAGCCATTGGGTTATTATGTGGAGTGACTAGGTTACTGGGAGAAGTGATCGGTTTATTAGGAGGGTTATTGGGAGGAAGAGAGGAAAAAATTGATGTGTTGGGTGGGGGTAAAGCCATGGCATTTACAAAATAAAGGAGACACTAGTCAAAAGTAATGGTCAAACATGCACAAAATACAAATGAAGAACTCAAACAAATACTTGGAATACTACTAAAAAAATGAGCTATAAAAAATACCTTTTATTGATCAACTTGAAGAGACAGTCACCCAAAAATAGATCTCTCTAGGGTTATGCATAAGGGGTTGGACTCAAAATGAACTTGTAAAAAATATCAAATCCTAATCAAAATCAAGGTGAATCATGGAGAATCCTAAGCAAATCAAATCGAGCATCTTCACACCAAAATTTGGGGCATTTGAATCCCTAAAATGTAATATCATATTTGGGGCCACTTTTGACCTATTAAATCATATTATAACTTCATAAAAACACCACCATTATATCAGGCTTGAAAAGATCTTTCCAACAAGTACAAATATGCCTATGTTTGGATATATATTGTGGCAAATTGACCCTAAGAAAAAATTGATCCTAAAAATTTTAGGTGAATGGGCCGACGTTGAGGGTCCTCATATTTGCCAATTTCTAATTTTAGAAATCCTAATATTCGCCCAATTTGGGAATATTCGCCACTATGCATAACCCTAGATCTCTCGCATGGATTCAATGACAAGCAATAGTAACCTAATATTTATTTATTATTATTTTCTCTTTTTTAAATTATTTTTTCTTTCATTTATTTTTTTTTAATTTTGTTTTTATAATATTAATTAATTAATTTATATTTTTTTATCATATAGTAAAGGGATGTGGGAGGGAGAGGGGAGAGGGAATATATGGGGAATGAAGTGTATGCGGAGAAGATGACAAGAGAAGAGGATGTTTCAAGGATTCATATGGTGATGCCAAGAAATATCTAGGGTTTAGGCCTATAAAAAGATAGCATATTCTTAATTAACAACCCTTGAAATCTAATCAAAGTAATTTTTCTATTTTGATGGAATATGCTTGACTTTAATAAAATTTCAATAAAATTATTTGGCTTACCTAGCACTGGCTACAACAAAACAAACAAAGGGCTAAAGCTAAACATGTAAATGGATGTTTTGCTTTGAGTTCTATAGAGATGCAAGATTTAATGGAAAATAATGGTAGAAAGGAGCCCCTCAATAATTCCATTGAGGTTTGTTCTTTTCACAATATGGGTGTTGTATGGAGCTCTATGCCCAAGCATAAATATTAATATACAACTATTATGGCAAGGGATACCTTGGATTTAGGGTTTTAGATAATAGAAGGAGATTGAGACAAAAAAATGGAAGATGAGCACTCTCGATTTGTGGATAAAATATTTTAGTGGAGATAATGTTCTATGAGCAAAAGTGGGAGGAAAAACAAATAGAAAAAGAAAAATTTAGAGTTAAATATTGTGAATAACCCTGACCTATATAGATATAAAAAAAAAATCTAGGATTAAATAGTGTGGATGACGATTTTTGGAGGTGTAGGGTTTGAAGGTGGGGTTTGATGGCGAGCTCGATGTGGAAGAGAGCAATAAATTTCCTAGAGAAGATGTGAAACATGACCTTCAATAGTGCAAAAGAGAGCATTCACAAAGAATATACGAAACACGATCAACAAAACATAGAACAAGTCTATAATTCAAGATAAACTAGGAACCCATAGGATGTTTTCTAGGAACATGGCTCTAAGGAATCAACTTTTAAAGATTGTTACACATTTTACTATAAGTGTGCCACCTCTACAAAAGCAACAAAGATGTCGTTCACTTGAATCTATTCAGGCTTTATGAAGCACACATATCAAGTGCAAACCTTAGTCAAGAGTGTGTTGTAATGTTGTGGAGTCTATACAAAGAATTGAATTTTTTTAAATATTTTCTCGAAAGAATTACCAAAAAAATTCCCCACTTTGCCAGAAATATCGCTTTGATACTTGTTACAAAACAACTTCAAGCAATAGTAGCAACACAAATATAATACCCAAATGATAATAAATATTCAAATCAAATCACCAAAAAATAACCAGTAGTAATTATATTCTAGATTTCAAGCAATGCATATCCACAACCATTCAGAGAGGGTAAAGTCTCATAGTGACTTTGAGAGGGTGTAGTCTCTTATGCATAAAAGACATGACTTAAATCCCACTTCTTTTGATGATGCAAACTATCACCAAATTATTCTTATTTATAGATTAAATCACATTAAACTAACCCTAATTCTCAAGGGTTGACTAATTAACCAAGTGCCCAAGCTAATAAAGATAGCCAATATGGCTATATTGGAACCATTACAATATATGGGATTGTCAAATGAATATTGAGCAAGAATAATTTTATATGTTATTTAAGTGTTCCTTATGTTCAAGTTTTCGCTCATTAGATTTAAATGAAAATAGACCAATGTCACATTGCTTGTGGGAAAGAACACTATATTATTCATTTTTAGATATCCCAAGCACTATGAGATTCATGGAAGATTCTATTTTTTTTCATGTTTGGAGCTCTTTTTGGACTTTCATATATTGTAAAATGATAAAAACACATTTTTATTTAATTTTTAAGATGTTTTAAATTTTACATAGTTCTTCCTCTATAAAGATAAAAATATATTATTATAATTGTTTTATTTTGCATGCAATTTGTTCTCTATAATTTTACATAATTTACATCATTCCTACTCTGTTGAATACCTCATAATTTTTAGCTTTTGATTACACTTGCTAGAAGAAACATACACTAATAGTATTCTAGTATTACAACACATGACAAATACATCTATACTAAGATTCTATGCTAACACTTGTTAGAAGAGACATATACTAATATTGTTCCAATACATGACAAATACACTTCTACCAAGATTTTATGTTAGAATGGGCTTGGGCTTCACACAATAAAATGATTTATCTATAAGATTTCAAATATAATAAATTTTTTTCTTCAATTAGTTGTATGGGATTGAAATAGGTCCCACTCATATTATGATGCAGGAGCATCCGGAGACAGTAAAGCAATCTTGCATCTTCCAAATTTTTTTAGTTCATTGCATTTTGATCTGTTGTTTTTCCAAGTTGGGGGAGGTTTTGTAAAGCAATTTTCGATTGGGAGAATTTTTATAAGGCAAGGGGGGAAGGGGTCGCAAAATCGCGACCCAAAGGACTGCCTTATGGCTATGGCGAGTTTTCGTCACGATATCACGACAGTTTCACAGGGCAGAGGAGAGGAGCTTCAGACGTCGCGATATCGCGACGTCATGATATTGCGACGGTCTACAGAGCAAGGCAGAGGGGAAAGAGTCCTGTCGCGATATCGCGACCTGTTAGAAGCTGCTACGTGGTAGAACAATCAAGGGCGGAGACGGAGGCAGAACAATCAACGGCGAAGGCGATGGCAGGACAATCAAATGCAAATGCTGAGGCGTGGTTGGGAGGCTGGGGTCACGAAATTGCGGCCCTGAAGGCAGCAGCAATGTAGAGTGGAGTTTTCGTCGCGATATCACGACGGTTTTGAAGTTTAGTGCGAGGGAGCATTTTGGTAGTGATTTTGCTATGTTTCTGGTGGACAGTGGCAAGGCAGTGGTTGGGTCATGATATCACGACATGTCGTGATATCGTGGCCAAAAGAAAGCAGACCAAGGGAGAGAAAGCGGACGGTCAGGCAGGGCCAAATTTGACACATGGACTGCCACGTGTATCACGGAAATTGTGAAGGACACGTGTAACAGCTGTGTTACAACAAGGAGAAAGCACGGCCAGATGGCCGCATAGAAGAAAACAAAGATGAGGGTCAAGGAGGTGTTAAGGAAGGTGTCGGCCACGTATATTTTTTTATTGTATTGTTTCTGGCAACACAACATTTGCAGGAGACAACAGTGCGAAGGACAGTCAGAGCAAAGCGGCCGATGCAGGGAGGCCATTAATGCAAGCTCAGGGGTAGATCGGGCAGATGGCCATTTATGACAAAATTTTGAAAACCCGGAGGGGGGAAATTTTGAATTTGAATTTTGTTAGGTGGAGGCATTGATTGCCTAGAGGAACGGGGCCTCGATAAAAACCCAAAAAATTGTAATGGAAGGGGTGGTGGATCGGAGAACAGGGGAGGAAGTGACAGTGGAAGAACCGAGCCGAACTCGGTCAATGTATGCCTGCGGGCTGTTTTATTTTGGTGATGCATGTAAATATTTTTTGAAGTTTTTAATGAAAAAGTTGAATTCGTAAGGTGTTGATTTCCCGGTCCCCGTCAGTGGTATCAGAGCCAGTGGTTCCTGAGCGTACAGCAGACCGCCGAAGGAGAGACAGTTGTACCAGGACTTGTGGGAGGGCTTGAGATCAGGTGAAAATGCCTCCGAGAAGAAACTCGGTGGGTGGTAGAGGCATGGCAGCAGAAGATTTTTGGGCTTTGCAGCGGCAAGTTCAGGCCCTGCAAGAAGAGCTACGTAGAGGGCACGAACCGAGAAGAGATGCAGACAGTGAAGATGAAGTTGATGAAGAGGAGAATCAATTTGAAGAAGAGGAAGAAGATGTAGATCCGGCACAAGCCAGACTATACAAGGCCATATCTCAGATCGGGAAGAGGCCGAAGTTAGAAGTTCCTACGTATTTCGAGAACTTGAATCCGAAGGAATTAATAGATTGGATAAATGATTTAGAAGAGTATTTTGAATATGAGGAGGTTGAAGACCCTAACCGGGTCAGATTTTCTAAGACCAAGTTAAAGGGCCATGCCAGCATTTGGTGGAGGGGAATACAGTTGGAGAGAAACCGAAGAGGAAAAGAGCGGATAACAAGATGGGAAAGAATGGTGGAGAAATTGAAAAGGCAGTTTATCCCCGTAGATTATGAACTGGACCTGCTACATAAAATGTAGAGTTTGAGACAGATGAATAAAACTGTCCAAGAATATACGGAGGAGTTTTATAAAATCTCCATCAGAACCGGTCATTTGGAAGCAAGCAAGGAAAAAGTGGCCCGTTACATTAATGGGTTGAGACCCAGTGTTCAGGAGGAGTTGAGATTGGTTCGGGTAAGCACCATTGAAGATGCTTACCAATTTGCTTTAAAGGTGGAAGAAAAACTGAACCGGAAGTTTGAGAGCAAGCAAAGAGTAAAAGGACCGGGAGGAAAGACCGATGGAAGAAAAGGGGAAGGAAAGGAAGAGAAGAAAGAAGAGGAGAGCAGCAGTCGAGGTCAGAAAGAAGACGAAGAACCCAAACCGCAAGTTCAGAATGATGGCTACCCGAGAGGAAGAGGTAGATCTGGACGCGGGTATGGAAGAGGAGTGTTTCGAGGAACATGTTTCCACTGCGGAGAAGAGGGGCATCGGGCATATGAGTGTCCCCAGCACCCCGAGAAAGTGAACAAGAAACAAGTGGGTTCTGCCAGAGCAGTTGTGGCAGTTGAAGATGTTGATTCAGAACATTCTGAAGAAGCTAAAAAAGGAGAAGCAATGATTGTGAGGAGGACCATGCTGGTGGAGGAATCCAAATCTAAACAGAGGAGAAGCCTATTTCGCACCCGATGCAAAAGTGTAGGCAAATTTTGTAATGTTATTATAGACAATGGGAGTACAGACAACTTAGTTTTCGAGGAAATGGTTGCTAAGTTGCAGCTGGAAAGGAGGAGACACCCGCACCCGTACCGGATTGCGTGGTTGCGGAAGGACCACAGAGCTTGGGTCCGTGAATAGTGCTTAGTCACGTTCAATATTGGGAGATACCAGGATGAAGTCCTATGTGATGTTTTCCCCATGGATGCTTGCCATTTGCTGTTAGGAAGGCCATGGCAGTTTGATCGAAGTGCAGTGCATGATGGTCATGCAAATACGTACTCCTTGATGAAAGATGGAGTGCGACACAAGTTGAAGCCATTACAGACAGTGGATGAGAAGGTGTGCAGCAATGCCAGAATTTGTCTGGTAGAAGGCATAAATTTTTGCCAGGAAACGGGATTTGTGCAGGTTGCAAAGGTTGATGAGTGTTTGGAGGTGTTACAGAAGATGCAGGCTGAACAGCATAGAAGTGAAGGTCACTTCTCCTTTTTACCTCGGGTGTCTGATGCAGGAGCATCCGGAGACAGTAAAGCAATCTTGCATCTTCCAAATTTTTTTAGTTCATTGCATTTTGATCTGTTGTTTTTCCAAGTTGGGGGAGGTTTTGTAAAGCAATTTTCGGTTGGGAGAAGTTTTATAAGGCAAGGGGGGAAGGGGTCACGAAATCGCGACCCAAAGGACTGCCTTATGGCTATGGCGAGTTTTCATCGCGATATCACGACGTCGCGATATCATGACAGTTTCACAGGGCAAAGGAGAGGAGCTTCAGATGTCGCGATATCGTGACGGTCTACAGAGCAAGGCAGAGGGGAAAGAGTCCTATCGCGATATCGTGATAGGTCGCGATATCGCGACCTGTTAGAAGCTGCCACGTGGAAAAACAATCAAGGGCGAAGGCGGAGGCAGAACAATCAATGGCGAAGGCGGTGGCAGGACAATCAAAGGGAAATGCTGAGGCGTGGTTGGGAGGCTGGGGTCGCAAAATTGTGACCCCGAAGGCAGCAGCAATGCAGAGTGGAGTTTTCGTCGCGATATCGCGACGTCGTGATATCGCGACGGTTCTGAAGTTTAGTGCGAGGGAGCATTTTGGTAGCGATTTCGCTACGTTTCTGGTGGACAGTGGCAAGGCAGTGGTTGGGTCGTGATATCGCTGCCAGAAGAAAGCAGACCAAGGGAGAGAAAGCGGACGGCCGGGCAGGGCCAAATTTGACACGTGGACTGCCACGTGTATCATGGAAATTATGAAGGACACGTGTAACAGCTGTGTTACAGCAAGGAGAAAGCACGACCAGATGGCCGCATAGAAGAAAACAAAGATGAGGGTCAAGGAGGTGTTAAGGAAGGTGTCGGCCATGTATATTTTTTCATTGTATTGTTTCTGGCAACACAGCATTTGCAGGAGACAACAGTGCGAAGGACAGTCAGAGCAAAGCGGCCGATGCAGGGAGGCCATTAATGCAAGCTCAGGGGTAGATCGGGCAGATGGCCATTTATGACAAAATTTTGAAAACTCGAGGGGGGAAATTTTGAATTTGAATTTTGTTAGGTGGAGGCATTGATTGCCTAGAGGAACGGGGCCTCGATAAAAACCCAAAAATTTGTAATGGAAGGGGTGGTGGACCGGAGAACAGGGGAGGCAGTGACGGTGGAAGAACCGAGCCGAACTCGGTCAATGTATGCCTGCGGGCTGTTTTATTTTGGTGATGCATGTAAATATTTTTAGAAGTTTTTAATGAAAAATTTGAATTCGTAAGGTGTTGATTTCCCGGTCCCCGTTAGTGGTATCAGAGCTAGTGGTTCCTGAGCGTACAACAGACCGCCGAAGGAGAGGCAATTGTACCAGGACTTGTGGGAGGGCTTGAGATCAGGTGAAAATGCCTCCGAGAAGAAACCCCGTGGGTGGCAGAGGCATGGCAGCAGAAGATTTTCGGGCTTTGCAGCGACAAGTTTAGGCCCTACAAGAAGAGCTACATAGAGGGCACGAACCGAGAAGAGATGCAGACAGTGAAGATGAAGTTGATGAAGAGGAAAATCGGTTTGAAGAAGAGGAAGAAGATGTAGATCCGGAACAAGCCAGACTATACAAGGCCATATCTCAGATCGGGAAGAGGCCGAAGTTAGAAGTTTCTACGTATTCCGGGAACTTGAATCCGGAGGAATTAATAGATTGGATAAATGATTTAGAAGAGTATTTTGAATATGAGGAGGTTGAAGACCCTAACCGGGTCAGATTTGCTAAGACCAAGTTAAAGGGCCATGCCAGCATTTGGTGGAGGGGAATACAGTTGGAGAGGAACCGAAGAGGAAAAGAGCAGATAACAAGATGGGACATAATGGTGGAGAAATTGAAAAGGCAGTTTATCCCCGTAGATTATGAACTGGACCTGCTACGTAAAATGCAGAGTTTGAGACAGATGAATAAAACTGTCCAGGAATATACGGAGGAGTTTTATAAAATCTCCATCAAAACCGGTCATTTGGAAGCAAGCAAGGAAAAAGTGGCCCGTTACATTAATGGGTTGAGACCCAGTGTTCAGGAGGAGTTGAGCTTGGTTCGGGTAAGCACCATTGAAGATGCTTACCAATTTGCTTTAAAGGTGGAAGAAAAATTGAACCGAAAGTTTGAGAGCAAGCAAAGAGTAAAAGGACCGGGAGGAAATACCGGTGGAAGAAAAGGGGAAGGAAAGGAAGAGAAGAAAGAAGAGGAGAGCAGCAACCGAGGTCAGAAAGAAGACGAAGAACCCAAACTGCAAGTTCAAAATGATGGCTACCTGAGAGTAAGAGGTAGATCTGGATGCGGATATGGAAGAGGAGTGTTCCGAGGAACATGTTTCCACTGCGAAGAAGAGGGGCATCGGGCATATGAGTGTCCCCAGCACCCCAAGAAAGTGAACAAGAAACAAGTGGGTCCTGCCAGAGCAGTTGTGGCAGTTGAAGATGCTAATTCAGAACATTCTGAAGAAGCTGAAAAAGGAGAAGCAATGATTGTGAGGAGGACCATGCTGGTGGAGGAATCCAAATCTGAATAGAGGAGAAGCCTATTTCGCACCCGGTGCAAAAGTGCAGGCAAAGTCTATAATGTTATTATAGACAATGGGAGTACAGACAACTTAGTTTTCGAGGAAATGGTTGCTAAGTTGCAGCTGGAAAGGAGGAGACACCCGCACCCGTATCGGATTGCATGGTTGCGGAAGGACCACAGAGCTTGGGTCCGTGAACAGTGCTTAGTCACGTTCAATATTGGGAGATACCAGGATGAAGTCCTGTGTGATGTTTTCCCCATGGATGCTTGCCATTTGCTGTTAGGAAGGCCATGGCAGTTTGATCAAAGTGCATTGCATGATGGTCGTGCAAATACGTACTCCTTGATGAAAGATGGAGTGCGACACAAGTTTAAGCCATTACAGACAGTGGATGAGAATGTGTGCAGCAATGCCAGAATTTGTCTGGTAAAAGGAAAAATTTTTTGCCAAGAAACGGGATTTGTGTAGGTTGCAAAGGTTGATGAGTGTTTGGAGGTGTTACAGAAGATGCGGGCTGAACAACACAGAAGTGAAGGTCATTTCTCCTTTTTACCCCGGGTGTCTGATGCAGGAGCATCCGGAGACAGTAAAGCAATCTTGCATCTTCCAAATTTTTTTAGTTCATTGCATTTTGATCTGTTGTTTTTCCAAGTTGGGGGAGGTTTTGTAAAGCAATTTTCGGTTGGGAGAAGTTTATTAAGGCAAGGGGGGAAGGGGTCACGAAATCGCGACATGTCACAAAATCACGACCCAAAGGACTGCCTTATGGCTATGGCAAGTTTTCGTCGCGCAGAGGAGAGGAGCTTCAGACGTCGCGATATCGCGACAGTCTACAGAGCAAGGCAGAGGGGAAAGAGTCCTGTCGCGATATCACGACCTGTTAGAAGCTGCCACGTGGCAGAACAATCAAGGGCAGAGGCGGAGGCAGAACAATCAATGGTGAAGGTGGTGACAGGACAATCAAAGGCAAATGCTGAGGCGTGGTTGGGAGGCTGGGGTCACGAAATCGTGACCTCGAAGGCAGTAGCAATGCAGAGTGGAGTTTTCATCGCGATATCATGACGTCGCGATATCGCGACGGTTTTGAAGTTTAGTGCGAGGGAGCATTTTGGTAGCGATTTCGCTACGTTTCTGGTGGACAGTGGCAAGGCAGTGGTTGGGTCGCGATATCATGACATGTCGTGATATCGCGGCCAGAAGAAAGCAGACCAAGGGAGAGAAAGCGGATGGCCAGGCAGGGCCAAATTTGACACGTGGACTGCCACGTGTATCACAAAAATTGTGAAGGACACATGTAACAGCTGTGTTACAACAAGGAGAAAGCACGGCCAGATGGCCGCATAGAAGAAAACAAATATGAGGGTCAAGGAGGTGTTAAGGAAGGTGTTGGCCACGTATATTTTTTTATTGTATTGTTTCTGGCAACACAGCATTTGCAGGAGACAACAGTGCGAAGGACAGTCAGAGCAAAGCGGCCGATGCAGGGAGGCCATTAATGCAAGCTCAGGGGTAGATCGGGCAGATGGCCATTTATGACAGAATTTTGAAAACCCGAGGGGGGGAAATTTTGAATTTGAATTTTGTTAGGTGGAGGCATTGATTGCCTAGAGGAACGGGGCCTCGATAAAAACCCAAAAATTTGTAATGGAAGGGGTGGTGGACCGGAGAACAGGGGAAGCAGTGACAGTGGAAGAACCGAGCCGAACTCGGTCAATGTATGCCTGCGGGCTGTTTTATTTTGGTGATGCATGTAAAGATTTTTTGCAAATTTTAATGAAAAAGTTGAATTCGTAAGGTGTTGGTTATTCGGTCCCCGTCATATTACATCATCACCACGTAGTGGTATTACAACAGTTTGGATATTATCCATGTATCATTTGGTAATATTTGAACTTGGGTATCCTCCTTGAATGTTGAGGACTCTAACCAGTTGAGCTAATGCCAATTGATAAATATAATAAGTTAATATAGTTGGACTTAAGAGATCTCAAATGCAATACATGCTTGACCAATTGAGTTATTAATTCATTTAGGACTCAAAGTTTTAATATGATATAAATCTTATACAAAATAATGCATTGTTGGTGTTAGGGGATTGGGATAATTGGTGGGGATTGATAAACTTCACACCGTAATTCAAGGTTATAATCTCATGGGTGAACCATAACATTTATCAAATGGTATGAGCTAAACCAGTTAAATATCTTGATTTGTAAGGAGAGACCCACTTTCGATCTTACCAAGTGATACATATAAAATTTAAGGTTGTGTGTTTGGTTCTTCTCAGAGGTTTAAGGTTCAAACTATTGCATGGGCGAGTGGGTGTGTATGGTTGTATGTTTGACTCCTAATTGATAAGCTTAGCTCTCACCTTTATTATAGGTTATAGTTGTTATGTTTTTGTTATTTTGAAGGTCATCTTTTGAATACCTATAAAAACCCTTCCAATTTATCAAAAACAAATATATATATATATATATATATATTTTTTAATGAATAATAATTATTTAATACGTACTTCTATGAAATTATCCCATCCCAACCAGTGCAAACTAAAGCCTGCTCTCAATAATGTTAAAGTCTAAATCAATATTTAAACTATGAAAATTTAAGAACGACGTTATCATACTGGTATCTTTCAATAGCGTGTAAAGATGGAAGAGAAATACTTTTTACATTAAAATTTGCATGTGAGTTTGGCTACGGAGATTAGATGTTATTGAATGCTCTCACTATTTGCACTACTCAAACTAAAACAACTTAGTTTCTGCGGGGCCCTACCCAAACTAAAAATAACTTAATTTCTGCGGGCCCTTTGCGATAATTAATTAATGTATATTTATTTTTCTTTTAAAAACAAAATTGTTGTTTAAAAAATAATGGAATGTATTATTGTTGGATTATTAAATGATATTAGTATATTTGGTTAGATTTTTTTACTTTTAAGGACAGTAAAGTTAGAATCTTATAGTAATCAACTGAGAAAAATTAGATTTAAATCTTTGTAGCTTAATCAAACATTCTAGATATTCTACGCTACATTCTCTTAATACATATTTTATTTATTTAAATATTAAAATAATTATTAAGTAAAAATGCATTCAATTGAGTAAGTGCAAGCTAGGAATGAGTAGGAAGCATGAGCAACAAGTAGACAACTACCTGCGAGCAAGCATAAAGCATGACTTCTTGTTCCAGATCTTAGGAGAAATTCAAAAACTAAAAGATTCACAGGATTCATGTGAATAAAATCTAAGTAACATGATAAGAAATTTATATTTGAAAGTTCTTACTAGAAGTAAGAATGCCCTAGTTAGCAATAAGGGGAAGAGTAAATCTTCAACAAACCCTATCTAAGTATAAGATACTACACTAGTCATGATTATCAAGGATGAGATGATCGAACATGATATAATGGTATTTAAAACTAGAGGGTTAATATATAAGTTTCATGGATTATGGCTAGGTTTTTCTAAGATTCAATAGTGGATCAAGTGGAAAGGGATATTGAATTCAAGATACTCCATGACTTTTCTTTTGAAAGGTTTTTTTCTCATTATCTTCTCCAATTAAAAAATAAGAGGTAAAATAAGGGATGGTGACCATTGGTTTAGGAGTAAGGATGCATTATATTTAAGACCATGGAGTGAGAATTTTATCGTGGAGATGGAGACTATTAAAAAGCTTTTGACATGGATTAGGTTTTTTGGGCTTCCTTATCAACTCATCAATAATGAGGTTTTTAAGAATATTGGCAATGCTCTAGGGGAGTTCATTTAGGAGGGACACTACTAAGGATACAAGGCATGTTGTACACACTTGAATATGTGTTGTCATGGATATTTCAAAACCTTTACTACCATCTATTAATATTAAATCTGAATCAAGAGAATGGGATCAACAAATGGATTATGAAAACATTTCATTTTGATGTCACAAATGTTATAAGAGCAAACACATAGAAAGAGATTACAAAATCAAAATTATGGAGAAAGAGATGGAAAATTTTGGGCATGAGATAAACTTCAATATAAAACAAGGAGATCATATATGTTGGTTTTTTAAGCCTTACTACCATAAAATATCACAGGTTTTGACACAGGTCCCAATATAAAATAGCCACAATATTAAAGGTCAAAATAATATTATAATGAGTAGAATAATATATGAGCAAATTAATATGTATATCAAGGCTTATATAATACTAAAATAAACAAAAAAAAATGGAAGCCAAGATGAGCATCTGAAACAATGTCATGTCAACATCTAAGCCCTTTAAGGTTGGTCTCTCTTGCAAGGGCTTCTTTCTAAGTCCTTCGAACATTAATCTCTTTTTCACGTATACATTTTCTCAAACCCTTTTTGCTATTCTCCCTTACTTTTGATCTACTTTGTGTTACATTTCTTAGAATCGAGGGTTTCATTTTAACCTAATACAGAGTTGTTTTTTATTTTATTGTAGATCTATTTTGTCTTCTTCTTTGAAGTTTCTATCTATTTTCCAAGTCCCTCTAAAACAAAATTGCTAACCCTACCAAAGCCTATAATATTTGGATATCATTGGTTCTGTGAGCTTTAAACCCTAGTTGAGAAACAGGGTAAAAAATGTACTTTTGTTCCTTTCTTGATTTCATGTTTGAAGATGAGAAATGCAAACAGGTTTCCATCCTCTAGTAAACATACATATGATAGCAATACAAAATACAAACTACAAGTCCAAAGTTTTGAGAGAGAAATTATAAATGCTTTTTTGTTTACTATGGAGCGTTTTCAAATACCCATGGTCTTTATCACCAGTAGGGTTGTATTATATAAGAATCAGTCTTCTTGTGATTCAAAGGGTTTTTTAAGTTTTTTTTTTCCTATTTTAAGGTAGGTTTAGCCAAGGATAATTCGGGCTAAAATTTCACAAGCAATTTTATTTTGGGGTTAGTGGCATTTGGTATTCTAAGCTTAAGAGTGGGTGTTTGGCTTTTTGAAAAGCTCAACCCCTTCTACTTTTTATTGACAAAGAAACCGTAATCAATCCTCAATAATTTCAATATGGGCATGTTGAAGATGAGCTCCACGTACTTGAAAATATGATTCAATGTTGGGGATGGTTGAGGGTCAGAGACTTGGGATAGGGTTTATCTTTTATTGAGATTTGGGTAGTCTATTTTGAGATAGTTGAAGCAGAAGACCAGGATAAGTTGAGTCACATGGAAAGGGGTTGCAGAATAGCAATGGAATCTTGATTCAACTAATGGAAAGAGTATCAAGGATACAATGGACAGTGACATAAAATGTGCTAACAAAACCAACAAAGCTCATCGATGTTTGTAATAGGTATAAAGTTGTTTTCCTCAAGCGTAAATGTGACAACTTAAAATCAGAACATATTTTAGTTTTACAGGATACGTCCCTATTAGAAATACATTATATTACATCATTTGGGTCATGTATATGTACCTTCCTAGGTATATATTTAGGATATTAAATTACTTTAGGGGGAAGTTATCTAGTTACTTCATGCAATGTAATAAATACACAAGTGTTAATGTGCAAGTTGTCCCTTGTACAGCTAGGTAGAGTGTTGGCCAAGGAACTTATCTTCCTATATAAAAAGACCTTATTATAATATAGTGATATACAGTTACATATAGACACACATAGATAGATAGTAGTAGCATAGTGTTTTGTGGATCCCTATATATTAGTGATGAATGCAATGTAGTCTAGTCGCTTTGTTAATGGAGTGTTCATTTCCTCCATAGCTACATTATATTCATTTTCATCATTTCTATTTATAGCATATTTCAGTCATCTTGTAGATTTACTTTCTTTCATATTATTCTACATTTTGTGATTGTTTTCTCCCATTGCACACTACATCAAAAGCTAACAATGGTACCAGAGCTATGATAGATCTAGCCATGGTATATCAATAGGAAAACCACCATTATCATTAAACCTAAGTTTTTTTGTCAACCTAACACGCTACTAGACTAGCCACTGTAAAAAACTCTCAAAAGAGCCAAGGTGGTAGAATTAGGAAGAGCCACAAGTGAGGACTGAGATTACATTTCGCTAGAGTCTTTCCATAGAGTTACAGGAAAACTTGTGAAGACTAGGACTCAACATTCAATCCACTAGATTGACAAATCAACTAGTGAAGATCATTCAAGATATTTGGAATTTATTAACTATTACCCAAAGTTTATTTTGTTTCAAAAAATTAATTCTCATATGATTGGGACTCCTTCGACAATAGAAAGCTATGAGACTTCAACTTCATTGCCCAAATATCGGTGTGCCTTTATAGTGCATATATTAGTTCCTTGTGCAAGAAAAGAATACTATGGAAGAAGACTTCTGGAGAAGAGTAATGGTGAAGTTAGGAGATTGGAGATATCCATTGCTAGATTGATAACTTAACAGAAGAAGAAAATGCCATAGTAGCCTTGATCTAGAATAAAAGGCCATAGAAGCCTTATTCTAGAAGAAAATACCATAGAAGCCTTGATCCTAAAGAAAAGTCCATAGAAGCCTTGATACTAAAAAAGGCCACATAAGAGAGTATATGATTCATAAGTAGACTTAAGAATTTAGTACTAACACTTTTTGCAGGTAAAGGAGATTTAGTGAGTTGGGAAAATTCCTAAAAGAAAGTTAGGAAGAGTATCTTCTTTAGAATAAAATCCAACACCTAAAGAAAAATTAAGATAAAGAGATCAGGAGAAGATCTCATTGAATAAATTCCAGTCTTGGAATAACAAGAAGGACTAGGAGAGTCCTGCTCGAATCCAAAATAAATAGAATTAGAATATCCAAAAGAATACCTCACCACCAAAACTTCTAGGAGTAGAAGGTTGAAGCAAAGGCCTTAAGAAATACTAGAAGAAGCTTCAAGATCAAATACCTTGGGGAGGTCTCAATGAGCATCTAGTAAAAGGCTTGGAGAGCCTTACTGAAGAAATCATCAAAGGAGAACTCATTGGAGAGATTAACTACAAAATATAGTGAAAGATTTGGGACAATTATCGCCATTCAATGACAAGACCAAAAGAAGAAGAAGAATTTGGCAAGGAGTGCCAAATCCTAGAAGACCTCAAGATATTTAGAATCTTGAGAAGATCGTGCTTGAAGTCAGAATTCAACTTGAAGACAAGAAGCTTACCAAAGTTGGGAGACTCAAAGATTACCTCTCACAGCAAGAAGGCATCGTTTGCTGAGATAAAGACTTCAAAAGCATCTACAACAAAAAGGAGGAGACTACAAGAGGAGAACAAGCCACCAAATCCTAGACTTGTGAAAGAATATTCGAGACCACTTTTTGGTGAAGAAGAAATGAAGCAGCATCCTGGATATCTTAGACACGAACATCCTCTACAATATCAACATCCTCTACAGAAGCAACAAAGGAGCTACAAAAGCTTTAAAAAAGGTAAGAAACTATTGGTACAAGTATATTCATTAATTGGATAATTATCAGATTTATTAAAGCACCTTATTTGGATTAAAGCTGTAAGAAGAAAAATTGGATTACAGTCTTCAAAAGTGCAAAAAGAAAAAAGTTCCTTTTAAGGTTCATTTACACATTTTTTAGGAGTTGATTATATTACAAAATTATAACTATATCTATCAACTACCTATCATATACTTTGGAAAAAGAAAAGAAGACTAAGTCCTTCAATATTAATTGCAATGAAATTGTTGAATAATTATTGAAGATTCATTTCAAATTATTCTTGTTTAGTTGTAGTAAATTGTTTAAGTGCACTTTTAAGTATTTTTTAGAGTTAATGGGAGTGAAAGTGTTAGAAATAGTGTCTATTCCATCATTTGGGTTATGTAAATGTATCTTCCAAGATACATACTTAGATTACTTTAGGGGCAAGTTATCTAGTTACTTCATGCAATGTAATAAATGCACAAGTGTCAATGTGAAAGTTGTCCCTTGCACAAGTAGGTAGAGTGTTGGCCAAGTATCCTATTTTGTCTATATAAGGAAGGCCTCACTGTTAGATAGATATAAAGTCGAGGGACATAATATGATAGTGTAGCTTAGTGCTTATAGTTCTATGTGTATCACCATCCATTAGTGATGGGTGCAATGTAGTTTAGTAGCTTTATAATGGAGTGTTCATTTTCTCCATTTCTACATTGTATTCTTTTATATCATTTCTATTTATTGCATATTTTAGTCATCTGGTAGATTTACTTTATTTCATATTTTTTTACATCTTGTGATTGTTATATTCTAATGCTCATTACATCAAAAGCTAACAGTGGTATCAAAGCCACGGTAGATATAGTCTATGTAGGTCAATAGGGAAACCACCATTGTCATTGAGCCTAAGTATTTTATCAAACTGATGCACCATTGGACCAACCATTGTCAAAAAATCTTAGAAGAGTCTAGGTGGTAGAATTAGGGAGAGCCCAAGTGAGGACTGAAAGAAATATTAGTTCTAGAAATACTGAGATTGCATTTGACTAGAGTCTTTCCACAGAGTTACAGGAAAAACTCGTGAAGACCAAGACTCAACATTCAATCCACTAGATTGACAAATCATCTAGTGAAGATCATCCAAGAAATCTGGAATTTTTCTAACTATTACCTACAATTTCTTTTGTTGCAGAAAATTAATTCTCAGAGGATTGGGATTCCTCCTATGAAAGAAAGCTAGGAGACTCCAAATTCGTTACCTGAAGGTTGGTGTGCCTTCATAGTGCAGAGATTAGTTCCTTGTGCAGGATAAGAATACTACGGAAGAAGACTTCCAGTGAAGAGTTGTAGCGAAGTCAGAATACTGAAGATCTCCATTATTGAATTGAAGAACTTCATAAGTTAAAAGAAGATGCCATAGAAGCCTTGATATAAAAAGGCCATAGAATCCTTGGAGAAAATGCCACAAGAGCCTTGAAGGAGAAGCCATAGAAGTCTTGATACTAAAAAGGCCATAAAAGACTTGATACTAGAAAAGGCCATAGAAGCCTTGGTATTGAAAGAGGCCACAAAAGCCTTGATACTGAAAAGATCACAAAAGCCTTGATATTGAAAAAGGCCATAAAGCCTTGATAATGAAGAAGAATTCAAAAAGAATATCTGATTTAAAAGCAAACTAAATATTTTAGTACTAATAATTTATTGTAGGGAAATAAGATTCAGTGAGTTGGAAAACTTCCTACAAGAAATTTAGGAAGGGTATCTTCTTCAGAATCAATTCATCACCTAAAGCAAAATTGAAGATATTAGGAGAAGATCTCATTGTTGAACTTTCAATGAAGGAAGGAGAAGGAGAATAAGGACTAGGTGAGTCCTGCTCGAATCTAGAAGCAGTAGAATCAAAGATCCAGAAGTAGATCTCACCACCAACACTTCCAAGAGCAGAAGGTTGAAGAAAATATCTCAAGGAAGACCATCAGAAGATATAATATCAGAGACCTTGGGAAGGTCTTATCGAGCATAAAAAAAATGCTAGGAGAGCCTTACTGAAGATATTCTTAAATGAGAACTCATTGGATAAATACACTACCAAGGAGAAACTCCTAATAGTGAAGGACTTGGGACAATTATCGCCATCCAATAATAAGCCCAAGAGAAGAAGAATTTGTCAAGGAGTGCCAAATATTAGAATAAAATCCTGCTTGAAATCATAATTCATAAAGAAGACTTGAATATAGAATAAGCTCACCAAATCTTGAATATTTGAAGATTACCTCTCACTGCAAGAAGGCATCACTTCAGAGATAAATACTTCTCCAAATATGAAACAGATGAGGAGAACAAAAGAGGACAAAAAACCACCAAATCCTAGGCTCATGAAAGAAAGTTCAAGACCATCATTTGGTGAAAAAGGAGTTGTTCAAGATAGTCTACAAAAATATGCAAGGACATACTCATAGCAACAACTTGGTGATCCTAGAAACCAAGATCTAGATCCTCTATAGAAGCGATAAAAGTTCTACTACAAAAAAGATATGCAACTTTTTAATGCAAGTAGGTTCATTAATTTGTTTACCTATAAAATTTTTTAGAAGCACCTAGATTTGAATTAAAGTTGCAAATAGAAAATTGGATTAGTCTTTGAAAGTGCAAAAAGAAAAGTTCTTTTTAAGGTTCATTTGCACATTAATTAGGAGTTGATTAGATTTCAAAATTGCTTCTATCAACTACCTATTATCTATTTTGGAAAAATAAAAATAAGACTAAGTCCTAAAATATTAATTGTAGAATAACTCTTAAATATTCATTTTAGGTTATTCTTGATTAGTTGCAGTAAATTTTTTGTGCATAAATTTGAGAGTTTATTGGAGTGATAAGGTGTAATATTAGTGCATTAAAAGTGAAAGACTTGAACTATTATACTACTCTAAAAAAGAAATTAGTTTTTTTTTTGAAGGGCACAAAATCTGATTTGTATCAAGTGTCTAAAGACACTATTAAAGCACACAAATCTGCAACACATTGTGTCCAATAGAAGCCACCAAAATAGGTTAGAATCATATAAAACTTGGAGAAGAATACGACTAACCAAAATAGAAGTAGAAGCTTCAAAAATTGAGACTTGGTGAGTCTCAAATACAAAGCATTATAGGGTTAATTGCAAGGATAAAAGTGTAGAAAATTGCATCATATATCTACTTCTATCTAAGCTTGGATTTGTCATCATAATATTCAAGCAAAAAATGGAAGGTAAAATCATAAACTTGGCACCCTAAATAAGGATATACAAGTATATTAAAATATATAAAAGTATATATACTACAAGTTATAAGGACCAAGAAGCTAGATCTCAACACATTTCTATTATAAAGGGATGCCCTTCAATATATTACTATCCTTGTAAATTATTTATAGTAGGACTACCCCCAAGGCTAATGAATAAACCTAGGAAAGAAAATAATGATGAGACCAAGGGATTTACCAAGGCAACATGAAATATTGCTCCATTATAAAAGAGACCTATAATCGAAGTAAGATCAAGATAATATAGAAATATAATTAACTCTACTAGAAATCTTGTTAATGTTATTGATACCATATATTAGACTTGTGTAGGACCTCATTATTAAAGAAATAATCCATTTTCAAGTAAAATTAATACTCATTATTTTTATACAATAGTGAATTAATATGAGCATGGGGGTACCCTCATGTATGTATTGAAGAAGGTATTTGATACCATCCTTCAATGTTGGTACTAGTGGAAACTTCTAGTTTTGGTTCCATCCTCTATCATATTGGAAATATTAGTCATCAACATTAGTACCATCATTGAGCCTTTGTGCCAATGCTAGTAGATTGAGTGATAGCCTAAATATCGTTGGTGTTATCCATCAATCTTGGTGTCAACCTAGACTCTTCACCAAATAAGTTATATGTAACACCATACTTTAACATTATGAATACCTTAGTGACAAAACCTTTGTTATCATTCATAAATTATAGAATTTATACCATGCATAATCATCTAATGACTACTATAGTACCTAATGCAGATATCCTAGACTAGTTTAGTCACTTAGCACTAAATAACTAGCACCTAGTTTTGTAAAAGAGCAAGAAATAAATTCTTGGTTGTCTCTTGATCCTACTAAGATCTATTGGAATTTTATGTCTCACTTTCTAGATCCTACATAACACTCCATATTCTATAAATATAAGTATTTCTCTAAATAATCAAAATTAGGATAGATAATACATTGTACAAAATACTAGTTGAAGTAGAAAGGATTATATTAGGCCACATATCTCTATCTAAGATCAAAAGAGACACACTAGACCATATCTCACCAGCTAAAATCAAGGTTGCATCTAGAGCTAAAACCCACAACCCCACATATCCATATAGAGATATGACTATTACCATAACATTTTTCCTCAATAATATAAATTATTTCATATTCACATCCCTGTATTGAGATATGACCTACATCCTTTCACATCCCTTATTAGAAATCTACCTTATTCCTTAGGAAATCATACTTTCCATCTCCTCCATAGATATTCATTGCAATACTCTCTTATAACATAAAATTTATCTTTATATCTCCCCCTCTCATGGAGATACACTATAGTATTCTTTTGTAATGTAAGATTATTGTGCTTCATGGATATTTATTGTGTTTATTTCTATGTGTATACATTTTGTTATGTTTATATTATTCTTAGTGTGTTAGCACATTAGCTTTATTTCTATTTTTGGTGAACCTATGTATTTTCAAATCATTGTTATTATATTTTCAATCATTTCACTCTATTATAACTTATAGGTGTCACTAGCTAGTATTGTAAGTTATCCTATGTGTCATTGTCCTAGAAACAAGCTGCATAGACCATAAATACCATCAAATTGATAAGTAGACTATATCCATTAAACTAGAAGATATTACAAATGGTTGCAAAGTTTATATTTTCATTATTTAAGTTCTTATAATTATTACATTTCCTCGTTTGTAGTTATTGTGATAAGGGGAATGAGGAAGGTGTTATGAAGGACCTCTTCATGATGCTTCCCACTCTTCTTCATCACCTTGAGGATAGTGGTAGTTTATGATCTTAGAGTCTATATTTTTATGGATTAGTTGAAGAACACCTAATATTATTCTAAGATATTATTTAACTAATCTTAACCTTAATATAGCCCTGATGCAATGTACAAATGCAACAACAATTACTAAAGCTAAAATGATCTTGACTTGATGATAAAAGAAAATATTATTTTCCATTTTAAAGGCAAGGGTCTAAGAGAGATGCAACAAACACTCTAAATGTAGCTATATGTGACTTTGATCAAATGATAAGGATATTAATGACTTAATTGGTCTCCTAAATGATTAAAGTAATAGATCCTTATCTCTTTTTCTTTATTTTAACAAAAAAAATGGAAAATTATAAGTGTTTTTTGCAAACAACAAATAGATCTAAAAAACTAAATACTAAAATAAAAATGATACGAATTAGAGTTATTTGGTTCTACCTTAGAGGTAGAAGCATTATTGATCCCATAGAAGTGATGTCGATACCACTACATGTTGATGGTGCTTTCACTTTCTTGTAAAATAGATAGAAAAAGAATAGATTAATGGTAAAGGGACCTACCTAAGCTAGAGTAGAGGATCAGGATCCTTTGGCCAATATTAGACCCCTATAAAGATAAGAGTTGAATAATATTGAAATGATAATTACATGGATTAAATTATCAATGGAAAAAATACCATTGGTTTAGTGATGGCATTGTCTATGTTTACCTTCTATGACTATGTAAAACCAAAAAGTTATAGCACCACTAGACCTACAATCTAGAAATTATTTCACTTTAGAGAATAAAAGTAACATAGTGAACTAATTATTAAATTACTAATATGATGAGGGCCTCTAACTAAGAGGTATAAAACTGTACTAAATGATATAAAATATAAATATTACTTGTTTCAATTATAAGATAATAATGATAACAAATAAGATGCTAAACTAAATGTAAATAAGATATTCAAAGCTATCTAGTATACATTAAGATTAAATATTAGAGATACAAAAGCAAAGGAAGTGTTAAAATCTTAGAGTATGTAATAGGAAAGAGCATGACCCTAAAGCAAACTTGTTTCTCTAATATGCTAAGGTTGTTCTCCTATTGTTTGTGGAAGCTTTGTTGAAGCTTGCTTGATTGCTTGTAGAGAGCTTGAGCTTGAATTCTTGGAGACTTGGATGCTTGAAGGATGCTTAGATGCTTAAATACTTTGATACTTGGATACTTGAGTGATTGGATGAGATATTGAATAATTGAAAGAGGGATTGGGTGCTTAAATAATTCCTTCACAAAATTATGGCAATATTTTGGCATAACCTTTCTATGCATGAAGATGAAGTCCTACAAATCTAGATAAAATTTGGTAGAATTTTATTGCAATGCAATATGATATGAATTAGTCATCCCAAGTGTTCCTTTTATAGGAATCTATGGCTCCTTGGGTGAAGGATTGCATTAAATATGATAGAATTGAAGATGGTAAGAATTTTAAATGAGATCAAGATGCCATGAATGGAGGAAAGATTGTAAATAGAAATTCTTGATCTTGGGATTTCTACTAGGGTTGAAAATCATATCTTAGTTATTGATCCATTAATGGTGGGTGAAATGAAAGGTACCAATAGTCAATTTGTTTTATTTAGGTGCATAACAATCAAAAGCATTGGAGGGTAAAATCATTGATGGCACTTTCACTTTGGCACTTTTATTGAAATGACCACTAGGGGTCAAATTTGGGTGTGAAAGGTTGAAAAGCTAAATTTCTACAAAAGCATTACCTAAGAGGTGAAAGCATTGGTAGAAATTTTACTCATGCCTCAATACGTTTGCTTTAAGAGCAGTAAATGCTCCTCATTTAGGCATGATGATGAATGATCCAATTTGGTTGATTAATTAGTTGATTGATGAAGGGATTAGCAGATTTGAGGGTTGAAAATATGCTCAAAATTGGGTATCTATATATCCTTTTTTTATGCATTTATTGTATAATAAATCCATCAAAAAACTGACATAGATGGCCTAATTTTGAGACAAGAATATTTGTTGTTGCTTAAGATTAGTGATGCAAGATAACTAGCGCTTTGATTGTTTGCTTAGAGGTGATGTTAAATTTTGCATTTTTGGATAGCATTGGATGATGTAATGAGCTAAATGAATGATGTATGTTTAGATGCATTGATTATATCATGATTAGATGAGATGCATGATGGAGATGCATGATGTGCTTAAGAGGGATTTGGCATGACACCAAGAGGTATTGCTATAGAACAATTATATATAGTTATGTGTAGACTTAGATTTTTCCAAGGGGGCTTTAGCTTAGATAAAAGAAAATATATGTATGTAATAATATTTACATATATTATTATAAAATCACCCATGGGGACTTTAGTTAGCTTTTCCCAAAGGACTTTTCTTTAGCTTTGATATTTTCCTATGGGAACTTTAGTTAGGTTTGCATGGAGAACTTCTAGTTAGCTTTGAAAGTTACCTAGGGAGGGTTTAGTTATATTTTCTTAAAGGAATTTTGATTAGTTTGTTATGATATAAATATATGTACAAAAATGAACATAAAATATTTTCCTTTACACAAATGTCTCAAGGACTTTTGCTTGGCCCATAAGACTTTTGACATGTTTTTTCCTATAGGACTTTTGATTTAGCTTTGCCTGGAGGAATTTTAATTTAGCTTTACCGATAGAAATTTGATTTAGCTTAGAGATTTTCCTTAACACAAAAATATCAAGGACTTCTACTTGAATTGATTTACCTCATAGAAAAGTTTCATAGAGGACTTGTGATTGATTAGTGTGATGATGAATGATCTCCTAATTTAGTAGGAATAATTCATTGTTGACCTATTACCCCTATGCATGGTGGTACATGGGAGATAAGATATGACATGATTGATATTGCTATCACTTAAAAACATTATATTATTCATCATGAAGTAAGTGATTAAGGAGATAGAAGAACTAGAATTGACTAACCCTACCATCAACACCTGTGAACCTTATAGTATTCATCATGTAGCAAGATATTTATGATTGGAAGAAAATAGATGCAAATAATATTTGATACAAAACATATTAGAGAGATAGATTGAGGTAGATTGATATTATGTGAATCCTAGTTGATTCACAAAGTAGGACAGGGAGGAATTCACTCACATTAGTCACTTAGTAAAAGGTAAATAATATGTCCTAACTAGGATCATCATTTGCATGTCATCATGCATCCTTGACTCAATATATAATAGGTATTCCAAATAAAGATAGGCACATGCATGTAGACATATATGAAATTTGGCTAATACAAGCAAGCAACAAGCAACTAAAAGCAAGTAGGTAGTTATTGTAGACTTAAATACAATATATTTTAAGATGAATTATGTTTTTTGGTTCTTTGAGATATTTTATATAGAGCATGGAAAGGAAATAAGCATTTGAATCACACTTGGTAGTTATGATATATAGACCTGGTCAATTGGGCTTAAAGTTACCTTTGACCTTAGTTTTAGCAATGGTATTCTTCTAATTCTTCTTAAGGGTAAGATCACCAACTTTGGAGGAACAAGATTGTATCTTCTTACTAAAGGCATATTTAAGCCTTTGCTATTCGATCCATAGGTTCTCTAAGGCATGGATTCACTTTTCATCAAGCAATTCCAATTGACTAAGATTGACGAGATGATATTTATCTCTAATAGAGGAGTCCTTTAGTAATAAATACAAGGTCCCTATTGCTCAAAAGGGAAGGTTGATTTAGTTCCATAGAGAAAAGCATAGGGTGTCATACCAGTGGGAGTTCAAACACTAGTGTGATAGGTGTATAAAGTGGGATACAACTAGAGATGCCAATCTCTACTAGTTTTACTAATATGCTTCTTAAGGATTCTGATAAGAGTATTATTAGAAGCTTCGCCTTGGTCATTACCTTAAAGATAGTAAGGCATCAACCATTTATGTTGGATCTTGTATTTAGCATAAAGGTTTTGGACACTTTTCTTCTTGAAGGGTGTTCCAATATCAATTATTAGCATATATGGAATGGCATAATGGCTCAAGATTTGGTTAACAATAAACTTGAAGACTTGCAATTTGTTCTTTTCTAATTTAAAATGAGTGAGAGCAAGAAGGTGGTGAGTGGGAAGGTGGAGAATGTAATATCGAGTGAAGCTTTGTGGATCATGGTATAAGCTTAGGTTTCTTGTATGGAGGTGCAGACCCACCCCTAGGCTTGCATGATCTCCACTTTACCTTTGATCCAGGTATGCATTCATATGTTACAATTATCTCAAACTATTCTGATAGGTAAGTCTCTTTGAGTGTTCATTTTTATCTTAATCTAGTTCAAAGGAAGTTGTGCATTCCTATGAATTTCCTAAAGCTTAATATGGATCAGGGTGTCTTTAATATTATGGGTAAATTATTGAGGGTTTGGTTGGACATTGATTCCATCAGGAGATGGGCTTGCTCTAAATGGATACTGCAAAGTCTTATGGAAATTTTGGCCCTCCCAAAATACTTTTTCCTCATTAATATAAACTATGAATAGGACATGAGGTGTATTATTGGTGGAGGAACATGGTTGTATGGAAAGAGAGGCCTTTTTATTTGGAAATAAAAGATTGATTTTAATCTAGATACTCAGAGAATTAACATGGTGTCTATTTGGGTCAGGCTCCCTGGTCTCCCTTTTTATCTATGTCATGATGACATTCTAAAATAAATTTCCAAGGCTATAGGAGATCTCATCTTGATTTATTCTACTATGAGGATGCATTCAAGGATAAACCTTATGAGGATGTGTATTAATGTAGATCTCAAAGTAGACCTCCCAAGATCCATTGAGCTCATCTCTGAAATTGGTTCTAATTTCAATATATAGAATATGAAAATAGACCTATTTTTTGTTCAATTGTAAGAAAATAGGGCATCTTGCAGCATTGTTTCTCTCTAAGAAAAAACTTGTGAAGGAAATATGGTCAAAGAAATATGTTGAAGGTAAGTCTATTCAAGGAATGTATAAGGACATGGTTGATAACTCTTTTGTTTAGGAAGTTAAGGAAGGATAGGTTGGCTCTAAAGTTCATGTGGCTACTAAATATTTGTCTTCTCTTCCAGAAGTGAATGGGGTTCAACAAGTCTTGGAAGTTTCCCTCTTATAAGAGGAAGGTGAAATCCTAAAATAGGTAAACCAGGTTAGCTCTTTGTTCCCTTCCCCTAAAATGATTCTTTTAAATTCTCTCCTTATAATTGATTTTGAGTGCATCCCTTCAAACTTTGATTTCCCATAAATAAAAATAAATATTTTAGATTCAAATACTCCTTTCCCCAATATGATGGAATCTCAAGTTCCAAAAAATCGAGAAGAGTCCCCTAAAGTAAAGTCAAAAATAGGAAAAGACCCTACTTGCCTAGATCCAAAAACAATAATTCAAAGAAAGGGAAGAGTTGATATGGGCATCAAATGTAAATTCGGTAAACCTTCCAATAAAGTTATAAAAAAAAAAAACAAAAATAATATAGCCAATGGATTGCAACCGATTCTAAAAATGGAGGAAGGAAAAGATATATTTAAAAAATAAAGTATAGATTCCTTTAGATCTCAACCCTCCCCATAATTTTTTGGGGGAAATAAACTCAATTCCAAACTCTTCAAATGTAAATTCTCTCTTGGAAAATAAGAGACATGAATGGTCACTCCAAGCAGAGACTTTTAGCTTCAATAAGGAAAGATGGTTTGCTGAAATTATCCTCCTTCAAGAAACTAAAGTTGAGGAAAGTAATTTTGATAAAGTTAAAAAAATTATTTAGAAATATGTTAGGCACACAAATAGTATTTATAAAGGGGATTTAGGGAGGCTCCTATGCTTTTGGAATCCTGAAAAGTTGGATGGCATGGTGAATTCAACTTCAAAAAGATTTATTAACATTCTCTTCTTCTGTAAGGATTCTAAGCATAGGTGGGTCCTTTCCAATTTTTATGCTCTAAATTCTACTTCTAGAAGGAGCTTCTTATGGTATTCTTTGGGAGTAATGCGAGAGGTATTCAAAAATGAGATTTGGTTTCTGGTGGAGGACCTTAAAACACCCAAGTCCACAAGGAATATGGTGAAAGATCTTTTGAGATCCCTGAGAAGCATGCTCAAAATGGTTGTCTCATTTGCTGAAGAGGTCAACATGATGATGTAGTGGATCCAATGGGACCAAAAATATTCTGAGGTGGAAAAGGAACTTGATGAGGATAATGAAGTTGAGGATTGAGAGGATTTATCTTAGTTCTCTTAGTTCATTTATTCTCTTCTCGGTTATCCTATTTTTCCTTTTGGGTATGTGTTTATTTTTAGATCCCCTAGGTGGGATAGTTCCAAATCTATTTCTTTTTTGTTTAATATTTGGAAGCTTTAGTTTTTTTTTTTAAATTTTTGGGGACTCTTTCAAAACCCCTTCTATTACCTAATCAAAATTAAATAAACTTGGAGACTTGGACTCTAGTGGTTGATGGTAAGGGTATGACTTTGACCTACTTGATGAAGTACATAGTAGACATAATAATGAAATTGTGTCCATTGTATGAAATTTAGTATATCTTACAAATGATGTCTAATCCCCAAAGGAAAAAGGCCAAGGATAAGTCAATAATTGGAGAGCTTGGAAATGGGTGTGGACAAGTTTATCATGCTTTTGAAACCTATTACACCTCCTAACATAGTCATAAGAGTATTTTTCCATGGAAGGAAAATAATAGGCCATATATAGGAGTTTCCTATGAAGGAAACACCATTGAAGTGACCACCATATAATCCATCATGGGCCTCTTTGAAAACTACTTGGGATTTACATAATGTTAAGCATCCAAATAAAATATTATCAAGTGTGTGGTACTGTAATACATCACCAATGATGGCATGCCTATAGGCTTGTTTCTTGAGGTTATTGTAATAATTATGGTTCAAACCATCAGGCAAAGTGCCATCCTTAAAGTAAAGTAAATATATTCTTATACCAAGGATCAGGGGATAGGGATGCTTCCACAAAAAATACTTCTAAAGGAATCTAACTAGACACTAGGATTTAAAGTTACCTAATTTACCAAATGATGATCAGAGATTATTCATCATATAAATCTAAAATTATGAGATATGCATCTAAGGCCATAGCATTGTCATGCTAGTTACTAGACCTAGGTATAGCTTTTATGGTAATTTTATCAAAAGTGATCATAAGTTTATCAACAATATATTTATATAACTTGAGATTATTGTCCTTAGTTTAACCAAAACCATTGATTTGCTTTAATAATAGCTAGGAATATCCAAATATAGAGATGTTTCTAACCTAGAGGGCTAATATTTGTATAGCCATAGGATAAGGGCTTCATACTCAATGTTATTGTTGGTATAGAAAAATTATGCTTAAAGGACAAAGGGATAAACTACTATTGAGAAGTGACTAATATGACTCCTACCCTTTTTTATTTAACACATATATCACCATAAAAATACAAAGTTCAATATTCAATTTGATCTACTCCTAGACTAAATACTAACTCATTGAGAAATTCTACTAGTAAGGGATTGCTAGCTTCTAGAAGCGTAGCTATTAACTAGAATGTAATAACATGTTTTTTCATAACTCAAGTTTGAATTTTATAAGCACAATAACCCACTTAGTGGTTCATTTTGAGAGGAGGCTTGGACATGAGATAGCACAAGGGATCAACCCTTGCAATAACAAAGGTCTTATGGCTAAGCATATAGTGTCTAAGCTTTTGGGAAGCAAACACTATGGCTAGGAAAAGCTTCTCTAAATAGGTATAGTAAAATTCATAATTGACTAAAGTCCTAATAATATAGAAAATGTCCCTATCTATGTTTTTCATCATACTACATCAACATATATCCTAATGCATGGTCAAGTGTTGTTATATATAGAAACAAGATCCTAGAGGGACTCGGAGGGACAAATATAGGAGGAGGTAAAATTCATATTTGAGAGCATCGAAGGTTTCTTAATAGTTAGCATCCCATTTAAAAACCAAATCCTTCATTAAAATTTTTGTGAATAGTTGACACTTGTTATTTAGCTAAGATATGAATATCTAGAAGATTTGGATTTTGACTTAGAGACTCCTAAGCTAGGTTAGAGTTTGAAGGGTGGTATATAGACTAAAGTTGATATCTTGTTAGGATCAATAATAATGCCATATTGGGATATGATGAATCCCAATAGTTTTCTTGATATAACCCCAAAGATATAGTTTTGAGGCTTTAGACACACACTATACTCCTATAGTTGCTCAAATATGTCATATGATTGTCTGGGTTTAAATATTGACTAAGAACATCATCAACATAGTCTTCCACAAAGCCATTAATCATATCATGAAAGATATATGGCATGGCTCTCTCATAGGTAGATCATCCATTCTTTAGCCCAAAGGGCATGAATTAATAGGAAAAGTTTCCCCATAGGATGGTGAAAGGTTTTTTGGATTGGTCCTTAGGAGTGATTTTGATCTAATTATAGCCTAAAAATCCATCCATCAAAGAGAGCAATTGACATCATAGTCAAATTAGTGATCATGTTGATGTTGAGCATAGGGAATTCATCCTTAAAATATATTTTATTGGTGTTTCAAAATTTGGTGCACACCCTAATGGTACCTATTTTCTTAGCAATGGGAACAATGTTAGATATCTAGATAGAATAGTCAATGGCTTTGATGAATCCAACATTGAGGAGTTTTTGAAGCTCCTCTTTGACTAGTAAGGTAAATGTTGGGTGCAATTTCCATAGTTTCTACTTTATACTTTTTACACTAGAAGTGATGACTAAATTATGGACAACTAAGGAAGGGTCAAGACCAGGAATATCAATATTAGACAAAGAAAAGATATTTTTAGACTCCATCAAGAGCTTGGTGTATTTTTCTTGCTCAATTGGGGTTAAGACCTTGTCTAGTTTAAGGATATTGGGATATTTAGGAGTCCTAATATCAATGCCCATGGTTTTGTCAATAATAAAATGAGATCTATCTTCCAACTAAGGGGGATCTAGAAGCACTCCCAGGATCTCTAGTCCCATAGGATCTAATATTGGGTAATTGTTAGCAATTGACTATGAGATAGTGACATTCATGATTTGGAAAAAATATCTACCAAAATAGAAGTTTGTTTGGAGTAGATAGTCTGAGGGACCATCTTGAGGATGATCATGTGGGATGTCATCCATCTCATAGTTTTATTTATTATCAATCAACTTGGGATAGTATAGGGTTAGGATATTTACACTGATAGGTTGTATAAACTATGGGAAATTAGGATCTACAATGATGGATGATCCATCATCATATTCCTCATTCCAATACAATCTTTCTAAATAAATTATGTCATAATAGGATGCCTTATCAAAAAGGTTGAATTCATCCTCACTATCAGAAGAAGAAGTAGATAAAATTTGACCATAGATGGGGATATAATGTATCCCATCGCATCCTAGTCAAGATTTGGTCTATAGGAGATCTTTGATTGCCTACTTATATAGTCCTAGTCCCTTGCCTCAATATCCTATGTTAAAAAGCATTTGATTAAGAATGGAATATGAATTCAATAAGAAGCATGAAGTGTACTATCATTCAATTAGTAAAGAGTTACTACAATGCATTTTCTCATCATTAGTAATATCAACACAAATGAACAAGAAACTTCTTATTTGCATTGTAATACCTTTATTGCTAGAAGGAAAACCTAATATATGAGGAGATAAGGGAATCTTAAATAGGTCTAGTAAAATTTTATTATTATCTAAACTATTATTATTAATGTTGATTGTTTAAGAGCTTTGAACCTTAAGTTTACTATTAGGTATGTTATTGAAGGCGAGAGACCTTAATGCATCAATGATTGGAAGCTAAGAAGATGAATAAGGCAATTAAAATATAAGTTAAGAAAAGGGTAAATATGAGCTTTAGGTTTCTCAACCTTGATCACTTGATAGTAGTTAAATAATTTAGGATTATATGGAATATGATAATTCTTGCTCCAGTATTTGTATTTTAGGCACTAATGAAGATTTGAATGAACGGCCCACATCTCATGGATCTATAGCCTTCCAAGATGAATTATTAATTTTAAGTCAAATGATATAGAAGAGAGTATTGAGAGTATGGGGTCTAAATTTGAGGGGAAATACTATAGTTCCACTAGCCTTACATTTTCCATTGTCAAAATATTTGATAATAATATTGAATTTCTTAAAATATTGTTGGGTTAGCCCAAAGTAATTGGTGAATCTTAGGCTATAGACATTGATACTAGAACCATTATTGACTAGGATTTATTTGAAAATTTTATCACTGATATGGCTATATATATGGAAAATTGACCTGTCAAAATGAGTCATTTCCCTAGGAAATCCCTCAAAATTGCTAAGTGCAAGTTTGGACCTATTGGTCAAAAATATATCTATGGTGAAATGTGTGCCCAAGACTTAGCCAAAATTGAATGATCAGGTAAGGTGCAGAGCTTAACTGGGTCAATATATAGAGAAGGTTGGCTCTTGTAAGGTTCTAACTAGCTAAAATCTATGATGGGGGTGGAAAAGGGTGTAGAAAGGAAATAAATGTAGCTGAAGCTAGAAATTTAGATGATACATATTAGGTAATAACATGAAGTGCACAAATATTATGAAATAAAAAAACTATTAAAACCTCCTAACATACCAACCAATTTTAATTATATGTAGAGTAATCTTAATTAAAATTTAACTCAGCAGATTATAAGTTCCAAAACTAGAGAAACAAACATTCACAGAAAATCAAAAGTAGAATTAATGTCATGCACATTCATCTAGTTAAAGTAAAAATATTCATCCACTCATACATACATATTTTGCAAGATGTTGAACCAAAGGCCAAACAAAGATCTCAATTGTATTGCTTTCTCCAAAACTCTTTGTACATGCAACTTGTAAACACCTAAGAGCCGATCCCTTCACAAGAGGTCATTGCTCTTATTTATAATCCTCTTATGGTTCAATATTCAAAAATATAAAATTAGATTTTATTAAAATTGTTACAACAAAATACTAGGTGGTCAGACTGGTAGAATGCCATGCAACATTGTTGGTCCAAAATGTGGTAGCATGCTTGATTTATGATTGTCGCTTGAATGCTTCATGCATATGGAGAAGTAGTGGGGATGAGCTTGAAATCCAGTCCATTCTATATTCTTGAAAATATCTATCATCATTGGTCTGTAATAGTCATTGTAGATTGAAACTTTTATAAATAATTTTATCCCTTGAAACCTATGATGGTTGAGACATTGAGACCTATTGTGATGTTGCATCCCCTTCTTGCATTCTCAAGCTTTCCAAAACCTTACAACCATGACATAGGAACATTTCATGATGTCACACCATTATTTTTTCTTTTATGCTTCAATAGCTTTAGTAGTCACAACATAGTAACATGTTGTGATGTCATTATACTTTTCAATTGGCGAGCTTCATGGGTTTAGAAACCACGACATAGGAACATGTGATTTTGTAATGCTTTTATGCTTTGAAGTATTTCGATCCTTCTTAACCATGACATAGGAATAGGTCATGATGTCACATCAATTGCTCATTTTGAACACTCTTTATCTTCTTAGTCACAACATAGGAGCATGTCATGCCTTCATTTCCACTTTTGGATTGATCTAGTTTTGGCAACCATGACACAATGACATATTGTGGTGTTGCACCACTTATTCAACCTAAGCCTTCTTGAGCTTTCCAAATGACGACATGGATAATCATCATGATACTGTGATGATTTTCTACCTTCCTCTTCCACAAGCATCTGTGATCGCAAAGTGGTGATACATCTCTATGTTGCACTCTCCTTTCTACTTTGAGCATTATCAATGCTCCATGACTACAACACAACAACATATCGCGAGGTTGCAATATTGCTGAATTCCTTAGAAAATGGGTGTAAAGTCTATAAAATTTATTATATTCAAAAGGTATTACAAGTGTTACTTTCTATAAATCTACCTTAGAAGGCTTTAAAATAAGGGTTCAACATGTTGAATATCCCATTTATTTGAATTTAACTATCGAATACGTCCTGGATTGGTCTTCCAATGATCCTCAAGGGGTGTGGACCTAGTGCATGCATGCCACAGTTAGTCAAATCATCCTCTAAACTTGTCTGACCTACAAAATGGGGTTAGTGTGTTTGGGGACCTATCATGGATCAGATCCCATAGTAATGAAGATAAATGACACTAAATAATTTAGTAAAAATCATGTAAGAAGTTGTAAATAATTGAAAATAATAAAAAAATAGTATACCTGTCTGAAGGGTTTTGTAACTTTTTATCTACTAAAAAATGCACTCTAGCTAGAGTCACACCCTACCTAATGATTGGATTGGGTCGCTAGGTACCTAGCGACCGAGACTATAACAATGTTTTTTATATTTGTCAAAATATGATGTTGTCCCATGACTGTAGCAGCTCTTGGTCAGCACTGTATGTGTTGTTGTAGCTATCAAGACTTATCAAAAGGGGAGACAAGAGCGTACAAATGGTGGGGTTGTCATGGTGATTTGATGGTTTCTTGATAATTGATTGATGGTTGATTGATGAGTAGAAGTTTTATGTAATTTCGATAAAGTTCTGTTATGTTGAATGAGATGGATGGATTTAGGAGGAAAAGTACTCCTATTTATAGCTTTTGGAGAGCTTAGGGGGTGAGGTGTCCCCTATGAGGTGGCATGAACCCTAGGTTAGATCCCAACCATTGTAAATATTAAAAGGGTGAGGTGGGAGATGATTCATTCCCTCACATACCTTGAAGAGGAATCTCTTAAATATATAGAATTATCCCATGTGCACACATGTGTGAGCAAAGGTTAGGATTAACCTTGATTAAGAAAATCCTAGGTTAGGTTATGGTTAAGTTAAGCATCTATTAAATATATTAACTAAAGTGGTGGATGCACACATGTGTGAGTATGAGATTAGTGTTAATCTTGATTAATCCTAACTAATCATGTGTTTAAGTTATAAAGTGCACTTTATCATAAAGTAACTTTAAATCAAGGTTAGAATTACCATGATTAGAATTTTTGAAGGTGGTCGCATGAGAACCATGATTAGGCATAGGAAAGGGCTTAGATGGCCTAAAGGGGCTTATGGATAGCCCTTTTGATAAATGTAAAGTGTTTTGAGATTAATTAATGCAATTTGGTGGCTTTTGCAAATTAATTAACCATGGAGAAGAAATGTATGGCCATATACGAATTTTAGGTGTCTACATTTACCCCCTTTTGTACTACAATGTGTGAAGACATAGGGTAATGCAAAAATTTAATGACACCAGAAGATGATTATGGTTCTGGAAAAGAAAGGAAGAATTGGTGATGGAATATTGCAATGATGGTGACTTTTATCATGCCATAATGATTGTTGAAAGAGTAGACGTAATATTACCTTACTATCGTGATCAATGTGAGGTGCCCCAATTGTGGAGGGATTGAATGCCTTTGAAACTTTGCCTTTGATACTTCTTTGAGCTTGATATGAATTGATGAATTGTCTAACCCTATGTAGGTTTTTCTTAGGTGCTTCATCCATGAGTGGTCTTACAACTGCCAGTATTGGAGAAGGAAATCCATGATCAACCTAAAGACTTAGGTATTTTGGTCCATAAAATGTTCATTTGAATTGGAGTTTTGATGAGAAGAGAAATTTTACTTTTGTGTTGCCCCACCAAAGAGGGACATAAGATGATCTTTGGTAAAGGTTCTTGGACAAACACAATTTCCAGTATTGAGTGTTTGGTTATTGATCACGCGTAAAGTGAATTTTGTGAGATGTCTACCCCCTCAAGCGATGAGGTGATGAGATGTGAAAATGAAACGGGGACAAAATGCTCGATGAAATTATTTATGAAGTGAGAAAAGTAGTGAAATGAGATGGAAATGGAAGAATTTTGCAACAAGGGTATGCTAGACAAGTGAAAAATCATTTGGGGGATCCTGGGACATATTTTGATGCAGTTTTGACTGGTTCACTGGGTACCTAGTGACTGAAATGGGTCGTTGGGTACCTAGTGATTGAAATGAGTTGTTGGATACCCAATGACCAAAAGTTGTGAGTATAAAATGGGTGATTGCAAGGTGTGTGCATCATTTGTGCACCTACAAATTGCTAGAAGAGAGTGATAGGAGATTGAGTTGAGTTATGTGAGGAGTGAAATGGTAGGTTAGGTTGGACACAGTGATGAGCGGGTGGTATGGGTAAGTCAATTTTGAAACCCATACAATTTGAATTTTGGAAATTTAAAAATAACCCTAGGGTGTTTTTTATAGATGCACGAAAATAAGATAAAAGTGTAGATGTAGAATTGGATGCATGTGAAGGTGAAATTTCATCGATGATTGTGCATGTGTGCAATATTTGTTGTGTGTTTTTATTTTGTTGATTGTTGTGTTTGAAAAATACATGTTTTCGAGAAGCATGTGTGTGAAATGCATTTTTGCATTTTTTGTGTGTTTGTGAGTTGTTTTGTGGAAAATTGTTATGATGTATGAGAAAATTTGCCAAATGGGTATCCAAAAATACCATTTGTTTTTGTTTGCATGGTATGGCACATTTTTTGAGGTGCATTAATGAGAGTATATTTGAGTCATTTTACATGAAATTTTGTTAAGTATGGATAAATGAGCCAAATGGGTATCCAAAAATACCATTTGTTTGTCGATGTGTGATGTGGCACATTTTATGGTGTGCATGCATGAATGTGTGTTTGAGGCATGTGGGAATATTGTTTGTGAAATATTTTGCTATGAGAGGGTAAAATAAGCAAATGGGAATCCGGGAATACCCTTAATTCTCCATGTTTCTTTTTTTTTTTTTGGATTGGTTTTTATTTCTGGTGTAGGCTATGGTATCTAGAAATGCCCTTAAGTCTTCGATCGTTGGGTACCCTATGATCGGGATATTGTACTAAAATTTTTGTGTTTTTGAGATGCCACTAGGATGAGGGCATAGAGTGCATGATTGTATGCATGAATTGAGTGTTAACTTGATCCAGATTTTGTGATTTTGATTAAAAAAAATATGTGTGTGAAATAGGTACCCATGGAGATTGATTTGAGGCACAAATTTTATCCAGTGTTGGAAGGCCTATGGGATGACTTTGGGGATGTAGAACTTCAGTGGGTGCGAAATGTGGGATTACATGGAGTGTATCATATGAAGGCGATACACAGTGATAATGCCTATGTTGAGGCCTTATGTGAGTTTTGGAATCCTGATCGTAACACATTTCATCTCCCAACAGGGGATATGAGGATTACATCGAAGGACATGTACAAGATATATATGTTACCTATAGAAGGCTTAACTATGATTATCACGAGGTATAGATAAAGGGAGATGATATTACAGTGGTTGTTTGGTGATATATGGTGAGAGGTGATAGTATCAAGCAGTGGAGTGTACTATGAGCAGTGTTGGTAGGAGAGGAGGATCACTTTGAGGCACTTGGTGGCTATGATGCTGATAGCCAACCATGTGATGCTAGATGTTTTAGAATTTTGATTCCCATGGAGGCTGATGGGTTTATTGTGTGATATGGTAGACCATGGGCATCGATATGCATGGGCACCAACTTTGTTGGCACAAACCTATGGAGAGTTGCACAGAGTGAGGTAGGTGGGTTGATAGACTATGGGAGTGGTTGTGCTCCTCCAGGTGTGGGGATGAGAGCACATTATGGTAGAACAACCTGAGATATTTCTTTATAGAGCACATGAATTGATGGGTACATATGTGCCCTATGCACTATGATGGCAGATGGATATGGAGGAGAGACTACATAAGCCACATGAGGGATAATGTTTACATTATAGAGAGGCATTTAGCTAGTTGAGGCTAGAGAAGATTTATTGGTGACCATGGAGGGGAGTGCCAAATTGATATGGGGTAGGTCATGAGTTAATATGGGTGAGATGGATCTGATGGGTTATTGGATGGGAAGCAACTCAAGCGAAGTGGTTCTCGTTCAATCGTGTGTTGCAATAGTTTGGTTTACGACAAGAAGTATCAAAGGAACTTATCATGATTAGGTAGGTGAAGGGGGATCCTAGATGAGCAACAATAGTGATACTCCTTGATATGGCTATGGATTTGGACATAGATATCCTTGATGTAGATGATGCAGGGACCACCCCAAGGTATGAGACATGGTGGGTGGCTCAGATTTAGGAGCTAGGGGTAGGTGTGATAGATATGTATGTAGAGGCTATAGCAGCTAGGCCAAGTGGTAGCTTGGAATGGATTGGAGGGGATACTAAGAGTGGGGGAGGTAGCCCTAGAGGATCTCCTAGTAGTATGCACTAGACCGTGATGCAACCAAATAGTTTAGGAGATGTAGCATTGAGTAGTACTCATTCAAAATCAATGGAGCTTGATGATGGAGAGGATGGAGAGAGTGAGGAGGAATAATATGGGAATATGCTACGATGGGTAAAGAAACACATGGATAGAGGTGATGTCCCTATAGGGATATAGTAGGATCCGATCATTGGCCTAGAGGGGTGTGGTGCACTCCCCCTAGGTGATATAAACCTATCTATCTATATATGCAACATAATGCATACCTATGTGGATAATGATATGTTGTGAGATAGGGTGTGATAGGTGGAGAGTGATATGACCCATCATGACATGGCCTTATCATAGGAGTAGGCCACACTAATAAAGGAGAGGGATGATGTAGTGATGGGATGCCTAGAGGCTAAGGGGGAGGTGACCCACGTGAGAGGGTAGATAGAGAATATGGAGGATCACGTGGGGCTTTTGTAGGAGGAGGTCACATAGGAGTGAGCTCATAGGGAGGCCATGGTGGCTAGTGTAGCATGACTATAGGAGATAACCACACAAAGAGAGACTCTAGCAGTAGAGCTAGAGCATTTAAGAGAGGAGGCTTCTTGAGAGAAGGTGTAGCAAGAGGTCTTAACGATCGAGATGGATGTGATGTATCACACTAAGAAGCATATAGAGGGTTTATTTCTTTGAGAGGGGAGGAGGGTGCATCTATTGGAGGAACACTTGGTGGCCCATGTGATTAGCATATGAGAGCTTTCAGAGTCAGGATCATGATCTCATTGAAGTAGGAGTGGGTGATGAGAGAGATAACCACAAGCGAGCGGTGTCGATTCCAACCACTATAGCCAAGGTAGATAAAGGAGAGTAGAGGAGCATTCTACCCCATGAAATGGGAGTGGGGAGACACATGATGAGGTATAAATATGAGGTAGCCTACAATATTATATCATTTAATGTTTTATTGATGTAGAAATAGTGCCACTAATTTTATAGATGATAGCCCAATGTGGTGATGTATGATTGATGTAACCTACGAGCAATGCGATTATGTACCACATACACATTTTTTGATATATATAATGATAATTTTGTTATAATTATATATTGTGTGTGTAATATGTATGATGTGATGAATACGAATGATGTATGCATTTTATTTGATTGGAATGAATGATGCAAATGATGTATGTATATGATGTGAAACACAAATTATTGAGTATGTATGATGTGATTTTATTCAAGATAAATGTTAGGTAAGATGAACCCAATGATTTCATGAAGATGCATAGATGAATGTGTGCCAATAAAAGATAGCAAAATGTGTGCATATGAGAAATATGAGAATGTATCAGGTGATTAGTTATATGTGTTGTGTTTGACTTGTCTCACTTTGTGTTGCGAGGCCAAAAACAAATAAATGGGGTTGTGAACTAATGACTCGGATATGCAATGTGTAGATATGAAGTGTTTGGACTAATGTGTGTGTATAAGAAATGCATGAATGAACTATATCTGAGGATGGTGTGTAACCATAATGATGATACACTTGTTATAAGTAGAGGTAGTGGTGATGTTCTTCACCCTAAATTTTGAAGCATGAAGGATTTTTAAAAGAATTTCTAGATACTCAAACAACATAGTGTGAACAATCAAACATGTCTAATAGTCATGCAATATCCTATAGATATTTGTACTAGCCTAACTGAATCTAAGTCTATCATGGACCTATGTGTGCACATGATGTTCATTTATCCATTTTGAGGGAGGTTAGACTAACCCATTGCAAACTTAGCCAAAGTAGCTAGCTCATCCACAAGCACATATTGATCTGTACAAGAGAAGGTCACTAATGTGAGAGATGTGTCACCACTTCTAAGACTATTCCACTACTAGGTAGACTCTTGGAGCCTATTTCTGGTGATGAAAATCACCCTATGATGTTATTTTGGACCTAAGGACCAAAGGGATTCAACCATTTTGATAGTACTCTTGGAGGCTTTTCATTTTGTTTTCTACCCCTCTTCCTTTTGATTCTCTTTTTGTGGTGCTTTTTTTTTTTTTTTTTGGTGGGCATTGGCTTTTATTTTCTACCTATTTTTTGTGTTTCTTATGCTTGTCCCTTTATTTATCCCCAGGTTTATTTTGATCATGTAAATGATAGGATGAGCAGGAGAAACTATTCACTAAATGGAAAGGCCTATTCAAGGTGTTGTCTTCCCTAGAATCAAAATTTTCTTAAGATGTGAATGTGTGAGTGGTTCATGAATAACCTCAATCCAATTAAGGGTAGCCTTAAAATCTTGTAGAACTTGATGAAGTTTGATATAAATTTATTAGATTGACTATGAATGGTTGAGCAATAGAAAAGCTTCCCATTATCATGCAACTAGGAACAGGATCGGACACCACAATAATCATGCTAGAAAATGTAATTTTAACTCCTCAAAGTAGTACTATATGTAAGCAATGGGTGGTCAATGCACAAAAGGGATGTGGACATGATGACAGATAATGTTGGTATTTTGATATGTACAAGAGGACTTAACATAAGAAAATGCCTAAAATACATGGTTGTAGATGACTGACACATGTGTGAGAGATCCAATGCAAGTGAGATAGGCAAATGCAAGGTGATGCATCTGGATATGATGTTTGATGTGTTGGATATGATTATGTAGGCATATGTAGAAATGTAGTAAAGAGAATTTCACTGTATGGTAGTAGCAACCATGAGTGATATGTGTGTATATGTATGAAAGAGCGATGTGAGTAAGCCAAAGGTAGTAGAAGTATTTGGAATGGAGATAATGACAAAGTGACACCAAAGGGATTTTGGGTCCTTTGAGATAAATGGAGAATAAAGTAAGTGTGTGTGATGAATGCATAACGGTATATCCCCATATGATATCCAATGTACTGGACCAAAGCGAACAGATGGGGAAGAATATACAAACAAAGTAGAAGAATTTCAATGTCATGCTATAGCAAGTGTGAGCGATACATACGAATGTGCATGACAGAGTATCATGATGATGAGTAGGTAAATACAAAATGTGACTAGGAGGCCCTGATTATCAGGAAAGTAAAGGAAGGAAGAAGATGGTGAAATGAAAATAAAAGAGAGATAAAGGAGAGAAGGTGAAAGAGAAATGGGGAAAGAATAAAAGAAGCTCAAACTAAATTAAACGTATGTAGCCGCTCATAGCATGACCATAAAATAATGACATAGGGTGAGAAAAATAATAAATGAAGAGAAGAAAAGAATATCTAACTAAGTCAAAGGTATCTAGCCGCTCAAGTGTGACCATAGAGAAGTTGAGAAATGTGGAAAGGAGAATGAAGAAAAGAAGAAGAAATAAAGAGAGAAGAAGAGGAGAGAAAACTTTCAAATCAAACCAAAGGTATGCATCCAGAGCATGACCATACAACATTGATACAATTCTAGAAGAAGAGGTACAAAATGGAAGAAAGAAGAAAAAAATGAAAATAAATGTTAAACATAATATGTGCAGTGTGAAAGAGGTGGTGCATTAAGTGTAAAATACATGAATATGAAGGATATTAAGAGGATTAAATTCTACCATGCCATCCATAGTGGCTAAGGAATAGGAACAAAAACTGAATTTATGGGTGATGACATAAGGTCCTAACTAGTTTGGAGAAAATTTATCATGAAGATGTGGTGGTTGACTAGTGTTTTGTTGGTTTTATTTAAGGACCAAGTCTCCAATTTGAAATTCACATGGGTGAACCTTATTGTGGTAGGCTCATCGAAGATGATATTGATATACGTGTGTGTGCTCGATGGTATGAATACAACGTTCATCAAGCAGATTGAGTTGATTGAATCATGCTTGGTGATTTGTATCATTGTCGATGAATTCTTGCAAAGAAATTCGTAATGAAGGGATATTGAGCTCTAAAGGCATGATGGCTTTCATGCCATAAACTAAAGATAACATCATTGCCCTAATTAGGGTTTGTATGCTTTTCCTATAAGACCATAGAGTGATAGGCACTTGATTATGCCAATCGTCATGTGATTCTGCAATAGTCTTACGAAGAATGGTGCAGATTATTTTATCTGTAGCTACATCTTGGTCATTGCCTTGGGGTAATTATGGCATATAGAAGCTATGATGGATGTTGTATTTAGCGTACAACACATGCATGTTCCTATTTTTAAATGGTGTACCATTGTCAAAAATAAGTTTGAAAGGAATACCAAAATGGCGTATGATGTGTTGGGTAATGAAATCAACAAATTTTGGCCCAGTGGTTTGGACAAGAGGAATATATTTGACCCACTTAATGAAGTACTCAGTGGTAGTAACAATATATTTATGGTTATCTAAGAAAGCATGGGTTATTTTCCTGATAATATCCAACCCCCATTGAGAAAATGGCCAAGAATATTAAATAGGTTGAAGGGCTTGTGATGACAGGTGTGTGAGGTTAGCATTTTGATGCACTTTTTTACATATGTACAACAATCATGCTCCATGTTGGACCAATAGTAACCGATGCGAAGGATGCACTTAGTAATAATGATACCACTAAAGTGGCCACCACAGTTGCTATCATGGGTAGCCATAATGACCTGGTGTGCTTCATGAGCTTCAAGGCTTCGTAAGAGAATGCCCTCATAGTCGTGTTTATATAAGATATCTCCTAACAAGGTGAAGTGTATTGCTCATTTTTTGAAAGTATGCTTGGCTAGTTTGGGATAGATCAGGTGGGAGTAAACTTAATTTGATGTAATCCTTGACTTGATAAAACCAAGGATTTAGAGGCTCAACTTGAATGAGGTTAATAGTAGCGTTAGAAGTCAGTGTTTATGGAATGATGGAGGATTGAGAAAGGACTTGGACAAGCACACAAGTGGTTTCATTGTGTGGATATTCAAGTATCAAAGATCTAAGCGAAGCCATAGTATCAGTGAAGTGATTAGTAGAGCATGGGGTGGCTTCAATTTCATACCACTCAAATTGTTAAAGTAGTTGAGTGGCCACGTCTTTATATTGTTTGATCATAAGGTATCAAAATTGAAAAATACCTTTGACTTGATTCACAATGAGGAGGGAATCACCCTATATTTGTATTTTTTGAATGCGTATGGCGAGTGCCATTTTGATATCAAGAATGAGTGCTTCATATTTGGTATTATTTTTGGTGCATGGACAGTTTAATTTGAAAGAGAATGGGAGTGGTACCCCTTGTGATGTAATGAAGACAACTCCTGCACCAACTCCTCGTTTGCATCAAGAGCCATTGAAAAAGAGGATCATGTCTACAATAGACTTAGATTAAGCTTATTGTTTGATTTTAGAAGTGTGAAATACTGCATCATCTAGAAGGTCAAGGACAAGTGGGTGAGTAGTGGGCAGAGAAGATTCAACAAGATGGTTGATGATGACTTACCCTTTGATGGATTTTTGGCTAATGAATTCAAGCTAAAATTTAGTTAGGAGCATGATCCCTTTAGTTGTGCAACTATTGTTATATCTCTTATCCATCATGTACTTGAGGGGGTTAGCTTGTAAAACCACAAAGGTTGTATGGTTGAGCATGTAGTGACACTATTTTTTGGTAATGAAAACTAATGCGAGTCAAAGATTTTCCATATAGGAATATCGCATCTCATAACTGATGAGTGTGTGGATGATATAGTAGATGATTTGTTCCTTGGATACCTCATTGTTTAGGGCTAAAAATGTGCCCAGTGTAAAATATGTGGTAGATAAATACAAATGAAATGGAATTCTAGGACGAGATGACGATAAAACAAGTGGTGAAGTGAGATAGGTTTTTATGTCATCAAAGGCATGTTGACATTCACTATCCTAGTGAAATGAGTCTCCTTTCTATAGGAGGTGATTGAATGGGTTACATTTGTATGATAATTAGGCAATAAATTGATGAATCGATTTAATTTTGCCTTGTGAGTTACGTAGCTATTTGATGTTGGTAGGAGGTGGCATATCAATGATAGCTCATACCTTTTTAGGGTCAACTTCAATGCCATGTAAATAAATAATGAATCCAAGAAGTTTACCTGAGGTGACACCAAAGACACACTTCTTGGGATTGAGACGAACATTGTGCTCTATGAGATGATAGAAAATTTTGTGCAAGTCATGAATATGATCTTGACACTTATTCCACTTAGCTAACAAGTTATGTACATAATCCTCCATATTTTTATGTATGTAATCATGGAATATGTAGGTCATGGCACACTAGTAAGTGGCACCAGTGTTCTTAAGGCTGAAGGGCATGAACTTATAGCAAAAGTACCCCAAGTTTTAGTGAAATATGTTTTGTGTTGGTCTTCTAGATTAATCAGGATTTGGTTGTATCCTAAAAACCCATCCATGAGAGATAGCATCTCATGATCCAATGTGGAGTCAACCAATGTATCGATGTTTGTAAGGGAAAAATTATCTTTGGAACATGCTTTGTTTAGATATTTTAAGTTAGTGCAAATATGGACTCCCCCTTTGGGTTTTACCATGGGAACCATATTAGACACCTAGTCAGGGTAATCAATTGGTACTATGAATCCCATATCTAGGATCTTTTATAGCTCTTACTTAACCATTAAAACAATGGTAGAATGCATTTTATGTAGTTTTTGTTTAAATGGCTTAGCGTTTTCATCAAGTGTTAGGCTATGAACAACCAAAGTAGGTTCTAGGCTTGGCATATCAGTATAAGACCATGAAAATATGTGCTTGTATTCTTTGAGTAATGTAGTGAAACTAGCATGCTCTTTGAGGGAGAGACCTTTGCAAAGATTAACAATATGGATATTTTATGCATCATCCCCAATGTTGACATTGATAGTATCTTCTATGAGGATGTGTGACCCATATTCAAGTTGAGAAAGAATGGGAATGAGATGTAAGTCATATGTAGAATCGGGGAGAAGTATCTCATCCTCATGTGTGATGTCGGTGTTGTGGATGTTATGAGCCTATGAATGAGTGGCAGAATACGGAGAGTTAGCATAATATATAAAACACTTGAAGAGAAGAAACCCCTGTGGGGAAGTTTTAGAGGAAATATGGTCTAAATCAATGTAATTCGAATTGGTATAGATGATTTGCTCGGGTTGATCCTCCTGATGAAGGGGGCGAAAAGATCAACATAAATCATGTTCATTGATATGATAATGGTAGGGGATGATTTTTTTGTAGATGTAGATGTGTCTAAAAAATAAGAAGGAATGGATTGATTGAGGTTAGCTTGTAGCATGATGGGGGGAGAGTGTGATCATTGAATAAAGAATTGAACTCGATGTCTATTATGTAATAGAACAGATGGTAGAAGTGAATATAAGTGTGGTGGCATGGGAGTAGCCTCCATGATGGGTGATGCAAGAGACAATGTAGTAAATATCTAAATAATATCCTCGAGGTCATTAGTAGGAAGGAGTTCATGTGGAGATGAATCAAGAAAGAAATAATCCAGAATGTCGATGGAGGACTGAGAAGATGAGGAATTACTTTGAACATCAAATTCGAGCTCCATGGAACATTCTTCCTTGAGTGGATCATAATATGGATATTAAGAGGTATCATATAGAATTTGGGGAGTAGAATAGTGGTATCCTAAGCCATATCTATATCCATTTAGTCAATAAGGAGACTGCAGGAAATTTTGATATCCTTGTTCATAACTCCCTAGATCGAACCCTTGCTAATGAAAGTGTTTGAGGTAACATTTTGTGAAAATTGAATTTGATAAATAATCAAGGGGACCATGAAACTCATCTTCACATGGGTTTGGTTCTAGAGAAGATGGTGTATCCAAAATCCCATAGATGAAATTAGTATAGTTTGTAAGTGGGCCAAAAGGGATGCCAGCTCCAATGGTAAGAGGAACATTGTGGAGGCAACCAAAATCATGCATGGATTGAAGGTTAGGAGGAGAAATACAAGCATTTTGCATGTTATATTCTCCTAGACCTGAGGCAGTCATGAGTATGGACACATGGGACACCCCATAGAAGTATTTATTGGGTGTTGATTCACGATGTAGTGGAATGGAGGATGATGATTATATATCAGAGGGAAGGGAGATAGTAGGAGGAGATGTGGTAAGTGGTGTAGATTTTTAATGTGATGAAGGGCATGTGGATTGTGATTCGGGTGAAATTGAAATGGATGGAGAAGGTGAAGTGAAAAATTAGTTCTACTATATTCGGACGACAAGGCCTATGACATGTTGCTCCCATGAATGACACTCTAGGAAGTATCTAGAATGGGATGAATATTATGAGGGGGTTGTGGCAAATATAAAGAAAATAGTCTACGTGGACATCGATGAATGCATGAAATACATGGAACCATAGGAATATGAGTGGAAGAGATGATTGGAGGAATCAAAATGAGAGTGTTTGGTGTCATAGTGACTTTTAGAAGAGATTGTAACATAGGAAAAGTGGAGCATGAAGATGGAATTGAATGCTATTGAAATAATGGAAAAGTAGGTAATATTGATGGTGTACAAGATGTGACTAGCAGGAATGTCAAGGTCAAACTAAGAGAGGTGAAAGAAGGGGTAGGTAAAAATTGTGGTGCTGATTGGTTGAACGATGATGAGGATGAGTGGTTTGACTTAACAAGATGAATGGAAATAGGTGTGAATTGGGAAGACACGAATGATGAGGTGGATGGTAGATTAACCATGTTGAAAAACTAAAAGGGGTTAGCATTTACTTGAATGTGATGGACTTGACTCTTGTTAAGTGTAACCACCAAAAAGGCTCACACTCGAGGTATCCTGTTGCAATAATTGATAAAAGCATAACATGCATACAAGAACAAGAAATTGAAAACAAATGAATCAAGAAGAAATACGCTTTATTCCATTATATTCAAAGTCAAAATAAAATTACAGGTACATCCCTCTTAGGGATAATCACTTTGATACAATATTACAATAGGAGTGTGTAATTGTTTTCCTCTCAAGGGTAGGTGTGATTTCCAAGTGCCTTTCAAGGTGACACGAACTGCTCTAGGGTGGAGGTACCCTCTTCTTCACGATGGGGAAGGAACTTGATGGTTGGTTCTCTTTTGAAACTATTCCCTATAGTCAAGAAACAACATAGAAGTGTCAAAAATATAGGCAACCTCTCATGATGAGGCCCTTTTAGGAAAATTGCATAATGACACCATTAAACATGCATAATAAAGAAATATTGAAAAGTGCTTCTAAACTATGCAAATTGAATCAAGATTCATACAATAGCATAAATATAAGTAGCAACTACACTATGCTGGATTAATTATGTAAAACAAGGAATAAAAGTGCATAAAGAACCCATTAATGTCCTAATTGAAGCATAGCATGAAGAAGATAATATAACCTAATTTTATCAGTCAAAAGTCTGCTAAATTGTAACTAAGCCATGAAAACAACTAATCTAAACTAATTAACTAAACAAAAATAAAAAGGGGAAGGTGGTGATATCTCTGCTATAAACCGCAGCTCTGGTGAGAGGTCTACACTATAAACCATGGTTGAAAGCTGTGGTTAGCACTTTGATAGGCTTACCCTCAATTCCAAGGGCAGTGGCCTTGACCTCCTTGTCCAATTGATGTTCAAGGGTCACCTTCGGTGTCCTTTTGATAGGTTTGGCGGTTGAATCATTGTGATGGGCCTTCGTTTGCTCGAATTTGCATTTCTTGGTTCTTCTAGGCTTCTAGAACTTCCATGGAAAATTGATCTTTGGGTGAATAGCAAAGTGTCCTTCTCAAATGCATGAATTCAGTATGAAATTTGATAGGGCTTCGCTGCTCGCTTGATCAATTAAATCTCTATTGACAATTCGACAGCGCTTTGCTATTCAAATCATCTATATCTTCTCCCCATTTGGAGGGGGTATTTATAGGATGCCCTAGGATTGGGGTGGCTTCCTAGAGAAGCCAAGATCAAGAAGAGGTGGTTAGGAAAGTTGGAATGGAAGCCTTTGGAACCTTTCGTCCATTAACCACCTTCTTCTAGATCAAATGGTCGTTCAAAATTATTCGCCTCGGATTGAAGGCCAATAGAACTTTAGTTAAAACCATAGGTCACAGTTGCGGTCTAGACTGTAAACCGTATGTCTCAGCTATGGTTCAGCTATAAACCATCGGTCTAGGCTGCAATTTAGATTGATTAGGCCAAGAAGCCCAAATTGAGTATTTAGAACCACTGCTCTATCTTGGAGTCTATCCAAGATCTTCCATATGGTCTTGTAGCATGTCCATATGAGTAGTCGCCCTCGACATGGCGCATTTTAGGTGTCTAAAGATGCCCCTTTTGAGATGCGTTGTGAGATCGAACAATGCTGAACAAAAATTTACCTCCTAAAATGATGCCAAAGGTTCTATGATAATCACTAGTCAGATCAACATTAGATGCCCCAGGTCCTGTAAAAGGATGCGCATCCTGGAATCATTGCTTCCAACTCTTTGGAGGCTTAAACTTGAAAAGCTTGTGCCCTTCTCATCTCATTCGGTGCAACTGTGCATTGCATTGGTATATTATGACCCATAGATCCGAAAGGTGGAGAACAAAAAGAAAAATCATATTTGCTATTTTCCCCAAGGAAAGGGGTAAGCTTATGATAGTTGTTGACAATGATTCGCAAGGACAAACACAATTTTGACAAGATCAAGGGATCTACGATTCCAGGGATCTTCTATTGATTTTGATTATGATTTGATATTATGACTACCCCCTCAAGTGACACGTCGATGAGAGTAATGACAATGATTAAAGCGATAATGTCGCTTAACCACCATGGATGATCTGAATAAATTTAGATTTGAGAAAATTAATGCCTTGGATAGTCCTAGTTCAACTTTTGATTCCAACTGTTAATAGTGATTACACATTTCTATCCCATGGAGCATTCGGGCTGCAATAACCATCTTAGGGAATAAAATTGCTACAAATCCAATTAGATTTATGTTGAATAAAATGATCGATGATTTGCTGAAAAGATGTCATAGAAGAAATTACATGCAACGCATCGTTCCCGTGGAGCAGTCCAGCCTTGAAGGCCATCGTAGGGATTGAAAAGAAGCATACCAGATCACCGATGACAATTTTATCCCAAATGTACTTATGGTAATTTACTCATCTTGCCGGATTGCATGGAGCGCAAGTCACTGCAACTGCCAAGTGTATAGGGTAAATTACTGAATACGAGACGCATTTGGTGTTTTTAAATATTTGATTTTTTTTTAATATTTTGATTTATGAATTGAGTTTATTGATTTGGTTGGGAGGTGTGTCACTCCATGAAAGGATTGTCATAGCGATGACTTCGGTTGAATGTAATTTATAATCTCAGCCATATTTTTAATTTTTAATTGGATCTTGGTGCTTTATTATCACCAAATTTCCAAATTTATTGATTTTATTGCATTCTGATCCCCTGGGAGGCATTAGTTTATCTTTTTAGCCCTTCCCATTATGGGATTTTTGCAAATTACATCCTAGTTACAAACCATGACTAGGGTTTGCAGTTCCCATTTGTAATTTTGGGAACCACGGCTAGGGCCTGTTGTCCACGCAAAATATGAGAGGCTTATAAAAATTCTAAATTTTAAAATTATCTCATTATTCCCTGATAGCGACTTGCAATATAGATCTCTAACAGTGACAACTGAGAAACTGATTTGCAATCTCCAAACCTTACCCACACACCTACTCATAGCACGATGGTAGAGCGCGGGCAAGCTTCTTCGAGCTGTGGTAGATGAGGTGAGGGCAAGGTAATTAAAAAACAAAGACCTCGCATCCATTACCACTAAAATAAACCCAATTAAGTAATTGTTTAACCAATCTCACTAAATTGTTGAAAATGAACCACACCTTAGGCTAGGGTAGTTTAAGATTTACTTTTTATTTTTTATTTTTTTTCATTTTTTGTCGCGGTATCGTACCCGACAGGATCTCAGTCGGAGACAGCAGGTACCAGCTGTAGTTCCCAATTGGTCAATTGGGAACCATAGATGCCAGCTGCGGTCAACATTCAAAATCGCAATGATCAATGTTTGACCGCATGCATACCGTAGGGTTGACCCACGGTTCGTAAACTTTAGAATTTTTTTTATAAAATTTTTAATTTTTCTAAGTTTTAAAAGGTAATTAATGACATTTAATGCATTTTTGACCTGTTTGAATGATATTTTGGATTTTTAGGCTTGCATGATGACATGTTTTTGCAATTTTATTAGTTTTTAAATGTTTTTGATGATTTTTAGGTCATTTTAAATGTTTTTTCTTTTTTTAGTTAGTTTTTTCTTATATTATGCTTTCTATTTCAGAGATTGACCTCTAGAGCTCGAGAGCCTAACATTCTTAAGACTCTTTGTGGAGAGCTCACTCCCAGGGAGCGAGAATGGTTTGGAGCTGTTGGCTTCGACTATGTACTGGATCTACCCACTATCAGGGTAGATAAGACCTACTTGAATGCGTTGCCTCGATGCTAGAATGTGCGGACCAACACATTTCACCTACCTATAGGTGAAATTATGGTTACCCTAAAGGACATCTATAGGATATTTAGGATCCCCATTAATAGTGAGGCCATCATTTCTTCAACTTCTGGGGATAAGGAGTCTATTTTTGATGCCATCTTTGATGCTTGAAGCGAGGAGGCTCAGCACAACATTGATCACATAGGGGTCCATATCAGCTATTGTTAGGGGAAGAATGTCTTCTCTATACGCGAGGCCATTTTCATGCACCTAGTGGTGCAAGTTGTGCTTCCAGACTCCTCGGGTGTGAGGATTCCCTAGAATGTTCTAGCTATTATCTACAGAGTTGTTCAAAGCACCATCCATCGACGACTACGACTGGTCTACAGGAGCACCCTGCTCTACCAGTTGTACATAGATCTATACCAAATTAATGATCAAAGTCATTTGGGTATCAACTGTAGTCTACGTATTTATATTTGGGGCTAAAAACATATCAGGATAGAGCATCCTGGAGAGCTACCCCTGCATATCATGGAGATCGATGATTCCCATCAGTGCTATGCTTCTTACTGGCATCGAGATGAGGAGGGCTTCAGGAGCAAGACCCATACTGGTGACGTCCAACATTATATCACACGATTTTTAGGACTCGACCTAGATGACATCAAGTGGCAGTCGTACATGGAGTGTCCTAACTGGCCTAAGGCTAGTGAGTGGCTTTGACAGGCTCGTTAGGATAGATGTCTACTCGGTCAGAAGGTTGAGATTAGAGAGTACCAATTTTATTCTTGCATCTTACGACAGTTCACCCTAGTACAAGACATTCTAGAGATCCCTTTCATTTATAGGCGCTTGGATTTAGAGATACATCTTCCATGGATCTAGCCTCCAACTCTAGGGTATGATCTAGATGATTTCCAAGAGAATGGAGTTGACCAGCCTGTTACCACTCTATCATACGATGGATGGTGGTCGATGCTACGGTGGTATGGATCAGGGCCTCTTGGTAGATTTGATGATCAAGCAAAGATAGTTGTGGATCTTTACGGGTGCAAGGTGTGCCAGCAAATAGAGGGCAGATAGGGAACAACGGTCATCACTGAGGAGGCTCATGAGGATGACCTAGATGATGAGGCTTTAGAGGAGGGCGAGGTTCCTCCTGACAGCACAGAGGGGCTACTCTTAGCTCAGGTTGCTAACTTGTAGAGTCAGCTTAGCAGATATTAGACTTAGCAACATGAGAAAGACACTACTATCACCACTCTAGAGGCAAAGGTACCTGACCGAGATAGGAAGCTAGCTAAGACACAGGAGGAGATCACCAGCCTCACAGAGCAAGCTACATTAGTAGAGGCTCGATTCCAATAGCTCACTAGAACCCACAATGTGGAACTAGCATAATGGGGCAAGGCATTTGCAGAGAGGGACCTCTTAGGTTGCAGATGGGAGACCCTACATCCTCTCAGATTGTCATGGGACCTACAACCGCTCCATTAGTCATAGGTGTGGATCCTATGGAAAATATCAGGCGGCTCACGTCTCTCATGGAGGAGAGAAATAACTGATTGGATGTGAGGGCAACTTACATCTCTCAACTAAAGGGCTTCATTGAGCTGAGGGGTTTACAGGTTCCCAAGGATAGGTATGCTGCAGGGTCACAGAGGACCAAGACCAGGACCACAGGGTAGTCCTCAGCGAGTTCCAACCACCAAACTCATAGGACCGAGTGGACTCACCGATCTTCTAGTACACATGGAGCCAGCTCTCACAGGAGCCATAGGGATATAGGTGGTGATTCGTAGGCTGGGGGTGCTGGCCCTCCTTAGTACACATTTATGACATATGTATTGTACCATTTTTGGAGTGTAAGGTTGAGGACCTACACATTTGTAGCTTGTAGGCATTTTTGTACTCTCGATGTACTCTAAGACATATTTATATATGATATGATCATTATCGTTTTATGGTTCATTATTGTATACTCATTTATTTTTGGTTTTATGTTTATATGATGCACATAGATGCAATGCTTATGTTATGCTTGATGCTATATGATGTGATGTATGGATGACATGCACTAGATAGCTATTTAATTTATGATGATGAATATATGCAGTGATCTAGATGCTTAGATGTGCTTTTTATGATGGATGCATATGGATGCGATGTTTTTCTTAACGCATATTTGATATTGCTTTATTGTATACATTAATGTATGTAATGATTTATTTACACGATGCTAATCTAATGTAAATAAAACTGTATGCTTTAATCACTTAAAACATAAGGAATAAATGTAGATATGTTTATCAATCTAATGGATGACACCACAAAATGTATAAAAATCATGAATGTAATTGAAAATCCTTAAGATAAGAATTTAATAAATTAATCACCCATATATGAAATGCAATGTCATGCGATGTTATGATGAGAATGATATAATGTGTCATTCGATTTTATTTTGCAAAAGTTGAAAAATATGCATGATATAGTCAGTGGCCATCTAAATATTATTGCTAATATCCATCCGGTATCTATCCTATATGTTGATTGTGCTTTATATAATGATGTATCATGTATTTGATACTTTGCAATTTGATGATTTATATGGTTGCAATTTTTGACATTTTGTTGCTATGAGAGAAATTTTTGAGGTTTTCCATGAGACTCAAACACCCTAATAGACTTATCAAAAGTTGCATACTAACCACACTAGAATTCTAAGATAAAAGGCTTTTTCTAGGATAGACCCTAACTGTTCATTATCCATGTGTGTGCACATGATTATTTTAAGGTAATACCTGAGCGTTCCCCGATGTTAGGCGGGATTCTTTCATCCCATTGCTAAGATAAGGGTTCCACAAATGTCTTATCCAATCTCAAGTTTAGATTTTAGTTGGACTAAGCCACTAGGTGATACAAGACACATGAAGATAGCTCTTCCACATTCAAAAATTGGTATTTTTCATAAGCGAGGTGCTAATGTGTCAGACATATCATCATGCGTAAGGTACAATAGTGGTGAAAATTCTAGGGATTCAGGCTCATTCCTTTCTATCCTTCAATTTTTGGGATACTTGCTCATATGTAGTGAAGCAAGGGAGTCGATTCCATATTCATTTTGAACTGTCTTTGGATATTCATTTGATCTCTCTTCAAACTGGATTTTGGATATTCATTTGATCAAAATTTTGATTTATGATCTTCATTTGATCTTCACTTTGAACTTTGATTTAAGCCTGTTTTCTGATCTTCACTTGATCTTCACTTTGAACTTTGATTTAAGCCTCTTTTTTGATCTTCACTTTTTAGAATTTATATTTGATAATTTTCTTCAAAAAATTTCATTTGGTGGGATTTACTTGGGAATGCTGTTTCTAGCGTATCGATTGAGATTATCGATCTTATGATATCAATATGGGATATCACTCTAGGGAGTCAATCTATGATATTGATCTAGGGTATCAATAATGAGGATTGATGTGGGATATCTCTATGGGATATTGCTCATTTTATAGTAAGTAGGGGATTATGAATAGGGAACTAACATGTCCGTTTGCCAACTGCCAACATTTCCCATATCGTCCACACAGAGGGATAAGCAAGAATAACTCTTTTCACTTCAAGATACCCAGTCTTGCTTCACGGATTTCATCTTCCCCTAGTCCTTGTTAGGATTGTTTAAATTTATTGATTAGTAATAGGTTTCTGATATGCTAAGGGCTATACTAACTGAACCTTAGCTACAAAAGCAAAGCAAGCTTTCTAACAACTCTTGATAAGACTACTAGGTATGGTTGAATGATCAGAAAACCCAAGTATATCTCCATAGCAACATTACAGGTTGTGTTGAAAAATACAATTACTCACATGAATGATGGATCATGATAAATGCAAAGATGCATGATTTAAACACAAACATGGTGTCATTTGTAATACTGACAAACATAATCCCTCCTACTACAAAATACAACGGATGACGAATGCCTATATGTAATGTAGTAATGCAGTGAATGCATGTGTGAATGCAAAATGAACATGCAAATACAAATATTTTTGGATTATATGCTTTACCAATTTTTTTGGATTTTATAATTTTTATGGGTTTTGAGACTCATAATTGACCAAACAGCGAGTACGTGCCTCTGGAGCCTTTATATTGACCAAGTTATTTTTAAGAATCCTTGGATCTTTTAGGATTGACCAAAGGGCTAACAGATGACTTTGGAGCTTTTTAGGATGACCGAGCGATTATAAGCAAATCCTTGAGGCTTTTAACTAACAAGACCAAGCAATTTCAGGGACCCTTGGATCCTTTTGGGATGATCGAGTGGTTTTGCAAACCCTCAAAGATTTTGAGGTTGACCAAAGGGCTTACAGATGCCTTTGGAGCTTTTTAGGATGACCGAGCAGTTACAAGCAACTCTCGAAGCCTTTTACTATGCTCTTCAAGCATAAAATACCTTAATATGGATTATGTTGAGAGGTTCAGGCTCTTCAACACCCCCTAGTGATGTTAGACGATAGGTACCCAGACCAATATTTTAGATATGATGTAGGGTCTTAGCCAATTAGCCGTGAATTTGTCCCGCATAACTGGCGATAAATTAGAGTTCTGTTGGTTCTCTTTCAAGATAAGATCCCCAACTTCAAAGTCTCTCTAGTGGAATTTGATATTGTAAGCTCATTTTAGTTGCTCCTGATAAACATGGAGATGCTCCAGGGCATTTACGTGATGTTCATCAAGTACCATCAGTTTATCTAGTAGATCTTGCCATGCAGTGTCATCATCGATGAACTCTTTCAATACTACATGTAGCATTGGAATTTCTAATTCCAAGGGCATAATGGCCTGAGTACCATATACTCGTGAGAATTATGTTGCCCCAATGGGCATTCAAATACTAGTCCTGTAAGCCCATAGTGCAAGGGGCAGCTGGATGTACCAGTCTTTGTGGTTTTCTTGTACCATCTTTTTCAAGATGACCACCACTGTATTATTGGAAGCCTCAACCTGCCCATTTGCTTGTGGATAATATGGAGTCGTAAAACTATGTTTGATTCTACATTTAGATGTCAAAGCTCTCACAATTTTGTTCTTGAAGAACATTCCATTATCTGATATTATTTTTTATGGAATCCCAAAACAACTTATGATATGCTCTAGTATAAACTCTGCTATACGAGCTCCAATTATCGTTGTTAAGGGTATTGCTTCTACCCACTTTGTAAAATACTCAGTAGCTATGATTATGAATGTATGTTAGCCTGATGATGGAGGAGAGATCTTACCTATAATATATAATCCCCACTGAGCAAATTGCTAAGTCGCTTGAATGGGTTGTAAGGCCTGCGATGGCAAGTGTGTAAGATTAGCATGATGCTAACATTTAATGCATTTATTGACATACACATTGTACTCCTCCATAGTAGAACAATAATAGCCCATTTGAAGGATGCGCTTTATGATGGCCATGCCATTGAAATGGCCATCGTACATACCATCATGGGCTTGTGAGATTGCCCATGATGCCTCTTGGGGCTCTAAGCAATGAAGGAGAACTCCATCGTAACTTCATCGGTACAGGATGTATCCTATTAAGACATATTTAGTCACTTTATATTTAAATGTGTGCTTCACGACATGCGGAAATCCCTTTGGAATTATACTAAGCTTTAGGAAGTCTTTAATTTGTGACATCCAATTTTGATAAATCTTAGCTTTGACTGCTAAGATGACTTGCTCCCCCTACATATTTACCTTTGCAAATGCATACTCGGAAACAACCCTATGGTGAATGCTGGTACTACTACCCATGGGACTTTGATAGGTTAGTGACCCCCAGGGTGCCTTATTAAGAAAGTCCTCAACCTTGCAGAACCATTCAGCTTGTGGTTCTACATTGATCATGTTGACAGATTCTCTGTTATCATAGGCTACATGCTCTACTGCTGGATGTGAGAGCATCTTGACATAGATGGTAGTGAAATAAGCAGATGGATTTTGAGGGATTAAATATCCCAAATAAGCCATGGTATCTGCAAACCTATTTGATGATTGAGGGATTACCTCAATGCTATACCATTCAAGTTTGGCCAAATATGTGTCAACTAGGTATTTATAGGCTTTCAGCACGGGACATCGACACTGAAAAAGCCCCTTGAATTGATTTACTATGAGCAAGGAGTCACCAAAGATGTTCAATATCTTAATATTCATGGCGGTGGTTGTGTGGAGGCCCAACAATAGGGCTTCATACTCAACATTGTTGTTGGTGCACAAAAAATCCAACTTGAATGACAAGGGTATTGGAGCTCCTTGCGGCATGAAGAACACTATTCTAGCATCACCCCCTTGTTTGCACTTCAAACTGTTGAAGAATAAAGTCATATCAGCATTGTTCTCTGGTTCTTTGGGTTTGGGAGCTTCAGATATGATGAAGACTGCATCGTTCGAAAGCTTGATTGTTAGAGGCCTATTGTTTTAAAGTGGTGCCTCAACTAATTTATCTGCTATGACTTGTCCCTTAATGGACTTCTGGCTTATGAATTTTAGATCAAACTTTGTCAATAGCATGATCCACTTTGTAATACACATATTGTGATACGTCTTACTCATCATGTACTGCAAAGGATTTTGTTTGGATATAACATACGTCATTTGACTTAACATGTAGTGCCACAATTTCTTTGTAGAAAACACTACTGCTAAACACAATTTTTCCATATATGCATACCCTAGCTCATAGCTCACAAAAGTTCAACTAATATAATATATGGCCTATTCTTTGCCTTGCATGTTCTTTTGGGTTAATGTGGTTCCCAATGCAAAGTTAGTTGCCAATATATAGTAGAAAAGGTATCTCTGGCCTTGGTGGAGCTCGCACTAGCAACACCACTAGGTATTACTTTATCTCAGTGAAGGCTACCTTTCAGTCCTCGTCCCAGTTGAATGGGACCCCCTTATGCAGCAGTCGATTCATGGGTCGATATTTATTTGATATTTGGGTGATAAATCGCTTTATCAAGGCTACCTTACCCTGAAGGATCCTTAATTCCTTAATATTGGTGGGAGGACACATTTTCAAAATGGCCTTGAACTTTGTTGGGTCTACTTCGATGCATCTCTTAGAGACGACAAACCCTAGTAATTTTCTAGAAGTTACACCAAATACGCACTTCTTAGGATTCAGCCTGACATTGTTCTCTATCAGGCGACCGAAGACTTTCCTTAAGACCTCTGCATGCTCTTCTTGCAGTAATGACTTGGCTAACAAGTCATCAATATAATCTTCAATAATTTTGTGCATATAGTCATGAAAATGTATGTCATGGCCTATTGATATGTGGCACCAGTGTTTTTGAGGCCGAATGGCATAACTTTATAGCAAAAAGTTTTCCATGGCATTATAAATGCGATTTTATGCTGGTATTTGGGTTTTATCTAAATTTGATTGTAACCAAAAAAATCATCCATCAAGGAGAGCATTTTGTGACTTGTAGTTGCATCTACGAGAGCATAAATATTAGGCAATGAAAATGAATCTTTGGGTGTTGCCTTATTAAGTCTCTAAAATCCATGCAAATACAGATTCTTCCATCAGGTTTTCCCATGGGTACCATATTGGACACCCATTCTGGATAATAAATGGAAATCACAAATTCCATATCCAACAACTTTTTTAGCTCATATTTCACCATTAAGGCTACTGTTGGGTGAATTTTTCTAAGCTTTTTCTTAATTGGCTTCTTCGTCAGATATAGCGAAAGGTTATGTGTAACCAATTTCGGGTCTAGACCTGGCATATCCTTGTATGACCAAGCAAAAAAATTTGGTCTCTCTTTCATTAGAGGGATGAGGGTGGCCCGCTCATAAAGAGTTAGACTCTCTCCAAATTTAAACTTATTTGCACTGGTGGGATAATTACTGATATTCACCTCAAAGGTTTCCTCTACCGACATATGCAATCCCTCCTCAAGTTGGTGAGGCATAGGAATCAGATGGATGTCATCAGCTAGGTTGATTGGTTCCATTTTGGAAGCATTTTTGGCATGATAAACATCATATGCACAACCTGGTGCAAAATGGAAAGGTTGCCACATTTCTTCATTGGGGAAGAAATCCTCAGTCTCAATGGGTGAATCAGCACGATCCCAGTTGTTAACATCTTTGTTAAGATACAATGGTTTAAACGAATCTATTGGATTGCGAAGTGGAGTGGTCAAATCAATGGAGACCATATTTATGGAATGTAATTGATCTCCAATATCACATGGACTAACCTCTACAAAATTTGCATAATCCTCATACCCATGATCTGGCTCTAATGACACAGGTACAAAAGGGTCTTCCCTCTGAGGACTGCGAATAACCGGATCCTCCTTATGCACTGCATGAAAAATATGATCGTTTGGCTCACAGAGCTCCATATAAGTTGGTGAAATGGGATTAACCAACCGATGGATTTGATCCAAGTTTAACCGTCTTGCTCTTAGACACGGACCAACATGTAGCTACCGATAAACCTCATCAATATCGATGGGTTGATGATGATAACACAAATAACGATGACCAAGGTAGGCCCTCTCTAACTCATATTATTTGTCACTATCATAATAGAATCATTCATTCACCCCCACTCCTAGAAGGCACTCCTCCAAATGAGGCCCCATGAATCTTACTTCTTGTATGCTATCGTTGCTATCCAAAAAAATCAGATAATTATACCTCATGTACGATGCTATCGAGAAAACTGGCTTGATCTCTTCCCCAAAATGATCAATGTTGGGAAGGATATCTTCGGTATACTATACTGACTCAATAGGCAATAGATGACGCGCATGCCAGGGCCTCTCATAGGTAATTTCGACTTCATCCTCAAATTAATCATCGTTCAAGGATTCTTCGTTTGCATCATAGCCTGGTCCACTCATACCGGATGTGGACTCCACTCTATCTTCATTACAAATGTCTCCCATCTTGAGATCGCTTACAGTAATGGGGTTACACCCATGCATGTCTGTATCATCAATTTCATCACGGGTTTGGTATCCCAGTTGATCTCTAGGGTTCATCTATGTCTCAGTCTGCTCAAGGAGCCCTTCTTGATGATATTCGAGTGGCTCAATGATGATGAAAAATATCATAGGGTGATTCCTCCAAAATTTGGAAGGATCTAGATGATATGGATTGAAATCCACATCATCTGCCATACTCAGGTATAGACAATCTAAGGATTTTATGAGCAAATCGTCTTGCCCCCATATTTGTAACCCTAGACCAAATATATCAGTGACTAACTGATAATGAGGTTCCAACAGAGTCCTCCTTCCTTTTTCAAAGATACCAAGGCCGTATCCATGCCAATGATACAATTTAAAATTACACATGGCATACTCTAGATTGGACAAATAATGAACGTTTACTGTGAAATGTTCCTCATCATATTCATCCATGGGCTCTCACGTTGGAAGCTAGTCTAGCCCTGCATAGATAAAGTTAGTCTAGTTAGGAAAATCTCCCAATGGAACCACCGATCCAACCAGGTAACGATGAGCGTATGGTCAGCCCATCTCTTGCATAGTCTTCATAATTGAACCAAAGGTCACATTCTGCACAAGGTACTCGCCTAATCCGATGTTAGCAAGATGTACCATCACCCATGGTGTGAATGACCCTATTGAAGATGTAGGAGAGGTAGGCTGAGGTGCCTCCTTAGCTTTATCTTGGGGTTCCTCAAATTCCATAGGAATCGGAACCTCCTCGATGATTGGCTTGGGCTCTCACTCTTTCTCTTTCTCACCCATTTTCACCTTCAATTTCTTGTCATCTGGATGCATGATTGATGCCGATGGTTTCAAGGAAGTGGTAGTGGTGTGTTCTGATCTGTGTGACCCATATGACATTGGTTGAGCATGCACTGCTAGTTTACCTCATGGTTTCTTTATTGACAACGATGACAGAACATCCAAGTGCATTGATGGGAGTATGAAACCCCCAGGCAAATCTGCTAGGTTCATGAATTTAAATGGCTCTTCATTTGAAGCCACTATGTGAACCAATCACTTGTGAATATACTTCATGCACTGATGCAATATCGAGGGAATGCAATGCATTTCATGAATCCAAGGCCTATCGATTAAAATGTTGTACTACATGACCCCTTTTATCACATGATACATTATTGAAATGGTATTCAGATCTACCTGCATGGGTAGGATAATTGTGCCGACAGTCAAACATATTGTGTCGTTAAATTCTCTCAATGTAAATGTAGTTGGCACAATGTGTGATTTAGGTAGCTTCAAATGACTCAACGACTTGGTCATTATCATGTTGATCGATGATCCAGTATCGATCAAGACCCTTTTAAATGACATGTTATTAGCACATGTGATTATGTGCAATGGTGGATTGGCCATAGTTGTAGAAACTGTCCTTATCTCATGATCATAAAATTGGATCATCGGTTCCTGACACTGCTGTATATGTCCCACAAAATTAGTAAATGCCTATGCATCCTGGGCCTATACTTCAATGGACCTCAAAATGTCCATAAGAGTCTCCCTGTGCCTCGAGGATTGTTGTATTAATTCATATATTGACAACTTCTCAGGAGTTATCTGCAGGTTTTGGACCAACCTGCTCCTTATGGTCATCATCAATCTTGTCGGTGGGCCTGGAATATTTTGTGTCGGCTACTGATTTTTCGTGGCTTGTATTTGAATGGGAGCACAAGGTTGATTCTATTGTTCATATCTCCCGTGCCTAGTGACAATGTTGACCATGCCTACAAACCCCTGGGTAGGTGGTTCGACTTGCACCTGGTTAACTTGACCAATGTTGTTTTGAGGTGCCTCATGATTTGGTAAGGGGTTCTTGTAAATCCCCATATTATGATTATTGTGTGCCTACGGGTTGTGTGGCACTACAAGCTCACCTTTTTCAATCATATTTTACACCATGTGTTTGAAAGACCAACACACCTCGATGTCATGGCATTTTGTTCGATGGAAAATGCAAAACAGATCCTCTTGGAACCCTTTTGGTTTGGGTTGATTGGGGTCTATCATCTTGAATTCAGGAAATCTAATTGCCTTGGCCTTGCATAACTGATGGAAAATTGACGTCAGTAGTTCTGTCAATGGTGTGAACTGGTGATGTGGACGTTGATCTTTGTTCTTGCCCATATAATTGTTGTTGCACTTGTCATATTACGCAGGGGGAGGTTAGACCTGATATTTTTGTTTCTGTTGCCTCTTGTCCTCTCATTGGAGATTCACTTGATTCACATGGGTCTGCTTGCCCTATTATTTTGTGGCACTCTTCTTTTGTCCCTCTCTCCTATTTTTGAGCTTCACATTGCCTTCTTGCAACTTGATGTCCTCAATCACTTTGGCTTGTTCTAAAGACTCTTCGAATGTAGGATAGTGCTGCAACTACAATAGTAGCGATATGTGCTTGGCAAAACTCTTTGTAAACATTCAGGTTAACTCTATGGCAGGGATAGGTAATGGCAACTTAGCCATTATTCTCCTCCATATCTTTATGTATTGCTCTATTGGCTCGTCATCAAGCTAAGCTAGCACAACCAGATCAGAAATATTGGCCTATTTCTTGATGCCAAAGGAATAGCGTTCAATAAAGGCATTAGCTAATTGCTCAAAACTAGTTATGCTATGTTTATTTAGCTAATTGAACCACTCCCAAGAAGGACCAAAAAGTGTCATGATGAACGTACGCAACAATAATGCATCATTGCTTGCTATCTAAAAACAAGCATCCAAAAAGCTCGTGACATGTTCCTGTGCATCTTCATCACCCTTAAACTTGTCCAAACTGGGCATATCAAAATGCTCAGGGTAATCCGGAGTAGGCATTGAAGGATCCAAAGGCTCGTTATGGATTTTCCTTAATGTGAAATTTTGAATAGTCACGCCCTATCTCTCGATGGATTTGATCTTCTCGGTTAAGGCCTTATAGGCCTCTGAAGACAGAAAGTCCTCCTCCCTAAGTTGACATGGAGGTGGCTTAGGAGGTAATGTCTTCCTTGTACAAGATGGAGGGCATTGCTCTTCCTCCTCCTCAGCTCGGGAGCTCTCAGGATATTCTTGCTCGTATCCATCTCCCGCTGTTTCTTCATGCTGCCTCTGCCTTTGATTTTTGAGTGGCAGTGGCCGCTCCCTTTGTTTGGCACTAGCATGAGTACGAGCATCTCTATGCTCTTGATGCATATCAGCTTGAGATAAAGCCTTACTATATACACAACCTCTATGCTCATATTGTGGATATAGGCAAACCCTAGCTAACCTATCCTCTTGCTCCATGTGTTCCTTCTAGGTAAGGATACGCTCTTCGTGCATGTGCTGCTCATATAGCCTCTGTCTCATGAGCCTCTGTGCTTGAATATTATCATCTTAAATGCACTATCTCTCTAGTTGAGCATCCTCCAATTGATATTGGAGGATTTGGCATTTCTACTATGATACTAGTCAATGTGATCTATTGATCTGATTGGTCATGGGAGGCCTCTGGTATCCCTACTTTGTACGAGCAACCTTGTGGGTTTTGTACCTATCAAACTGATGTGTTGTGCCTTTGCCTCTATCTATGAAGACGACATTGGCCTCCTGTTGTATTCTATACTGTAAACCACCATGCACAAATAGTGGGTGTGTGACATGGGGGCACTTAGAAGCCTCCCCATGTTGTCTAGTAGTATGGACGACACTCACGCTACGCTCACTCGGGGCTCGAGTGGGTGGAGCAGAAGGCTTACAGCCTAGCTGCTCTAAAAAACTACCTAGACCCTCTAGCTGCCTAGACCACCATCACTCATGCGACGATGTGTCATTATCTCCCACCTTTGATATATCAATGGTGATCTTGCATGGTGGACCATGCATGGGAGTATGGTTATCCCTATGCTCGATTGTGAGCCTATCTACTTACCCCTGAATTGGCGGATCTCTAGTCCTTCTATACTCAAAAAGTGGAGCTATAGATCCTCTAGTGGACTTAGTACGTAGGGGCACCAACTTGGTCCCTTGCACAACAAACTCTTCGGCTGATCCCATGGATGTGCATGCATTGCGGTCTCAATAATGGCTATTAAGTGGAATACCCTCATGTTGGAAGGTTTCCTATTCTATCTTGTGCCTAGAGGAGTGTACTAAAGCTCCTCTATCTAAGGTTTTATCTACAGGCTCCACTTGTGTCGAGTTATCTCCTCGAATGCTAGCTGAACGACATTCAGTTTGCTCATGTGGTTGAGGAATTGATACATACTGTTGTGAATTGGTTAGGGGTTGGTCATCGACATTGGATTTGTATCTTTTCTGAGCACCCCGTGTATCCACCATTGTGTACCTAGCATCTAAATGTATTATTATTAAGTAAACAAGGTATACAATAATGATTATCTCATTTTAAATTTTAAAAGTGAGTCCTAAACTGTTTGATGTGTTTTCAAGATTTGTTGTATTAGTGTAGAAACTCTTATCATGTTTTGCAAAACTTGTTGGATTTTATTCTCAGTTTAATGGCTTTCATCTGTACGCTCACAGCTTGACAACTTGGCTATGAACTCGAAGTCTCGTAATCCAACCTATAATGTGTAGTAATGAAGCCCATACACAGTCAGGGAGCACAAGTCCTCCTAGATCCTCACCTATTTTCTCCCAGTTAGCGTTATACCCTTTGAAGAGAATACATGCAAATTTTCTAGGGTACAAAAATTTCTTGGATCTGGTATTGGTCTAGTATCCAAAAGGTTCGTGGGATTTGGGCCAACGGATGGAAGTTATGCCCACCATCGTTGAACCCTACTGGTGGATGGATGTCAAGCCCAAATCACTAGCGTTTAAGTGCCAAGTGGTGTGTGTGGTTCCTTTTAATGTACATAAAAGAAATGCATCATATAGCACACATGCTCATTTTCTAAATGCTATGCAAATTAAATACGTTTCAAATTTAGAAAATGCAAGCTATTCTAGATGCTCTTTAAGACTATGCACATTATGATGCTAAATGGCCACTAATTGGGACTCACACATGAAAACAAAACACACATCTCTATAAAGGACACTGTAGCCTAGGGCGGACTACAATCAGATCTTCGATGTTTCCAGCAACGCCTTTATATTGGAAGCAAAATACGAAAGTAAACTAGGACGATTGATTTACCCTTTTCTTAGTTCTTTTTCTAATTTGCATTCGAATTAAACTTACTATGAAAACATAGAGAGCAAAAAAGTAATAGAGGGTTGAAAATAGGACCTACTTCAGGTCCTGCATTGGCTGATATTCTGAATCTAACTTTCTATGTTGTTAGCAGGAGACCGTAGGTCTAATATGCGGTTCTGATTGTAAACCATGCTTTGTACTTGTGGTTTAGTTGTTGGCCCACAACTGATAGCTGCGGTCTATACCTACAAGTGCAAAAAAAATAAGAAAACACAGTCAGATCCTAAAAATGGAGGGTTCCATCGTGATCGCCTTCTGTAACCACCAAAAGGATCACACCCGAGGTATCCTATTGCAATAATTGATAAAAGCATAACATGCATACAAGAACAAGAAATTGACAACAAATGAATCAAGAAGAAATATGCTTTATTCCATTATATTTGAATTCAAAATCAAATTACAGGTACATCCCTCTTAGGGATAATCACTTTGATACAATATTACAATAGGAGTGTGTAATTGTTTCCCTCTCAAGGGTAGGTGTGATTTCCAAGTGCCTTTCAGGGTGACATGAACTGCTCTAGGGTGGAGGTACCCTCTTCTTCGTGATGGGGAAGGAACTTGATGGTTGGTTCTCCTTTGAAACTGTTCCCTGAGGTCAAGAAACAACATAGAAGTGTCAAAAAGATAGGCAGCCTCTCATGATGAGGCCCTTTTAGGAAAATTGCATAATGACACCATTAAACATGCATAATAAATAAAACATGAAAAGTGCTTCTAAACTATGCAAATTGAATCAATATTCATACAATAGCATAAAGATAAGTAGCAGCTACACTATGCATGGATTAAATGTGTAAAACAAGGAATAAAAGTGCATAAAGAACCCATTAATGTCCTAATTGAAGCATAACATGAAGAAGCTAATCTAACCTAATTTTATCAGTCAAAAGTCTGCTAAATTGTAACTAAACCATGAAAATAGCTAATCTAAACTAATTAACTAGACATAAATGAAAAGGGGAAGGTGGTGATACCTCTGCTACAAACCGTAGCTCTAGTCAATGGTCTGCACTGTAAACCATGGCTGAAAGCCATGGTTAGCACTTTGATAGGCTTACCCTCAATTCCAAGGGTAGTGGGCTTGACCTCCTTGTCCAATTGATGTTCAAGGGTCACCTTCGATGTCCTTCTGATAGGTTTGGCAGTTGAATCACTGTGATGGGCCTTTGTTTTCCTAGATTTGCATTTCTTGGTTCTTCTAGGCTCCTAGAACTTCCATGGCAAATTGATCTTTGGGTGAATAGAAAATTGGCCTTCTCAAATGCACAAATTCAGTATGCAATTCGATAGGGCTTCGCTGCTCGCTTAATCAATTAACTCTCTATTGACAATTCGACAACGCTTTGCTATTCAAATCATTTATTTATTCTTCCCATTTGGAGGGGGTATTTATAGGATGCCCTAGTACTGGGGGTGGCTTCGTATAGAAGCCAAGATCAAGAAGATGTGGTTAGGACAGTTGGAATGGAAGCCTATGGAACCTTTCATCCATTAACCACCTTATTCTAGATCAAATGGACGTTCAAACCTTTTTGGCTCGGATTGAAGGTCAACTAAACTTCAGTTAAAACCACAGGTCACAACTGCGGTCTAGATTGTAAACCGTAGGTCTTAGCCATAGTTCATCTATAAATCGTAGGTCTGGGCTGTGGTTCAGACTGATTAGGCCAAGGATCCCAAATTGAGTGGTTAGAACCATTGCTCTATCTTGGAGTCTATCCAAGATATTCCATATGGTCTTGTAACATGTCCATATGAGTAGTCGCCCTCAACTGTGTCTACATTAAGATATTTCAAATAGTGATGAAGTGTGTAAAGGATACATTGCATATCCATGATCCATGGTCACCCAAGGAGGATATTGTATTGTATCTCACCTTCAATGAAATGACATAGGGTTGATATTATCTTAGCACCAGCTTGAACTGGGAGGACAATAGACCTTAATTTTTTGTGCATAGAGCCATCAAATGCTTACAAATTGAAAGTGGGAGTAGCAAGGTGAGTATGGGGGATGTTGAGATGGTTAAAGGCCATAGTATATATGATATTGATGGAAGATCCAGTGTCCATCAAGATACACTTGTAATTGATGTCATTGATACTAGCTATAATGTGAATGAGAGGATTAGTACCTTCTCCTTCAAGTGTAGTAATCTCATGATCATAGAAGATGATGGAGGGTTGCATGCATATTTTGACATTGTTCAAGAATTGTACAAAGGCATTGGTATCATGTGCTTTCACATCTATGGACTATAGGATATAATTTAAAGCCTCATTATGAGGTTGCGATTGCTGCAAGAGATCGTATATGGATATCTTTGTAGGAGCTATATGAATTTGGTGAGTGAGACTACTACAGATGGTGACCAAATGAGGTGGTAATGGTGGTAGAGGGGTTTGTATGGGTGTTGTATCTGAAGCTTGAGTAATGATAGGCTGATGTTCAGGATGAATGGGGTGAGTTGGGTATGCTTGATTGTGTGTGGTGACATGAACCATGCCTACAAAACCCTTTTGAGGAGAGTCTTTGTTAATTTGATTGACCTGGTGATATGCAGGTTGAGAGGTAGAGGCATGTTGGGGTGATTGATGGTCTAGGAAAGGTGTTTTATAGATCCCTAAATTTTGATTTGAAGGAGCCAATGGGTTTTTAGTGTGGATGGTCCCATTGTCTATAAGGTCTTGTACCAAACCATGAAATTGATGACAATTTTAAATATCATGGCCACGTTGCCTATGAAATTTTTAAAAGGTATTCTCATTTAAGTCCCTTGGATTTTGGCGTGTAGGATATTCTGGCCTTATATATGGTAAGGAAATTTATCTGGCATCATACAACCTTTGGAAGATGTTTTACAAAGGTTCTGACAAGGGATTCCAATTGCGCTGTGGATGTTGTAGATATAACTATTAGTTATGATATTGATTTTGAGGGGTAGAGGGAAAAGCTCTCAATTATTGGTCCACCTAATGATAAGGTTGAGATTTTTGCATGGATAATGTGGATGTAGAATCTACGACCACCTGATTGGCCTGAGGGGGCCGTGGAGGATTTTGATTTGAATTCCTCTTACCAAAGTGGGTGTTTGGGGTGTAATATACCTTTTGCAAAAGGGTGACTTCACCCTCTTGCACTTTGATATCTTCAATGATTTTGGATTGGGAAAATGCATCCTCGAAGGATCGATGTTGTTGTATATGGAGTGTGGTAGAGATGTTTTTGGTACAAATCTTGGTGAACATATTGACCAACTCCATAGGTGGAATGGGAAATGTGATATCATGAATGACTCCATTCCACCTAGTAATATATTCATTGATAGGCTCATTATCGAATTATCATAGACTATAGAGGTCTAGGAATGATGTCCTTCTCTTAATGTTTATGGAAAAGTGTTCCAAGAATTGGTTAGCCAACTATTCAAAGTTTTATAGGGTATGTTTGGGCAATTTGTTGAACCAATCAAGAGCTTGAACACCAACGGAGAGAGGATATGTACAAAGCATAAGTGCATCACTACCTTGAATAAGGTGGCAAGCATACTAGTATGTACACAAATGATCCTAAGGATCCTCCTTACCCCTGAATTTATCAAATTTGGGTATTTCATATTTTCAAGGGTATTGATGAAGGGCCACAAATGGATGAATAGGCTAATTGAAAATTTTACCATAAGTAGGATTTTGTGGCCCATAGTTGCTAGTTCGTAATTAAAGAGCTTTGAGTTGTTACCTCAAGATTTGTATTTTAGTGGGGGGTGTTGATGAGGTAGGTGTAGGAATAGAGACTTGTCCTTTAGTGGGTTGCGTAGATAAGTAATTGTGAACACCGATAGAGTGGTGCGGGAAGAGCAATAGCTGGTACTTCATAGGTGGTTATGTAGATATTGGGGTGAGGTTTTGAGGTGATGATACAAGAGGAACTTTTTGTTGTTGTAGATGTTGTGAGAGTTGATGTTGTTTTTTTTGTTGATGTTGTTGCTGAAACTATTGTTGTTGTTGCTATTTTTGTAATTGTTGTTGTTGTTATTGATGACGAAGCAAATTTTGTTGAAGTTGTTGTGGGTCAAGTTGTTATTTCTAGTATAGAGATTGACCAGATAGGTGAATTTGAGGTTTTTTAATGAACTGGTTGTTGAGATTGTTGTCCAGATTCATAGGTGAGAGGGTTATATAGATGTTGAGCATAGTATTGAGTGACCTATGGACCAGGTGTGGGTACTGAGGCTTGTTGATAAGTGGATGACAACTCATACTAATAAGTAAGAGTAGGATAGAAAGGGAATATAGTAGGAAAGGTAGAATTCCATGTAGGCAGTGATGTGATGAAGATATGTGGTGTCTCACTTGATATAGAAATAGGATTAGATAATAATGGTGTAGGTGGTATTGCATGATCTACCTGTGTAGGTATCATAAAGTACTACTACCATATTTGTGTATATGATTGTGGTATAGGAGGAGAGGTGTGTGGGTATGAGAGACCTTGTAAAATTTGAAAATATGTAGGAATTTGAGTATTACCCCCAATGGAAAATAATTTTGCATGGGTATAGGACAATTATTGAATTGGGGTGTGATAGGAAGGCTAGCCCATATGAAACAAATATGCTTCAAGAGGTGGATTTGTGAAATGTAGTGAAGTAGGCAACATCGATGTGACAACACTAGAAGGTGGGTGTAATAAGGGGTTCATAAAAGATCCAAGAGTGGTGACCATAGGATATGAATCTGATACATTCAATGGGAGAACATCTTGATCATCAGGAGAGTAGGGGTAGCGAAGACTATAGCTACCATTTGAATGTGGGATTGACTATCTAGATAGGTGGGTAGGAGGTTTCTTTCACCATATAGTAGATGTTGGGGTGACTACTGGAGAAACCGATGCAGAGAATGAGTGGAATATGGAGAAGAATTTTCCTGGAAGGTGAATTCAAGCTGGAAGTCACCTGGTGAAAAATAATAATGCCTAGAAATGTGTCTGACTCTCGTGTCACCTCAACCAAATATGAAGAGGATAAATTGTCAAGGAAAGGCTGATCAATATCTAGAGTGATATTAGGCATGTGATATGGAGCACAAGGTAATTGATATGAATCTTGAATATGGGATCTAAATTCTTGGTCCATATTGGTGTCAAGTTCTAGAGTGGATGTCTCAGATTAAGAGGGGTTGGCTCAAGCAACCTCTATATCTAGATGAGCTTGCTCCCTAGCTTGGCTATGAGCGACTACTACCATTGTAGAAGCTGAAAATAGACTTAAAAACCTTAGTTTATACCAAATCTAAGGTGAGAACCTATTAGAATGATGTTCTAGAAATAACTAGACCCTTTTGTGCAACAAAAAATTGGGTCGCTGGGTAGGATGCAACTAAACTAGATTGTTGGGTACTTAGTGACTGTGACTAAAATAGGTGAAAGAGAATAAAAATTGTTGGAGTTGTGTCCAAGGATGTGGAGAACCTATTTTTGTGGGTTTTGCAACCTATTTTTGTGTGTTTTGTGAGAGAAATACAATCAATGATAAGAAACAAACATGTACAAGCTAAAATTTTGCAAAGTGTGTTTTGATGTTGGAATATCCCTAAAAATAAAATAAAAGTGGGTGTGATGGATGTATCCTAAAAAAAAGGTATGTCATAGCATAGAACCTTTTACAACACCCAAAAGTGCATAAAAAATAACTGTGTCGAACAGGTGAATGGTGAGTAAGTGGAAGGCACAACAAAAATATACCTAAAAGGGGGGAACTCAAAATGCTCTGATGAGTGCAAAATCCTCTTACAAAAAGAGTTCACACTATCTAATGTGCTACTAATAGCCTAGCCGAGCGGTCACTTAACCCTCACATTTAAGGCATGCACTGTAATGACAGTTGTGTCAATTTATTATTTGTAAAGCCTTGTGGTAAAGGGGCTTGCTAACCTACCTACTCCAAGGGTCTCTCAAGAATAGGGGATTTTTTGGTGATGAATTATAGAAAACCACTCATGGGGGGCTACTAAGGTGTGTAGGGGGTGATCTTTTGGAATGATATGAAAGCCAACATCACCAGTATCGAGTGGGGATTGGTGATGAAATCCAATATTACCACTATTTAAGCTAAATGTGAAGTGTGTGTATTCTACTCTAAGAAAGCAAGAAATGCATTTTCAAAAGTGAAATACCTTTTTAAGAAAGAAAATAAATACAACAAATAATGATGCAACCTTTTCCTTCAAATTTTTTGTTATTTTTGAAAATGAAATGCACTTTGAAAACTAAAAACAAATACAATGAACTATGCATAGTGCATTTTTGTAACACTAGATATATTCACAAAGTATAAACAATATGATCTACAATCACTTTAAATTTTGTTGTTTCTAAACTAAATAGAGAGGTTATAGAGAGTTTACCTATATATCCAACTCTTGTAAGTCCTTTTTGGATGGATTTCAATGATTTAATTGCACTTTTGCTCTGGTCACTATGTACCTAGCGATTGAATTGGGTCACACCCTACCTAGTGATTGTGATAAAAAAAAATGCACTTTCAAACCGAATCTGAGTTTTGAAACAATGAATCTTGTTGTAGATAGGTACCTATAACCAAAAAAACTAGTAAATAACCTTCTATGGATAGAATAAGCATCTAAACAAGGTGAATATGAAGTAAAAACAATCTTGCAAAGGTGGTGTGGTGTTGAATATTGCAAGATTACAAGATATAAATTTTTTATAAAGGTGGCGCGATGTCGAATATTGCAATAGTACAAGATATAGAAATTTTGCAAAAGTGGCATGGTGTTGAATATTGCAATAGTACAAGATATATCAATTTTGTAAATAGTCTTACAAGGTGGTACGATGTCAAGTTTTGTAAGAAGGCTAGAGACATCCAAGTGTTAGTAAAATTTTATGATATCAAGTTATGTTAAACATAAAATGGTATCCATATTGCAAAGGTGGCACAGTGTTGAATATTGCAATCACACTTACAAGGTGGTATGGTTTCAAGTTTTACAAGAGGCCAAGAGAATCAAGATGTTAGCAATGGTGGTGTGATACCGAATATCACTAAAACAATCTCACAAGGTGACACTATGCTAAATTTTGTAAGGGTTCTAGATTCACAAATAAGGGTTGATTATACCTCTTGATGATGCCATTTTCTTTAGGTGGTTTGTAGTTGTGGTGGCTATATTTTTTGTAAGGGGTAAAACAATCCTATATAGGGATAAATCAATCCCCCAGACTTACCTACAATACTGTAGTTGCTATGAGATGTATCAAAAGTGGCTTTTGCACCATTTCCATGAGTTTTTGCTTCAGTAATTGGGTACTTAGCGACTAGATGGATCACACCCTACCTAGAGATTGAAATTTTTAGACCAAAAGAACAACTATCTCAGGTTTGAGCTAATTTTTCAAGGTTTTGTAAGTTTTCGGGTGGTTTTTGGAACTCCTGTAACATCGAAAATAGTCAAAATCATGTAACAAATAATATGAGATAACTAATAAGAAATAAAGCAAGTGGGGGTCCCACTGGGCATGCCAGAATGAACTCAATGAAAAATAGGTGTAAAGTCTATGAAATTGTATTAATATTCAAAAGGGATTACAAGTGTTCCTTTTCACAAATATGCCTTAGAAGGCTACAAAACAAGGGTTCATCATGGTGAATATCCCTTTTCTTGAAGTTAATTATTGACTATATCTTGGATTGGTCTTCCAATGGTCCTCAAAGGAGTATGGGCCTAGTGCATGTGTGCCACAGTTAATCAAACCATCCTCTAAACCTGTATGACCTACAAAATGGGGTTAGTATGTTTAGGGACCTATCATGGATCATATCCCATAGTAATGAAGACAAATGACATTGAATAAAGCAGTAAAAAACATATAATAAGTTGATGTAATTAATTATAAATGATTGGAAATAGCAAAGTATACCTATAGGGAGGGTTTTGTAACCTTTGGTCTATTGGAAATGCACTCTGGCCAGAGTCACACCTTACCTAGCGACCAGATTGGATCATTGGGTACCTAGCAACCAAAACTGTAGCAGGATTTTTAGGATCTATCAGAAGATGATGTCCCATAGCTATAAAAACTCCTGGTCGATACCGAATATGCTCTTGTACCTATTAAGAAATATAAAAAGGGGAGACAATAGGGTACAAATGATGGGGTTTTCATGGTGATTTGATGATTTATGGATGATTGATTTATGAGTATAAGTATGATGTAATTTTGATAGAGTTTTGTTATGTTAAATGAGATGGATGGATTTGGGAGGAATAGTACTCCTATTTAAATATTTTGGAGAGCTTAGGGGGGATGAGGTGTCCCCTATGAGGTGTCATAAATCCTGGGTTATATCCCAACCATGGTAAGGTTAGAGGAGTTAGGTGGAAGGTGAGTCATCCCCTCAAATGCCCTGAAGAGGAATCTCTTAAATATCTAGAAATATCTAGGTTCACACATGTGTGAGAAAAGGTTAGGATTAACCTTGATTAAGAAAAAAACCAAGTTAGATTATGATTAAGTTAAGCATATTTTAAATATCTTAACTAAGTTATGGGTGCACACATGTGTGAGGATGAGATTAATAATAATATTGATTAATCCTAACTAATCATGTGCTTAAGTCATAAAGTGCACTTTATCATAAAGTAATTTTAAATCAATGTTAGAATTACCGTGATTAGAATTTTTGAAGGTGGTCGCATGAGAACCATGATTAGGTATAGGAAAGGTCTTGGATGACCTAAATGGGCTTATGAATAGCCATTTTGATAAATGTAATTTTTTTTGAGATTAATTAATGAAATTTGGTGGCTTTTGCAAATTAATTAACCATGAAGAATGAATAAGTGACCATGTGCAACTTTTAGGTATCTACAATCACACCCTTTTGATAAGTCACACTCTCCTTTCTACTTTGAGCATTATCAATGGTCCATGATTGTGACATAGCAATATTTTACGGGGTCATGATGTTGTATTCTTTTAAAAATTCATGCTCTCCTTTCTACTTCAAGCATTGTCAATGCTACATGACCACCACATAACAACATGTCGCAAGGCCATGATGTCACACCCTTTTGAGAAGTTCAAACTCTTTAGCTTTTTTCTTCCAATTTTTTTGCAAATACTAAATATCTACCTCTTATGATTGAAGTAGAGCATTTTTGTTTATTATTGTAATTTCCTTTGTCATATCTATTTTAGCCTTATATCTCCTTGTTACAAAAAAGTTGGGTGGGTGAGGAGAACACAAAAATCACCCCCATTCTTGGTGACTCATAGGGGAAATTTTCTTGCAAGGTTGTAGAACTCAGATTACCATATCACAAGGCCAGTCCTTTCTAAAGTATAATAGAAACCAAGAAGACACATAAGGATTTAACTAGAATAGGAAAAAAAGGTAATTTGAGCGAAAAAAGGAGTTAATGTAAGAGGAGTAAGGTATCTGCTCTTACAAAATTTCACCACTAGGTAAGAAAGAAAGGATATACAGATATGGGAAGCTCAAAATGAAATATGAAAACTACAAAAACAATGGTGAAGGAAATGTGTACAAATGACAAAATTGTGATGAGAGGATATGGATAAGGACAAAACACAATATAAAAATCCACTAGAAACAAAGGAGGATACCAAAAAATGAGGAGAATATGATATATTTACAGGTGAGTGAGAATAAGCAACACTAGAACACTGGAGAGAAAGAAAATAAAGAAACAAAACATGAGAATTGGAGGTACACAAATTAAGGAAACCCCCATCAATAACATACCTCCATATATATACTCCATTAGGGCTCAAAGTTGTTTCCAAAGTAGACATATTGCCATGAGATGACATATTTTTAAGGGAAATTGTCTGCTTCTCCTACATCTTTTTTGCCTCCTTGTATAGGTAAAAAAAAATTCTTTAGCTGCTCATACTCTTCTCTATAACTCCCTATTTGCACTATCAGACCCATCTCATCTATAAAAATTTCATTCTTTTGATTTTCTACAAGCATCCATCCTTATATAGGGTCGAGCTGAGAGAAAATATCCCATGAGTTGATGAATGGAAAATCATGTCTCTTGGATTTGAAAATGCTTGACCCACTTAAACTATTCACCTCTGCATTAGTTGAGTCCTTTCACTCATGTTTCTACTACTTTTATGTGATGTCATATTGTGTAATGTATGACATTACTCCTTGTTCATGCACATTTCAATGGTCTTGCCTTTGTCACATCGTACTCTCAAGCATACCTTGTGTGATTCTAAAAATAGTCTACCTCAATCCATTGGGCTACAAAGTCAAAAAATGTTATACCATGAAGAGATATATGGAAGGGGAAAAAAAACAAAGGAGTAGTGTTTTGCTTTGCATTTGGTGGTTGTGCTAAATGACTCATCTAATTTTGCTGAAGCCTATATTTTTGAAACATGATTTTCTCAATCTACTTATCAAATTTATTACTATTTATTTGAGGTGTATGTACAAGATTATGCAAGACACACACTCAAACATGAAAGTACCTTTCTTATTCATTATAACTGTAATCAGTCACTTTATGTACTTTTCGGCTATGTACATAAAATTATGATGTATGAGCCCATGCTTGGATTTGGAATTTTTTGTAAAATTACCTTGTAAAACTGTAATATCTCGACCACATGGAACTGAATTTGAGCTACTCTTCATGTTCAATCTACCATGGTATCCAATTCCCATTAACCCCAGTAAGATCCCATTCTATTTTTGGTTCTTGCTCTAAAATTTTTGTATTTTGGTGATGCACCTTGCCGGAGCCATAACTTGTGAACCGTACGCCCGTTGGCCTTGAAATTTAACAGGTGGTTTTGTGTGTGTGTTCTGCATCAGGAGAATATTTGATTGGCTTGACTCTCCAAAAAAAGTGTTTTCGGGACCTAACTCCTCCATCTAGTGTCCCAAAATTAGCTTTTAGAATAGGTTCCCGGGTTTTTGGGTTTTTTTGGTTGTTAGAAGTTTATTATCTTTTGTTATACCTTAATTTGAGACCTAATATTTTAAAGTAAGGTTTTTTATTGTAATAGGGATGTGTGCACCGAATTTGGGTGCAATCCGACTCATTTCTATTTTTAGAAGTTTTTAGAAAGAAGATCTATTTTTAGCAGTTTTAGAAAAAAAATGTTTTTAGGGTTTCTTTGGTTTTCGGTTGCTATATGATGGATTGTAATATTTTGTAGAAGGGGTGTGAATTCAGGAATGAGAAGAATATCAATTTGCAGTTTTCTTCCATTATTGCATTTGTGTTATGTGATTGGAGTCCATTTTGTTGGTCTCTTGTAGCTGAGTTTACACCATTTGGTATCAGAGCGGGTGTGATCTCGCTAGTGAAGGAAGGATGCCACCTAGAAGATATGCCCAGATGAATAGGTAGATCGAGGATCTGAATGCAAAAATAGCATGGCTGACTGGTGTGATTGATCGCATGGGAGAGAGACGTCCTAGGGCACGTGTAGATCAAGGATATGATGATGAAAACATACCTGAGGAACGTGGATCTGAGGTCCACGCAGAAGTAGAACTAGAGGGCCCAGAGGAAGAAGGGCACAATTTTGAAAATCGACTGATACGAGCTCTAGAGGGGCTTAAGGGGAATCGAGATGGGATCAAGATCGAGGTTCCCGAATATGTTGGTGGGTTGAAACCAGAGGAGTTGATCGATTGGATCAATAGCCTAGAAAAATATTTTGAATGGAGTAACCTTGCTGAAGAGAAGAAGGTTAAGCTCGCATGCACAAAGTTGAAGGGACATGCATTGATTTGGTGGGATCATTTACAGACTACACGATAGAGGAATGGAAAGGAAAAGATCAGGGATTGGACAAAGATGAAGAAGTTATAGGAAAAATTTATACCTGTAGACTACTCCCAAACCCTATTTCGTAGATTTTAGAATCTTCGATAGAAGGATCAAAGCATTGAGGACTATACTAATGAATTCTACAAGCTATCCATTCGAGTGGAGCACAATGAGACGGAGGACCAAAAGGCTGCCAGGTATGTAAATGGCCTAAGTTTTGTTGTTCAAGATGAGATGAGCATGCATCACACTCTTACAATGGAGGATGCGTATCAAATGGCCCTCAAGGTAGAGGAGAAATTGAAAAGGATTAATAGAAGAGGTAAGAAGGGATTCACGCCCTCTTCAGGTCGGGGTCGAAGTGGATCTAATTTTCTCAAGGGAGAATCCTCAATACCTACTAAACAAGAAGAAGATGGGCAGAATATGAGAGGAAGAGGATACCAACGAGGTAGAGGTTACGGTGGTGGACGAAATGGGAATGATCCGAGGAGGTCGTATACCTATTATGGATGTGGTGAGGAGGGGCACAGAGCATTTGAGTGTCCCCAATGTGATGTCCAAGAAAGGGGTCAAGGAGGACAAGGAAGGGTCAATCTGGTTGATATGGAAGAGCAGGATGAGGATGAAGTTGTTGCTGACATGGGGGAAGCCCTTATGATAAGGAGGACGTTGATTGCTCCTAAGAAAGAGATGGTGCAGAGCAAAGCAAAGGGGCAGACCATAGATGGTGAATATTCTTGGCTATGAACGAACATATTTTGAACAAGGTGTACATCAGGAGGGAAGGTATGTAACATTGTCATTGATGGTGGTAGTTGTGAGAATATGGTGTCAAATATCATGGTTGAAAAAATGCACCTGAAATGTGAAAAACATCCTTATCCATATCGCATCTCATGGGTTAAGAAGGGGAATGAGGTAATAGTAGATGAGAGGTGTTTAATTAAATTTTCAATTGGGAGCACTTACAAGGATGAAGTGTGGTGTGATGTGATCTCGATGGATGCATGTCACATTCTATTGGGAAGACCTTGGAAGTACGATAGGGATACTAACCATAATGGGAGAAAGAACACTTACACATTTTGGAAGGAAGGTGTAAAGGTAGTTCTTGTGCCTCTAAAGGAGGATGGGCCGAGTGAGAGCTTGTTGACGATGAAGGAGTTTCTTGCAGAGATCAAGGATGCTAGCTTCTATTATGCCTTAACATCTAGGAAGCTAGAAATAGAGGAAGTGGTTATGCCTACAACAGTAGCTAAGTTGCTAAGTGAATATAAAGATGTCACACCAGAGGAGTTACCAGATGGGCTACCACCAAAAAGGGATATCCAACATCACATGGATTTTATTCTAGGATCAGCGCTCCCAAATCAGGCAACTTATCGGTTGAACCCAACACAAAATGCAGAGTTGAGTAGGCAAGTGATAGAGTTGATAAAGAAGGGATTAGTTAGGGAGAGTATGAGTCCATGTGCGACTCCAGCATTGTTGACCCCAAAGAAAGATGGTGACTAGCGGATGTGTGTGGATAGTAGAGCCATAAACAAGATCACAATAAAGTATCGGTATCCTATGCCGAGAGTGGATGATATGATGGATGGATTGGTTAGAGCTAAATACTTCAATAAAATTGATCTACGGAGTGGCTACTACCAGATCAAAATTCGAGAAGGGGATGAATGGAAGACAACTTTTAAGACAAAATATGGATTGTACGAGTGGATGGTGATGCCATTTGGGTTGTCTAATGCACCCAGTACATTTATGCGGTTGATGAACAAAGTACTACGGGAATATAATGGTAAGTTTGTGGTTGTGTATTTTGATGATATTTTGATTTATAGTAAAAGTGAAGAAGAGCATTTGTTACACCTGAAATTAGTGTTAGAAGTGCTCGGGAAGGAGAAATTGTATGTCAACCTAAAGAAATGTAGATTTCTTCAAGATAGTTTAGTGTTTTTGGGATTTGTAATCTCGAGAGATGGCATGAGGATGGATGATGAGAAAGTGAAGGTGATTCTGGAATGGCCTCTTCCATGATCTATAACAGAAGTAAGGAGCTTTCATGGACTAGCTACCTTTTATAGGAAGTTCATCAGGAACTTTAGTAGTATAGCTGCCCCTATAACTGAGTGCACGAAGGGGAAAGAGTTTGTATGGACTACGACAACAACATAGAGTTTTGAACTCTTGAAGAAGAAAGTGTCGAAAGCCCCTGTTCTAGTGTTACCATATTTTAGTAAGGTGTTTGAGGTTGATTGTGATGCCTCATTTGTTGGGATTGGTGGTGTCTTAAGTCAAGAGGGCCGACCTGTAGCATTTTTTAGTGAGAAGTTGAATGACACAAGGAAGAATTATTCTACATATGATGTGGAATTTTATGCAATTGTGCAAGCATTGCAACATTGGAGGCACTACTTAATATCAAAGGAGTTTGTGTTGTTTACTGATCATGAAGCATTGAGGTATGTAAATTCTTAGAAAAAGTTAAATAGCAGGCATGCCAAATGGGTTTCATTTTTTCAATAGTATACATTTGTCCTGAAACACAAGTCGGGAAAATAGAATAAGGTTGCTGATGCATTGAGTATGGAGAATGAAGTGGTAGGATTTGAGGGGATTAAATATCTGTATGAATATGATGTGGATTTTGGGAATATTGTGCAACAGTGCAAAATCACGGTAGGAGGCGAGTCCCGTACTATTTTTTAAGAGTATTTTTTTTAGAATGGTTACTTGTTTAAGGGTAATCGATTATGCATTCCCAATGGCTCTATGAGAGAGAACATTTTGAGGAAATTACATAGTGGGGGTTTGGCTGGTCATTTTGGAGTAGCCAAAAGTACCAATCTTGTAGAGGAGAAGTACTATTGGCCAAAAGTGAAGAGAGACATAATCAAGTTTATCTCTAGATGCAAAGTATGTCAAATGGCTAAGGTCCATACACAAAATACAGGGTTGTATATGCCATTGCCAGTTCCTATAGGACCATAGACCGATCTGAGTATGGATTTTGTGTTGGGGTTGCCCAAGACACAGAGGGGTAAGGATTCAGTTTTTGTTGTGGTAGATAGATTTTCAAAAATGGTGCATTTCATTGCTTTCCAAAAAAATAATGATGCAACTAGGACTGTAGTCATATTCTTTGATGAAATTGTGCGGTTGCATGGTGTTCCAAAGACTATTACTTCTGATTGGGATACTAAATTCTTGAGTCACTTTTGGAGGACGTTGTAGAAAAATTTGAACACCAGGCTGCAGTTCAGTAGTGCTTACCACCCACAGATCGATGGGCAAACAAAGGTAGTGAAAAGAAGCTTGGGAAATCTCTTACGATGCATAGTGGGAAAAAAACTAAAACAATGGGATTTAGCCTTGTCATAAGCCAATTTTGCATACAACAATTCAGTGAACAATATGTCGATAGGTAAATCTCCTTTTCAAATTATTTATGGTCAAAATACTAGAGGTGTATTATATTTGGTTGAGTTACCAATTGGGGAACAAGTTAGTGATGATGCAGAAGCATTTGTTGAGCATATCTAGAAAGTGCAAGAGTCGGTGAGGGCAGAGTAGTAATGCTCACTATAAAGAGTCTACTGATGCACACAGAAGGGTGAAAGTGTTTGAATAGGGTGATATGGTCATGTTTCATCTTAGGAAAGAAATATTTCCTAAGGGGACGTATAACAAATTGAAACTTAAGAAAATTGGGCCATGTAAGATTTTTAAGAAGATCAATGATAATGCCTATAAAGTGGAGCTGCCTGACGAATTTGATATTTCACCCATTTTTAATGTTTTTGATTTATTTCAGTATATTGGTACTACCGAGGATGGTGAATTATAGGAGACAGTAAATTGGGCACGACAGATGCCTAAGAAGAAAAAAGATAGAGTTACACAGGTGCTCGATAAGAAGGTGATCACCACTAGACATGTGAGCTACAAAAAATTCTTGGTTCAGTGGGAAGGATTACCACAGTTAGATAACACTTTGACAGGAGATCGGGAAACAAACACACAGGCACACTCACGAATTCCAAATTTTCTCTGTATTAAATCTGAAAAAAAAATTCATTACAAACAGCCTGCAGGCTTACAAATGACCAGCGCTCCACTTGGTCTTCAAAATCACACTTCTGCCTCTATTCCCCGATCCACCACCGATATATTACAATTTCTCGAGTTTTTATGGCCCTCGATGTCATTAATCACCCTTCTGTAAAATACATTAAATTAAAACCTGCCAAAATCGGCTTCCCCCACCAAATCTTAATTTTTTCTTCCGTGATTAGCCAACTCCCTGACCCGCCATGAAAGCACGCATTTAATAGGTCCTTCACCTGCAACCGTCGCTTTGTCAGAATATTTATCTGCAACAACTGTCTCTTTTCCCGTGTGCATGGCCTATCCACGTGTCCATTTTTTATTTGTCTTCAACTGGCGCAAAAATCGTGACATGTCGCGATATCACGACCAAACTGTCGCCTTGCCTTCGTCTACAAATAACGTCGTGAAATCATGACCAAAATGCCCTCGTGCCTTAGTCCACAAATAACATCGTGATATCGCGACATCGTGACATCACGACGAAAAACCCCCTCCATACCTTAGCTTCAAAAACATCGCGACATCGCGATGTCGCGATATCACGACGAAAAACCCCCTCTGTACCTTAGCTTCAAAAACGTCACGACATCGCAACGTCGTGAAATCGTGACGTCGTGATATCGCGACGAAAAACCCCCTCCGTGCCTTAGCTTCCAGAAAACGTCGTGATACCGCGACATTACGGTCGCGATATCATGACAAAAACTCTGACTTGCCTTAATCTCCTTTAGATGCCGCGATTTTGTGACAAAACCTTTGCCTTGAGTTTTTGCTTCTTCCTTCGCCTTCCGCCTTCGAGCCCATGCCTTATGTTTTTTGCCTTTGATCCTTGCTTTTGATTTTCTGTCGCGATATCGCACGTCACGATATCGCGACCACTTTTGCCCTCGGCCTTCGTTCCATGTTTCTGTCGTGATATCGCGCGTCGCGATATCACGACCATTTTTGGCTGCGAGCCTGTACTCCGCTTTTGTGTCGCTATTTCGTGACCCTCCAAATTTTGCCTTTTTTTTGCTAAATACTTCGAAACAGAACCAAATTTTGGAAACACTTAGAAAAATTTGGTTGATGCAGGATTGCTCTGCTGCTGTCGGATGCTCCTGCATCAGACACCCAGGGTAAATGGAGAAGTGACCTTCACTTCTGTGTTGTTCGGTCCGCGTCTCTTGTATTAGCTCCAAACATGCACCTGCCTCTGCAGCCCGCTTAAACCCCATCTCCTGGCAAAAATATTTTCTGCCTTCTACCAGACAAATTCTGGCACTGCTGCACACCTTCTCGTCCACTGCCTGTAATGGCTTTAATTTGTGGTGCACTCCATATTTCATCAAGGAGTATGTATTTGCACGACCATCATGCACTGCACTCCGATCAAACTGCCATGGCCTTCCTAACAACAAATGGCAAGCATCCATGGGGAAAACATCACACAGGACCTCATCCTGGTACTTCCCAATATTGAACGTGACTAAGCACTATTCATGGACCCATGCTCTGTGGTCCTTCCGCAACCATGCAATCCGGTATGGATGCGGGTGTCTCCTCCTCTCCAGCTGTAACTTAGCAACCATCTCCTCGGAGACTAAGTTATCTGTACTCCCATTGTCTATAATAACATTACAGACTTTGCCTAAACTTTTGCACCGTGTGCGAAATAGGCTTCTCCTCTGCTCTGGTTTGTCTTCCTCAATCAGCATGGTTCTCCTCATGATCATTGCTTCTCCTCTCTCAGCTTCTTCAGAATGTTTAGACTCAGCATCTTCCTCTGCCACAGCAGCTCTGGCAGGACCCACATGTTTCTTGTTCACCCTCTCGGGGTGCTGGGGACACTCATATGCCCGATGTCCCTCTTCTCCATAGTGGAAACAGGTTCCCCGAAACACTCCTCTTCCATACCCACGTCCAGATCTACCTCTTCCTCTTGGGTAGCCATTGTTCTGAACTTGGGGTTTGGGTTCCTCATCTTCCTTCTGATCCCGGCTGCTGCTAACCTCTTCTTTCTTCTCCTCCTTTCCTTCCTCTTTTCTTCCACCAGTCTTTCCTCCATGCCCTCTTCCTCTTTGCTTGCTCTCAAACCTTCTGTTCAGTTTTTCTTCAACCTTCAGAGCAAACTGGTAAGCATCTTCAATGGTGCTCACCCGAACTAAGCTCAACTCTTCCTGGATACTGGGTCTCAACCCATTGATATAACGGGCCACCTTCTCCTTGCTTGCTTCTAAATGGCCAGTTCTGATGGAGATCTTATAAAACTCCTCCATGTATTCTTGGACAGTTTTGTTCATCTGTCTCAAACTTTGCATTTTCCTCAGCAGATCCAGTTCATAATCTGTAGGAATAAACTGTCTTTTTAATTTTTCTACCATCCGTTCCCATCTTGTTATTCGTTCTTTTCCTCTTCTATTCCGCTCCAGCTGTACTCCCTTCCACCATATGCTGGCATGACCTTTCAGTTTGGTCTTGGCAAATCTGACCCTCTCGGGATCTTCAACTTCTTCATACTCAAAGTACTCTTCCAGATCATTGATCCAGTCGATCAATTCCTTCGGATCTAGATTCCCGAAATACATGGAAACTTCCATCTTCGGCCTCTTCCCAATCTGGGATATGGCTTTGTACAGTCTGGCTTGTGCCGGATCTACAACCTCCTCTTCTTCTTTAGACTGATTTTCTTCTTCATCTACTTCATCTTCACTATCTGCATCTCTTCTTGGTTCGTGCCCTCTATGTAGTTCTTCTTGCAGGGCCTGAACTTGCCGTTGCAAAGCTTGGAAGTCTCTTGCTGCTGTCGCCATGCCTCTCCCACCAACGAGGTTTCTTCTTAGAGGCATTCCACTCACTTTTTCATGAGCCTTCCCATAGATCCTGGTGTAACTGCCTCATGTCCGATGATCTGTTACACACTCAGGAACTTTCGGCTCTGATACCACTGATGGGGGACCGAGAAATAAACACACAGGCACACTCACGAATTCCAAATTTTCTCTGTATTAAATCTAAAAAAAATACATTACAAACAGCCCGCAGGCTTACAAATGACCAGCGCTCCGCTTGGTCTTCAAAATCACACTTCTGCCTCTATTCCCCGATCCACCACCCGATCTATTACAATTTCTCGAGTTTTTATCGAGGTCTCGGCCCTCGATGTCATTAATCACCCTTCTAGAAAATACATTAAATTAAAACCTGCCAAAATCGGCTTCCCCTACCGAATCTTAAATTTTCCTTCCGTGATTGGCCAACTCCCTGACCCGCCATGAAAGCACGCATTTAATAGGTCCTTCACCTGCAACCATCGCTTTGTCAGAATATTTATCTGCAACAGCTGTCTCTTTTCCCGCGCACATGGCCTGTCCACGTGTCCATTTTTTATTTGTCTTCAACTAGCCACGAAAATTGTGACATGTCACGATATCGCGACCAAACTGTCGCCTTACCTTCGTCTGCAAATAATTTCATGAAATCATGACCAAAATGCCCCACACCTTAGTCCGCAAATAACGTCGCGATATCGTGACATCACAATATCGCGACGTCGCGACATCGCGACAAAAAACCCCCTCTGTATCGTAGCTTCAAAAACGTCGCGACATCACGACGTCATGATATCGTAATGTCACGATATCACGATGAAAAACCCCCTCCGTACCTTAGCTTCAAAAACTTCACGACATCGCAACATCACGAAATCGCGACGTCACGATATCGTGACAAAAAACCCCCTCCATGCCTTAACTTCCAGAAAACGTCACGATATCGCGACGTCGCGAGATCGCGACAAAAACTCTGACTTGCCTTAATCTCCTTTAGATGCCACGATTTTGCGACAAAACCTTTGCCTTGAGTTTTTCGCCTTTGAGTTTTACTTCTGCCTTCTGCCTTCCACCTTCGAGCCCATGCCTTATGTTTTCTGCCTTTGATCCTTGCTTTTGATTTTCTGTCGTGATATTACGCGTCGCGATATCGTGACCACTTTTGCCCTCGGCCTTCGTTCCATGTTTATGTCACGATATCGCACGTCATGATATCACAACCATTTTTGGCTGCAAGCCTGTACTCCACTTTTGTGTCACAATTTTACGACCCTCCAACTTCTACCTTTTTTCTGCTAAATACTTCGAAACAGAACCAAATTTTGGAAACACTTAGAAAAATTTGGTTGATGCAAGATTGCTCTGCTGCTGTCGGATGCTCCTGCATCACACTTGGGTTTCAAAGTCAGAGCTAAAGAAAATTGATAACCAGAAGCTACAAGATTTCAATTCAACTGAACTCGCAGGAGCTGAGTTTTTTTTCACCAGAGGAGAAAGATGCACCTTGCCAGAGCCATAACTTGTGAACCATATTCCCGTTGGCCTTGAAATTTAATAGGTGCTTTTATGTGTGTTTTCTACATCAGTTGAATCTCCGATTGGCCTCAATCTCCAAAAAAGTGTTTTCAGGACATAACTTCTCCATCTAGTTTCCCAAAATTAGCTTTTAGAATATGTTCTCGGGTTTTTTGGGTTTTTTTGGCTGTTAGAAGTTTATTATCTTTTGTTATACCTTAATTTGAGACCTAATATTTTAAATTAAGGTTTTTTATTGTAATAGGGATGTGTGCACCGAATTTGGGCACAATTTGACTCATTTCTATTTTTAGAAGTTTTTAGAAAGAACTATTTTTAGCAATTTTAGAAAAAGGACATTTTTAGGGTTTATTTGGTTTTCGGTTGGTATATGATGGATTGTAATATTTTGTAGAAGGGGTGTGAATTCAGGAATGAGAATAATATCAATTTGTAGTTTTATTCCATTATTGCATTTGTGTTATGTTATTGGAGTCCATTTTGTTGGTCTCTTGTAGCTGAGTTTACACCATTTGGTCATGAGTGATAAACCAAGCATTTGATTCTGTTCTACTGACCCTATGAATTGGCCTTAGCTTTTTGAGTGATGTGCATAGATATTCCTCCTCTTGGGATCCTATTTGTTTTGTCATCCACATTTTATGAGCTTTGATCATCTTTTCATCGTGAGTTATCATCTTCCAGTGGAGGCAATTGTGGTCTTTTATACCCCATTGGTCTTGAAGACTTGTTACAATACCATCATAGAATATTTGACTGAACAACCAAAAATTATATTCAAATTGAGTTAACCATACTTTCAATAGATTACCAACATTTGTCTTCTTTTGATATATGGGCTCCTTGACAAGGTTCATCCTTTGCTTCTTCTATCCCTCAATGCAAAAAGTGTGCAAATATTTATTAGAAACTATAATGGATTCTTTGGCTAGTGGGATTAGTATCTAATCATATTACTTGGGTTATGCATCCTCCTAGCTATATTAGAAAATCCTAGGATAAGCACATCCCAAACAATGGAGGTACATCAACTACTTCTATATCTTGAATTACAGCTAAATCTGGATGTCTGCATATCAACATTGGCACTTTGTGTAGTGTTCCCACCCTTTTCAGTTGCTTTCCCTTGAAATACAACATTCCTAGCTTCTTTGTATCTAGAATTAGACCTAAAATTCTACAAATTTCCATTGGCATAATTGAAACCTGGGCCTTTAGATCCATTACACAATTATGTAATATATCCTTTTCTAGAAAAAGAGATAAAAACAGAGGATGACTTCCTGAGTTTATGGGGAGGGAACCTTGTATAAGCATACCACTGGTTTCTGGGAGCTTTCCAATGTTAGCATCAATTAATTCTACTTGATATGACACCACAATTTCTTTCTTAAATCCTACAGTCACTAGGGTGGAGTTTTTGAAAAACTATAAAATTGTTTCATCATTTTTGTTCTTTGTTCCAATGTTGTACCAAGGAAATATAAATTATTGAATGCGTCTAACCTCTTCTAATTTACTACTTGATTCTATGATGAAGGGGCTACAAACAATAATTTGATCACTTGTACTAGAGCTTTATGGTGGTGAAGATAGAATATCAATATTTACACATTGTTTCAACTGAAACATTGAATGACCTATATTTCTCCTGTGTTATTAGCCTGGTATTGTATTAGATATCATTATATTATTCATCTATAGGAGTTATCTCATTTTATCAAATTTTTCTTCATCCTCCTTAACATAGAATTCATTATGGTATGGAAACATAATCAAAATTTGATCACTTTCCCATTTTATATCATTACCCCAATGTTTCCCCTTTCCTGAATTTGTTCTTGATTCTACCATTAAATGAAAATAGTGAGGTTGACATATAACAAAATCACAACTATTGAGATATTATATTCTATTCTCTTAGATCTATATTTCCATATTTATAACTTCTTCAGCTAGTTTCTGGATTCTCACCCTCAAATCATGTTTTGTTTTGTGATTGTGTTCTTGATAATTTGTAGGAATGTCACCTCCTGTGATCTGACATAGGTATGATATGACTTCTTCAGGGGGGAGTTCATAATACAATATTATGGAGGGTTGCAAAGAATGTGGAGTTTCCTTGAATGGTAATTTTATTGCATGGATCAATATATTTATTATGGATGACTTCTTTGAAAATTTGTGGGAACTTCTTCTCTCCAGATTGCTAAATAAGAATGCTTATGTCAGGGTGGAAATCACGGATATAAAATAGATATTATTGAGTAGAGGATGGTTGGAAATCATGAGGAATTCTTCTCCACATTATTTTGAATAATATTGAAGTCAAAGATATTTTCATGGGGTGCTTGTTTGATGAATGAGAGTTGAGTAAGTAGTAGAAATGGATCTCCAAAATCATAAAAGACATCAATGAGAGTTTTTTATAAATCTGCCCATATGCAAATGCTTCGATCTTCTAATGACCTAAACCATAGCAATTATTTCTATTTAAGGGAGAGAAAAATAAATCTGAGCATCACATCCTCAAATATGATATTATGCATAGTAGCGAAGGAAGCTACATATTAACAATGTTCAAATGTGGTCTTCTCTATACCATAAAATCTTGGTAAAGTTTTTAGGGTGGCCTTAGGAATATTATACAGATACTAGATATTAAGGAGGCATGTATCATTCCATTGGGGATACTACCACTGAACCATCGGTCCTTGGTGTGACATTTGATATTTTAATATTTTTGGGCTCTTTATTTAGGTGGGAGTTGCCAGATGAGCATGATTTCTCTGCTAATGAGGTCAAGATTATTCATGGGATCTTGGGTCCTCCAAGAAGGTAGAAACTAATTTAGGTTTTAAAAGACAAGCAGTTGTAGATCTGGATATAGATTTATATCAAATTCACCAGGTGATTGGAAGAAATGCTCAAAATAGAGCATCACCGAACCCTAATTTATTCTAAATGGTAGGATGAGGGTCCCACTGGGTATGCCAAAAATTGTTGGTCCAAAATATACCTATGGTGAAATGTGCGCCCAAGACTTGGCCAACATTGAATAATCAAGTAAGTTGTAGAGCTTAACTGGATCAATCTCCAGAGAAGGTTGGATCTTGTGAGGTTCTAACTAGCTAAAATATACGATGGAGGAGGAGAATGGTGCAAAAAATAAATAAATGTAGCTAAATATAGAACTTTATATGGTACAATTTAGGTAATAGCATGATGCACACAAAGATTATGAAACAAAACAACCATTAAAACTTCCTAGCAGACTAACCGGTTTTAATCATACATAGAGTAATCTTAATAAAAATTTAACTCAACAAATTATAAGTTCCAAAACTAGAGAAACAAACATGCACAAAAATACAAGAATTAGAACTAATATCATGCACATTCATCTAGTTAAAGTAGAAAAATTCATCCACTCATACATACATATTCTGCAATATGTTGAACCAGAGGCCAAACATAAATCTCAATTGTATTGATTTCTCCAAAACTCTTCGTACATGCAACTTGTAAATACCTAAGAGATGACCCATTCACCAGAGGACATTACTCTTATTTATAATTCTCCTATGGTTCAATATGCAAAAATATAAAAGTAGCTTTTATTAAAATTGTTACAACAAAATGCCAGTGGTCAGGTTGGTAGAATGCCATGCAACATTGTTGGTCCAAAATGGGGTGGTATGCTCTATTTATGGTTATTGCTTGAATACTTCATGTATGTATAGAAGTAGTGGGGATGAGCTTGAAATTTATTCTATTATTTATTCTTGAATTTTTTTTACTGTTCATTTGTAATGAACATGGCATACTGAAACTTTCGTAAATGATTCTATCCCTTAAAACCTATGGCAGTTGCAACATTGAGATCTATCACAATATTGAATCCTCTCCTACATTCTAAAGCTTTCCAAATATTTTTTACCACGATGCAAAAACATGTTGTGATGGCGCACCTTTTATTTTACCTTTTATGCTTCAACAGCTTTAGCAGTCATGACATAGGAACATGTTGTGATACTTTTCAATTGGTGAGATTCCTAGGTTGAATAACCACAACATATGAACATGCCATGATTTCATGATGCTTTTATACCTTGAAGTATTTCAAGCCTTCTTGACTATGAAATAGGGATAGGTCATGGTGTTGCATTAATTGCTTGTTTTGAACACTCTTTATCTTCTCAGTCGCAACATAAGAGCATGCCACGCCTTCCTTTTCAATTTTGACTTGATCTAGTTTTAGTAACCATGATACAATGATATATCATGACATCATACCACTTATTCAACCTAAGCCTTCTTGATCTTTCACGATCATGATATAGATAATCATTTTGACACTGCAATGATTTTATACCTTCCTATTCCACAAGCACCCGCGATCGCGAAGAGATGACTAATCATGATGTTTCTCTCTTGTTTCTACTTTGAGCATTATCAATGCTCCATGATTGTGACATAGAAACATGTTGCAAGATCATGATATCACACCATTTTGAGAAGTCATTCTCTCCTTTCTACTTCGATCATTCTCAATACTCCACGATCGTGACACAACAACATGTCACAATGTCACACCCTTTTGAGAAGTTGTGCTCTCCTTTCTACTTCAAGCATTTTTAATGTTCCATGACTATGATACAAAAACATATCGCAAGGTCATGATGTTACACCCTTTTGGGAAATTTAGACTCTTCAGCTTTGTTCTTCCAACTTTTCTACAAATTCCAACTATCTACCTCTTGTGATTGAAGTGAAGCATTTCTAGCTGTTTTTATACTTACCTTTGCCATATTTTTTGTAGCCTTAGATCTCCTTGTTACAAAGAAGTTGTGTGGGTGAGGAGAACACAAAATCACCCATAGGACCTCCTTTTCTCCTTTTGCCTTACTTTTTCTCCTGGCCTTATCGAATTTGCAGTCATATAATACGGGACACAAATTTGGATTTTTCTCTTGAAAAACCCAAGTTTTGGGCTAACCTTTGTGATATAAATTCTTGGCTAAAGTTGTTTTTTGTTTTCCCTCTAAACCCCCTCCAAAAATATTATAAATAGAAGAATTAGACTTCCTTTTTATCCATGCTAGCTAAGTAAAATTGGCAATTTCTAGAATAATCATATGCATGCTCTCAAGATTTGATGCTTTTGGAACACTCTAGTGCTCTTCTTTTGGTGTGTTTTCTATAATTATTGTTGAGGATAAGCAAGTGGAGAATAGTTGAAAATATATTGAGCACATAATTTGTCTTCTAAGAAAAAAAGGTCTTCCACTTTGGTTGCTACCTCTACTCCTACTTCTTCTATAGGTTTATCAGGTTTTTTCTATGCATTTATTAGCTCTTAGATCATCCATTTTTAGTGTTAAATTGAATTTTATATTCTTAAATTAGCTTTTAAGCACTATTGTGTAAATTCATGCCTCACCCTTACAAGGCACGAATTCAATGAAACCATTGGTTTTGTCATATTTTTCTTTATTTTTGAATTTGCAATCACTAATTACGAGGCATGAATTTGGTCACAGTAGCTTAGGGAAAAATATTTACTCCCAAAAACCTAGTTTTCATTTGCATATTTATTTTCCATTGTATAGGAAACACAACAACCCCATAGTCACCTTGTCTCCCAGCAGACTCATCAAGAATCATACGTGATGGGGAGTCTTCCCCCCTCTGCAATGGTCCATGATAAATAATGGAGATATTTGACCATAGAGGATTAATTTATATCATCTTCATGGAATGATATAGTTGCATGCTTAACCCCAATTGATCCTATAATGGAAGTAAGATCATTTAGGTTGAGGTCTTGAGGAATAACTCATTTATTCAAAATTTTAAGAAAGATATCTCTGTGGGCCATAGAAATCATGTGAATTTCAAGAAGAGAAATTTTGGCCAAGGTACTTTTAAGTTTATGAATCAAATAAAAAGTACCGTTATCCTTAGATCCTAATTGAATGATTAATGGAGATCCTTGAGGGAAAGAAGTTCTTTTTGCATGGACTAAAGGAGTTCAAGAAGATTAATCAATGATGTATTTTTATATTGTTATTTAGATACAACACAAATGTGAGAGATATGATTAGAAGAATGGAGTTTCCCAACCATCCCTTGGTTTAGAGATGGGATGTTCTTACAATGAATATTTTTCATTGCATTTTGATTTTAATTATGATTAAGTAGCAGATTTTAGAAAATTCCAATATCTTCATTAGAAGAGGATTGAGAATCAAAGCTATTGAGAACAACTTAACCTTTATCAATTAGGTCTTGGATAACATTTCTAAGTTTCATGCATTTATTGGTCACATGATCATTTATGTGATGGAAGGAACATTGCTCATTAGGATAAAACCAAAGAACCTTTTCTATTTTGGATTTAAGAGGCTTGATAGATGGAAGCTCCATCATTTTTGCTTTCAATATTTGATCTAAGATGGCTAACAAAGTTTTTTCCAATTTAAAGTATGCTCTCTTAGGTTTTTAGTGTCGTGTCTTCCCTAAGTCAAGCTTTTAAAGGTTTTCCATAATACTAATATTGTTAGACTAGTGTAAGTATATGAACCCATCACCTACAAAGTATTTTTTTTTGTACTAGCCCTTTGGGTTAGAGGAATACTTATCTTCCTCTTTATAGGATTCAATTTTCAATTTCTATTTTTTGACAAGGGTGATCTCTAATATATTGGCCATGTCAATTACATCTTCAAAAAATGATACATTATCAATTTCTAAGTAGAAGGTCAATTGATCATTAATGTTACCTATAAATATGTCTAAAAATTCTCTAGGAGGGGTACAAATTTTAGTCTCCCCACTACGACTTATCATATTTGAACAACTTAAGTTGATATAGGTCACTAATTGTGACATTTTTCTCAATGTAGATAGACAATTGTATCATAAAAATTTCAACAAGATCTCTAAAGCTTTTTAAGAAATGCCTTGGTATTTGATAGTACCATTCCAAGGTAGGTACACAAGGTTCTTAGGGAAGATATTAAGTAGAAATGCTTGATCATAATAAATATCACTATAAATAGTTCTAAATAATCTTTCTTCCCTTTGTACATTTGAAACTTATGAGTTTTAAAATTAGGAGGAAAAGGATGACTATCTACAAAAATACCTAACTATTTATTGCAAAATTCATCGTATGAATACTTGTGAGTAGAGAAAGACCCTTGGATGATAGCCATTTGTTATTTCAATAACTCTAGTTGAGAATTTTAAGTTTAAAGTTCAAAAGAAATATGATTTGATGGCACAAAGGGTATATGCTAAGACATAGGAGGAATTTAATAATAACTTACATAATAATGATGTTGATACATTTGGATATACAATTTTAAAGTTGGCATCATATGATTTTTTCCCAAGGTGTTTAAGATAAAAATATTATAAAATAGAGAATGACAGATTATGGGAGTAGGGTTTTATGTGAAATCCATACACATGCTTGTGAGATTAGAATTAAGGTTGTTGACTTGTTGGAAATATTGAGCATGTTGTGTTGTCATTGATGTCAAAAGTTTGATGTCAAAGAGAGTTTGGTATGGCAGAAATATTCTTCTATGATTGAATAATTATGCAAGGCAAGGCTCATCTCAAAGCAAGGAAATTGGTAAAAAAAAAAAAAGTTATAATATTTATTTTTAAATATTATACATAGAGGGACAAAGGTTTGCAAGAGAAAAGCAAAGCAAAGGTTTAAAATAAAGGCCATGGTTTAAAATAGAGGAGATAAAATTATAATATTTTTAATATTATAATACTTGGGCCAAAAGGTTTTATTTGAAAAAGAAAGAGAAATTGAAGACAAGTTTAGTTTGCAAAGCCCAAAGGTTTTAAAAATAATATTATAATATTTTAAATATTATAATATAAGTTTGAAAGGTTGAAGGCACTAAAAATATTGGAGGGCATGTTAATATTTTAATTATTTTTAAATGCGTCGATGTCAATGCATGAAGGGGAGAGCATATTTAAAGGGGGAAATTATTTCATTTGCCTAAGGTAGAGACCAAGCAAAATCATGAGATCCACTCAATCATTTGATTCGTTGAGAGTAGAGTAGAAGGAAAGGATAGGTGCATGATTTTTAAAAAAGTAGATTCCAAAAGTCAAAAGGTAGTGCATCAAGTTTGACGTCCCATATGGGTAGCTAGCCCAGACGACAAGGAGGCCTTGCGCTAGATCGTTGGTATAGAGGAGGTCTCGAGTTTGAAGCACGAAAGGGACAATTTTGCTAAAGCTTTGGTTGAGAAGGCTTTTGTGTGGTAGTTGAAACAGAAGTGTGTGCACTTTGGTTGTTGTGTGGGTAGCTAGCCCACACAGTGTCCTAGCGCAAGCTAGGACACGAGCCAACTAGTAGTGGTAGGTTTGAATTGTGCCAGCAACATTAGTAAGGGCACAAAATTTTTAATTAAATTTTCTATAAGGTATGTGTTGGTTTTATTATGTTAGGGAGTCATAAGGGTGTGAGTTATAAAGTTTTTTTTTACAAATAGGGAGTCATAAGGGTGTGTTATAAAAGTTTTTATTTTGCAAATAGTATAAAGAGGAAATACAAAGGAGATATTTTTTCTTGTGAGAATAGGAGGTATAAGGTGTATGAAAGTGAAATTAAAATTGTATTTTGCACTTAGGGTTTTGGATGATTATAAGGTACATTATTGATATTGAAAATTATTTGTGCCTTTTACAAGTAGGAGTTATAAGGTGTTATTGTGGTGTGATTTTTGGTTGTAATTTTTGCATGGTGAAAAGAAAGTTTGATGGGTTTTGATAATTGTTAATGCCCTATATTTTGATAACAAAAGGAGAGTCATTGAGCATCATTTTCAGATTCCATTATGCACATATTTTTGAGAATAAATATAATGTTGATGGTTTGAAAGATAAATCTACTAACCAATTTTGAAGTGGCACTTTGAAAAGGAAATTCTTTTGAGATAGGTTTTTGAGGACACATCTTCATAAAAAAAAGTTAAGAGGTATGGTGACATTATTCCTTCTTTAAGGTGTTTGGTTGAGAAAATATTTTTGAATCATAAGGTGGAGAAATAAATATTATATATGTGCATTGTTGAAAATATTTGAGCTAGGGTTTGTGAAATAAATTGTGCATCCTTGTTGAAATAAATTGGAAACACTTGTGCTAGATTTTGTGAACAAGTTGTGCTTCATTGTTGAATGATATTGGAAACACTTGTGCTAGAGTTTGTGAACAAGTTGTGCTTCATTGTTGAATGAGATTGGAAACACTTGTGCTAGAGTTTGTGAACAAGTTGTGCTTCATTGTTGAATGAGATTGGAAACACTTGTGCTAGAGTTTATGAACAAGTTGTGCTTCATTGTTGAATGAGATTGGAAATACATGTGCTAGGGTTTGTGAACAAATTGTGCTTCATTGTTTGAATAAATTTGTGAAGCTTTTGGGCATTGATTTGTGTGACATTGAATGTGAATTGGCAAGTGTTAGAGATCAATTTAGTGAAGCAAATTTGTGTATCATTGTGGTTGATCATTGAGAGTAAATTTACAAGGAACATAAACCAGTTTTGTGAAGCAAGGTTATGCACTAGCTTTGATTGATATTGAGATAAATTTGCAAAGGTTATAGGGCAGTTTTGTGAAGCAATTTGTGCATTGGGCTTGTGTGATATTTGGAAATAACATATTGTGAAATTGTATTGCATATCAGTTTCTATGTGTTCTTGAACAAGAAATCTAGGTAGAATATGTCTGAAGTACTTTTATCAAAGCAAGTATTATGAGCAGTTTTGAGCATGTGTTAGAGCAGATTTGAGCAAATATAGTGAGGCAGATTTAAGTCTTATGAGAAAAATTGAAGCAGATAGTGAGGCATATTTGAGAAAGTCTTGTGAGAAGACTTAAGTAGAGTTGAGATAGATTTGTGCATATAATATGTATAGATTTAGGACAGAGTTGAGACAAATTTATGCATGTAATGTGTGTAGATTTAGGACAGAGTTGAGATGGATTTGTACATGTAATGTGTGCAGATTTGGGACAGAGTTGACATAGATTTATGCATGTAATATGTGTATATTTGGGATAAATTTGAGATATATTTGTGCATGTAATGTGTTTAGATTTGGGATAGAGTTGAGATAAATTTGTGCATATAACATGTGCAGATTTGGGATAGATTTGAGACAGATTCATGCATGTAATGTATGTATATTTGGGATAAAGTTGAGATAGATTTGTGCATGTAACGTACAAAGTTAAGCAAAGGTGTGGACCAGATTTGAAAGTGAACAAAGAAGAGAGGAGAGGTGTCTCTTATGGATAGAGTTCCATGAACTAGAGCAGAGAGGAGAGGTGTCTCCTATGGATATATTTCCATGAACTAGAGCAAAGGAGAGGTGTCTCTTATGGATAGAGTTCCATGAACTAGACCAGTAAGGGGATAGATTTCTCCTATGGATAGAGTTCTATGAACTAGAGTAGAGAGAAGAGGTGTCTCTTATGGATAGAGTTCCATAAACCAAAGAAGAGAGGAGAGGTGTCTCTTGTGGATAGAGTTCCATGAACCAGAGCAAAGGAGAGGTGTCTCCTATGGATAGAGTTCTCCTGTGGATATAGGTCCATGAAATTGAGCATGGGGATTGAGATATCCTTTGGACAGAGGTCCATAAACATTGTAATAGGGAATTGGTTCCCAAGAGATTTTTTGAGAAAATTTAGAAGAAATATTTTCTCCATGGATGTAACCCACATTGGATGAACCACATTAAACTTGTGTCTCTCATGTGTGTGATAATTTATGCATTGCCTTGTTACTGGTATTGATGATATTGGTTAATACGTCTAAGAAAAGATATTGCAATTGATAACATTGGTTATTTTTGTTGGGAAATAAAGTAAAATTTTATCTTATATTGTTCACCCCCCTCTTAGTATAAGCTTGTGTTCTTCATTGACCTGAGGATTAGATATTGGAACACTTCATGGTTACAACTTATTTAGAAGTATGACTTATGTCTACTTGTTGGGATATGGGATAACTTAAATTACCCTATAATAATTCTTCAAGAGTAGGTAAGTATGGATGATGCTCCAAAGAATAAAAGAGAGTTTATCTCCAAAATATGTGAAAGTGGTTATGATAGGAGGATTTAAATCAATTAAATTAGAAGTTGATGAAATAAGGTTTTCATTTATAGATCCAAAATGTGGATCCAATTGATTTAGAGGCAAAGGATTTGAGCTAGTTTATGGGGGGTGGCCCATGAGAGAAATTTCCCCTATAGAGGTGCCTAAGGTATCATATATTTCCCAAAGAAAGGTCTCCACAACCTCCTTGTATTTCTACAAACATTAATCCATGTGAGCTATGTATTAGAATACTACTCTTCCTTCCTCATCATGCATATGTCTTAGAGAACCTAAAGGTGTAGTAACCTCCTATTCTTGCTGAAGGTTGGGTCCTCAAAGGCAGGTTGATCATCATGACCTTCCATGGGAGGATTAAGATTAATGGATAACCAATGAGAAACACTATGAGTTCGGTAGCATCTCAGCAAAAGGTTTGGAAGGAAATATTAAATTTAATTAAGGTTTAAGGTTTATAGAGTTGATTAAAGAAGAAATATATGTTTTTTTAGCAACCTTATTTCCCCTTTCCTTGATATACTAAATTTAATCTATATACCTAAAGGGCCTCTCTATATATCGAAGGTCTTGATATACCTTACTCCTCTCTATATAGCCACCAATACATGAGCAAAAGTTAATGCATGGGTTGCTAATGATACATGGAAATGATTAATTAAATACATGGCCAAGATGACATGTGAGGGGTAATAGTATACCTCCTTATGACTCCCATTATCCCACTCCAATATACTCCTTACTAGGTGTGAGTATGCACAAGAACTTATAAGGGCGGATGGTGGCTTGGGCTCACTATATACCCAATATAGCCTAGTAGCTTAGACAACAAATACTCAAAGGATCATAAAGTCCCTTAGTAGTACTAGAAATTGGTTACGTTCTTGTTATCTAGATTTAATGTGATCTAATATAAATAAATAATATTAGTGGTCCTTATTAAAATTTTGATCATTTTAGTTTGATTAAGGTTTATCTTTGTCAAGAAGATATTAGAACTTACAATGGTGTTCACATAGATTTCACCAAAATATGATGAGAGGAATAAGTAAGGTGTCATGAATAACCTCTTTATGATGATTCCCACTCTCCTTTGTCACCTTAATGATAGGGGTATTTTGTGAGCTTAGATTCTAGATTTTGTTGCATTAGTTGAAGAATACCTACATTTCTTTTAAGATATTATTTGACTAAGATTAACCTTAATATGGTCCTAATACAATATACAAATGCAACAACAAGGCATACAACTAAAATGATATTGATTTGATGACAAAAGAAAAGATAATTTTCCATTTTAAAGGAAATGGTCCAAGAGATACAACAAACACCCTAAATGCAACTATACGTAATTTTGATTCAATGATAATAAGATAAAAAAATTAGTTGGTCTCATAAATGATTAAAGTACTAAAATAGTTTTTAATCTCTTTTTCTTTATTTTAATAAAAAAAAAAAAATAGAAACTACTTTTTACAAATAGGGAATAGTTCTAAAAACCTAAATTCTAAAATAATAATGGTATGGATCAAAAGAACCTAGTTCTAACACAAGGGTAGAAGTGTTGTTGGTCTGATAGAAGCATTGTCAGTGCTACAATGTCTTTATGGTACTTATGCTTTTCTATCTAATAGATATAAAAATAAGGGATCAATGGTAAAGGGGTGTGCCTAAGCTAGAGGAGAGTAACAAGCCCCTTTAGCCAACATCATACCCTTGTTTAGCTAGGAGCTAAAAACTGCTAAAATGATGAATGCATGGATTAAATGATCAATGATAGAAGCACCATAGGGTCATTGATAGTGTTGTTGATGTTTTTTCTTGGTAGATAGTGCTTTTGCTTTCTATTAATATAAAACTAGAGACCGACATTGCTACCAAACCTATAATTTGGTTGTATTTTTTCTTTTAAAAGTAACAAAATCAAATTAATGCAGTGAATTAATGATTGATATGATGAGGACATCTAACCAAGAGGTACAAAAATCTACTAAGTGTCAAAAAATAGAAATATTGTTTGTTTGAAATATAAACTAACAATGATAAAATATGAAATACCAAAATTAAATTCAAATAATATATTCAAAGGTAAACAATATGCAATAACATTGAATCTTAGAGCTACAAAAGCAAAGTTTCAAAAGTAAGGGGAAATATCACAATGCTAAAGCACACTTGGGGCTTGCTTGTAAACACTTGAGAGATTGAGTTTGAATACTTGAATGCTTGGAGACTTGAATACTTGGAAACTTGGATGCTTGAGTGCTTATATGAGAGCTTGAATATGTGAAAGAGGTATTAGGTGCTTGGATAATACCTTCACAAAATTATGGCAATATTTTTGTATAACCTTGGCATGCATTAAGATGAATTCTTACAAATATAGATGAAATTTGGTAGAATTATGTGGTAATGCAAAATTATTTGAATTGATCACTCCAAGTGCTAGTTGTATAAGAAGCCATGGCTCCTTAGGGGAATATTTTGGTGAAGTTGATAGGATTGGAGATGGAAAAAATTTGAAATAGGATCAAGATGCCATTAATGGAGGAAGATTATAAATGTCAATTATTTAGCTTAGTATTTCTATTGGGTCTATGAATCAAATCATGGTGATTGGATCCTTTAATGGTGCATAGTTTGAAAGGCACCACCAAACAATTTTTAAATTTTGGCACATGAAAATAAAAAAAATTGGAGGGAAAGTGTTGATAGTGCTTTTGCTCTAGCACTTTTTCTCAAATGATTGTTAGGGCTCAAATTTGGGTGGGAAATATTGAAAAGTTATTTTTTTTATAAAAGCACTACTTGGGAGGTGAAATATTTGGCTGCATTTTTGTTCATGCCTTTATGCTTTTGCTTTTGGAGTATTAAATTCTGATAATTTGGGCATGAGGATGACTAGTTCAATTTGGTTAATGAATTAGCTAATTGATCAAGGGATTGGAAAACTTGAATATTCATGGTGCACTTAAAATTTGGTGCCTATAGTTAGAAAATTGAATTTAAATATTTTGAAGTTACTTTTTAAATGGGAAGTGGAGGATGGATCAATTCATAAACCTCAAGTAGAACTTTGTGCTCCTATGGTAGCATTAAATAACATTCTTACACTTCACTACTATAGAATTTAATCAAATTATATTGAGCATGGATTGGATTCCTTGATAAATTATTACTTTGAATTGCTAAATAAGTTTGTCTAATTACATAATGAATCTAGTCAACCCTATTCATGGATGGAATAAATGGCATTTGTCAGTATTATGTTGTAGCAACCATACAATCAAGAGGGTGTCATGCAGGGGATCTTAAATATTTATACTGTGGGTCTTTGAGATCAAAGAAGTTCATTATAAATTTATAATAATATCTAGTTTTTCTTGAATATAAAGATGTGTTCCCTAAGAAACCTACTAGTTTATCTTCTAGGAGAGAATCGACATGTGAAATCATACATGTTCCACAATCAAAACCTATGTCAAATCCCCACATCGAATGAATTTAGTGGAATTGCAAGAATTAAATTCCAATTACAAAAATTGTTAGAAAATAGACTCATACATCCAAGTGTATCTTTATAGGGATATCCATTAATTATTATCATAATCAAGGATGGAATACTATGCTTATGTGTGGACTATTAAATATTGAATAAAAAAACTATAAAGATTCAATGCAAGTGGGTTGTCATATTCTCTGGTATCACTAGTTAATAATTAAGTAGGAAGATATAACCAAGATAACTTTTCAAGTGACACAAGAACTATGAGTTCATTATGGTACTATTTGGATTAACAAATATCTTAGAAAAATTCATGAAATTAAAAAAAATAGATTTTTTTATTTTTTTTAGATAATTGTACTAGTCTTCCTACATAATATTTTTATATATTCTAGGAATTAGGAAGAGCACATTAAACATATGAGAGTTGTCTTATAGTGTTTTACAAAAATGGAATTGCATGTAAAATTATCCAAGTATTCATTCTTATAGAAGAATATTAAATACTTAGGGCATATTATTTATTTATAAGTAACCATCAATCCTAATAAGATTAAGGTTAATGTGGAATGGCCCACTTCATGTGTTTTAAAAGATATAAGATGCATTGGATTTATTGGTTTCTATTACAAATTTGAAGAAAAATTTCACAAATCATAAACCCAATTACCTATATTCAACATGAAGGAAATAAATTTTAGTGGGTAGCAATATGTAAAGAAGATTTTAACAAATTGAAGGAGTTTCTTGCTATTGTCACCTTACATCTATTTCTTGATTTTAATTATGACTTTGTGATGTGCATCAATGTTTATCTAGTTGGATTAGATAGAGTATTATTCCAAGAAGGCTATATAGTGGCTTATGGGATATGAAAATTGATGAGTCCAAAAAATGTCACATTTTAGGACCAACTTTGGCATGATCTTCCAAGTTGAAGATGCCATTATATGACTATTTATTGTAATTATAATGTAACTTGATGTTGTGTTACTTAGGGAGTAGATTATATTTTATGTCAATAAACTAAAATAAGAGAGAGTTTATAAGGATTGGTTTGAGAAATTATTTATGGTAGAATTTAATATTACAATGGGGCCAAACACAAAATTGACTATAGGACCAACTACAAAATAAACTATGAGACCAACTATGAAATTGACTATGTGATCAATTATAGAATAAACTATGGAACTGACTTTGGGACCAAGTACAAGATCAACTATAGGACCAACTATAGGACTGATATAGGACCAAATACAAGATTGACTATGGAAAGGCTCACAAATTTATAATTGAATTATGCAACAACAATATCTAAGCCCAACTAACTTCCAAATAAGTATAGAGATGTTGGAATATATTACATCATTTGGTTCTTTACTAATGTACCTTCATGGGTACATATTTAGATTAGGATTATATTAGGAGATAAATAGTTTATTAGAGTAATTTAATAAATGCACAAGTGTTAGAATGTGCAATGATGTAAATGTGCATGTAGTCCACATGTACATGAGTCTTAGGGTTGAGTGAGAGGCAAGGAATCTATTTTTCTATATAAAGGCCTCATTGTGAGTGTTTGAGGATAGAGTTGTGTAGTGCATAAGTGAGAGTAGTAGTAGGTCACAATGTAGCTCCATTTTGATATCATGGAGGAGTTGTAAACTCCATGAGAGGAGCATTGTAATTTTCGTGAGCTTTCTTATATGAGCATTTCTAGAGCATTGTATCAAGTTTTCTATCATATTTTCATGCATGTTAAGTTTCTATTATTATAGTTATAACATTGCATGCTTATTTCTATACTTGTGATCACATTTCCTTTAAGTTTAAGGCTCCAAAATCTAATAGTGGTATCAGAGCCATGGTGGATCAAAGGAAATATCAAAGTGATCACCATTGCTATTGTTGAGTATTTGCAAACCAAACCAGCCATAGTGCACCACTGCATGCAAATACCATCACAATATATTTTTGATAGAAGTAGCTCTAGATAGAAGAATAGAAAGTAGAGAAAGCCACATGATTGATTTGGCTAGAGTTTTTCCATAAAGTTGCAAAAACTTGTGAAGACTAGAACTCAGCATTGCATCCACTAGATTGGCAATCCAACTAGTGAAGATTATTTTCTATAGAGTCATAGGAATTTTTATCATCTCTAATATTTCATTGCAAGAGAGAAAAGAAGTTTTCAAGAAAACTATTGGGTTACTATCATCTAAGTTTTTCTTGTTGCAAAAAATTAACTCTTAGAAGTTGGGAAGCTTCCTACAATAGATAGAGAAGAACTCCATCTTCGTTGCCTGAAGGTCGATGTTACTTTCCTCATGCAGGGATTAATTCTTTGTTGCAGAAAAATAAGGATTGAATATTTGGAGGCCTAAGGAGAAAGGTCCCATTGAGATATTTGTATATTGAAGAATCCTAGTTGAAATATTGAGGAGAAGATCTAGTGGCCAAGGAAGCCACATTGAAGATTGCAAATCTAGGAAGGAGGTCCTAGAAAGAAGACCCCATTGAAGATTGAAGAGACTCAAGGAGAAGAGTCCTAGCAAATATTGGAGATTGGTGATCTCCATTGAAGACTAAAAACTTCACATTGAAGAAGAGGTCCATTGAAGGACCTATTGAAGAACTTCCATATTGGAAGATTGAGCATTGAGAAGAACTAACAAATGTTCTATTGCAGATTTTAGTAGTAGCAAATTCAGGAGATCCTAGAAGAATATCTCACTATGAAACTTCCATAGTTGAAGATTGAAGAGGCCAAGGAAGGTCTCATTGAATATTTTGAAGCTGCAAGTTTGAGGACCTTGGAGAGGTCTCAAGGAGAAACAAGAAGAAGGCTTGGTGAGCCTCATTGAAGGAGTTCCTAGAAGAAATCATTGGAGAAATTACTACCAAGGGAGAAGCTTGAGATAGCTAAGGAATTGGGACAATTATCACCATCCAAAAACAAGCCCAAAGGAGAAGGTTTGGAAAGAAGATTGTCAAATCACAAGGTAGTTTGGAATAGATCTCAAGATTGATAGATTGTTTGAGGAGGAGATCTAGTTTGAAGTCAGAATTCGGCAAGAGAAAGGAGATAGAAAAACCACCAAATCTGAGAGATTTGGGGGCCATCATTGAAGGGTTCTTGAGTGAACATCTCAGCTATGATTTGGGGGAGGATCCTACCAATTTTTTTGGGATTCAAGGACAGATTTTGAGTGAAGGTATTGACTGCTTTACAATCTAATTTTTTTAAGATTTAAGGATAGAAAAAGGTAGCAATTTGGGCAGCATTAATGACTGCTAAAGATCAGATTTTAGAGGTACATCCTGAAGGAGCATTTAAGCCACCAAGTTATAGTATTGGGCAACATATTAGTCAAGTATTGAAGCTGCAAAAAGGTGAGCAAGTGAGCTATTTTGGACAGCCTAGAAGAGCTGCAATAACATCTACAAAAGGCAACAAATTTAAGTGACCAAAGTCACTATCATCATCATCATCTACAAGGAAAAAAAGGTATGCAAAAAAAAGGTGCAAAAGTTTTATTAGTTGAGCTTTTTATATTTGGATTTCTATTAAAGTTTTTAAAGCACCAGTTACAAAAGTTTAAAGGTTGCATAAATAGGATTTGTTTCAAGTCTTCAAAAGTAGTGCAGAAGGTATCATCTACAAGGTCTAAACCTGCACATAAGAGAAAAATAGAAGTTAGGTACATTTCAAGAGAAAGAAATTGATCAACATTCTATTGTTTACTCTAAACAAAAGAAGACTACAAATTACATAAAGTTAAGAAGCTTGGATAGTGAGTATTGAAGTAACCAAGCAAGGAAGGAGTTGCCAAATGTTGAAAGCAACACTTGGTTTCACCCTAGCCAGCATTACAAAAGATAAGGAGAACTAGTTCAAGATCACAGGGGGGTAAACGTCTACTCTATGTTTGCATAGCATCAAGATTAAAGGTGTCATAAGAGAGCACAAATTGAAAGCACTCAAAGTGCAATAGTCAGGAAAGCTAAGCACTATTCAAGAGGGAAAGTTACTAAGAGCACCATGCTTAGAATCTGAAGCATAGCTACATAAGAACAAAGGGATAACAAGAGTAAACCTACATACAAGTTGCAGATAGCAAGGAGGTGATAGCCATAGAAGGAGAAAGATGTTTTTTTAGAGACGTCTAGCATCAAAAGAGTATTTGGAGAGGACATAAGAAGGTGCAAAAAAAGGCCTTTGGTGAAGGCAAAGAAAGGTTTGTCAAAAGTCTCGTCAATCTAAAAGGAGAGCACAGGAAGCATATTGACATCGAGAAAGAGTGTGAATACAGTCAATACACAATGAATAACACACATTGATTGTAGGTTTAGTTGAGTGGATAACACAACTCGCAGCATTTCTTGGGATTCACTATTGCACGCACATCAAGAAGTTCAGGCTCTCATCGAAGATAATAGTTTGGATAGAAGAGTTCTAACACGTCTAGGAGGTGACCAAAGTACCAAGTACTTAAGATCTTCAAACTCGCCAAAGGAGGTGAAAATTTACAGTAGAAGCACCATATTGAAACCTTTCAAACACTCACAGGCATAGTGAAGGAAGGAAGACATTATTACACAGTGAAGGAAGAAGATAACCACGCACCAAAAAAAGCGACGTGGAGGTAAAGATCATGCAAAAGTGAAAGAAGACACTTGAAAAACTCTGCAAGGAAGAAAGTACCACTTGGCACAATGTGGAATCATTTCATAATGTTTACCACCAAGAGAAGCACTCATACAAGGTGTAACTCCAAAAAAGAAGTGCTCATACAAAGTGTAACTCCCAAAAGGAAGCACTCCATACAAAGTGTAACGTCTAGAAGAAGATTGTTACCACTTGTCTCAACCTACCAAAAGGTGTAGCGCTCAAAAGGGTATCATTTATCCTAATTTTGATCCACCTAATAATGCCCAACCAAAGAAAAATTTATTTTTTTCAATATTTGTGACACTTGTCATAGTGGACAACCATATTTTGGAGGTGCTTATACAAGAGCACGTAACAAGGAGGAGTGAGAGATAAAGCAAAAGGTATAGCAAAGTGTTGAGGAGCATTAAATCCAAAAGGAGTGCATTGAAGAACGTAGGGACAACATTGAAGAATGAAAAGCTACCATAGAAAAGCGTTGGACAACATTCTACCATTGGAGGAGACCACAAGGTGACTACCAGATTCATACCATAGTAAGCAAGTGCTTGATATAAAGGTAATATCAAAGTTTTATTGCCTTCATAAAGTTGTAAGGAGTGATAATATTATACATATCAACTTTAATATTAATCTAGGGATATTTAGTAGGAGTTATAAGGTAGTGGAAGATACCCTAGAAATCACATTACTTATTTTTGAAGAAAGAAGAAATTAGAAGCATTAAAATATTTATTATTAGTGCTTCAACTATTTGCAAATTTTAAAGGAGATATAAGGAGTAGAAAAATCTAGTTTGCAAATACTTAGTATTCTTGAAACTTCTAACTAGGGAGACATAAGGTATCCTACACCAAATTCATATCATAGAAGTTTTAGAAATCTCCAATGCATTGAATCATAGTTGAAGAGATTAAGTTATTGAGTGCATCAAAATTATAGTTGGAAGATTAAGATAGAATGACATAGACAATCCAACTAAAGATATTGAACTCCTATCTTTGAAATTGCATTTCTAAACACTTTCTACAAGAAAAGATAAAAGTTATAAAAGTGTTAGAGTTGAATTTCATTCTAAAAGATTTTATCTTTAAGATCATAGCATACCTCAGTCTCTAGGGAGTCAAAAGGAATTCAACAAAATTCAAGATTAGAGATTCAAGCTTAAGCATCAAGTTCATAGCTGGAAAATTTTGAGATTGTTCCTACAAACAAGGAAAAGAAATCAAATCACATTAATATGGATAGATTGACAAGAGGAACATATCATCACTATAATTGGACTCAAGATCAAAATACATCCAATATGTCCTATCAAAGGTATAAAATTGGTACAAACTCAAATAATCTCACAAATAAAAATGAAAAGGACATATGGTACCTAGATTCATGTGCAAGTCATCATATGGCTTGAAACTTGCAATGGTTTGATTGTCTTGAAGTCACCAATAATTATAGACTAAGAATTGCAGATGGAAAATTCTACCATATACATGGTTATGGATGTGTAGCTCCTAGCAAATTATTTCCAAATTTTGTACTACATAATGTCATGTATGTTCTAGGATTATCATCCAATCTCATTTTAGTAGCAAAGTTAGTAGAGAGAAAAAGGAAAATTGACTTCAAACACTCAAATGGAGTCAACATGTGCCTCATAATAAATCAAGGAGAAATTGAAGCTATTGGATCAATTCATAAAAATATATATGCTTTGGACTTTATGGGAACATCACAAGATATTGTTGCATTTCAAAACAATACTAATACATTTGTTGAAGAACATGATGCAACATATGTAGAACCAACATATCACAAGAACAAATAGAAAAATAGAAGACTCAAAATTAAGAGAATGAGAGGACAACAAAACTACACTCTATTCAGCTATCAACAAACCAAAGAAGGAGAAGAACCTCATCAAGATGAAGGATACCCAAAAGAGAAAGATCCTTATTGAAGACTAAAGTCTTCAAAACCAAATAATGTAATACAGGGGGGTGTTGGAATATATTACATCATTTGGTTCTTTACTAATGTACCTTCATGGGTACATATTTAGATTAGGATTATATTAGGAGATAAATAGTTTATTAGAGTAATTTAATAAATGCACAAGTGTTAGAATGTGCAATGATGTAAATGTGCATGTAGTCCACATGAGCATGAGTCTTAGGGTTGAGTGAGAGGCAAGGAATCTATTTTTCTATATAAAGGCCTCATTGTGAGTGTTTAAGGAGAGAGTTGTGTAGTGCATAAGTGAGAGTAGTAGTAGGCACAATGTAGCTCCATTTTGATATCATGGAGGAGTTGTAAACTCAATTTTAGAGAAGCAGTTGTAATTTTTGTGAGCTTTCTTATATGAGCATTTCTAGAGCATTGTATCAAGTTTTCTATCATATTTTTATGCATGTTAAGTTTCCATTATTATAGTTATAACATTGCATGCTTATTTCTATACTTGTGATCACATTTCCTTTAAGTTTAAGGCTCCAAAAGCTATCAGGAGATAGAAATTGAATTTGTTGAGATTGATTTTGAATCGATTTGGTTGAATCCAAATTAGTTAGATGTAAATCATATTTGTTGCTATCAATTTCTAATTGATTTAGTTGGATATAAATTAATTAAATGAAAATCTAAATTATTGAGATTGATTCCCAACTAATTTGGCTAGATCCAAATTAGTTAGATTCTTTAACAACTTATTTTGATTGTTATCTCCTTCCGATATAATTGGTTAGATTTTTTGCCAATAAATTTATATTTTAGATCTTCTACTTTTGTAGGTTGTTAATAATTTCTTTTGTATAATATTTCTATACAAGAAGAGGCATATTGAATTGTAGAGATTAAAGATGATATATCCAAGAATTGAATACAATTTTCTCTTCTCCATTTCTCTTGTTATTTGAATAATATAATGAGCTAAGGGAATGAACATCCCCTTAAAATACAAGAAGGAAGGACTCCTTGTCTAAATAAGTAGGAGATATTCATAGCCCATTAAAGTAGGATTAAAGTAGATTTATTTTATTTTCATTAAATAGGTTAGTAAGTAATGTAGATTTTTTCTAGCCTTTATAGAAAGATTAGTTAGGATAGATCCATATTTCCTTTTTGTATGGTTGTATACAACATATGATTTGGATAAGTTTGTGCATACCTAGATATAATGTTTGATGATCATATATTTATCCAGTCAAAGTATTATAAAATAAATAGTAGTGTTGGTTGGGTTCATCCTTGTGTTGGAAGAAACACTTTTGGTATTTTACCACTTGGTGGAAATAGAATCTGGTCCTACACAATTGATGGTCAATATGCAACCCCATCAAAAACTTAAATATCATGAATTTAACTATCAAGTATATGTATTTAAATTAGTTGTAGTAGTACATGCTCTAAAATTATAATAAAAATTTGAAGTGATTATAATGTTAGAATCACATTTGTGAAAGGGAAAGAAAATCATGTGGATGATGTATGAAGTTGATAAAGATATTTAGTAGCTAACAAAACTATAACTCTATATTAAAATAGCAATCATTGATGAAATAATAAGGATAGTCTCTACAAGTAACTAAAGGAATGACCCCAAGATATGAAGTTTGAGGGATTTTGGTTCAAACTACATGGCCTTTGCATATTTTAAAGAAGGATTTATATTTTGAAAGGGGATGAAATTCAAAATACCATCATGGAAGAAGTTCATGAAGCCTTGTATGTAGCTAATTATAATCCATTAAGATATTATTTTTTTTGATAATATGTATGAAGGGTTTTTTAAAGGTGACCCAAAACTTTTACAAGAGTGGATCAACCAACCAAATGGAAACAAGGAATAAATATATCAACATAGCAAACCAAAAAGCATCCACAAAATAAACAAAAAACAAAGCTACATAATAGTCGAGCAGGACAAATAATAAATTTTCCTAGGAGATCCCTACTATCACAGATTAGAGCCATTTAAAAACACAAATTATCTTGATATTTTATTTTCTATTTGATTTAATCCATATGAGAAATCCTCCTACCAAATTGTGCATATTTCTTGAAAAAATCCCAATTTTGCTAAAAAACATGTCGATCTATTTTCCTCTCTATAAACATGCTTAATCTCAATCGCTTCGAGGGTTAAAATCCATCTTTGGGTTTCAACAAGTTCGTTTGTGATCATCCAAGAAGGGACCTAAACACCTTTGAGCATATTAATGATATTGAGGGAATCCTCTTCAATAATTACCTTCCTCCCATTCAAAATTTCCAATTGACAAACCCCTTGAAAGGGAGCCCGTGCCTCCGTAAAATGACTGATTTGATGAATTTTTAGTAAAAGCCAGTAAAATACTCCTATCAGAGTCTCTAACCAACCCCCCCACACTAGTTAGTCCCAGATTTCCTTTAGAAGCTTCATCAAAATTTAGCTTCAACTAGCCAAGATGAGGAGGTTCCCAAATAGTAGTATGTCTAGCAGGAGCTTCAGGGTGATGTTCGGGAAAATAATATCTAAATCCAAGAGTTGACTCCATAACCAACTCCTAAATGGAAGTGACCTTATCTAAAGAAATTGCATCCACATTCTCAACAATGGAAACAACATCCATTAAGATACATGTCTACATGAAAATATTATAATAAAAAACTGAAGTAAGATATTTTCAATCCTATGGCAAGATGACTTTATATCCAACAAATTAAGGTATACCATTTCCATCTTGGAGTGAATTTGTATTCTCTCGATGTTACCAATTATAAATGGAAATCAATATGTATAGAATTTATAGGTAGATTACTTGAGTATAGATATAGGAACGACATCATCATGGTGGTGGATAGGCTTACAAAGGTTTTGAATTCTAAACTAAGAAATATTATAGGTAAGCATAGGATATTGATAATAAATTTATGAAATAAGTAGTATGGTTACATCATATTATTGAAGTGATTTTCTCAAATTATGATAAGCTATGTACTAAACATTTCTAGAATACCATCCACATAGTTATTGAAACTTATTTGAATTTAGCAATTCATACCACCTATATAGACAAGAAAACAAAACAAGTATATCAAATTCTAAGAAGATATATTAAGAATGTAGGCGATAAACCAATAATACAAGTGAAAGGACTATCACTACTTGGTGGAATTTACTTATATTAATGATTTTCATTTCTTACTTGGAATGTAGCACTTTTCAATGATATTTGAGATGGGATAGACTTGAACACCAAATTATAATTAGGCTAGAAATATTACAAGACTATGGTAACCAAGTAGCACTCATTAAGATAAGGATCAAGAAATCCTTGAATTGATACAAATATATACCAACTTACAATGAACTTTGAGAATATTCTTAGTAGAAGATAAGGTGTTGATGTGGGTTAAACTACACAAAATTTCAACTATTTTTGAAAAAGAATTCAAACTATCTATATGATATATTAGATCCCTTTGAAGAAATTCAATTTATTATATGATTAGATTACCCTATGATTTTACCTTCCACTCTATCAAAAATTCATGTACTTCATATAAATCCATTATGTATTTCATATTTATTTGCTAAATCTATATACTAATGATAGTAGTCATGTTTTAGACTAGCATGTCTTGTAAGTGAAGGAAGAAGGAATACTGACATTGAAACTACTATGCATCCTAGAAAGGCATTCTCTCAGGATTTAAAATCAAAGAATCAAAATTTTTAAAAAGATACAATGAGATTCTAATTATGAGTGAAGCACTACTTGGGAAGATGAGAATAGTAATAAAATAGTATACCCCAAATTGTCTAATTGAATACTAGATTGATGTTGAAATAAAAAAAAAATTGTCAAAATAGATTGGCCTCCCCACTATAATTTATTTTTTTATTCATCTATATGAAATATTAATATCTACAATTGGTATGTTGTTTTGTATTTATGATTAATTGATGAAATTATATTAATGTTGGTAATATTTTGACTTTATATAATCTTGGATATTGCTAATTAGAGTTGGTAATGCTTTGACATTATATGATCTTGTATATTATTTTTTGGTCATGTAATATCTTTGATGACGGTATGACATGAGAATACCTCATGGAAAAGATAGCATTGAGACCACTAGATAGAGTCTTAATAAATATAAACTCCTATTTAAGTTTTTGTATACATTTTGGTTTGACTTATGTGTATATTTATACTATCCCATTATCAAGGGGGGTATGGGGACATTGGACATACTTCTCCACTCCTTAAAACCTAGGATTTTCCATTTAATATTTTAATACTCCTCATTTATCCTTATGAGTTAATAATAAAAGTTAAGATAATTTTTAATTAAATGGTTAATCACCTATCTTGTTACTTCTAAAAGAAGAGAAAATTTTAAATAATGTGTGTAAAAAAATCTATGGAGTTTCAATTGTATGAGGAGTTGAATTTCATAGAATTATATGTGATTAAAAAATAATACTAAAATGTCGTATATCCTCCTTGTAACTAATTGATAGTGTGATTGTTTGAATACTAAGATTGTAAAGGTAGAAAAGCATTTGAAAAAAATCAAGGAGGGAACACATAAAGCTCTTACCTTTATGCATGCTCTATACTTATTTATAAGTTGGGTTTTATAACAATATGATCTACTCCAACTTATGATTATCTTTCCATATGGAATAAAGTATAATGAATTGGATAAACATAATGGATAATATTATGTCTTTAATGCAACCATTAGTAGGGATTAGTTTGGTAATTATATGCAAAAAGGAATATTTGAATTGTTATGATCAACTTAATAAGAGAATAACTATGATGAAATATGTTTGAATCCTTTGCATGCTGAATTTCCTTCATTTTACTATGAAAATATTGTAATACATTAATTCTTTTCTATTAAGATATTATAATAGAAGGCATTAATATTAGAAATTACTCAATTATAGTTAGAAAACATTATGTTTAGGTAGTAACCAACTACCCTCACTAGATGACAATAAAGTTAAGGGAACCATTAACTACCCCTCACTAGGTGACAAGTTGGTTAGAGGGAGCTATCAACTACCCTCTCAAAAAAACAAGAATGCAGGTAGTTAAAAACTACCTTTCACATGCACTATGAAATTCAAGTAGTCACCCTCCTCACATTTGACAATTTTATGTATTTAAATACTCACCATAAACAATGCAAATACATTGAAGAAGAGAGGGATTGAAAGAAGTTTCAAAACTAACAATAATTAGGTAAACATATTGTGCAAAAAATAACAGTAACGGCCTAAAACTGTTTGGCTGTGTTTGGACATGAAGTTACTAAAGAAGAAGCTCTAGGATGGTTTGGTCCTTCTATTGTTTGTCACCTGAGATGACAAACTGACTTCAGTTTGTCATCTCAGATTTCTTTCAAAGGAAAGTCAAAATAAAATTGTAGCAGCTGTATCAAGACGATGAAGAACTGAGCAACGAATAGTCTGTAATTCGTAATCGATAGGAAACTTTGTGAATCTGGTAGTTGGTAGTTGAAATTGCTACGATAAGTCTGGTCTGAGGCTTTCGATAGAATTTGGTTGTGGCTGCCTGAAATGAGATGCACACCAACTGGAGCATCCTATTTCCTTTTGCTGTGACAGAGGTCTCGTTTACAAACGAGACGGACCACTGCCTTCACCTACGTAAGGATGTCCTCAGATTGCGAGTCCACATGGGTGTTAATTCATGTTGAAGAAGAGCAACATCAATGAACTCTTATAGTTTTGCTCAACGAAAGCTGAGGACAATAAATACTTGGCGAAAATATATATAATGTGATGTTACCTACGTAAGGATATCCTCAGACTTATATATACTTGGCGAAAATATTTTTTTTGAGGACAATCAAGTGGAAGTGAAAGTTTACACTTTTGTGAACAATCTTTTTTAGGTATTGTAAGGTAGATAAAAAGGTTATTAAAATTTTGATGAGTTAATTTAAGTCAAAATTGTTTGCTTGTCAAGGAGGATCCAAAATTTTCAAGTATTGTAAGGTAGACAAATAGGCTATTTAAAATTGTGGTGAGCCAATCTATGTTAAAATTGTTTGCTTGTCAAGAGGGAACATCTAGCATAACATACTAAAGGAGTGGATAAAAGTTTTAGGTATTGCAAGGTAGACAAAAAGGCTATTTAAAATTGTGGCAAGCCAATCTAAGTTAAAATTGTTTGCTTGTTAAGAGGGATCCAAAATTTTCAAGTATAGTAAGGTAGACAAAAAAAGGTTATTTAAAGTTGTGGTGAGCCAATCTATGTTAAAATTATTTGCTTGTCAAGAGGGACCTTCATCAACATCTAGCATAACATGCAAAAGGCAAAGAGGAAGCAAGAAAAGAAGCAAGTTAGTATTCAAGAATATGCATCACTAGAAGTTACTATAAAGAGGGAAGCTGAAAATCAAAGGTATGTGATACAAGATACTAATTACCATGAAGTTAATGAAGAGAAACTAGTTGAACTTTTAATACCATAAAAATCAAAAAAGTATTTTCAAATGATTGTCAAAGAATTTGAAGATAAAAACTTCAAAATATTTTAGTTTTATTTACTCTACATTCTAAGTGATGGTTATGAAGATTTTTTACAGTACCTATTGATGTAGGGTTGATAATGTACAAGGTATTAGTCACTCTTAATGTCCTTAAAGAGTAGTACAAAAGGGAAGAGGAAATAATTGAAAGGTTAAAATGCATGCCCATAATAGCAAATGATTACTGTGATAAGTTATCTCAAGCCCATGATGGTAAATGATTATTATGATTCAAGAGATCTCAAGCCCAAGAAAAGAAAGGAAGCAAGTTAGTATTCAAGAATATGCATCACTAGAAGTTACTATAGAGAGGAAAGCTGAAAATCATAGGTATGTGACACAAGATACTGATTCCCAAGAAGCTAATGAAGAGAAGCTAGTTGAACTTCTAATACCATCAAAATCAATAAAGTATTTTCAAATGATTGTCAAAGAAACTAAAGATAAAAATTTCAAAATATTTTAGTGTTATTTACTCTCCATTCTAAATGACAACTATAAAGATGTTTTAAATTATCTATTGATGTAGGGTTGATAATGTATAAGGCATTAGTCACTCTTAATATCCTTAAAGAGCAGTATAAAAGAAAAGAGGAAATAATTGAAAGGTTAAAATACAAGCCCATGATGGCAAATGATTGTTGTGACAAGTGATGTCAAACCTATGATGGAAAATGATTGTTATGATGTGAGTGATCTCAAGTCCAATATGACAAATATTGGTTGTGATAAAGTGTTCATATTCAAAGGATATATATCAGTTGTGATATATGGGATTTGAGACCCGTAGACAATTGTTGTATTTTTTATCAAAGACAAGATATAGCTTGTGACACAAGTGATTGGAAGATTATTCATAAAGACAAAGGTAATGTAGAATATGGTTGTGTTGGCCATGATAAAGGCCTTGTTGTCATACTTGATTGTGACAATGATTGCATCAGAGATAGTGACAATGACACTTCAACTTGTGTGGAAGGTCATTGCAATGATGAGATATCATATTGAAAAATGATGACATAAATCAAAGTAAAGATGAAAAAGTTTTATGCTTGAATAGTAATGACAGAGATCAAAGTAGTGATGAAGAATTTTGGGTGCTTTGAAAAGCATAAAAAAGGTATTGGTTCCAAATTACTAAAAAATGAGATACAATGGATAAGGATCAAGAAATAATTAAAAAGGTATCAAAACACCCATAAGACCAAATATAAGGTCTTAGATACATTGGTCAAGCAAGAACTAGTGACAATAAATTTGTGAAAAGAGAAACATATGATGAATCTCCTAGGATGAATTGTTGCAGTCATTGTGGAAGATCTAGATATGTGATAACTAGGTGTTGAAACCTACATCCATGCAAAATTTATGGAAGTACCAAGCCCTCTAAAAACAATTACTGGCATAAGGATAAAGTGACTAATAAACTACATATTGATTATGTATGGATGGATATCCCCTAATGGGATAAAGTAAAAAAATGTTGAATGGTAGGTATAGAAGGATATCAAGTTTGGTAAAAGAAAAACATCATAATTCAAGACCAAATGTCTTGAGAAAATGAAAATAAAACTTAAAATAATACAAGCAATGCTTGGAAGACCTATAGTGATAGGACCTATAGTGGAATGTTACTCATATAATTCAGATAAGCAATAACTAAAAGGTATATTGATTCAATAATAGTAGTGGTCCCTATTCACAAAGCCACATATGATATATAATCTATTTTTTATACTAGGAGTGCATTATCGGTAGTACCCAAGACTCCTTAAATTTATGTAAGTATATAATTTGCATTGAGGGTGAAAGAAGACTAATTATTTTCAATGCTCACTTCATTACATTGTTAAGCATTAAGCTACCAAACCAAAATCATTTTTTTTGCAGATTGTATTTAGTAAGCATAAGGTAACTGAAGATTATGCAATGACATGAGAAAAATGAAGGGCAGTCATAGTTGATGAAGTAAAGAAAGCCAATAGTTGAATGTTCATATAAATGAAGACAAGTGAAGGAATATGAATCACTTAAGGTGAAATCATTTATCACCATTTCACAAGAAGATAGAAATCCAAAAGGATAGAATAAATCATACCTATCCTTGGATAAGTAAAATGAGTCTAATTTCACTATTGCTTAAGTGCTCTTGATCCATAACCATACTTGGATCATGTTGATAAGGGGGAATTTTTCCTTATTCCAAAAACATAGAGATAGAATTAGAATTCAAATCAATAATGATAGGAATCGAATATCTTCATCAAGTTACATGGACAAATCAAATTTGAAAGCATTCAAAAATTCCTCTCCATTAAAATTCTCAACTATGATGTAATAAGGGGGGAATGTTAGGAATTATTCCATCATAGTTAGGAAACATTATGTTTAGGGTAGTAACCAACTACCCTCACTAGATGACAAGAAAGTTAGAGGATCCATCAACTACCCCTTACTATGGATCAATCTGATTACCCATATTAACAAATTCTTGTAAAACCAGTCAGATTATGATTTTGTTGAAGTTCCATCAAAAATTTTTAAGGTAAAAACATAGCAACTGGATCTGAAGCATCATATTTACACAAATAAAATACCAAAGTAAGTTTCTAATAAAAATTTGGCTACAAAGAAGTAGTGGAAGTCATACCAAATAACTATACGACAACTTCATACCCAATAGTGTCTAGCCAAATCCAAAATTAGGCTAAGGTAGGCTAATTTGGCACTTTGTAATAGTGTTGAATTAAAAAATTTCCTAAGTTATGAGACCCAGTGTGCATATGCAAGAAGATAGACATTTTTAAAAGTTGATGTAAGCACAGGGACAACAAAAGCCTTACATTAGGCATTCATCATAGGGTTGAGCTTGAAATTTCACTACGGTAGAACACCCAACATAAAGGATGGGTCAAAATTTTGAGGTATTTGATATCATCATTGCAGTCGAGATTATCCAACATTCAACACACTATTGAACTTAAAATTTGGCTAAGTATGGAGATCAATCCAATAGGTAGTTGAAGTTTTAGATGCACTGATGTTACTTTAACAATATAAAAATGGTGTATGATATCCAAGGCTACACCTCATCAAATTTAAAATTTGGTTGTGTGAAGAGATGGTCAAACTTATTAGAAAGTTGATGTCATCAAAAGAAAGAAAATTTTACTAAGGTATAGAGTCTAGCATGAAGAATAATTTGGGCCAATAAAAAAAAAGTTGATAACACTCCCAAGTCTTGGCACCTGATAGAAGGCTTCTGGACCTACCCCTATCAATTAGATTTGTGCATGTTAACCAACCATCTAGATCGAATCTATCATCATTAGTTATGAATTTGCAATGCAATATAATGTAGTGGTTAAAGGTGAGCTTCTTAGAGTATGCTAAGATCTAATGGAAGCACATGGACACCAACCTCATGGAGGAAATTTGGATTAGACACCTAAGCATAATTGCATCAAGGTGTTTAGACTAGGCTAAGCTGGAAAGCAATATCCACTCCCTGCACTTGCCCTGATAGGCTTGTAGAGAGATTTCATGTAATGATATGAGCTAACAGAAGTGAAGAAGAAATCTATAAATAACTCAGTATACCTCTAATAGAGGGTCAACTCTTTAGCATTTATAATCTATGTAAGTTGTATGATGACTATTATTTGTTAATAAAATTCAATGTTGTTTGGCCTCTATCTCTGGTGTTGTAGAACATGATATGTGAGTTATATTTTATGTTTTTTTGCTTATATTTCTTGAATGGTGTATCATGTTATAGCAATTCTAATAGAATCTAGATTGTTATTTGTATTACCATTCAAGAGATATCTAGAAAGTGTAATATTTGTGAATTAAATTAAATGTTGTTCTATGGTAGCCATGTGCTAGCTGTTCTGTTACTAGTTTTATTTTATGTAAGACTCATACGGTTGAAGCTTATTGTTATCAGTTGAATAACTGAATTTACTTCTAATTTATAACCCTATGTTTTTATTATCCTTCTCATTTGTATCTTTAGTCTCAACATCATCTTAGTTTAGTAAATTTATTCAAGGAACCAACATTCTCTAGAGGCTAACTCAAAAGAAATTTTAGGTCTTTCAATCTTGGCCGGTGTATCGCTCCAAATTTTTCGCATCCCTACCTTCAGGCTATAGGATCCGTGCCCGAAAGGAGGATGGGAAAAGGATGGCGCGGTACCTCGGACTGAGAGGCCTTGCGAAGGTCCCGCCTCTCGAGGGAGGTGTATTATGGTGATTTTTTGATGGATGGTGGGTTCACCAGGAAACGTTTGAATGGCAGTTTCCATGCCTAGGTTGGGAATGTGTTTAATGTGTTCAGTTTTAGCCTTAAACATCCAAGTCCTAGGTTTGGCCAAATGAATCTAAGTTGTTCTATTATGAAGATGCAGATTAAATGAATACAGAAGAACAAATTAAGACAGAAAATAGAGAGAAAAGGCAAAATTAGAGAGTCATACCTGATCCGGATGTCTGATGGAGATTCTGATTCTTGAAGCAGTCAGGATCGCCTCTGATTTGACAGGATCGTCTGCTATCAGACAAGATCGTCTGAGATCTGACGAATTCATCAGACGAATTCATCAGAGACCTGCAAACAGAAAAATAGATGCAAAATACAAAGAATGCAACTATGATAACAGAGGGAAACAGTGTAAAATGACAATAACAATATCAAACTGAGAATTATAAATAGAAACATGAATGCATTATACTGATTTAATGACAATTATAACTTAATTATGCATTTGATCTAGATGGGTGAACTCCAAGATGCAAAATAATAAGAAATAATAAATAATATTAACTAAATGCGTAATAAAATAGTAAATAAAAGGATGAAGAAATGCAAACTCTGGGCACTGATTGCCCCCAATGTGGACTGCAGTCGAAATCATCTCTGATTCGACAGGATCGCCTCCGATCTGAATAGGATCGTCTGCGACGATGTAAGCTTGCTCCGGCTGAAAAATACTAAGGTACCTGCAACAAAATTTGGATAGAACAAGTGCAAATAGTAATTTAGGATGTCTAGTGCGTGTAGAATTCGAGTTATAGGGAATTTCAGCCAGGGGAATGCTAAGGGGAGGGCTTAGGATTAAATAGGCTTAGGAGGGAGGTTAGGAGGTTGGAGATCATCCCTATTTGGGAGATCTCCAACGGGGAGGGTCTCTAACGGTGCAGACACGCTTCTGCCTGGATTAGAGACGCCGTTGGAACAGAGACTAATTGTGAAAAATTAGTTTTGGGACAAGATCGTCTGGACGTCCTAGCCTAGACGAAATCGTCCGATCTGAGGCGATATCGTCTGATCGGCGACGATATCGTCAAACGGTCAAAACAAACTCTAAAAATGGCACGGGAAAGGAGGAAACGGATTAAGCGGCGGTTTGGGAGCGGTTTTGGAGGTTGAAATTTGAATTTGAATTATTTACTAGAGTAAATGTAATTACTAAGGTTTTATTGCGCCAATTTTAGGGTGCTACATTTTGCCCCCTCTTTAGCGAATTTTTCAAAGAAAATGCGTTAAAGATGAGTTCTTCTCGATCTACGAGAAAGCAAAAATTATTCCCATTTTTAGGCGACGATTCTTGGTCGAATCGTACGACAGCTTACTATGGTGCCCCCTCCGTGTTTTTACCCAAATCGAACGTTTGAGGTAAAAACGCGGAAAAGCAAAAATTTTAAAATGTTTTTAATTGTGTTTTGAATAAAATTAAGAAAAATAGGGTAAAACCCTAATTCATTTTTACTGTTCATTTTTCTTGTTTTTAGAGCTCTGCAAGCAAAAATGGTGGAGACAACGCACAGATCGACAGAGGTCCGACGCGGGCTACGGGTAAGAGTCTAAACTTAGCTTAGAATGGTTTAAGTTGAATTTACATGCTTTTTAGGTTGATTTTAAATAAATTTTGAGCATCACGGCCATTTTTGGGCCATCGACGTCGTCGGGACGAAATCGTCCCAATTTCGACGAAATCGTCTCAAGTTCGCCGATTTCGTCGAAGGGCGAAATCGACGAAAGGGGGACGATTTCGGCTTGCAAAATCGGAGACGATTTTGCTCAAATTTGGGACGATATCATCCAATAGTGGACGATATCATCATTTGTATAAAATTGAACTGATTTTACTTGCATTATAAATCACTTGAGTTTTTATTAATGATATTTGTATTTTGTTGTTGTTTATGTTGCAGAGAGGTTTACTAAAGAGCAGAGAATGGAAATACGATGGGTTGAGAGATGACTTGGCCACTCTATCACAGGTAGAGCGGGATCAGCTGGCTCAAGCCGACTTACAGCATGTGGCAGAGATGCCACAAGTTTCTACAGATATGGGGCTACTGACAGCCTTGGCAGAGAGGTGGTATCCGGGTTCTTCCTATTTTCGGTTACCGATAGGGGAGATGACTCCCACATTGGAGGATGTATGGAGGATTTTGAGGATCCCCATACAAGGACGGTTGATCACTCCTACGGCCAATCAGGGCCATGCTATGATGCGGTTGTGTGGCGATCCGAGCTTCACCCTGGAGAAGGGCGGAGTGAACATCGAGGCGTTGCGTCAGATGCCTGGGGCATCCAGACTCACACAGGTTTTGGCCGGAGTGGTGGGTGGACTTCTGCTGTGCCACCAGAGCGGGTGTAGGGTACCATGGGTGCTAGCAGATGTGATCTGCGACATGCGTGACCATGGTTACAGGTTCTCTTGGGGCAGCTTTGTTCTATGCCGATTGTACAGGATCCTGCATGGGGTCGTGTACAAAGGCGGCCGATGTCTGGTTATGACATCGCTTCTACAGGTTTGGTGCTTGGGAGCACATTGTAGTGCGAAGGCCGGTAGGGCTTCCTTTGATAGGGATTGATGGGGAGAGGCCCCGAGTTTTCTACTGGTGGCTCCAGAGAGGGGCACAACGACGGATTGATCTACCGATGTCTCGGAGACTGCTGGATGACCTTGTCCCAGACCAGATCACCTGGAGGCCTTGGAGGGACCATCCAGGGTGGGCCGAGGATGGACAGGAGCTGGCTCACATCAGGCGAGTCTTCTGGCTGAGGATGGAGAGGGGAGAGGTGGAGCTCCACCGCTATGACCGAGTTTTGCGATAGTTCGGTCTACAGTAGGGGATCCCATCTCTCAGGGATTACGAGTTTTCTCGGACTATCCGGGATAACACTACGGTCAGCGGGGCTCCAGATATGCAGCGCTTCTGGAGTCAGGACGCAGATGATGCCCCCATTCAGCCAGTGGATGGGGACGACGTAGGGGTAGCCGACGGCTATGATGCCTGGTACGTAGGCATCCGCCCTCCTCGAATGACGAGGGCTCAGGGTCCGATTCATGTAGTTGTGCATCGGATGGGGAGGTGGCACTAGGCGGCCATTGAGGTGGCCCAGGGTCATGGCGGGAGAGAGCAGAGGAGACCACAAGCTCAGTAGAGGCCATGGCAGCGGGAGAGGAGGGAGGAGAGACCCCCTTCTCCATAGAGAGAGAGGCCACCATCGCCCGATAAGGGCAAGGGTGTTGACACTAGGGAGAGCAGCGAGACAGCGACTCTCCGAGCGAAGACAGTCCATCTCCAAGCATAGGTGCAGACCCTGCAGGAGGAGGTTGCACGCCACCGAGCTGAGGTGACACAGCTCAAAGATGAGATTGCACGCCTTAGAGCACGGGGCGGAGGGGCGAGCACTCGGAGCTGGCACGGGCTATTGCCCAGATCACTTTTTATCAGACACTATACCACCGGATGGTGCCAGAGGAGGAGAGATTACCACTGTCGGCTACCATCGCGGATCCGATCAGGATGGGGTCATCAAGGACTTCATCCCGATCCATGACTAGGACTCGCAGTACCACACAGACTATGATGGGGCCACCTCGTCCACCTCAGGGCGGGGGAGGAGATGAGGCTGAGAGCTCGAGGGGTTCTCGAGGCTAGCTACTATTTGCATTGTACAGATAGATATATAGTATTTATTATTTTTGATAGAGGATTGAGTATGCCGAGGTATAGATTGTGGCATACCGATCCGGTTTTGATATGATGTATATATATTTGTGATATATATAGATGAGATATTTTTGATCATATGACTTGTCTTATGTATTTTTATGATGCTTTTAAATGTTTTGATTGATTGATTTGATGATTCATGTAATTACGTCGTTGGAAATATTATGGTTGAAATGTCATGCTTAAAAGATTTAAATGAAAGAATCTGATAGAACAAATTGGTTGTTTGTGATGTGATGATTTGATAAAAAATAAAAAGGGACTTTTAACAATAATTTCAAAGGACATTGTCGCTATTATAGACCATTTCATGGAGTCGCCGCTCACTCGGTCGTCAAGCTAATCCCAGTATAGAAATATTGTTAAAAAGTAAAAGAGTGCTTAAGAGACTGTCTTAAGACTTTGGTGCAATGGTGCAAATGATGATGATGATGGTTTGTTTTCAGATTTTCATAAAAATAGTATGCATGAAATAATGTTAAAATGATTTTTGCTAGGCATAAATTCCTAAGTGTGATAAATTTTTTGGATAATTCCCTAGGAATTATACCATCATTGCAAAATTGAAGGTTGACATAATGACATGAAATAGTGATAATGTTTGTTCTTTTGAAAGCATAATTGTATAACATAATGATTTAAGTCATATGGTTTTCATGATTTTTAAATAAATGGGGAATAAAAATTGGTACAATGGTTTGCGCTAGGCATAGAATATGTAGGTATAGACTTATACCATCATCGCGAAAATCCAAGAAAAGAGATAGTTTTATTGCATGGTTGATTTTTAATAAACAGAAAATATGAAGATGAGGACTTGCGCTAGGCATAAAATTCCAATTTTGGTTTTGGAACTATACCATCATCACGAAAATCAAAGAAGAAAATATATTGTTTTATTTATTTATTTTTATATATATATATATATATGTATAGGAAGACTTGTGTATGATAATTTTTGGTTTTGTATCTGTGTGTGTGATATGTGTTTTGATTGTATGGTTTTGAAAGAAATTTTGATTTTTCTATTATGCATGTAGTTGTCTTTATACTAAACAACTGTACTTTAAAGAAGAAAATGAATTATTCCAAACAATTTGCAAAAAAATATTTCAAAGTATCTTAAAGACAAAAGTTAGATTTATAAGGAATCCCATGTGCATATGTGAGTTCATTTCCAATCTTGAGTTATCATAATGATACACAAAATCTCTCAAATACAAATGTGTGTGCAATTGCTATGTTCATTTACCAGTTTTGAGCAAGATAATATGATACAAGTGATTTGAATGAACCAAATAAGTGTTCATTAACCATGATGTAGATGCATATAACCATACTAGACTACTATGTAAGTCGGATTATCAAGAGCTAGCTAATCCATAAGCAGACATAGGTCTATACAAAAGAAGGTCGCTAATGTGACAGACATATCGCCACGCTAGGAGTTACCCAAGGCCAAGCAGGTTGGGCACAAACCACCTGTTATGGGGCTTACCTCACAGTTTTCGAATAATTGAGAATTCCAGGGATTCAAGCTCATCAACCCTTCTTTTCTTTTCAAAGGGTAGGGAAAGGGATTTTATTGCTTTTGCTTTTGCTTTTTTTTTTCTTTCTTTTGTATTTCTTTTGTATTTTTGCTTGATAATGCTGTAATGATAAAAATAATATTTTTCTTTTTCTCTTTTTCTTGAACTTTGCTTTTTCTTTTGTTCTATGCTAGGGATACTTGCTCGGATTAGCTGTAGAGCAAGGGATTTTTATTCTGGGTAGGGGTGAGCTTGTCCTTTTGCCAATTCTCAAAGATTCTAGACCATGTGCATGATAGGATAGCAGGGGAAACTTTTCACTCAAGAAACCACTTCTACTATGTAGCAAAGCATGGAAATTACAAATATAATCATTTTATTGTGAAAAGATGTGCTTGGTTTAAGTAAATAACAAGATCAATTCTCTGTGCTCAAACTTTATTTAATTGAATTTTGTGAACTTTGATATAAGAGAGATTAGTAATCATGCCATATAAAATCAAGATATTTATTTTTGTGAGTGTGAAAGTGAGGGATTCCAAATAAATGCTAATTTATCCAAAATAATTTGAAACATATAACTGCAACATTTGTAAGAAGATATATATAAATACTTTTTGAGAAGTTTTGAGAATGTTGACTCTCTCTTTCTTCTTTATGTTGTTTTGGTTTCGAAAGAGTCAAGAATATTGTTGTTTTTTTATTTTTATTATTTTTTTTTGTTTTTGAAAGAATTAACAAGTGCCATAAATAAATGCAACAAATAGTTTTGAAGATTTTGATGATTATGAATGTTTTTGGTGTTTTTGAATTTATAAATTGAAAGAAATACAAAATAGTGATTTTGAAATATTTTAAACAAATATATACAAGGATGAAATGACCAAATTTATACATAGTAACGTTTAAGATGCAAAATGTTCATGGGTTCTTTAAGTTCTTTACCATCTAAGGTAGATAATTTGTATGCTCCCGATTCAAATTTAGCAGTGATAATGTATGGTCCAAGCCAGTTGGGCTCAAATTTACCTTTAAGGTCCTTAGTTGCATTGGTATTTTTTTTATTTTCTTTTAAAACAAGGTCACCGATCTCAAAGGATCGATGACGAACTTTTTTAGCATATGATCTTTTAAGCTTGTTTTGGTAGGCACGGAGATGCTCCAAAGCATTAATGCATTTTTCATCTAGGAGTTCCAGCTGACTGAGTCTGCCAGCTCGATATTCATCTCCTACTTCGGTATCTTGAAGTAGTAGAGCCAAAGAAGGAACTTCTAATTCAAAGGGAAAAATGGCTTCAGCACCATAAACCAAAACAAAAGGTGAAGTTCCAGTGGGGGTTCGAACACTAGTTCGATAGGCCCACAAGGCTGGATATAACTGAATGTGCCAGTCGCGGCCAGTTTTATTGACCAATATTTTAAGGATTTTGATTAAGGTTTTGTTAGATGCTTCTGCTTGACCATTACCCTGAGGATAATAGGGAGTGGACCAGCGATGTTGAATCTTATATTTTTGGCATAATTTTTTAACATCTTTATTTTTGAAACAAGTTCCATTATCAGAGATGAGATTTGCAAGAATTCCGAACCTACAAATGATTTGATTAAAAATAAATTTAGAGACTTGTGTGCCAGTGCAGGAAGCTAAAGGCATAGCTTCAACCCACTTCGTGAAATACTCAATGGCGGTTATGATGAATTTGTGTCCATCAGATGACACAGGATTGATTTTGCCAATAATATCTAAACCCCATTTTGAAAAGGGCCAAGGAGATGAAATAGCCCGTAGTTCTTATGCAGGCGCATGGACAAGGTCAGCATGTTTCGGCACTTGTCGCAATGGCGCACATAGTCATGTGCGTCATTCTCCATGGTAGGCCAAAAGTAGCCTATCCTAAGGAGCTTTTTAGCAATGACACTACCACTGAAGTGTCCTCCACAAGATCCATCGTGGGCTTCACTCAAGGCTGATTTGGATTCTTCTAAATTCAAACATCTTAATAGGATACCTTCAAAAGATCTCCTATATAAAGTATTGCCAATTATTACAAATCGACTTGCTCGTCTACGTAATAACCGACGCTGGTTTCTATTAGAATTGGCAGGGAAAGTCCCATTTTGGAGAAAATCAAATATATCCGTATACCAAGGTTCAGGAGTAGTTTCATTGATTAGAAACACATCCAAAGGTTCTAAGCATGACTTATTTGAAGCGGGTTCCTGGAGTCGATGAATAATGATAGTGGCATATTCGTCATCTAACTCCAAGGGCAGGAGAGATGCAACTGCGGCCATAGCATCACCGCACGGTTGCAAGTTCGAGGAATAGCTTCCAAGGTAACTTGATCAAATAGAGACATTAATTGTAAAACATAGGCTTTATATGGGCATAGTTTATCATCTCTGGTCTGATAAACTTCATTAATTTGGTTTATAACAAGTTGAGAATCACCAAAAACTAACAGATGTTTAATTTTTAGCGCTAAGGCAGCTCGTAATCCAAGGATTAGAGCTTCATATTCAGAAGTATTGTTAGTGCAAGCAAATGTTAATTTGAAGGACAGAGGAATAAGATGTTTTTGCGGGGATATTAAAATAATACCCGCACCAGCCCCACTCATGCATCGGGCTCCATCAAAGTATAAGGACCATTGTTCAATATGGTTCGCCTCTAATTGAAGGCATTCATCAGGAAACTCAATGATGAGGGGATGGGTAGACTCTAAGGGTGTCGCAGAAATTGATCTGCTATGATTTGACCCTTAACAGACTTCTGTCCTATGAATGTGAGATCAAACTCGCTTAGAGCAAGAACCCACTTGGCTGTGCGACCCGATAAATAAGGTCGACTCATGAGATACCTCAAGGGATCATATTTAGCAATGACATAAGTTTTCTGACTAAGCATATAATGGCATAATTTTTGCATAGCAAACATGACTGCTAGACATAGTTTTTCTAATGTTGTGTAGCGGGTTTCATAATTGATGAAGGTTCGGCTAATATAATAATTAGCACGTTCTCTCTTTTCATCATCAAGCTGAGCTAACATAGCTCCTAAGGCAGAATCTGAAAGCTGAAATATACAGGAGAAATGGGCGATCAGGTCTAGGCGGTGAAAGCACAGGTGGATTAAGGAGGTATTGTTTGAGAAGTTCAAAAGCTTCTCTACATTCGTCGTCCCAATTAAAAGGGACATCCTTCTTAAGAAGTTTAAGAAAGGGACCGGTTTTGTCTGCCAGCTTATCGATGAAGCGACGGATGGCTTGAAGCTTACCTTGTAAACTTCATAACTCGGATATATTAGTAGGTGCGGGCATATTAGTGATAGCCACAATCTTGAGAGGGTCGATTTTGATACCACGTAAAGAAACTAAAACCCCTAATAGCTTACCGGACTTAACTCCGAATATGCATTTGGTTGGATTTAATCGAATAAGATATTCTCGTAATCGATTAAAAACTTTTCTCAAATCATCTAAATGATTATCTTCATTAATAGAGCGAGCTATAATATCATCTACATAATCATGTAGGATATCATGCATCATATCATGAAAAATATAAGTCATAGCTCGTTGATATGTTGCACCTGCGTTCTTTAAGCCAAATGGCATCACTTTCCAACAAAAGGTACCCCAGGGGGTAATAAAGGTTGTTTTAGCCTGATCTTCAGGAGCTATCCCGATCTGATTATAACCGGAGAATCCATCCATTAAGGACATCATCCCACTCCCGGCAGTAAAGTCAATGATTTGATCCATGTTTGGAAGAGGAAAATCATCTTTAGGGCATGCAACGTTAATATCTCTAAAATCTGTGCAAACCCTAACTTTGGTGGCTTCTTTCTTGGTGACTGGAACTACATTTGAGATCCATTCAGCATAATCAATAGCTTGTATAAAAACAACATTCAGGAGTTTTTCTAACTCCCCTTTGACTAGCAAAGCCACTTTGGGATGCATTTTTCTAAGTTTTTGTTTAACAGGTTTAGCATCCGGATGGACCACTAGGTGATGCATGACTACAGAAGGGTCTAGACCTGGCATATCTTCATATGTCCAAGCGAAGACATCTTCATATTCTTTAAGGAATGCAATGTATTGCTCTTGTTTTTCTTGACTTAATTCTGATCCAATATTGATTATGTGAGGACTATCCTCAGTTCCAATATTAATTTTAATGACGTTTTCTACCTCCATGTGTAGATCTCTTTCAAAGTTAGGTGGGGCGGGTGAAACGCCCAATTCTTGTAATTCTTGTAAGGTTAATTTGGATAATTCATCTTGAGGATTAGCGGTCTCAAGTTGGGCTATAGTTGGTATAGAACCATCAAAATAAAATCCATTGTGTAACATCTCTTCAACGGAGACATCGTGGAAGATATCTCCTTCCAACTCCTCATCGGAGTCAGCAATCATTTCAGGGTAAGCTATGGATAGCATGTTACATGTAAATGGCTGATTTTTTAGAGGCAAATCATCACACCTATCCAAATAATCTTGATAACATATGAGTTGATCATCATCTTCAAAAGGAAAGGGTTGACCCTTACTAGGAAATAGGCCCACACCACAGCGGGCAGGCCACGGTTCTACCTCGAAAGGTTCTTTCATGCCATTTTGGAAAGGTCCCAAGCCTTTCCCTTTATATCCCATTTTAAGCATTATGGGTTTAGCTTTAATATATTCATTGGTAAAATAACATCGAGCATATCCCTCATGATGAGTTTTGATATTCCGAGGGATTCTTCCCTAGTCATATCCTTTATAAATGAAGGCACAACTCCCGACTTGGTAAATACTTCCCATAGGTTGTGGGAGGCCCAAAGTACGAGGAGATGGCGGCAAGTTATTTAAAAGAATTGAATCTTGCATGAAAGTATTTGTTTTTTTTTGATATTAAGATTGTGGATAAATCTGGTAAAAGTTCATCAAAAAGAGCATAAGATGTAGAAGGATCATTCCCTATATCTTTAGATGTGGAAGGTATGATAGATGTTGATAATGTGGAAGTGTTAAGAGATGGGTCTATAGGTTTTGAAATTATAGGGATAGAACATGAAGGATTGGTTGTAGATTGAAAATCTTTTTGAGGTTCTAGAGTGGTTTGTTTAGAAGATTGTTGATCTATATATGAGGATGAAATTAATGGAGGGGAAATAGATGAAGTTATGGGTGTGTGTTTCACAGTTTTAGATGAAAAATAAGAATTAGGATGTGTGGATGACAGAGCAGGGCAAAATTGCACTCCAACAGGTTCTGCCAAAGCACACATATCAAAGGGTCTAGGATCACCGTGGATAGTGACCAACTGATTTTTAAATTCGAATTTAACACATTGGTGTAAAGTTGATGGGACAGCCCGCATTGCATTGATCCAAGGACTGACCCAAGAGTATATTGTACGATGCGGGGCAATGTACAATAAACACGGTCGTATCTAGAGTTCGAGGACCAACTTGCAATGGGATGGTAATAACTCCACACGTTTCTTGTGTTTCGTCATTGAAAGCTTTGATAATCATGTCACTTTTCTTCATTTCATCACTTCTAAAGCCAAATCGTTGGTAGAAGTCAAAAGTGCAAATGTTTAGAGATGAACCATTATCAATCAGGACTCTTTTAACAGCTACATCTCCAATTAGAGCAGTAATATATAAGGGATTATCCTTATGTAAACTGTGTTGTGGGATATCTTTATCCCGGAAGTCAATACAATCAACTTCTCGAGTGATGATAGTATTGGCCATGGCTTCAGGTTGAATGTTTTGAGGTACCATCATTTGGCTTAATGTAAGCATCAACTCATCCCTATGGGTAGGAGAAGATCTTAATAAATCCAAAAGGGAAATTCTGGTTGTAGTATTGGATAATTGCTCATTAATATTGTAAGGGGGTTTAGGTTGAACATTGGAAGCATGATTCCCTTTATTGGGATTTTTCAAAATAAATGGAGCTGATCCATCATTCTGGTTTGGTTCTTGTTGAGAATTTTGAGCCTGTTGTCGGGTAACGACTCCAATGGTACCTACAATGTTATATTGAAGACGTTGAACTGGTCTCGGTCGAGCATTTATGGCTTGTTCATTTGGGAGGAATTGATTAGAAGAGGGTCGAGTAGTAACTCTTCTAGGAAATGGTTCTTCTGGAACCATAGCATCTGTGATGGGTTGAATAGGATCTGATTCATTTTCAGAACTATTCGATTGGTTTGAAGTGATGTCTATTTCACTTTCAGTATCTGATTCTATATCACTAGAATCTGGAGTTTGAATATTATGTAGGGGCCTGGTCGTGACCATGGATAAGGTTGTGTCAAATATTTGAGGATCATGATTAAGTAAATGTCCGCTAATAGTTCCTACATATCGGGTAGGAGGAGGAACATTATGATGTTCGATTTGATTGGCCACCTCTTTACCATGTCTTGGTAAAGGGTGTTGAAATATGTCTAATGATTGATTAGCATTTTGATTTTGATTTTGAGGAATGTTCTTTTGAGGATTATTAGGAGCATTTTGTTTAGGTTGGAAGGCTTGCACCTCCATTTCATTATTATCAATCAGATCCTGTATTTTATGTTTCAACCTTTTACAAGCGTTGGTAGAGTGTCCAGGTCCTCTATGGAAATCACAAGTGTAAGTCAGCTCTGTATCCGGGTATAGTTGGATCAGGTTCCTAGATAGTCTGGTAATTGGATCAAACCTCTTTCGAGTAATTGAGGTAAAATAGTTGATAATGGTTGATTCAATCTAGTAAATTCTCGAGGAGGCTTATCAGGCGGTTTCAATATAAATTTTTTTGTTGTTTTCGTTGCATTGATATTAGCAACATTTCTGCTGTCATTGACTCCGTCACCTACAACTTGTTTGTTTTTATATTGATTTCTGGAGGTTTTCTCATCATCCTTCTTCCTAAGTTGGCCTCTCCTAATGAGGGCATCTTCTACTCTTCGAGCTAAATCTATAGCTTGATCGAAGGTAGTTAAAGTAGCAGTTGATAGCTCATAAGATATTTGTTCTTGTAAATTATTGATAAAAATGTCCAACATTTCCCTATAAGGTAGCACAAAGTGCAGTTTTCCTATCAACTGCCTCCATCTAGCTAAGAAATCGGCAAAACATTCATCCTTGTCTTGTTTTAAGTTGTATAAATCTTTAATGGTTACATGCCTCTCGATGTAGGCACTAAATTGATGGACAAAAGATTCAGCTGTTTCTTCAAAGTTTCTCAAAGAATGAGTGGGCAATTGATAGTACCACTCTAATGCCATTCCACCTAAACTTTTCGGGAACATTTTTAGTAATAGCAAGTCATCATGTGATATATCATGACATGCTATCCTAAACATGCGAAGATGCTCTATGGGATCTTCGGTTCCTTTATATATAGGCAAGATGGGCATGGGAAAATGCTTAGGGTACGGTTGTGCTACAACTATGGGATCCAAAGGTTGACTACATATCTCTCGATAATTGTACGAGGGATGGTAAGGATCTATCTGGTCCATACGCGAAGCTAACTATTTCACCATGGCTTCCAGATTACTAGTTTGCCCACCATATTGGTTCGGTAGGGCATTGATATGGGATTTGTGAGCATATGATGGAGGGACATGAAGATTAGATGCTATGTTGCTATTGTGTAAATTGTTGGTAGGAAAGGTGTTATGAAGGAATTTTGAAGTTGTATTATGTTGTATTCCGGATTGTTGAAAATTGGTGTTTGGCTTCATTTTAGGTTTTTGTTTACTTGAAGCATATTGATCAATAGTTTGGCGAAGTAAAGCAGTGAAGGAAGTTTTCTTTTGTGTGGGAATGATTTTAGGCTCAATAACAGGTTCCTTAGGAGGTTGGGTAACCTGTTGTTTTGGCATGTTTTGAATCATAGTGACCATATCTCTATTGGATGGTCCAGCCTTGTCACTTTCTTGATCAATGAAAGACAAGGGATTAGTGCGCACATCAAACATATGTTCCATGGCTGCTTGAGTGTCACTAATTTGCCCTTTATCAATATGAACTGCCATATTAAGAGCACCAATGTTATTATTGAAAAATTTCCAGAAATGATCTACGTTGTCAAAAGCAATAGTTCCATCTGGAGCTACTCTAGGGGATGAGGATCCATCCTCTTTAACATTTTCTTCTTGTTCATTGTCTTCACCTAGGTCATCTTCTGGTTGATCTAGAGTTTCTCCTTCCGAAATTGGATCTTCAGGAAGGTCATTTGGGTTTCTAGTTTTATCTTCTAACCAATCTTCTTCTTCTCCTTCAGTTTGTTTACCATTCCTAAGTTTAGGCATTGTGCTTAATTTAGATTTCAGAAAATATATATATATATATATATATATATATATATATGCAACAAGCTTAAGAGGTATATATTAATTATATACCTACTACAATATTTAAAATGAAATGTTTTGGTTTTTGTTATGTTTTTTTAGTTTTTCTTGTTTTTGTAATAATATTGTAAAGATAACAAACAACACAATAAATGCAAGAACTAATATTGAAAGTAATGATCTAGTTTTCTATAAACAATTTATAAATATCATTAATGGGCTCGAGTTCTTCAGGAGTCATGAAGTGTTCTTCTTCAAATTGAAAATTTTCTTTCAAAAATTTAATGAAAAGAGCTATAGTGATATTATCTGTCTCAGATTCTGGTTGATAGAAGTAAAGCTCGTGGCAATACTCTCGATATAACACAGCTCGAGGAACTCTATTCCATCTTTCCCTATCCGTAAGAACAACCTCTTGGTCTTCTACATGACCTAGGAACTGGTGTATAATGGCTGCGTTCTCGAGGTATTCCTCGAAGGTGAACAATTCTGAAGACACAAGAGCTCTCCTATAAGCTAACCATCTATGGCAGGCTCTCTAAAGTTCATGATAAAAGACGAGTTGATGAGGATCCAGGATTCTATCTAGGACAAGCCTCTTGATTTGTTTAAGTTTTGTTGACCTAGATGAAATGACACTTAGTCTTCTATCAAGTTCGTCCCACAAAAGTTGATTTCTATCTGTTTCAGTCACACTAAGCACAAAATTGATTTCTATGGCTGCCAATTGGTTTTCAACATTTATAGTAACTGCTAATATTTTCTTAGGAGCTACCATCTAAACATGATATGCAACTTATTAATTTTAAATGATTTGAAATGCATCTATGTTTTGGTTGTTTTATTTTTTTTTTTTTTTGTTTTGTTTTCAAAAGGTTTAAAATGCATTCACGTCGGGTTCACCAAAATGTATCGCTCCAAATTTTTCGCATCCCTACCTTCAGGCTATAGGATCCGTGCCCGAAAGGAGGATGGGAAAAGGATGGCACGGTACCTCGGACTGAGAGGCCTTGCGAAGGTCCCGCCTCTCGAGGGAGGTGTATTATGGTGATTTTTTGATGGATGGTGGGTTCACCAGGAAACGTTTGAATGGCAGTTTCCACGCCTAGGTTGGGAATGTGTTTTATGTGTTCAGTTTTAGCCTTAAACATCCAAGTCCTAGGTTTGGCCAAAATGAATCTAAGCTATTCTTTATGAAGATGCAGATTAAATGAATACAGAAGAACAAAATTAGACAAAAAATAGAGAAAAGAAGCAAGATTAAAAAGCCATACCCGATCCGGATGTCTGATGGAGATTCTGATTCTTGAAGCAGTCAGGATCGCCTCTGATTTGACAGGATCATCTGCTATCAGACAAGATCGTCTGAGATCTGACGAATTCATCAGACGAATTCGTCAGAGACCTACAAACAGAAAAATAGATGCAAAATACAGAGAATGCAACTATGATAACAGAGGGAAACAATGTAAAATGACAATAACAATATCAAACTGAGAATTATAAATAGAAACATGAATGCATTATACTGATTTAATGACAATTATAACTTAATTATGCATTTGATCTAGATGGGTGAACTCCAAGATGCAAAATAATAAGAAATAATAAATAAACTAACTAAATGCAGAATAAAATAGTAGAAAAAAGATGAAGAAATGCAAACTCTGGGCACTGATTGCCCCCAATGTGGACTGCAGTCGAAATCATCTCTGATTCGACAAGATCGCCTCCGATCTGAACAGGATCGTCTGCGACGATGTAAGCTTGCTCCGACTGAAAAATACTAAGGTACCTACAACAAAATTTGGATAGAACAAGTGCAAATAGTAATTTAGGATGTCTAGTGCGTGTAGAATTCGAGTTATAGGGAATTTCAGCTAGGGGGATGCTAAGGGGAGGGCTTAGGATTAAATAGGCTTAGGAGGGAGGTTAGGAGGTTGGAGATCATCCCTATTTGGGAGATCTCCAATGGGGAGGGTCTCTAACGGCGCAGACACGCTTCTGCCTGGATTAGAGACGCCGTTGGAATAGAGACTAATTGTGAAAAATTAGTTTTGGGACAAGATCGTCTGGACGTCCTAGCCTAGATGAAATCGTCCGATCTGAGGCGATATCGTCTGATCGACGACGATATCGTCAAACGGTCAAAACAAACTCTAAAAATGGCATGAGAAAGGAGGAAACGGATTAAGCGGCGGTTTGGGAGCGGTTTTGGAGGTTAAAATTTGAATTTGAATTATTTACTAGAGTAAATGTAATTATTAAGGTTTTATTGCGCCAATTTTAGGGTGCTACATTTTGCCCCCTCTTTAGCGAATTTTTTGAAGAAAATGCGTTAAAGATGAGTTCTTCTCGATCTACGAGAAAGCAAAAATTATTCCCATTTTTAGGCGACGATTCTTGGTCGAATCGTACGACAACTTACTATGGTGCCCCCTCCGTGTTTTTACCCAAATCGAACGTTTGAGGTAAAAACGCGGAAAAGCAAAAATTTTAAAATGTTTTTAATTGTGTTTTGAATAAAATTAAGAAAAATAGGGTAAAACCCTAATTCATTTTTACTGTTCATTTTTTCTCGGTTTTTAGAGCTCTGCAAGCAAAAATGGTGGAGACAACGCACAGATCGACAGAGGTCCGACGCGGGCTACGGGTAAGAGTCTAAACTTAGCTTAGAATGCTTTAAGTTGAATTTACATGCTTTTTAGGTGAATTTTAAATAAATTTTGAGCATCGCGGCCATTTTTGGGCCGTCGACGTCGTCGGGACGAAATCGTCCCGATTTCGACGAAATCGTCTCAAGTTCGCCGATTTCGTCTAAGGGCGAAATCGGCGAAAGGGGGACGATTTCATCAAATAAGGGACGATTTCGGCTTACGAAATCGGAGACGATTTTGCTCAAATTTGGGACGATATCGTCCAATAGTGGACGATATCATCATTTGTATAAAATTGAACTGATTTTACTTGCATTATTAATCACTTGAGTTTTTATTAATGATTTTTATTGTGTTGTTGTTTATGTTGCAGAGAGGATTGCTAAAGAGCAGAGAATGGAAATACGATGGGTTGAGAGATGACTTGGCCGCTCTATCACAGGCAAAGCGGGATCAGCTGGCTCAGGCCGGCTTACAGCATGTGGCAGAGATGCCACAAGTTTCTACAGACATGGGGCTACTGACAGCCTTGGCAGAGAGGTGGTATCCGGGTTCTTCCTATTTTTGGTTACCGACAGGGGAGATGACTCCCACATTGGAGGATGTATGGAGGATTTTGAGGATCCCCATACAAGGACGGTTGATCACTCCTACGGCCAATCAGGGCCATGCTATGATGCGGTTGTGTGGCGATCCGAGCTTCGCCCTGGAGAAGGGTGGAGTGAACATCGAGGCGCTACGTCAGATGCCTGGGGCATCTAGACTCACACAGGTTTTGGCCGGAGTGGTAGGTGGACTTCTGCTGTGCCACCAGAGCGGGTGCAGGGTACCATGGGTGCTAGCAGATGTGATCTGCGACATGCGAGACCATGGTTATAGGTTCTCTTGGGGCAGCTTTGTTCTATGCCGATTGTACAGGATCCTGCATGGGGTCGTGTACAAGGGCGGCCGATGTCTGGTTATGACATCACTTCTACAGGTTTGGTGCTGGGAGCACATTGCAGTGCGGAGGCCGGTAGGGCTTCCTTTGACAGGGATTGATGGGGAGAGGCCCCGAGTTTTCTACTGGTGGCTCCGAAGAGGGGCACAACGGCGGATTGATCTACCGATGTCCCGGAGACTACTGGATGACCTTGTCCCAGACCAGATCACCTAGAGGCCTTGGAGAGATCATCCAGGGTGGGCCGAGGATGGACAGGAGCTGGCTCGCATCAGGCGAGTCTGCTGGTTGAGGATGGAGAGGGGAGAGGTGGAGCTCCACCGCTACGACCGAGTTTTGTGATAGTTCGGTCTATAGCAGGGGATCCCATCTCTCAAGGATTATGAGTTTTCTCGGACTGTCCGGGATAACACTATAGTTAGCGGGGCTCCAGATATGCAGCGCTTCTGGAGTCAGGACGCAGATGATGCCCCCATTCAGCCAGTGGATGGGGATGACGTTGGGGTAGCCGACGGCTATGATGCCTGGTACGCAGGCATCCGCCCTCCTCGGATGACGAGGGCTCAGGGTCCGATTCATGCAGTTGTGCATCGAATGGGGAGGCGGCGCCAGGCGGCTATTGAGGCAGCCCAGGGTCATGGCGGGAGAGAGCAGAGGAGACCACAGGCATAGGAGAGGCCACGGCAGCGAGAGAGGAGGGAGGAGAGACCCCCTTCTCCATAGAGAGAGAGGCCACCATCGCCCGATAAGGGCAAGGGTGTTGACACTAGGGAGAGCAGCGAGACAGTGACTCTCCGAGCAAAGACAGTCCATCTCCAAGCACAGGTGCAGACCCTACAGGAGGAGGCTGCACGCCACCGAGCTGAGGTGACACAGCTCAGAGATGAGATTGCATGCCTCAGAGCACGGGGCGGAGGGGCGAGCACTCGGGAGCTAGCACGGGCTATTGCCTAGATCACTTTCTATCAGACATTATATCACCAGATGGTGCCAGAGGAGGAGAGATTACCACTGTCGGCTACCATCGCGGATCCGATCAAGATTGGGTCATCAAGGACTTCATCTCGATCGACGACTAGGACTCGTAGTACCACACATACTACGATGGGGCCACCTCGTCCACCTCAGGGCGGGGGAGGAGATGAGGCTGAGAGCTCGAGGGGTTCTCGAGGCTAGCTACTATTTGCATTGTATAGATTGATATATAGTATTTATTATTTTTGATAGAGGATTGAGTATGCCGAGGTATAGATTGTGGCATACCAATCCAGTTTTGATATGATGTATATATATTTGTGATATATATAGATGAGATATTTTTTTTTTTTTTTTTTTTTTTTTTTTTTTTTTTTTTTTTTTTTTTGTTTTGTTGTGGGGGTGGGGTGGGGTGTGTTTTTTGTGTGTGTGTTTTTTTTTTTTTTGTGGTGGGGTGGGGGTGTTTTTTTTTTTTTTTTTTGGGGGGGGGGGGGGGGGGGGGGGGGGGGGGGGGGGGGGGGGTGAGAGGGGGGGGGTTTTGTAATATTTTTAGGGGGGGGGGGGGTGGTTTAGAGCCCCCCGTGGGGGGGGGGGGCCCCCGGGGGGGTGGGGGTGCCCCGGGTAAAGAAAGGCATTGGGAGAGGAAAAGGTTAAAAGTAAAAGAGTGCTTAAGAGACTGTCTTAAGACTTTGGTGCAATGGTGCAAATGATGATGATGATGGTTTGTTTTCCAGATTTTCATAAAAATAGTATGCATGAAATAATGTTAAAATGATTTTTGCTAGGCATAAATTCCTAAGTGTGATAAATTTTTTGGATAATTCCCTAGGAATTATACCATCATTGCAAAATTGAAGGTTGACATAATGACATGAAATAGTGATAATGTGCATGTTTGTTGTGAAAGCATAATTGTATAACATAATGATTTAAGTCATATGGTTTTTCATGATTTTTAAATAAATGGGGAATAAAAATTGGTACAATGGTTTGCGCTAGGCATAGAATATGTAGGTATAGACTTATACCATCATCGTGAAAATCAAGGAGAAGAAAAGATAGTTTTATTGCATGGTTGATTTTTAATAAATAGAAAATATGAAGATGAGGACTTGCGCTAGGCATAAAATTCCAATTTTGGTTTTGGAACTATACCATCGTCGCGAAAGTCGACAATATATATATATATATATATATATATATATATATATATATATATATATATATATATGTGTTTTGATTGTATGGTTTTGAAAGAAATTTTGATTTTTCTATTATGCATGTAGTTGTCTTTATACTAAACAACTGTACTTTAAAGAAGAAAATGAATTTATTCCAGACAATTTGCAAAAAAATATTTCAAAGTATCTTAAAGACAAAAGTTAGATTTATAAGGAATCCCATGTGCATATGTGAGTTCATTTCCAATCTTGATTTATCATAATGATACACAAAATCTCTCAAATACAAAATGTGTGTGCAATTGCTATGTTCATTTACCAGTTTTTGAGCAAGATAATATGATACAAGTGATTTGAATGAACCAAATAAGTGTTCATTAACCATGATGTAGATGCATATAACCATACTAGACTACTATGTAAGTCGGATTATCAAGAGCTAGCTAATCCATAAGCAGACATAGGTCTGTACAAAAGAAGGTCGCTAATGTGACAGACATATCGCCACGCTAGGAGTTACCCAAGGCCAAGCGGGTTGGGCACAAACCACTTGTTATGGGGCTTACCTCACAGTTTTCGAATAATTGAGAATTCCAGGGATTCAAGCTCATCAACCCTTCTTTTCTTTTCAAAGGGTAGGGAAAGGGATTTTATTGCTTTTGCTTTTGCTTTATTTTTCTTTCTTTTGTATTTCTTTTGTATTTTTGCTTGATAATGCTGTAATGATATAAAATAATATTTTTCTTTTTCTCTTTTTCTTGAACTTTGCTTTTTCTTTTTGTTCTATGCTAGGGATACTTGCTCGGATTAGTTGTAGAGCAAGGGATTTTTATTCTGGGTAGGGGTGAGCTTGTCCTTTTGCCAATTCTCAAAGATTCTAGACCATGTGCATGATAGGATAGCAGGGGAAACTTTTCGCTCAAGAAACCACTTCTACTATGTAGCATAGCATGGAAATTACAAATATAATCATTTTATTGTGAAAGGATGTGCTTGGTTTAAGTAAATAACAAGATCAATTCTCTGTGCTCAAACTTTATTTAATTGAATTTTGTGGACTTTGATATAAGAGAGATTAGTAATCATGCCAGATAAAATCAAGATATTTATTTTTGTGTGTGTGAAAGTGAGGGATTCCAAATAAATGCTAATTTATCCAAAATAATTTGAAACATATAATCGCAACATTTGTAAGAAGATATATATATAAATACTTTTTGAGAAGTTTTGAGAATGTTGACTCTCTCTTTCTTCTTTATGTTGTTTTGGTTTCGAAAGAGTCAAGAATATTGCTATTTTTTTTTTTATTTTTATTATTATTTTTTTGTTTTTGAAAGAATTAACAAGTGCCATAAATAAATACAACAAATAGTTTTGAAGATTTTGATGATTATGAATGTTTTTGGTGTTTTTGAATTTATAAATTGAAAGAAATACAAAATAGTGATTTTGAAATATTTTAAACAAATATATACAAGGATGAAATGACCAAATTTATACATAGTAACGTTTAAGATGCAAAATGTTCATGGGTTCTTTAAGTTCTTTACCATCTAAGGTAGATAATTTGTATGCTCCCGATTCAAATTTAGTAGTGATAATGTATGGTCCAAGCCAGTTGGGCTCAAATTTACCTTTAAGGTCCTTAGTTGCATTAGTATTTTTTTTATTTTCTTTTAAAACAAGGTCGCCGATCTCAAAGGATCGATGACGAACTTTTTTAGCATATGATCTTTTAAGCTTGTTTTGGTAGGCACGGAGATGCTCCAAAGCATTGATGCATTTTTCATCTAGGAGTTCCAGTTGATCGAGTCTTCCAACTCGATATTCATCTCCTACTTCGGTATCTTGAAGTAGTAGAGCCAAAGAAGGAACTTCTAATTCAAAGGGAAAAACGGCTTCAGCACCATAAACCAAAACAAAAGGTGAAGTTCCAGTGGGGGTTCGAACACTAGTTCGATAGGCCCACAAGGTCGGATATAATTGAATGTGCCGGTCGCGGCGGCTTTATTGACCAATATTTTGAGAATTTTGATTAAGGTTTTGTTAGATGCTTCCGCTTGACCATTACCCCGAGGATAATAGGGAGTGGACCAGCGATGTTGAATCTTATATTTTTGGCATAATTTTTTAACATCTTTATTTTTGAAACAAGTTCCATTATCAGAGATGAGATTTGCAGGAATTTCGAACCTACAAATGATTTGATTAAAAATAAATTTAGAGACTTGTGTGCCAGTGCAGGAAGCTAAAGGCATAGCTTCAACCCACTTCGTGAAATACTCAATGGCGGTTATGATGAATTTGTGTCCATCAGATGACACAAGATTGATTTTGCCAATAATATCTAAACCCCATTTTGAAAAGGGCCAAGGAGATGAAATAGCCTACAGTTCTTGTGCAGGCGCATGGACAAGGTCAGCATGTTTCTGGCACTTGTCACAATGGCGCACATAATCATGTGCATCATTCTCCATGGTAGGCCAAAAGTATCCTATCCTAAGGAGCTTTTTAGCAATGACACTACCACTGAAGTGTCCTCCACAAGATCCATCGTGGGCTTCACTCAAGGCTGATTTGGATTCTTCTAAATTCAAACATCTTAATAGGATACCTTCAAAAGATCTCCTATATAAAGTATTGCCAATTATTACAAATCGACTTGCTCGTCTACGTAATAACCGATGTTGGTTTCTATTAGAATTGGCTAGAAAGGCTAAAATCCATTACAATCCTTTGGCAAAAAGGAACACCACCAAAAATAGAAACACAAAGGTGAGTTGGAACAAAACATCTTGCACACCAACAGACCAAAGGAAGAGCAATGCATTTGAGAGAAAAACCAGTAGCAATACATGACCATCATCAAGGAAGGGCGTCGGGTTGCAAAAGGTTGTGAACATCAATTTCTAGAACATTGTCCTTTGCTTCCTCTAGGGTTTCTTTGTCCTTTGAAGTTTCCTTCATATTTTCCAGGCATGCATCTTGAGAAATTTCAACTACATCATCTTCATTAGCACCCCCTTTGACATAGGAAAGCGGTTCAACAGCAGAGACCATGGAGGAACCATTGAAACTTTTGTAGAAGAAGAAAAGGCTGATATTATGCCTCTGTTCCTTAAGGCTAGCAATGGCATTACCAATGGCGATGTAAGCCATCTCCAGATGGATGATTTATGTAGTAGTAGCATGGATAACTAATTTATGGAGGAACTTATCAACAAGATCAGATGAAGTAGACTAAGCTTTAGGAGGCTTGCCAATGATGGACGATGGGGTTTCATCTACTTCCTTAAGCTTCAGTCGTTGAGAGCTTCTAATAGGGGTTGCTTCAACTTTGATTTTCTTCCTAGCAACAGAGTGAGGCTTATCATTTTTTATTTTCATTTTTTTTGTATTAGAAGGCTAGGGGCTAGGAGTAGAGGAAGAGTTATCTTCTCCAGACTCATACTTAGGGATGTTGCCACTAGGGAAATGAAGGAGGAGATAACGGTAAAGGACTTTAAAAAGCCCTTGGTGACTGGGAAGGACATCCTCATTTTTGCGGGTAGACGTAATGGTGTAGTCGATGGACCAGGACATTATCAAGAAGTTATTTCTCTAGCTACTATCTATAATATTTCATTTGAATATGTGATGGTGATATTTCTAACATTTTCCTTTCGATGAAAGGTGCTACTATGGTACCACTCCTTAGAGAATAATAACATTAGGACCTAGTAAGACCTGGATGAATCCCTCTTGTCAAAGCATGATGATCTAAGAGACCCTTTATTACTAATCATTCTTTTTTTCTCTATGCAAAGGCTTCCTCAGGAGAGTATCATTGATTTCAATATTAGGTCTAGAAGAACCTAGAAAATAATTCCCCAAGGATAAGACCTAAACATGCCGAGGCTTATAGCTATTACCTTTATGCTATGAGCCCAAACCTAGACCTTCTAGTTTGAAAGTCTAATGAGAGAATTTTCCCACAAGTCTTTCAAGTTTCATTAAGATCAAAAAATATGGTCATCTCAGTGTGAAAGGTCCCACCCAAAACCACCATGTTAGATACCCCTCACAAATTCCTTAGACAAACCCACTTGTTTTATTTCCAACCATATATGTCCCACAGTTGGATGTGTTGCCCAAACCAAATTTCTTACAACTCTCTCCAAAAAACAAGACACCTACCATGACCACCCTAGAGTCTCAAACAGTGCAGGAACTAAGGGTTGTAATTCAGCCCTTGACCAATGAACTTAATAGGGTGAATCAACAAAATTTTAGAGCAAGGTATGAGGTATACTTGTAGGGGAATATTTTTCAAAAGGCCAAGTTATGCACATTGGTAAGGTTAGTAAAGAACATGTTTATGTTTCTTAATATCAAGGAAAGTGAGAGTAATCTAGTCCAATCAAGCTTAAATGCTCAATGTTGACTCAATTTCAACATTGTCAATTTCACTTATACTCAATGTTGACTCAATATTCAAATGATTTAGTAGCTCTTTCAATGGATCCAGGTCATTTTTTGTAATAGAAAAGCATTCCACAATGTGTCCAGCCAATCCAAATGTAATATTGGGTCATCAATTTTGGTTAGCATATGCTCATGAGATTGGAGATATGGAAAATATGAAGTAAAGAGTGGAGCAAGGAAAGGAATAAGCCAAATAATATGAGTTAAAAGAGGTACTATATTCAAAATAAGAGCACCCAAAAAAGAAAAGGTTAGAATGGTTTGCAAAACAATGTAGTCCTAAAATATTATGCTTAAATTGCCAAAGAAAATAGGCTTTTCAAATATTATATTACCTGACTATGACATGAAAACAAAGGGAGGACATGCTATAAATCTATCAAAGATTAGCTTAGAAGGTAACAAAGCCAGTAAACACTTCTAGAGGTAGTGTTGTGAAAGAAGCAAAATATCCAGAAGAAAAATTGCTAGTATCTAGGAAAGTAAGTTTAGTAAAAGCAATTTTGAAGGGCTCAATGGCTAACAAAATTGCTCTTCCAAATTCTAATTTAACACAAAAGTGACCATCCCTTGATTTGGATAAGGAAATTTTTTTTCCCTTTTATTTGTCCTTATGTTTAGAAGGGTGGATGCTACATAACTGCATAATTGATTTGGAAGCTACTATCACAATTATTCCTTAGGCAATCTATGATGCCATGATTTTACATTATACTAAAGATAATTTTGAGACACTAAAATTCAAGGGAATTCAATTTTTAATAATAGGGGTCATGAAAAATGTTTCAATTTTACTACATAGACTACCATACCTTGCAATAAATTAAAATTTGGTGGTCATTTATTTGCCTCCACTCTTTGGAATTTGCTTATCAAAGGAGTGTTTGGAATAATTAGAGGGACACTTGGCACAAAATCTTGCTCACATAACTATCCCTTACTTCCAAAAATGGTTCAAATACATGGAGAAAAGCTTATGGCATATCATTTAGAAAGATATGAAGAACAAAAGGTAAATATTGTTGAAGAATTAATGAAGTAAGTCATGGTGTAAGTAATTGATTGGCCAAATAGAGAGCAAGAATTGATATGGTATAAATTCTTCTTGAGTAGTCCCAAGGTAGCGATTTTTTCAATTCTAGGAAATCCTTAAAATCCAAATGCCAGCTATAATTAACCCCAAAGTAGAGTGGATCACATGTTTCAACAATAGCACCCAAAATTTTTAGGTCAATTAACAAAAAAATCACACATGATCAAAGAATATTTCGAGCCATGTCCTAGCACAATGATTCTTATATTATTGGAAACTCTTCAAATGAGGAATGTTGATTTGACATTTGAATCAACATAGATTGGGACGATGGCTACCAACTCACATGCTCTAGGCAAATCGTTTGTGTTAATTCTCAATGTCACTTGTCAGGTGAGCTTGGAAATCCGTTTTGGCTCTGAAGAACACAAGCTTATTGAGAGGGGGGGTGAACAGTATAAGACCACTTTTTAATTTCTTTCCAAATCAATATCAATTAATGTTCTTAATTGCAATAACCAAATATAGCAGTGTGCATTAATAACTCAGATAGAAGTAGTAAGCAAGAGCACAAGTCACCACACACAATTGAGACACAAGATTTAACATGGTTCCCCCAATGTAGGGTACTCCACAAGCTGATATCCTTATAATATTTCACACAAAAATATCCAATACAATGATTTCTTTGATCTTATCAAAGCTAGGCAATAACAAGTTCACATAGAACTTGTCCAAATTTGAATTAAAAACTCACACAGAACTTGTCCAAAGCTGAATAACAAGCTCACATAGAACTTGTCCAAATATGAATAACAAGCTCACACAGAACTTGTCCAAAACTAAATAACAAGCTCACATAGAACTTGTCCAAATCTGAATAACAAGCTCACACAGAACTTGTCCAAAACTGCTCTAGCAAGCTCACCAAGAACTTGCCCAAAACTGCTCCAACAAGCTCACTAAGAACTTGTCCAAATCTTCTCTAGCAAGCTCACCAAGAACTTGCCCAAAACTATCCCAAATATGTCCACAAATCTGTCCCAAAACTATCCCAAAATTGTCCACAAATCTGCCCATAAATCTACCCCAAAACTATCCACAAAGCTTTCTCAAAACTATCCACAAATGCCTTCTCAAAGGCTCAATAAATCATGCTCAAGTAGCACTTAAATTTAATCCACAAATCTATCAAGGCAAATCTCAAATATGAACTCAACAATGAATTACAATGTACTCTTCAATGGATAACAACAATGATCTCAACTCAACTCAACTCAAAATAATGGAATATTTTGTTTTATAGAACTTGAACAATCACATCACACATCACTTGACTAGGCTTATTCAACTCAACTCAACCCAAGTATTATAGAACCATAAAGAGAATTGTGTTAGCGTACTATTACTGTTATTGTCTTTATTTGTTTATTTAGACATTTTTGTTTCTCTGTTACAACTCCTGTAACAGATTAGTTGCGCCGGTGACTATTCCCGGCTGTGTAATTGTTATTTAAACAAGTTCAATACAAATGCAAATACTGTTCGTTGTTTAACATGGCATCAGAGCCAGATTGCTGCAGGGAGCTGCGAGAAGCCGAGGTCTGCAGGCGGACGTGAAGGGCGAAATTTGTTTTTAATTTTTTTTTTCGCCGCGTGATCGCAGCTGAGAAGGCCTGTAGTTAAAAAAAAAAAAAGAAAATAGAACTGTCGCGCGCAGACGCGCGACAGCAGTGACGCATCCACGCGCGACCACGGGCTGCGGACCGCGCAGGCAGGGCCACTGTGCGACGCGCGGACGTCGCAGCCGCGTCCCTATTAGAGGACGCAGGGCCCCGCGCGCGCGTCCCCGCACGCAGGCAGGGCCACTGCGCGACACGCACCGCGTCCCTGTCACGCGCGGCCCCGCACGCAGGTAGGGCCACCGTCGCGTCCCTGTCATGCGCGGCCCCGCACGCAGGCCCTGCGCGACGCGCGGAAGTTTTTCCGCGCGTGCAAGGGAAGGCCCCCCCCGCGCGCAGGTTGCGTCAGGCGGGAAGCGGGGAATTTAAAATTCCCCCCCCTCCCGCGCGCGCCCACGCGGGGTATAAACCCCCCCCCCCTTTTGCGCCGATTTTTTTTCAATCGGCCGACCCCCCCTCCCTCCCTCCCGCAAAGAAAAAAAAAAATTTCCGGTTAAGAAATTTTTTTTTTCGGTTGGAGGACGGAGTTGCAGGCCGGGGCGAAGTTGTTTGCCCGCGGAGGAAGAAGAAGAAATTTTTTTCGGTTGGAGGACGGAGTTGCAGGCGGAAGCGGCCGGGGCGAAGTTGTTTTTTTTTCAAAACGCAGTGCGAGGGAGGAACGCGCGACGAAGCAAAGCCGCGCCCGCGAGTTGCAGAGGAGGAGCATCCCGAGGTTGAAAAAGGAGGGCTCCAGTGATCCCTTCGGATCAGCCCGCTGGCTCACGTGGTCGTGAGCCGTGCGGTAAGGCTCAGGGAGCCTGCAGGTCGGGGGTTCAAATCCCGCCGACTTCCCCTTTAAGGTATAATTTTTTTTTGCATAGTGTTTTTTAATTATTATTTTTTAATTAAAATTTTTAATTTTAATTTTTTTTTAATATAGTTTTTAAACTTTATAAATTAAAATTTAATTTTAATTTATTTTTCTTAAAGTTTTAAAACTATATAAAATTAAAATTATTTATTTTAATTTTAAATATATAATAATTATTAAAATGCTTTGTTAAAGAGATTTTTAAGGGGGGTTATTTTTTCAAAAAATCAAAGGGGGATAGTGAGTAATTTTTCGAAAATAGCAATTTGGCAAATTGTAAAAGGTGCATTTTCGGCTGTGACCGACACCTTGTGGGTTATTCTTGTGGGCAGTTTTTTTATGTTGTATGTTGCATATTTCATTTTTGCACTATAACATTAAAAACTTAAAATCAAAACACTCCCTAAGTCCCCGGAATATTTAAAACCCATCTGTGCAATTTATTGCACTACAGCGTTCGGTATTTGTGATACCTCTGGCCAGCACTTACAGGTAAAGCTGTCGTGATTTGGCTACTGTATCCGCCGCCTAATATAGCTACTACGACGTCTGAGCTTGTTCTCTATAAATCGTCGGGGAGGAATAAGTACGCCATTTTTGCATTTTTTTACTCCATCCACTACCCTTTATCGCACTTGTGTTTAGGCGTAAATCCTGACGAAGTATTCTTCATAGTGTTTAGGGGAAGTTACGCCCCACGCATGAGAAGAATCTTCTATGGTAGGTGCCATCAACAAGGCGATTCCCTTTCAGTACCGCTTATGTTCCACGTATCGTATGATCTCTAAAACTCACCTATAGTCTCCCTCACGTAGGGGCGGGTGATTTTTGTTGATCTTTCTAAATACCTATAGTTTCCCTCACGTAAGGGCGGGTATTTTGTACGGTATATTGGCCTAGCAAAAGGTATATCGAAAGGGGGACCAATTGGTGATATAAGGAACCTTCACTATGGCCGCTGTTGCAAAGTTGATGACTGATCCGCATCAGTTATTGAAAGGTCCAAATTATACACCATGGAAACATAAGATGAAGGCTATTCTCCAAATGGAAGATTTGTGGGATATTGTTACTTGGAGTAGCAACTAGGCCTTCACCAACAAGCAGGATCCACGGGTCCTTCACGAGATCAGATAGCTTTTGACAAGAAAGACAGGAGAGCAAAGGTGCTCATTTTGTTTGCTATTTCAGATGAAGTGCAACCTCATATAGCTGACAAAGCAAGTGGTAAAGAGGCATGGGATGCCCTTAGAACCATCTATGAGGGGAAGAATGAATCCACCATTCTTCATCTTCAACAACAACTTCATAACCTGAGTTTGAGGTAGGGTGAAACAGTTGAACTCTTTCTGTGCAGAGTGTCTGAGTTGAAAGAGAAATTGAGTTCTCTCGGAGATATTGTGGACGAAAAGCTTCTCATTTCACTTGTGATGAGAGCTTTACCTTCTTCATTTGATATGTTGATAACCTCCATCCAGGTGTCTCAACGACAAATTACCTACATCGAGTTGGTCAATCTGCTTCAACAACAGGAGGCACGCCAACTTCACAAGGATGATTCTTCCAATACAGCCCTATACACCAACAGGCGGGGTTCTAGGAAGAAAGGTAATGGGCAAAAAGGAGGCAACTTTCAGAAAGGAGGAAATTCTCAACAAGATACGAAAGGAAAAGGCAAACAACCTCAACGAAGAAGAGGTGGTGCAAGATCTGTGAGAAAGACAACCATGACACCAACAGGTGTTGGCATAAGAACAAGCAGAAAGGCCAAAACAAACCACAAAATAAAAACAAGCAACCCCAGGTGAATGTTGTTGTTGAAGAATCTGACTCAGATTTTGAATGGGCACACAAGGTGCTCATGACTACCACAGATTCCACACAGAGGGATCCTATTTGGTATGTCGATTCTGGAGCTAGCAAACATATGACTGGCGACAGATCGTGGTTTGAATCATTTGTGGCCAAAGAGGGCAAACCTGTCACCATTGCTGATGATAAAACCTACAGGGTTCAGGGAGAGGGTACAGTTTCAGTCACTCTTCCTGATGGCAAGTGTCAGATTGACAAAGTCCTCTATGTTCCGGGATTGGCTAACAATTTGTTGTCAGTGACACAAATCCTGGACAGAAATATGGTTGTCAACTTTCGTGTTGAGAATGGAAAGAAGTGTTGTACCATTACCAGGAAGGGTAAGCAGATTGCAACAGCTTCATATAAGCACGACTTATTTGCACTAGATGCTATCTCTACTCCACATGTTGCCATGACTGTCTCTACCAAGGAGGCAACTTCCCTATGGCACAAGAGATATGGGCATCTTAGTTCTGGCTACTTACTTGAGCTCAACAAGTATGAGATGGTAAAGGGTCTTCCTTCCCTTTCTGCCACATTGCCAGTGTGCTCTGACTGCTTGGCAGGAAAGCAACATAGAGTACCATTTGAGAAGAGCTCTACAAGAGCACGAAAACCTCTGGAGTTAATTCACACCGATCTGTGCGGTCCTTTCACACCCAACAGTTGTGGAGGGAAGAGGTACTTTCAGTTATTCGTAGATGACTACTCACGAAAGATGTGGGTTTTCTTTCTCCAACTGAAATCTGAAGCTTTCGCATTCTTCCAGCAGTTCAAGAAATCCATTGAGAAGGAGTCAGGGGCTTCTATTAAAACTCTTCGCTCAGATCGAGGGGGAGAGTTTACCTCTAATGAATTTTCTGCATTCCTAGATAAGCATGGGATCAAGAGACAGTTAACAACTGCCTATACTCCTCAGCAAAATGGAGTTGCTGAGAGAAGGAACCGTTCTATCATGGAAATGGTTCGTTGTATGCTCACAGGAGCTACTCTTGGGCAACAATATTGGGCAGAAGCTGTCACCACTGCAGTGTATCTGTTGAATAGGGCACCCACAAAGGCCCTAAAAGGAATGACTCCACAGGAAGCATGGAGTGGTCGAAAACCCTCCATATCTCATCTACGTATTTTCGGGTGTCAAGCTTTCATGCACATACCGAAAGAGAAAAGGAAGAAGCTAGATGAGAAAACACTGAGATGTATTTTTCTTGGTTATTCTGAGCACTCTAAAGGATATCGGTTGATAGATCCTTTGACCAAGAAAATTCATATCAGCAGAGATGTTGTCTTTGATGAAGCTTTCACATCACAGAGCACATCTAAAGTACACCAAGATATTGTGGAAACTAAGGAAGAGAAGATTCCTTCGTCAACACAGACAGGAGGTCCTTCTACATCTTCTTCAACTCCACCGAAGAAGAATCCTAAATGGTGTACAAATACAATCAGAGACGCAAATTTATCCACTCCTCCCAATTTGAATTTGGATAGACCTCGTACACGCAGTATGGCTCAAAAGGAGAGAGAAGCCGAGAAACCGGTGAGGTTGATGATCTTTGTCAATCTTTTGAGGAACTTTCTGTGACTCCAAGTACCGAAGTAGAGGATATGGATATTGATGATGACAGGGCATTCATGTCTACCATAGATAGTCTTGAACTTGCATCAGTGCAAGATGCTCTCAGTGAGCCTCAGTGGAAGGCCGCTATGGATACAGAGTATGAGTCTCTGATGAAGAATAAAACTTGGAAGCTTGTTGATTCGCCACATGGAAAGAAACCCATTGGCTGCAAATGGGTATATAAAGTCAAGTACAAGGCAGATGGAACAATTGATAAGCATAAGGCCCGTCTTGTTGCAAAGGGCTATGCTCAAAAAGAAGGCATTGACTACGAGGAAACTTTTGCACCTACTGCTCGGATGACCACAATTCGGGTTATGTGTGCTATGGCAGCACAATATGGGTGGAAAGTTCACCAAATGGATGTCAAAAGTGCCTTTCTAAATGGTGATCTCCAAGAAGAAGTCTATATGACTCAGCTTGAAGGATTTGAAGTGGAAGGCCAACAGCGGAAAGTTTGCAAATTGGTCAAATCCTTGTATGGTCTGAAACAAGCTCCTCGAGCTTGGTATATAAAAATGGACAATCACCTTATGCAGCATGGATTTAAGAGATGTCCGTCAGATGCAAACCTCTATTTCAAGAAACAGGGTTCCGAGATAGTGTTGCTTGTACTCTATGTGGATGATCTCGCTCATTACAGGGAGTTCGGAAACTATGATCTCTACTGTCAAAAGAAACTTGTGCAAATCTTTTGAGATGACAGATCTCGGACTTCTCCATTATTGTCTTGGTCTGGAATTCAGCCAGAAGGAGCACTCCATCAAAGTGTCTCAAAAAAATATGCCAAGACATTGCTGGATAAATATCGCATGACTGATTGTAAGCCAATGGCAACTCCAATGGAGAATGGACTTCGATTATCGCGATATGATGACTCACCTCGGGTAGATGGTACTCTCTATCGACGAGTTGATTGGGAGTCTCATATATCCGACCAATACTAGGCCAGATCTCGTATTTGCTCGTCAACTATCTTTCGAGGTTCATGCGAGGAGCCTAAGACCACTCATTGGAAAGCAACAAAACGTGTTCTTCACTATGTCCGTGGTACTATGGAATATGGCCTAGAATACAAGAGGAACAACAAATTCTTCTTGCAAGGATACACGGACTCCGACTATGCCGGATCATTTGATGATCGCAAGTCAACTTCTGGATACATTTTTCATCCGGGATCCGGTCCTGTCTCTTGGCACAGCGAAGAAGCAACAGGTGGTTGCTATTTCATCAACAGAGGCGAATATCGCGCCGCACGTGAAGCTGTGTGCGAAGTGATATGGTTACGTCGCATTCTGACAAGTATGGGCCATCCATCAAAATCTCCAATACACTTGTTTTGCGACAATCAGGGTGTTCTGAACCTCGTCAAGAATCCAGTTCATCATGAAAGAACAAAGCACATTGACACACAATGTCATTTCATTCGAGATGAAGTTCCAAAGCACCGAATTCAGCTTCAGACATTCCCACCGATGCTCAAGTTGCAGACATTTTCACTAAGGCACTTGGACGTGTCAAATTTGAATTGTTTCGCAGCTCACTTTGTATTGCAAAATAATGTAAGGGGATGTTAGTAGTCTAGTATAGCTATTAGTTATTACATTACCCAAATAATGTAATAAAGGGGGATGTTAGCGTACTATTACTATTATTGTCTTTATTTGTTTATTTAGACATTTTTTTTCTCTGTTACAACTCCTGTAACAGATTAGTTGCGCCGGTGACTATTCCCGGCTGTGTAATTGTTATTTAAACAAGTTCAATACAAATGCAAATACTATTCATTGTTTAAAAAATTGTTAGAGACTCAATATATTCTTAAACTCAATCTCAACTAATCACCACAAGGGATAATTCTTCCTCACACAACCCTAGTCCAAGTATGTGTCAACCAACTCAAATGTTTTCAACAATGCTCAATTACAAATCTCACATAACAATGATACTCATGTTCTTTTTTAACTCAAGTTATTTTACAACCAATGGGCTTCAACAACTATGCTTATAAAATAAGATTTAAACACAACTCTCAATTCAAAAAACCTTGAAGCATTCAATAAACCACTTTCAAAAAGGAAACCACAAACAATCCTTTTCCCTCCAATGATATTTCATAAATCAACCACCATAGAAAATCAATAGGAGAATGTGCCCATACCTTTTATGAAGATGAAAAAACCCCTTTGGAAAATCTGCCACACTCAACACACTTTGAAAAGAACAAAACAACCTTCACTTGAACCCTTTTACAAAAACATAAATATATCTTTATGTACACCTTATTTGTCCTTCTAAACAAAATAATCAAATAGCCCTTGAAATAATATTTCCAATGATATATAATATGATATACTTATAAAAGGAAAATCACCAGAAATCTTTCTTTTTCACAACATGCACCACAAACCTTATCTCTCCTAGGGCAACCTTAGAAAAATAAAATATTTGGAAAAATTAATAAGTTGCCTTTAACCTCAATAGGATTTGATCCCTTGTCGCTGCCCTTGCACCACTCAAACCGCAACACCAACAACCACGTGAGCCAACCGCTCACATAGAAACCAAGAGTGCAAGACCTCCTTCTTGCTTCCTCCGAACTTGCCCTCAAAAACCACGTGTGCAAAAGGTTCTCCCTTTTTACCTTGCAAAAACTAGTGTCAGTAGGATTCGAACTTTGGATTTACTGGCTCTTAAACACCTTACGCACCTTCCTCTTGCCGCTAGGCCACAAGCGCCTACGGTGATAGGTAAGGAACCTCCCTTACCTTTGTTCCCTCTTCTCTTTGCTGGTTTTTGAATGAATACAATACTTCTGCTTCCTTAGCGCTTCAAACTGATTATCTTCATTGAGGACTTAGGGAAAATAAAAAATTTAGTGGCATATTTATATATGCCCACCTTTTTCTTTTGACTTTAGCTATGACTTAATATTATTTGCCTCCTCCTTTTTGATGTTGGCAATAATAAAATATTAATTTTAATTTTAATTTTAATTTTAAATGATTAAAATTTAAACTTAAATATTTAAAATTAATTATCTCCTTCACTGGGGCACCTTTTTCAACAAAACAAAAATCCAACCTGGGTTTTAAGAAAAAACCATTTCAAATCTGCCACCCATGGTTTAAAAAAAAAACCTTTTATTTTTCCTGCCTTGGTTTTCACAAAAACCCTGTAAATAGCCATGCTTTCCAAAATATCATAAATGCTTATTTATGAAATATTTTGGCCACCAAAACTCAATGTGATCCATGTGACATCAATGACAACATAAAATGCCTCAAATTACCTCAAATTTCCAATAGGCTCAAGGTCAATCCCATGGTAGAGTCTTTCTAGAACAAGCTACATGTGCTATTATCTATCTAAAGGAGGAGGCAAAAATTGGTTCCTAGTAAAGCATGTTTGGCTCAAACACCTCACCCCCAAGGTGGCCTTTTTCTATTGGTTAGTTTTCCAAAATAAAATTCTCACCATTGACAACTTACATTTAAGAGGAATGAAAATTCCCAATAGATGCTATCTTTGTAAAGCAAGTGTTGAATCCACTCATAATTTGTTTCTTTAATGTCCCTTCTCCTAGGATGTCCTTAATTTCATCCTTAATATATTTGGGTATTCTTGGGACCACCCCAATTCTTTCAAACACCTTTATCTTCAATGGTCCTCTCCCTTATATGGCCATAGATTAAAATCCCTATGGAGCTTCAGCCTTCCTCACTATCTTTGGGAAATCTAGATGGAGAGAAACAACAGAGCTTTTTGCGATGTGTCCAAATACCCCCTATCCATTGGAATCAAAAATTTTACTACTATTAAAAAGAAATATCATCTAATCCCTCTTACTGATGTAATGTAAACTCCTATGAATATCAGGTTGGTTGACTCTCTTAACTTCCCCTTTTATCCACCTGTCTCCCCCAATCCTATCAAATTTCAAATGGACTCATCATCCTATGGGTTGGATCAAATTGAACTTCAATGGTTCTACCAAAGGCAATCCTAGTCATGCTAGTGCTGGTAGAGTTTTCAAAAATGATAAATGCCAAATCCTGCTTGCCTATGTTGAAAACATTAGAATTCAAACAAACCATTTTACTAAGACCAAAGCTCTCTTCCAAGGCCTAGATCTCCTTGATAACATCCCTTACAATAAGATCATAATAGAAGGATATTCAATTAATATAATTAACAATCTAAAAATATCCCAATCCCCATACCGAAGTATAGATAACCTCATTGAGGGATATAAAATAGCCCTACAAAAGCTTTATAGTTATGTCATCCAACATGTTTACCATGAAGGCAATCAAGCTATGAATACTATGGCTAATATGGACCTTTCTCAAGAAGATATCTCCATTTGGAATAACAACTTCCCCCAAACTCTTGTGTGTTGTTATTTTACTAATGGCCTCCAATCCACGTGGCTCCTTGGTTTTACTTATATTTATTGTAAATATGATTAGCTTTATGGATTCTTTGGATTTTCTAGGCCTTTCTCAAGAAGCTCCCTTCCTCTAGTCTTGTGACCTTATTGGAATCTCAAAATCCAACTTGAGTTTGCCCCTAGTTTTTGAATTTTTGGTGTGTGAGTCTTTGTCTGAGGTATTTTTCAAAATTTGCAATAATCCCTTAGTCAGTCCCATTTTAATAAATTTTTGGGTCTTTTTTTTTAATTTACATGGTGGAATAGATAGTCACCATGAATCCTAGCAGACTATTCAGATTTTATGGCCACCATAGTATTCTGCGTTGTCCACACTAAAATCCGCCACACAGATCTCCACACGATCCATCCCTATAACCACCATGCCACAATCATTTTAAACCTTTTACACCGCTAAAAGCACTAGGAAAGGGACAAGCGTTCAATCCAACGAGGCCCGAGATTTGAACCTTGGACCTCCAAATTTTTGGGTCTTTTTTAATTATTACAAATTTTGGTCTTTTTGAAGTCCTATCTCACCCTTCGAGAGTAGTATAAATTTTTGTGTCATCAAGGTCAAGGCTGATTTTATTTTTCCTAAGGTCTTATATCAATTAATTTTTTGCCTAAATTAGGTTTGATTAATTATTTTTGACCTCTAGGGATCTTAAATATTTCCTTTTTATGGTTTAATTCAAATATATAATTAAAATTTAATATTTAATTATATATTTAATTAAATTTGATTATTTATTTAATTAAATTTAATTAAAATATTTAAGCCCTTTTGTTCCTAAAGTTTCCCCATCCCTTCCTATCATATTAAACCCCCCCTCATCCTTTAATACCTTTAAAAAAAAATGACAAAAATGAAAAAATGGGGAGGGGGCACCACCTAACCCACTCCCCATCCCATTATCCCATCCCCCCATCCTCATTACCTATTCCCTACCACCCTTACCCCCATCACGTCCCTTCCCCTTTTAATCAAACCATCCCCCTTTCCCCCGGTGGTATGAAAATAAATATATAAAATAATAAATTAAAAAATCAAAATTAAAAAATCAATCTAGTGGTGCAGGTGAGCACACAGGTAATAGAGATAATTGGTCCATGGCCACTACGTGGAGCCCTTTTTAGCAGAGAAAAATCAGTATTTATTTTTAATCTGACGATGCACGTATAAGTGAGGGAGACACTGAAATTAAAGTGCTCCAACCAGATCATGACAAATAGCAAAGGTAGGCATAGAAACTAAGGTAAAAGTCTAACTAAAGATATCAATGGTACAGGTAAAAGCACTTGATCCAATGGTGCAGACCTAGGCAGATCAATGGTATGGGAAAGAGTGTGTGATCCAATGGTATGGGTACGAACAAGGGTCTTCGAGTTCTCCAATTGAGGAGTGCCACATAGTGGTAGGTTCGAGAATGCGCAATGTTCGTGTCTAATATTATTTTTCCGACATTGGGAGTTGGGTGGCCCCCATGCAATTTATAAATGAGGGATCACCTCAAGGTGCCTCCCATGTGGGGCTAAGTGGGATCGCATGATTTCATGGTAGCGGCCCACGCGCGATGCATGCGATAAAAAACAATCAAGGGGGGCGCTTTGATTTTATTATCAAGTTTTTTTTACCTTGATTAAAATGGCCAAGGTTGGCCATGTTATGCAGAGAAATATTTTAAAAAATAAATAATAAATTAATATTTTATTATTAATAATAGTATTTTTTTTAGTCGGTAATTTTTTTTTATTAAATGTGGGTTTTGAAATGGCCCCAAAACCTTTTTACAAAATGTCAATAGACCATATAGAGGGCCAAAGGGAAGGCCTTGTGAAAACCAAAAGGAGTACAGGGGGACGGTCCCGAAGGGACCATCATCAACTATCTTTACAAATTGGGATGCAAGATCAACCCGTACTAGATATCAAACTATAACATGAGATCAACCCATATGCGGTATCAAATAGGGATGCAAGATCGACCTGTATGCGGGATCAACCCATATGCAGGATCGACCCGTACAAAAATAATTCAAAAAATGCCCACCAAAAGAGCCCATAAGTCAAAAAGGATAATCCCACCCAAGCTGGTAAAATTTTAAAATTAAAAATACTGCCCAAACTGGAAAACTAAAACCCGCCAAGGAGAAACCAAAAATAAAAAACCACTTGGGAAGAAAATCCATCCTTGGAGAGGTAGCTAGACTAGAGAAAACCATCAAGTAAAATTAAAATCTACAATAATGAAGGAGAAACCCATCCATGAGGGCACAAGAACAATAAAAATTGATGCAATAGAGAATATCATGATCAGAAAGCTACAAGACCAACAAAAACTATCATAGCATGGAAGATCCTAACCAGAAAACCATGGGACCACCAAAAAATATCTCAACAGAGAAGATCTCAACCCAAAAGCCATGGGACCACCAAAAACTATCTTAGTAGAGAATATCCCAACTAGAAAGCCACAAGACCAACAAAAATTATCTCAGCAAGGAAGATCCTAACCAAAAATCCATGGGACCAACAAAAATTATCTCAGCAAGGATGATCCTGACCAGAGAGCCACGAGACCATCATAGACTAGTCAAGTAATGAAAACCCATCCAAGAAGGCACATGAAAACAAAAAACCCATTCAAACAGATAAATCTAAAACCCCAACTATAGCAAGGAGAATCCTATGAATAGTTGAAGGAGAAACACAACATGGAAAGTGGATCAGTAGACACTAGATATCACGATAGGCCATGAGATCTCTCTATAGAGGATACTGAATAAGCAAGCTAAAGAGAGAGTCTAGAGACACCAACCATCAAGAAGACCCATGAATGGAGCAATCTTGGATACAGGGATTGTTAACAGGACCCAAAAATTGTAGCAACAATGAAACACAAGGTCCCCTCCCAAAGACCATTAAAAATTATAGAGCCAATCCATACAACCATCCATATTATAAAAGCACACAGTCCTACCAAGTTCAATGATGTAAGAAGCCTCAGGAGCCAAAAACATGACTGCAAAAATAAGCATAGGGTCCCATCCTAAGACCAAAAAGGTAGATTATAGTAGAGGCTCCACCAACAAACCCTGAAATAGATAAACCAAGAGGCACTACAAACCCTGATCTAGAGTAGGATGGGATGACCATTTATGGATGATAAAAACAAGGCTCCCCCAAAATCATGAAAAAAACACATACTGGGATTTTGAGCACTAGAAACAGGAAACACATGTTGAACCCTCTTCTAGAAGCCACAACCCCCCAATTGGGCATACCATAATCCAACCAAACCAAAGAACCTAGGATGGTTGGGGCAGGGTCACTAGGATGGTCTAGATAGCTGCGTATAAATAGTCAAATGCCAGAAAACTAGACTTGAAGGATCCAGATGAATCCTGGAAGCATGGGAGAGGAGCAGGGGAGCAAGCAAAAGGAATGAGGGCATCCCATTAATAATAATAATAATTATTATTATTATTAATATTTGTTATTATTAAAAAAATTTACATAAAATTTGTAAAATGCCTCAATTTTTTTAATTTTTTTATATTGGCTAAGGTTAGCCATATAAAAAAAATGGCTAAAAATTAATTAATTTTCTAAAGCCATTTTTGGCCAACTTCGAGAGAAATTATAACAAGCAAATATGGAGGCATATTTTTTTGAGACCACTACCAGGCCACGAACGAGAGCCACTATAAATGCAATCAATATTGTGGATCAAATATGGAGGCAATTGCAGTTATTATGGGCCATCACCTGGTTTTAATAAATGATAGTTATAGTTATGGGCCATCATCGAGATAGTTGCAGTTTTTGCAATTATGGACCAAATGATCAAGCTATTTAAGAGAGTTGTTGCAATAGGAAAAGGATCAAGTTTTTGCATAGTAAAATTCTGCAAGAGGTATACCAGAGTGCCCATCCTTTGTCAGTTGTATTTTCTTTTTTGTGTCTTGTCTAGTCACCCCTTTTTCTTCCCCATTATTGTGCAGGTTTTTTCTAAGGAGGTGCCCAGTTTACTGAGATCATTTCCAGTGGTTGAGGCCAAAATCCAGGAGGCTCTTTGTTACATCATTTGAATGAAGAGTTGAAGTTCTCTATTGCATCATTTGAATGGAGAACTTATTTGTATTTTCTTAGTGAGATCTGGTTATCTTGATCAGACTCCCATTGTAATGATCTATTGATTAATACAATCCTGCTTCCTCCTTTTAGTATTTCTGTGTGTAGTTTTGTTTGTTGTCCTATTTACATGTTACATCATTTGAATGTGTAAATGGTATCTTCTTTCACTGGCATGTTTAATCACTTTTGTTACATTATTTGAATGAATGTGATTGGCTTAGTTTTTATCTTCTCCCCTTTCTCTCCTCACCATATTTTAAGTTTGGCTACAATTACCCAATGGATAAGGCATCGGTCTACTGATTGAAGCACTAGCTGGGAGTTACTTTGAAGCTTGGTCAACTTTTATGTTGTAGTTTTATTTCATTTTTGTAAATCTGGATGAGCATGAGCATATGAGAAATATTATAGGCTCACCTCTAGGGTTTCCTTACCTTACTCGGTCTGTCTAGAGTCTTATGATAATATTTTCCTGATTCAAAGAGGTGGATCCACCAGAGTCCATAGTGTTGATTGGATCAAGGAAGTCTTGCAGCATGACAAATATCTTAAGGGTGCAATAATTTCCCCAATAGTTTTTGGCAGTGTTTTAGTCTTTATAAAATTTGTGAGAATTGAGTGAATATCAAGCTAAGCAATCTTGGCTTAAGTATTGTTGAAGATCTTGCTCTTTCTTTGCACATCTGTGTTGGTGACTCTAAATGAACTTAAAATTTTAAAAATCAAGAAAGGAGTTGGATCTGGCATCTACAAGAAGAAGTGGTAAATAAGTGCTTGTTGGAGTGCCAAATCTTGAGGTATTCTTCAAATCTCATGAAAAACTTCAATTCCAATTCATGTTATTTTTGTTTCTAGTCCAAATCTTGGTTTAAATCAGTCTTCTCTTGTTATAAATCAAGTACCTATAGTAAATCAACTTGTAGTGAGTATGGTAGCTCCTAATGCAAATCAAATGTAAGTTAAAAAATATCAATGCTAACCAAAATTTTAATCAATGGAGAACCAATAGATATAGAGCTTTTGTTTTACCTCTAAATCTGAATCCTCTCCCTGGTAAAGCTCATAAGTACTTGCCTAAATTTCAAGGAAATAATGTTGTCATTGGTGAAGATCATATTAGGGATTTTTTGTATGCCATGGATAGTCTTGAGGTAGATGATGAAGATGTTGTCCTTAGATTATTCTTTCAAACTTTAGAGAAATATGCTTGAGAATGGTTTAACAACCTTGGAGCTGGTACTATCCATAATTTTTAAGAGCTAGAGCAAACTTTCCTTAGGAAATATAGAGAGAGGAAGAATGAACAGTCCTTGCTGATAGAGTTAGCTACCATGAAGAAGAAAGAAAATGAATCAGTGGAATATTTCAATAGGAGATTCTTTAAGACTAGAAATAAGATTCTGGTAGCATTAAGGCCAAATGATGAGCAATCCATTTGTTTTTACAAGAATGCTTTCCCTGGAGATTTTAGTTATGAGCTAAGACAACAAGCAACAACCACCATTGATATATGTATGGAAAGGGCTATTGAAATAGAAAGAAATATGATTGATAGTGGGAAGATGAAAGCATACTCTTTAGAGCCCAATCAACCTAAAAGAAAGCCCAAGAAGGTTGAGTTCTCTATCCCTAAGAAAATAGATCAGGATCCTATGAATAAAATAGCTAATCAATTGAGTGAGATGTTTACCACTTTGAATAATAGGTTGGCTAGAATTGAAAAATGTAAAGATAACATTGCAAAAACTTCACAGGGTGATAATAGATAACAAGTAGATAACAGGCCTCCTTTTAGGAGGAATTTCAATAGAAATTGGAATAACAATGGAAATGAAGAGGGAAATAGGAATCAAAATGGAAATTGGAAAAAGAAATAAATAGAGAGAGATCTAGATTCTGTTCCAAACCCAATACCATCTAACAATATAGCATCATATCATCCTTTTTATTGCTCTACTTGTGATGCACCATATAACCCTATTGATTGTGGTATTTATCTAAGTCTGCATTCTAATGTTGATTTAAATGTTGAATCTGAAGATGAAGATATTAGAATTAATGTATGTTGGACTCAAGAGGATGAGGTCAGAGAAAAGGAATTTGAGAGGGATATGGACTTATGTGCCAATAATCTTGAACAAAGAGCCTTAGTCTTTGGAGAGGCATCAACCTCAGGTGAGTCTCCTAATACCAGATTTGATAGAATGAAGCAGGGGAAGCTTATACCTACAATAGAAGAGGTTGAGTCTTTAGAGAGAATACATGCTATTAATCTTAGGAATAGAATAGTGGAGGATAAAATTGATGAAGGGCCTACACAAAAGGAGAAAACTATAGGAGTGATTTCATAGAAAAAGGTAAATCAGATGAAGCTGCAAATGATTCCTGAAGAGCCTGATGTAGAGGAAATTATCCAAAAGCAATAAAATGACTTAGTTAATCAGATATCTAGAAAAGGAATTGATGATAAGAAAGATCAGTTTGATCTAGGTATAGAGGTTTCCAAGTAGAAGGTCAACATCACTTTTGGAGAATTAATGACCATCCCAAAGTACTAGTATCAAGTATGTAGAGCCTTCAAATTAACTGATCAGTCAGGAGGACAACCTAAAACCCCCATAGACCTTGAAAATAATGCAGTCAGAGCCCCATATTTAGTTAAACCATTTTACATATCACTAAGGTATACATCAGGCTATGGAGACCAATATGTTATTCATAATTGCATGCTTGATAGTGGTGCTTCCATGAATGTGATGTCAAAATAGGTAGCTAGTTAGTTAGGCTTGATTTATCAAAAAGAGCACCCCCTATTTTTGTAATGGATAATAGGAGAGTACCTTGTGTAGGTATTATCACTAGGCTTCTTGTCCATCTTGAACAATATCCTAAGAAAGGTGTGGTAATGGATGTTGTAGTTGTAGATGTGGACCCTTTCTTTTCCATCTTACTCTCTAGGCATTGGGTAGAGCAACTAGGTGGTACTATTCAGTTGGATTGGTCATATGCCACTATCCCGATGTAGGGTAAGGAAAAAGTCATCTTGAAAAGAGAACCCTTCAATAGGTATTTAGTTGAATTTAGAGATCCTAATGATAATATGGTTAATATCATGAATTCTATTGAGGAAAAATATATGGGGTTTACTCTATTTGGCATTCTCCTTTCTTATTGGAAGTGCTCGATGCTGAGAATATGGATCCAAAATTGAAGGTTGAAGTGGATGCAAAAATTGATAGAATTCTGACTTTTGAGTTATGGACTATGACCTTTGATGGGGTAAAATATCAAGCAAGAGCAAGAGCTAGGGTAATGTTGATAGATATTAATGGAAGTTATCTTGGCATACCATACAGGTTAGAATTTTCTTGTACAAATAATGTTGTAGAGTATGAAGCTTTATTGCTAGGGCTAAGGAAAGCCAAGGAATTGGGTATTAATTACCTCAAAGTTAGTGGGGATGTTGAGCTAATAATTCAATAGATCAAAGGAAAATATCAAATAAAGCACCCTAGATTAAAGCAATATAAGCAAGCAGTGTTGGATGAAATAGATAGATTCTTAGCTTTTGATCTACAATATATTCCTAGAGCACATAATCATAATGTAAATCTATTGGCAATTAATGCTTCTAGAGTAGATAGCCCTAAGATAGACACTTGGTTTATGGATAGGTTCCCAACCATATCTATTTATAAGCCATCTATCCTTGATAATGTGGTATATTTACAAGTTTTTCATGATGATATACACATTAATGATTTTATGACTATGCAAAATGAATTTTTTGATATTATTTGTGATGAAAGTGATGAAGAAAAATTGAAGGATGTTATTGGAGAACCCATAGAAGTCATACAACTGAAGACCAATAGGATCCCTAGGGGGTTGGTATCTTTAGAGAGCTTGTTTGATGACTTTGATAGAGCATATAAACCTCTAGTTCAGGAGTCTAAGGTAGATGAAGTTAATATCAAAATAGAGGAAGAGCCCAAGATTGTTAGGATCAATAAAGCTCTATCAGGAAAAGAGAAGCAATAATATATCAACTTCTTGAAAAAGAAAATTGATACTTTTGCTTGGAGTTATGAGGATCTGAAGACCTTCAACACAAAGGTGATGACTCACATAATACCCCTTCAGAAGGATACCAAGCCTTTCAGGCAAAAATAAAGAAATTTCAATCCCACTTTGCATCCAATTATGTAGAAAGAAGTGCAAAAGTTACTGGATACTAAGATAATCAGGAAGGTGAGATTTTCTTCTTGGTTAGCAAACCTAGTCCTAGTTAGAAAAAAGAATGGTGAGATCAAGCTTTGTGTAGATTTTAAAAATCTGAATAAGAGCTCACTTAAAGATAACTATCCACTTCCAAATATGGAGCAGTTGCTTCAAGCAGTGGTTGGGTCATCAAGAATATCTTTATTGGATGGCTTCTCAGGTTACAATCAGATTGTAGTGAATCTAGAAGATAGACACAAAACAACTTTCACCACACCATGGGGAACATTTGAATATCTTAGGATGCCCTTTGGGTTGATGAATGCAGGGGCAACATTTCAGAGAGCCATGGATGTTGCATTTAAGGGGTTAATGTTTAAGATAGTAGTAGTGTATCTTGATGACATTACAATTTTTTAAAAAATCTTGAAGATCATTTTGCACATCTAACTCAAGTGTTTGATAGGTGCAAAGAATTTGGCATATCTTTGAATCCTAGAAAATGTGTGTTTGGGGCCACACAAGGTAAACTACTTGGGCATATTGTTTCAAAGGATGGGATTAGCATTGATCCACAAAGAATAGAAGCAATTTCTAAAATTCCCCCTCCTAAAAATCTTAAGGGAGTTAGATCATTCTTTGGGAATATTAACTTTGTTAGGAGGTTTATCCCTGATTTTGCTCAGATTGCCAAGCCAATAAATGACATGATCAAGAAAAATGGGGAAATAAGGTGGATAGAGGAAAATACTACAACTTTTTAGAAGATCAAAGATGCAATCACTCAAGCTCTAGTATTAAATTGCCCTGATTACTCTAGAGATTTCAAAATCTACTCATTTGCCTTAGAACACACTATTGCTGCAGTTCTAGCTCAGAAGGATGAAGAGAAAAATGAAAGGCCTATAGCCTTTATGAGTACAGGATTGAAGGGTGCTAAACTAAAATACTCTATGCTAGAAAAATAGGCTTATGCATTAATCAGAGCATTAGATCATTTCAAATGTATCTTTGGATCCAACAAGGTAATAGCTTGTATCCCCTACATTGTTGTTAAAGATATTTTCACTCAGCCTGAACCTTTAGGTAGTCCTACAAGATGGATGGCTAAGTTATTATAGTATGATGTAGAATTCAAAGTAGTATAAATTGTCAGAGGATAGGGACTGGCAAAGTATATGGCTAACAAAGAAGGGGAAGCTATGAATAACACTATCATAGTAGATGAGCAACAAGAAGCTAGAGTAATTGATAATTTTGATTGCAAGTGGTATGATGGCATTATGTTTTATCTTCAAAACTTATCATTTCTAGAAGATATGCCCAAAAATAAAAGGAGATCTATCAAGCAATTGGCCCAAAAATACTACATTCAGGAAGGTAGATTGTATTGGAGGTATCCAGATGGTGTGTTGCTTCTCTACTTGTTTGAGAAAGAGGTCCCTCAAGTACTGAAAGAATATCATTCTAGCTTTTGTGGAGGTCACTTTGCTCCAAAGGCTACTACTCATAAAATCATGAGAGTTGGTTATTATTGGCCCTCCCTATTTAAGGATGTCTATCAATTTGTTAGAAGTTGTCATAACTATCAAATTTTTGTAGGGAAAAAGAATTTTTCAACCATGCCCCTAAGGCTAGTAATTGTGGAAGCTCCTTTTACTCAATGGGGAATAGATCTCATAGGTGAGATTAACCCCAATTCTTCTAGAGGTCATAGGTGGATCATCACAACAACAAACTATTTTACCAAGTGGGTAGAAGCAACACCTCTCAAGAAATCCACTACAGAAGTGGTCATCAAGTTTTTAGAAGAGCACATATTGATAAGATTTGGGGTTCCTAGGAAGATAGTCATAGATAATGGTAACTATTTCACTTCTTTTGAGATGATTGAATTTTGTGCTAGGTACAATATAGAGCTTTCTCATTCTATGAATTATTATCCTCAAGGGAATGGTTTAGCAGAATCCTTGAATAAGAATTTGATCACAAGAATCAGAAGAGCATTAGGTAGAAATAAAAGAAGTTGGGATAGTGAGCTAAAGTTTGCTTTATGGGCTGATAAAATATCTATCAAAAGAAGCATAGGAAAATCTCCTTATGAACTAGTATATGGTGAGAATGCTCTGTTACCCCCTCAGGTGGAAAGTCATGCTTTATCTTTGCTTCTTCAGGATCATGAAAATCCAAATGTCTTGTAGAGAAGACTTGATCAAATTGTGAAGTTGTAGGAAGATAGAAAGGATTCATTAATGAAGATAATTGAGTAGGCTCACAAAATAATGTAGTTGTTCAATAAGAAAGCCAAGGGTAAACCTTTTTAGGGAGGAGATATAGTGTTGTACTGGGACCCCAAAAATGAGAAGCATGGTGAAAAAGGGAAGTGGGAACCCAAATGGCTTGGCCCCTATCAAATCCTTCAGAATGTAGGCCAACATACTTACAAATTGCAAACTTTGGATGGTATAAAATTTTCAATTCCTATCAATGGCCAACATTTGAAATTGTATCATTCTGCATAGAGGGCTTGAGAAGCCTCACAAAAATAATAGTGTTTTAATTTGTTCTTTTTATGTGATTTTAGGTGATTAAGGTGTTCTTTTAGGTGATTAGGTAAGTTTTTTGAGTCCTTGTGGTCTGTTAGAGATTCTGGAGTTCTCAAGTGATTCATTGTCAAAGAGTCTTTTCATCACCTATCCTAGTCGGAGCCTGTGTTGGATCCTCAAAATCCAACTTGAGTTTACCCCTAATTTTTAAATTTTTGGTGTCCTGTGAGTCTTTGTTTTAGGTCTTTTCAAAATTTGCAATAATCCCTTAGTCAGTCTCCTTTTAATAAATTTTTGGGTCCTTTCCAATTATTGCAAATTTTGGTCTTTTTGAGTCCTATCTCACCCTTCAAGAGCATTGAAAATTTTTGTGTCACCAAGGTCAGGGCTTATTTTGGTTTTCCTAAGGTCTTATGTCATTAATTTTTTTCCTAAATAAGGTTTAATTAATTATTTTTGACCTCCAAGGGTCTTAAATATTTTTATTTTTATGACTTAATTCAAATATATAATTAAATTTAATATTTAATTATATATTTAATTAAATTTGATTATTTATTTAATTAAATTTAATTAAAATATTTAAGCCCTTTTGTTCCTAAAGTTTACCCATCCCTTCCTACCATCTTAAACCCCTCTCATACTTTAATACCTTTCAAAAAAAAAGTGACAAAAATGAAAAAGGAAGAGGGGGCACCACCAAACCTTCTCCCCATCCCATTATCTCATCCCCCCCATCCTCACTACCGATTCTCTACCACCCTTCCCCCCTTCACGTCCCTTCCCCTTATAATCAAACCATCCCCCCTCCCCCTTGATGGCATGGAAATAAATATATAAAATAATAAATTTAAAAAAATCAATCCAATAGTGCGGGTGAGTGCATAGGTAATAGGGAGAATTGGTCTGCAATTTCCACATGGATCCCTCTGAAGCGGAGAAAAATCAAACTTGAAATTAATTCGACAATGCACGTATAAGCAAGGGAGGTTCTAAAATTAAAGTGCTCTGATTGGATCATGAAAAGTGGCAAATGCGGGCACAAAAATTGAGGTAATCAAAGTCTAACTGAAGAGATCAATGACACAAGTAAAAGCGTATGATCCAATGGTGCGAACTTAAGTGGGGGTAGCACAAATTTCCAAGTGCTTCAATGGGAGCATGACACATGGAAAAATATTATTGGCCCAAGCATATCAATAGCATGGGAAAGAATGCATGATCCAATAGAGCAGGGGTCTTCGAGCACTCCAATTAGGGAGTGCCACGTGGTGACAGGTTCGAGCATGTGCAGTGTTCGTGTTTAGTTTTATTTTTCCCACGTGGGGAGGTGGGAAGCCCCTATGTGATTTATAAATGAGGGGCCACCTCGAGGCACCTCCCCCATGGGGCAATGTGGGACCACGTGATTTCATGGTGGCAACCCACGCAATCAAAAAAATCTAAGGGACACTTTGATTTTATTATCAAGGTTTTTTTTACCTTGATTATAATAGCCAAGGTTGGCCATGTTATGGAGAGAAATATTTATAATATATATATATATATATATATATAATAATAATTGTTATTATTATTATTTTATTATTATTAAAAGTTTTTACATAAAAGTTGTAAAATGCCTCAATTTTATTTTATTTTATTATATTGGCTAAGGTTAGCCATATAAAAAAATGACTAAAAATTAATTAATTTTCTAAAGTTGTTTTTGGTCAACTTCGAGAGAAATTATAACAGACAAATATGGAGGTATTTGTATATAAATATAAATATATATATATATATATATATATATATATATATATATATATATATATATATATATATATATATATATATCTAGACCACTACTAGGCCACGAATGAGAGCCACTATAATGCAATCAATATTATGGATCAAATATGGAGGTAGTTGCAGTTTTTATGGGTCATCACCTGGTTTTAACAAATGACAGTTATAGTTATGGGCCATCATGAAGATAGTTGTAATTTTTGTAATTATGGACCAAATGATCAAGCTATTTAAGAGAGTTGTTGCAATAGGAAAATCATCAAGTTTTTGCATAGTAAAATTTTGCAAGAGGTATACCAGAGTGCCCATCCTTGTTAGTTGTATTTTTCCATTCTCTGTGTCTTGTCTAGTCACCATTTTTTCTTCCCCATTACTCTGTAGGTTTTTGCTGAGGAGGTGCCTAGTTTACTGAGATCATTTCCAGTGGTTGAGATCAAAATCCAAGAGAATATTTGTTACATTATTTGAATGAAGAGTTGTAGTTCTCTATTATATTATTTGAATGGATAATTTATTATATTTTCTTAATGATATCTAGTTATCCTGATCAGAATCCCATTGTAATGATCTATTGATTAATACAATCCTGCTTCCTCCTTTCAGCAGTTCTGTGTGCAATTTTGTGTGTTGTCCTATTTACATGTTACATCATTTGAATGTGTAAATGACATCTTCTTTCACTAGCATGTTCAATCATTTCTGTCACATTATTTGAATAGATTTGATTGGCTCAATTTTTATTCTCTCCCCTTTCTCTCCTCTCTAATTAAGTTTGGCTACAATTTCTCAATGGATAAGTCATCGGTCTACTAATTAAAGCATTATTTGGGAGTTACTTCGAAGCTTGTTCAACTTTTATATTGCAATTTTATTTCATATTTACAAACCTGTATGAGCATGAGCATATGAGAAATATTATAGGCTCACCTTAAAGGTTTTCTTACCCTACTCGATCTATCTACAATCTTAGAATAATATTTTCTTGAGTTAAATAGGTAGATTCACTAGAGTCCACAATGCTGATTAGATTAGGGAAGTCTTACAACATGACAATTCTCTTAAGGATGCAAGAATTTACCCTAATAGACCCTCACCAAACTCTCATGACTTCATTTCCTACTTATGGCCTTCTATCCATATGATCTCTCACTTTTTGTATGCTCCACCTTCATTTCCATATGGAGAAGTCATTTTCTATAAAGAATATGCCTAAACCATTGGTCATTGTCCCCTCCCAACACATGATTTTCCTCAAGTGTCTCCCCTTCTTACACCTTCCCACTGGATGTGGTTTTCTAGTCCAGGGCTTTTGTCATCCACATATTCTCCTTGAACATCTCTTTAGGCCTTTCTTGGATTGTCAACCCTTACCTTTCTATGATCAATCTCCCTTGCATGTGCCAAATTATTCTCATAATTTTATGTTAGATGGTAATATGTTACCACCTTCTTCGTAATTATACATGGTTGTGGAGCAAACGTCACACCTTTAAAAATTCTATGATCTCGCATCCCAATCAGATACCATTTCAAATTTTTGTGGTTTCTTACCTCTACCATTTCATGGTTTAAAATATCATGATCTTTTGTCCCTACCATGTCAACCTCCCTTGTTCATTTACACTAATCCTATAGAGTTTCAAGAGTTTTTTCCCTTTAAATGACGACCATGTTTTCAACCATTTTAATGTCTCATTTCCAATTAAGATGCTAATACCAAGGAGGATTTATCAATATGGGTTTGATCACCTCTTGTCAAGGTTGTTCATCATCATAAGCTACATTGTTATGTGTCATAAATCCATATCAAACCTTCCTTTTGTGCTTTTTTTAAATAAGGATTTCACCTATAACACCATATATTGCCTTCTATATTTCAAACCTAAAACCCATATTGTTTTTTGATCTTCCACTTGTTCTGTCACCCCCATCAGCATCCCCCTTCTCCATTATCCCCCCACTTTTCTCCTCTTTACCTATTTTCTTTACCCCCCCACTTTATATCAATGGGTGACTATGACTACAAATTTAATCCTGAGATGCTCTAGTTGGACAAGCTGGTTGAAAAAATATTGAGAGACAATGGGTTTCTTCCCTTCCTTAAAAAAATCAATGGCTATGATATGGAAATTTCCAAGGAATTGGCTCATAGTTGAGATGACAGAAAAGTCATGGTGAAGGGGCTCAACTTCACAATAAACATCAAGCTATTGGTAAAAATATCTGAGCTCCCTAATGATGGTAAAATTTCCAAAGAGAAAAGCATTCCCTGGCTGGTGAACTTTTGTATTTCAAGGATAGGGGCAAAAATATTGGCAAAGACAAGGGTAAAATTGTAATGGAATCCCTCCCTAAACCTTGGGATAAGGTGATGGTTCCTATCCTCCAATACATCATCGTGGATGGTCCATATACCATCCTTAGAATTTTTTACCTCACCTTTTAGAATCACATATGAGGAAAAAAATATCAATATTCTTGAGTATGTCTTTAGGTCCATTAAGAGATCCATCTAAAATATCAAGAAAGGATCCTCATCCTTCCCTACTCACCAGGTCCTTCATATCATTATATACAAGCACATTCTCTAGGAGTCTTATAAATTAGTGATCAATTTCATCCAAAGTGTAGAAAACCACTTGGATGAGCTATGAGCATCCAACCACTATGAAATCCCTCAACATGATATGAGTTATAAAGTGAATGGGAAGCCCTCATTCCCTAAGGCTAGTAAAATACTAAATTTTGAACCCAAGGGTACATAAGCCACACCTAAAGTGATGTTGGAGGCTAGAAGTTAATCTAATCATAGCAAATATCATGCTGGAAAAAAAATCCCCAATCATCATTGAACATGAACCTAAGGATGTGTAAGACTCTCCCCTACTAGGCTAGAAGATAAAACAAGAATCCCATTTTGTGCAGTCTTCCACTAGGAAGGTAGCTCCTTTATGCCTTCGATATCCACTCATTAAAATTCATGTACCTTTTATTACCAAGAAAGGCTACATCCAAGAGCTTAATGGCCTTCTCAATTCCATGGCCAAAGTAGCTAAAATGGGCTCCTATATGATCCAAAAATCCACCACTATTCTGGAAGAATACAATGAAAATTTCTTATGATAATAATCCTAAGAGCCTAGCTAGCTCCCCTAGTCATGGTGATGTTGTTTAATGTGGACATCTATAATCCCTCCTCTTAGTTCATTTTTGGTATTGTTCTTAATGTCTAATATTCCCTTGGTCTCTGGAGTCTCTTTCATTTCTATGTGCAAATTTTTTCACTCCCCCTCAATATTGGGGAGACAGTCTCGTATGACCTCCTCTAGAAGCCCTCTCTTCTAGCTTTATTTTTTTGTAAGTTTTTTTTTGTCTCTCAACTATCTTAGGGAGACTGTCTCTAATGACCCCCATTGATGGTCTTCTTCATTTGCAAACATTTTCTTGTAAAAGGTTTGGGGATCCTTTTAAACCCCTTGCTTCAATATATCCAAAAAAATTATAGATAGTTGATCAAACAAATATCTAAATAGTAGGAGCTAGGAATTGAGAGGAGAACTAGGCTGAGTTACATGCATAGGATCAAGAAGATTAAGTAGGGATTGCATTGGAAATGTTCAACTTAGTAATTTGACAACCTCTAGGCTAATAAAAAGGAGGAATAGCATGGCAAGTCAATTGATGGTTTCTCTAAGTTGAGGGACCTATATAAGGAGGTCTCCCTTTTTAGCATCACATCACTTGAGAGGATAATATTATTCTAGAAATATATTTATGACAAGTAGCTAGTGTTTTAAGGATTATGGAAATGCATACAAATAATGGCCTTGAATAAATAATGCAAATGGATCTAAATATTATTACACCATGAGGAATTAATAAACTACCAAATTTAAAGAATGATCAATCTTAGCCTTCTTAGTGTTAGCTAATGCAAGCATTTCAATTGATGGAGCTCACTAGCAATCCTGGTGTTAGCTAAAACCGTCCTAGTGTTTTCTAAAGGTGCTCCTTCATAATAATTCTAGCACTCCCCTTGGTTGATGATGAAGCCTAACAAAGAAAACCACACTCTTTTGGTAATTGGGTTTTGCTCTTTCTTAAGAACATCAAAATTAAACCAAAAAAATGAAGTCCACAGACAAAAGAAAAAGAAAAGAAAAGGGACAATTTAAGAGGTTGATAAGGTTGAAAAACCTATGAGTTTTAAATTCTTGATAAGTTTTTCAAGCAAGTTCAGCTAACTATAGGAACTTCAATATGTGGAATCTGCAAATACAAAGCATGGACAAGAAAGAGCTAAAATTAAGAACTCCCTTCATCAAAGGGAGGGTTCTTCACCTTTTTTACCTTATTGTTTTTTAAAGTTGAAGAAAAACATAATAATGGGATAAAAATACAAAGTGCTAACTGAAATTAGAGGAAATTCAAAGATCCTCATCATCTAGGTATTTCTTCTCTCATTATTTTTTCTTCTTTTTTCATCACCTCCCACCATACTTTGTGTCCCATTAAAATTTTTGTTTTAATCATCTCATTTCCTCATGTTATTTTAGACTCACTTTCATTCACTCTTCATTCCTCTTGCCCCCAAATACCTCCTAAATTCTTCTTATTGTGACTTCTTCATAACTTTATGGCCTAATGAATAATCTAGATAAGTATTGATGTTGTAAGCGAAAGAAGTACTCTAGATAGTAATGATGAAACACGAACATAGGTGAAGATAATGTAAATTTTACAATATGACACCTCAATACCTTGATAATGAAAGAAAAATCAAGGTGTCCTCATGGAAAGGACAACATTGGTAGTAAACTATGGGCTAAATGGAAATATTACACTAGATTTAATGTCAGTGCACTTATGGACTAGTACTAAGAAATTTGATAAGTGATAGGTGGAAAAAAATACAATAAGGAGAGAGGAAAAAGATAAAATGCTAAGTTACCATACATATGACATGATGATCATATTATAAAAGCAGGCATGTGTTCTAAAAACAAAAAAAAATTATGGTGGTTTAATACAATTGGTTAAACAAAAATGATAGCATGTGTGCTAGATTTTCATACAGGAAGAAAATTTGATTTAGCAGTACCAAATTTTATAAAAGTAGAGTTTAATTAAGACTCCAACTATTGTTGACATCCATAGAAGCTATAAAATAAGATACAAGACAAGGATCATGAATGAAAATTGGCTTCAGCACTAGGATCTTCATCTAAGCATCGATGCATATCTCAAAAGTTCTTGAACGTTGAGTAAGGGTTTGCAATCCAGAGAAAGAGTACTTGTGTGACTTTGTTAAGAAGAAAGTAGAGGGAAGCAATAAAATAATCAAGCCCTTGATTGCTTAGAATATTTACCTAAGGCAATTTGTTTGGATCTAAAGAAGTTTTTAGTTGTAGAAAACTGTGCTCAATAAGGTTTTAATTTTGATGGAGGTACTATTACTCAAGTATCTCCATTTCATTTCCTCTCCTCTCCTCTTCTCATTTTCCCTCTTTGTATTTCTACTTCTTGTTTCCCTATATACTTTTCCTCCCCAATCATCTCCCTACCCTCCACAATTCCTTAAATGGTCACCTTCTCCATTTATTATTACTCCCACTTCCCCTTATATATTATTCACTATCACTCCCAACCATTCTTAATCACCTTGGAAACATTTCCTCCTCCCCATTCTATAGAAAATCCCATATTTTTTAGGCAAATGAGATGGATCTACGATAAGGATACTTTCTGCTACATGTTTTTTAATCCCTAGTATAGAATCTATTTATCCCCTTTACATATTTTCACTTTGCTCCCCAATTCCTTATTCTGAATTTATTTTACTTCCCATAACTTTAGGATTTTGTGACTTCCATACTTTCATTTTTTTCAGCTTACCTTCTAGATCTTCTTCCTCTTAATGGTTCCACTTTTCCATAGATAAGGCCTTCTAATTTCTCTATTTCTGTAGGTGAAAATTTGTAAAAGTTACAAATAATATGGGTCGATATGATTACCAAACTTCACAAGTCCTTGCAAACCTAGATAGATTATGATTTTGTTAAAGTTCTATCAAATTTTTGCTAAGGCAATAGCATAGCAACTAGACTAAAAGCATCATATTTGCACAAATTAAAGATCAAAGCAATTTTCTAATACAAATTTAGCTATAAATAAGTAGTGGAAGTCATGCTAGATAACTACATGGTAGCTTTATACCCGATAGCTCCTAGATAGACCTAAAATTGGACTAAGATAGTATAATCTGACATTTTGCAATAGTGTCAAATTTAAATTTTGTCTAAGGCATGAGACTCGACGTGTAGATGCAAGAAGCCATACATTTCCAAAATATAACATAAGCACATGGGTAGCAAAAACCCAACATCCAACATTCATCATAGCGCCAAAATTGGAACTTAACTAAGGCAAAGCACCCAACATAAAGGATACACCAAACTTTAGAGGCAATTGATGTCACCATAGGAGCAGGTTTTATCTTATGTTTGACATACTATTAGACTCAAAATTTGATTAAGTGTGGAGTTCAATCTAATATATAGCTATACTTTTGGATGTGTTGTCATTATCCCAAGGAGATGAAATTTTTTATGTCCAATATCTAAGGTTGTACCTCACTAGATTCAAATTTTTGTTAAGTGTGAAGAGATGGTTGGACTTATCACAAATTTATCATCAAAATATATAGAAAATTTTGACATTAAGATACAATGTTAGACTCAAAACTATACCAAGGTATAGAGTCTAGCATGAATAAGAAGCTAGACCAATTGACAAAAAGTATGGTAACACTCCTAAATCCTAGCACCTAATTGAAGGCTTTTGGGCCTGAATAACACAAGCTTATGAGAGGGGGGTGAACAGTATAAGGTAAACTTTTATTTTTCTTTCTTAGATAATATTATCCAATTTTATCAATTTCAATATCAATAACAATAAAAAAGCAATGCACAAATCATCACACACATGAGATACACAAATTTAATGTGGTTCACCCAATGTGGATTACATCCATGAAGAAAATATTTCTTCTAAATTTTCTCAACAAATATCTTGGGAATAAATTCCCTATTACAATGTTTATGGACCTCTGTCCAAAGGAGATCTCAATCCCCAATGCTATGGTTTGTGGATCTCTCTCTATAGGAGAACTCTATCCCCTCTACTCTAGTTTATGGATCTCTCTCCATAGGAGAACTCTACCCACTCTACTCTGGTTTGTAGATATCTCTCCATAAGAGAACTCTACCCCCTTTGCTCTATTTTGTGGACCTCTCTCCATAGGATAACTCTATGCCCTATACTATGGTTTGTGGATATCTCTCCACAGGATAACTCTATCCCCTTTGCTCTAATTTGTGGATCTCTCTCCATAGGATAATTTTATCCCCTTTGCTCTGGTTTGTGGATCTCTCTCCACAAGAGAAATTTATCCCCTCTACTCTAGTTTGTGGATCTCTCTCCATAGGATACCTCTATCCCCTTTGCTCGAGTTTGTGGATCTCTCTCCACATGAGAACTCTATCCCATCTACTCTGGTTTGTGGATCTCTCTCCATAGGATAAATCTATCCCCTTTGCTCTAACTTTTGGATCTCTCTCCATGAGAGAACTCTATCCCCTCCGCTCTAGTTTATGGATTTCTCTCCATAGGAGAACTCTATCCCCTCTGCTCTAGTTTGTGTATCTCTCTCCATAGGAGAACTCTATCCCATTTTCTCTAGTCTACTCCAAAGCCTGCTCTCAAATATATCTTAAATCTGCACCAAACCTTGTCACAAGGCTATCACAAATATACTCCAAATTTGCTTACAAATCTATCCAAATATGTGCATATTACATGCACAAATCTACCTCAAACCTGCTCTTTATATTTACCCAAATCTGCTTCAAGTCTTCTCACAAGACTTGCTCAAATATACCTCAATGTTGCTTCAATACTTGCTCAAATCTACCTCAATGCTACTTATAGTCTTCTCACAAGACTTGCTCAAATTTGCCTCAATGCCACTTCAATTCTTCTTACAAGACTTGTTCAAATTTACCTCAATTTTGCTTCAAGTCTTCTCACAAGACTTGCTCAAATATACCTTAATGAATAAATTGCTCGAATATTTCCAAATATTGCATACAAACAATGTTTATATCTCTTTCAGAAATACTTTCTTCAACTAGGCAATTCAGGCATATTCTACATAGAATTCGTTTAACCTCTGGAATATATAGAGAATGATATGCATTATAAAATACCCAATATTTTCTTCACATTCACAAATATTGCACTCATCCAATCCAATCTCTACCTCTTGCAAATTTTATCTCAAGGATCAAACACAATAATGCATAAATTTCCTTCACAATATTGATCTCAAAAACTTCACAATTACTTTCAATGTATTTCAAACCAATGCTCAAAATGTTTCACAATGATGTACAAAATTGGTCTCAACCCTAGCACAAGTATTTTAGATTTCTTTCAACAATGAAGCACATGTAGATCTCAAACCCTAATACAATTGTTTCCACTTTCTTTCAACAATTATGCATAATTTGTTTCACAAAACCTAGCTCAAATATTTCCAACAATGCACACCAATCAATAATTTTAACTCCACCTCAAAATTACTTTCTCAAAACACAACCACCTAGATAAAGAGTTGAACCACCATACCTCATAACTTGCTTTGATGAAAATGTGCCCTCAAAACCTGTTCCAAAATAATTTCCTTTTTGCCACTTCAAGAGGTTAGCCAATCTTCTTTTCAAAACAATCATAAAAAACTTTCCTCAAAACAAGGTTTTTAATTAAAGAACAAAAACCTTTAAACTTTCCTTCACCATTCAAAAATACACACAATAATTAAACCATAAAACACCTTATAACTCCTACTCTTAAAACACACACAATAAACTCATACAATGAAATAATCCATATCACACTTTATTTCTCCTTCTAAATAGATTTTAAATTTCAATACCAAAAGACCCTTTTCACACCTTATTTCAAATTTTAAATTTCAATACAAAAATATCCTTTTCACACCTTATTTCTCCTATATCAAATGAGTAAAAATTAAATGACAACTCAACCTTATGACTCCCACAAAGTAAAATTATAATTAAAAAATTAAATACCTCTTTTATTCTACCCTCAATGTGATTCAAAACTCTTACCTCGTGAGAACAAGGTGCCCAACCAAGGGACCATGACTAGCTATGATAGCGCTGACCGTGAGACCACAAAGGCATAAATCACCTTTTATTTCCTCCTACTGTGAACTCAAACAAACAAAATAAAATGTTTGCGATGGGTTTCAAACTCGAAACCTCCTCCTCAAAATGCCTTCGCGTTGGCTCAGCTACTAGTTGGTCTAGCTGGCTAGATGGGATTTGATGTGCACCAACCAAACTTAAACCTCCATCGTTCGCTATAGAAAACTATGTTGTCACTTCCTTTCCTTCTTTGCCACGTGCAACAAATTGGATATCGAATTAATGCATGCACGAATTTCCTCACAACCTTGCAAATGAATTTAGGCACGGGTATTTATATGTTTTAACTTGGTCTTCAATCAATGTCGGTGCCACCTTGTCCTTTTCCACCCCATACAACGTCAGCCTCCTTAATTCAAAATTAATTCAAATTATTTGATGCTCAAATATTATAACAACTTGAAATATTTATATTATAATAAAGATATTATAATATTAATCCTTTAAACTTTGCCTTCACATTTAATATTATTGCCTTCAATAATATTAATATCTTGCCTTCATTTTTAAACCATTGTTCCAATGAACTCTTAAGCCTTTTGTCCTTCATTATAATATTCAAAAATATATATTATAATGTTTTTCTCAACCAATATTATAATAATAAATTTCATAATATTTTCCTTGATGTTAATGAAAACCAATGACATCTTCTCTTTTGACATCAACCTATGACATCAATCCTTTGACATCAATGACAACACACTATCCTCAAAATTTCCAAAAGGACATATCCCTGTCAATAAAAATTTTGAATGTTAACCAGCTACCTAGATTGAAGCTATCAGAATGAGTGATGAGTTGGCAATGCAATAAAATATAGTGGTTAAAAGTGAACTTCTCAGAGTATGCTAAGATATAATGGAAGCACATGGAAACTAGCCTCATGGAGGAAATTTGAATTAGACACCTCAACATAATTGTATCAAGGTGGTTAGACCAAACTAAGCTAGAAAGCAATGTCCACTACCTGCACTTGCCCTGATAGGCCTACAGGGAGCTTCCATGTAATGATATGAGCTAATATAAGGGAAGAAGATATCTATATATACCTCTATGTACCTCTAATAGAGGGTTAGATTTTTAGTATTTCAATTTGTGTAGGTTGTAAGATGATTGTTTCATATTAATAAAATGTAATGTTGTTTGACCTCTATCTCTAGTGTTATAAAACATGATATGTGAGTTATAATTTATTCATTTTTGCTTACATTTTTTTAATGGTGTATTTTTTACATCAATTCCAATTGAATATAGATTATTTTTTGTATTTCCTTTTGAGATATCTATGGATGTATAATATTTATAAATTAAATTATATGTTTTGTGATAGCCATATGTTATCTAGTCTATTAGATGTTGGTTTTATTTTGTGTGTAACTCTCATACAGTTGAAGCTTATTGTTGTTCGCTAAATCCCAACTAGCTTTACTTCTAATTTCTAACCCTGTATTTTTCTTACCCTTCTCATTTATCTCTTTAGTCTCAACCACATTCTTAGTTTAGTAAATATATTAAATAAACCAACCTTATTTGAAGGCTGAATCAGAAGCAATTTTGGGTTTTCTAATTTTTGTTGATATCTCAAGGCATATCTCATCCACATAGGTGGATTTTAGATAAATACCTACTAGGTAATAAGTTGGTTAGAGGGAGTTAGAAACTACCTCTCACAAGGAAAATGAGAATGTAGGTAGTTAGAAACTACCTCTCACAAGGAAAATGAGAATGTAGGTAGTTAGAAACTACCTCTCACATGGACCATGAAGTCTAAGTAGTTACCATCCTCACATGGATGGTGATTAAGCCATATTTGGCAATTTTATGTATTTAAATATTCATCATGCACAATGTAAATACATTGAAGCAGTTTGTAACAACTGCCATTTATGCAAACCATTACAATTGGCAACTCAATAGAGAATACCAAGTGAAAATATGGACTTTAATGAAGGAGAGTATAAGTTAGACATTTTATAGACCTCAAGAACTTGCACTAGCCTTTTTTCAATCAAGTATTAGATAAAATAAGGGAATCTAAATCTTACAAAGTTTGGATAGTTATGATCTATTAGTAAAACTATGATCTATAGGAAAATTATGATTCATTGACAATTTAGAAATGCATTGAATCATGAAGTAGAAGCTAACAAATAATGGCCTAAAAATGATGTTTTATAGTCTAGTTGTATTTGTAAAGTTAAATTTTTTTACTTAGGATAAAGGGGGGTTAAATCCCTTACTATAAATAAAAATATTGGGCTTGTTGTAATTATATTTTGGCTTTAAGAGAATCAAAGTAACACTTTGTAAGTCTCACATTGTATTTCACCTAATTTTAGAAAAGATAAGAGGTTGTACAAGATTTTTCTTCCCAATTATGGGACTACTATTTTGGATTATGAAATGTATGATAATTGTGGCATTTATTTTTTCCCTCTTGTTATTCCTTGCTATATATATTTTATACTTTGTTGTTATTCAATTTTTTTATGTGGTGTTTTGTCACACACTCTTCTTACTATGGCTATGGCTATATTTTACTTTTATACAATTTGCTTTAACCTATAGCACCATAAGCTTGAAATATTTACTTTAACTTATTTAATTTTTGTTACAGATTAGATTAGATTAATTTAGCAAGAATAATGGGAAGTCATCCTAAGTTTAGAGATCAAAGGGAATATTATATCCCTTCTTACAATCATTAAAATAGAATTAGGAGCATAACAAAAGTTAGACCTTTCCCCAATTTGATAGTCTATGGCATGCCCAGTGGGATACATTACATAATAGCTTTATTTTCATTATAATATCTATACCAATCCATCGTAATTTTTTCCAAATCAAATAAAAGTTTCTTGAAAATATTTAAGCCAAGAAAACCCAAAAAAATATCAAGAAATCCCTACTTTGTTGTCCCAAATCTGACAATATTTGTATTATGAGCCTAAGTATCATTATTACAAAATCCAATGAATAAGATACACATGGAGACTTCATTGACAATCCAACCTACATATGTACCTTGAATAAAAACTAGAATTTAAAAGCCATTATTGTATCAAATATTGATTCATATATTTGATCTATAATAAAATTTATAAGCTTCTAAAAACATTTTCCAAGTCCTTTTCTAGTGATTCATTGACTAATTGATGATTCATCAATACTTGGACTAAGCCCCAACAAATTATTCACATCAAGTTTTATCTAAGTACTTATCCTTTCAATTCACCATTTCATCAGGCAATTTATCAAAATTCTAATTATATCATTCTTGCATTGTTTTTCTCCAAAAGCTCCTTATTGTTCCAAGTCAACATTTTGTTAATTTGTGGGCTTGTTTAGTGATTTGTTAAATTCCTTAATACTAAATGGTGAGGTTACCAATATTTTTAAATCCCTTCAAGTTCTAAGGACCTATCTTAGTGATTCATTAGAATTCCAATGATTCACCATACTTTGTAATAATTTGTTGAGTTTTTATTTTTAAAAGTTTTGTTAGTATTAATTTATTTTTTTGAGTAATTTTGTTTTTGCGAGTATATACAATTATTAGAGATATATATTGGTGGTATATATTATAAAAAAAGTTTCAAATCACATGATAAATGCAAATAAGTCGATCAAGTCAAGTTCATCAAGTACAGGAAGAAGGGAAACAAAGCAGAAAAAACCTTCCATAACAGTTTGGATCCAAAGCTTAGAGGAACTTCCATTAACAACTCCTATCAAATAAAAAATGGAAAATTATATTAGCTAAGAAAAAAAAATTCACCTTCATTTTACATAGAAGAGGTAGTATTACCTGATCATCCATCAATCTACTATTAATGTATTGTACCAATCACCACTTAAGCATGGGCAACAATTGTGCCCACGATCCCTAATATTATTAGTAACCCTTGTATAGCATAGGTCAATTATCATAAAATTTACCTAATATTTATAATCCTCAACATGTTATATTTAATTTAGTGATATCCTATATAAGCATAAGCACAATGACATCCACTCTAGTGGGTTGACAATTAAACTAGCTAATATCACAATTGAGTCAAGGTTTACAAATTGGCTCTATTATTTAGATAAACACAACTTAACCACAAGTTGATTTAAGAAAAAAGGTAGTCCCTCCTTTATATTTTAGCAATTTCTTATAGGATCCACCCAATACATAGCATAAATACTTATTGTAGTCCAAAGTTCTCAAAACCCCAATGTTCAAAAAAATGTGCAAAATTCATTGAATCCTAATACCTTCCAAGGCATTGTTAGTGGTATTACATTATTCAGTGCCTTGCAATATTAATGCAAGGATCATGTAAATAGTTTATTATAGGGTGTGTTTAATATTTGAGTCTATAGTAGGTGTCATATTATTAAGTGTGAGTTATGTGTCATGTAAATAAGCGTGGATATATGTAGGTAAGGTGTCATGTTAATAAGTATGAGTTATGTGAGTGAAGTATCATGTTTATAAGTGAGAAGTTATGAGTTATGTACAATCATGAAGTATTTATCTTTATGTAAATATGTAATATTTCTTATTATGTATTAATAAATGTGAAGAGTTAGATAACTCGTAAGTATGAGGAGATGAAGAATTTACGTAAGTTTAAAGGTCAAGAGTCTTGAGTGTGACAACCCAAATTCTAACCAAACTAGGAGAGAGTTTTTTACACCAGGTAAATATCACAATTAAGGTTCACTAAAGATGTTTCCAATAGAATTAAAGTTTACAAGGCATTACCATATTTTGAGATTACAACGTTGAAAATGTTTCTCAAGTGAACAGGAGAGGTCAATCTCCTATAGGTTCTAGGGTTTACATTGTATACCTCTGCGGAATAAAGGATGCTTCAAATGGTAACCCTATTTCTTATATTATCCATGAATGTAATATATCTTGACCATAGCATTGGGATTCACTCTTCTCAATATTTAGAGAGGAGGAAATTCAATTACCTTACCAATAATATGTTCATCTATGATGGTATTTATATGCATAATACCTTTAATATTAGTTGATTTCACCTTCATGGTGGAACTACTAAATCTTTAATGCTTAACTACCCACCTCTGTGATGGGTTTAGTTAAGGCAACTATCACTCCGTGTGATAGTTTTGCATGGACACCTAAGCCTACCCACTCAAGATGCCATCACTTAATCCCTTGCACATGGGTTCCAAACCTCCATGGTTGGAAGAAATATTCAAGCTACACCACTTAGAATCTTATCCAAATACTCTCCATATTTGGATCACACTCGAGTTCCCCACTCAAAATGTGCCCGTTGCAAAAGAACCCTAGATTTTTCCTCCCTACAACTTCCTTAGGTTTGGTTTCATCCTTTAGGGTTTCTAGACATGTTTAATTATAGTGAACCCCTTTTTAACCCCCTTGAACCAAATGATAAAAACATACAATAACCTTAACTAACTCTCTCTCTCTCTCTCTCTCTCTCTTGCAAGAAAGCAAAACAAGCTTGCATTGCTAAATAGAAAAAGACTTTTAGCATCTCTAAGCTAGTTACCAAATTTTATACAGTCAAAATCCTTTCATGATCAATACACAAGAAAATATTTTTTATTATTATCAAGAAAAACCTTAACTCTCTTTGCAACCAACATTCACTTGAATCATTATTCAATATTCCTTTTCTTACAACAAAAGAGTCTAAAATAACATAAGGTCCAAATCATACAATAACTTTTTCTTTCAAGGAAACTATTTACCACCTTATCATAGAATATACATCAAACACTCATTCTTCTAATAATAAAGTGTCCATTTTAAAAGTCTTCCTTAATAATATTTTCCATTACATATATCAAGGCTTTTCATAAAACTTTCTCGATAATACAATCTCTTTCTTTATAATTCCATTTACATCAACATCATTTTGAAAAAGAAATTAAGATGAAGTCAATAAAAGTGCATACCACCCTATTTCCTTAAGGTGAACATATCACCTTAACCTTCAAAAATCATTGATTTTCTTCTGATCAATGTTCATTAACAATCATTCTCAAAATAAATTAATTAATCTATTATTATCTAATAAAACCCTTTTATATTGCTAGCTAACATATACTTAATAGCTTTGATAACAATTCAAAGGTATTATTAAGTTTCCGCATTTAATATTTCTTTTCCAAAAGAGTTCCTTTCCAAAATCATTTCAAACATAAACCACACATAAAACTTCAAAATATTTATACTAAAATAATTGCAATATGGTGGTCACCAAAGAGAATATTTATTTTTAAACATCCAACACCTATGCAGAGAAAATAAATATTAAACATACACAAGCAAACCCAAAATAAGCAATTTATCAACCACCTACATAGAAGGTTTACCAATAACTTCTAAGTTATCAACTTCTACTCAAAATGGCTCCATTGCTCTTTTATGGCAACTTCCTTACCAATGGTTTTAAATTTCAAACATGTAAAAATGAGATGCAACTATATGCGGGTAAATCCTACCCTGGGTAATTTATACCCTAAAGTTATTGTCAATTTTACTGCACATCATTTCCCTTTTTGGTATCTCATTCTTGGTGGTCAACTTCCTCACCCACCTATGAGAGTACCTAGTCCTGCAAACATGCATAACATTAGCAGTACCATATTCTCATATAATATAAACAAAGCAACAATTGCAATTAAACATCCATAATGCAATTAATACTAAGCATTAAAACATCAAATCAATACATAATCCATCTCATAAATGAGTCCTACCAAGGTGGGTCATGACATACTACCCCCTTGGACTAAACATAGTCCTCTATGTTTTTCTTGCAATAAACATTACATATCATTTTCATTCAAACAAATAAGGAAAATATCTTTTCATCTCATCCACTTTTTCCCAAGTGGCATTTTTCTCAGAATATTGGTCCCATTGGACCTTGCACTATTCTAGAGTTTATTTCCTCATCACTTTGGAATAAAACTCTAGAATATTCATTGGTCTCACCTCAATGACCGAGGGATCTACCATCTATAATTTTGTAACATCCCACACATAATTAGGATCAACAATATACTTTCTAAGCAGGGATACATGGAAAGTGTCATGGATCTTTGATAGGTTGGGTGGCAAGGCAAGTATGATAGGCTACTGGACTTATCCTCTCAATGATTTCAAATGGCCCAACATATTGGGAATCCAACTTAGTAGACTTGATGGCACTTTTCATGGGTTTAACTCTTAAGAATACTCTATCTCCCATAGAGAATTCTCTAGGTGATATTTTTATATCAACATAGCTCTTCTAATGATCGATGGCTTCCTTAAGCCTTTGCCTAATCATTCTGAGTTGTTCCTCCATCACTCTGACCATGTCTGGTCCGATGACAACCCGATCCTCTAGATTATCCCAAGATAGAGGAGTTCTACATCGCCTATCATACAAGGCTTCAAATAGGGCCATTTTCAAGGAAGCATGATAACCATTATTATAAGAAAACTCTACTAGATGCAAAAAGTCTTCCCACTAAGACTTCTGGTCCATGCAGTACATGCAAAGCATGTCTTCCAAGACTTGGTTTACCCTCTCTATTTGACCATCTATTTCTAGATGGTATGCAGAACTAATGTTCAGCTTTGTGCCCACTGCATGATGAAGAGCCTACCAAAACTTAGATGTGAATCTGGAGTCCCTATCTAAGATGATTACCTCAGGAAATCCATGTAATCTAAATATCTCTTTGGAAAACCTATTTTCCACCACCAGAGCATCATCCTTGGTGTTCCCTAGTATGAAGTGTGCAACCTTAGTCAACTTATCGACCACTACAAGGATTGCATCATGTTGGTACCTAGTCTTAGGTAAACCCACAATAAAGTCCATAGATATGACCTACCATTTTTGCATTGGTATATCATGTGGGTATAATTGTCCTACTAGATGTCTATGCTCAACTTTCACTTTTTGGCATTCCAAGCATCAAGCAACAAAATCAATGATATCTCCCTTCATACCTGACTAGTAGAAGGTCTTTTTCATGTTCTCCCTCATTTTAACCCCTCCAGGGTGAGCGGAGTAAGGAGATCTATGTGCTTCTTGCATGATAAGTCTCCTCAAATCATCGATTTTAGGTATAACTACCCTATCTTTAAAACATAAAAGACCATATTTTATGTCAAAATCCTTGTTCTCTCTAGGATTTCTTTCCATTTTAGCCTAAATTTCACTGCAATATTGGTCTTGAGATTACATTTTCTTGACTTGGTCCATTAAGTCCATGTGACTATGGGTCAAAGTAGCTATATGTCTTTTTCTACTTAAGGCATCAATGACCTTATTTTCCTTGCCTTTGATATACTCTATACCAAATTCATACTCTACTAGGAATTTGATCCATCTTCTCTGTCTAGCATTGAGCATAGGTTGAGTGAAAATGTACCTCAAACTCTAATGGTCAGTTCTTACTTCAAAAGGTTTCCCTAGTAAGTAATGCCTCCAGATCTTAAGAGTGTGCACAACCACGGCTAGCTCTAGATCATGTGTAGCATAGTTTACCTCATGTTTCTTGAGTTTCCTTGACTCATATGCTACAACTGATTCATCTTAGGATAGAACTCCTCCCAAACCTTCCAAAGAAGCATCAGTACATACTAAAAAATTCCCTTGAGGATCTAGAATTTTAAGCATAGGTGCAGTAGTAAGCTTCTGCTTAAGCAACTCAAAGGTGGCTTCACACTTGTCTATCCATTTGTATTCCTTTCCTTTTCTCTAGAGGTTGGTTATAGAGTAGGCTATTTTAGAATAATCCTTTACAAAATGCCTATAATAACCTATAAGTCCCATGAAGCTCCACACTTCGAGCACATTTATTGGTGGAAACCAACTCAAAGTTGCTTCTATTTTCTTTGGATCCATAGCTATCCCTTCTACAGATATGATATGTCCTAGATATTGTACCTCTGGAACATAAAAGTCACACTTTGATAAATTCCCATAGAGTTGGTTCTTTCTTAACAACTCAAGCATGATTCTCAAGTGTCTATCATGCTCTTCCTTATTTCGAGAATATATCAAGATATCATCCAAAAATATTAAGATAAATTGATCCATATGCTTCCTAAACACATTGTTCATCAGATTCATGAATGTTGTTAGTGCATTGGTCAGCCCAAAAGGTAATACTGTGAACTCATAATGTCCATACCTGGTCTTAAAAGTAGTCTTGTGAGTATCCTCCTCTCAGATTCTCAATTGATGGTATCCTGATTTTAAATCAATTTTTGAGAATATGGTGGCACCCTTAAGTTGATCAAACAAATCTTCAATCTTGGGTAAGGGATACCTATTCTTGATGGTCACTTTATTCAATATTTTGTAGTCTATGCATAACCTTAGTGAACCATATTTATTTTTGATAAATAAAATAGGTGCACCCCATGGTGACACACTAGGTTTAATCAACCCTTTTTCTAGCAACCCTTGAAGTTGCACTTTTAACTCCTGCATCTCAATAGGATTCATCCTATAAGGAGTTCTATGAATGGGTTCTACACCCGACATCAGTTCGATAGTGAAATCAAATTCATGTTTAGGTGGTAGTCCAAGGAGATCTTCAGGAAATACATCCCTAAACTCATGCAAAATTGGATGATTCCTAAACAATTCCTCCTTTCTATCATCCTCGATATTATGGTTCAACTTAATGACATAGACCATTCCACCTTTTCTAATAGCTTTCTTTAGTTGCATTGTTGAGATCAACTGAGGTCGAAATGATCCTTGCTCACTATTGATTCTCAATATCTACTTATCTTTATTTGTATAGTCTATCCATCTATCTTGGAAATTAATTAGGGCTCCATGAGCCTTTAACCAGTCCATTCCTAAGATGATGTCGAAGGCATGTAGCGATGCTACATATAGGTACCAAATGGTAGAGCCATTGGGTAGGGTGATCTCAGCTATAGGAAAACATTGATCCATTGAGTAGGTTTATCTAGACCCATACTCAACTTTCCACCCTTGTGCCAAAAATATTGGTCTTTCTGGCATATCCTTGACTATACTAGAAGAAATGAAACTATCTATAGCTCCACTATCTATCAAAATTTTAACTTTCTTATCAAATAATTTACCATTCAAGAGCATTGGTGTGGCTTGCCCATCTAGGTTCTGGTTTTCCATTGCTACATATATCTTGTGGTTTGGTTCCTCTACCCTCTTACTTGGTCCTAGCCAATTTGGACATCGGTTTGCATAATGTGGACCCCCACAATCATAGCAACCACCCTTGGGACCTAGGTATCTTTCCTATTTTTGATCCCTTGTCCACTTTGCTTGTGATGGTTCTAGCTGCCTTTGAGGTTGAGGAGCATTGTTATTATTCCTCTTTTAGAATTTCTTCTTGAAATTCCCTTGTTTTCCATCGTTATTTCTCTCAAAATTTGGATTACCTCTACTTTTCTTGCTCTACTCTTGTTCCCATTTCATAAAACCAACACTTTTCCTTTTTCTCAAGGATTGTTGATCCTCCTCTGATAATTTTGCATAATTAAAGTAAGTCCTATTTGATTGTAGGTTGGATTCTACTTGTTGAGCCAAGTCATAAGCCTTTTGTAGAGTCTCAGGCTTATGCATGTTTATTATTGATCTAATCTTAGGATCTACTCCTAAGATAAATTTATGTACCTTCATATTCTCATCCTTCTCATATAACGGTACATACTTAAGCAACTTCACAAACTTCTAGTAATAAATCTCCACCATCTTTGTTCCTTGGTGAAGTGTGGAGAATTCCTCAAATTTCTCCACATAGTATTGTTCTGTGAGGAACCTCTTCTTAAAGGCTTCAACAAAACCTTCCCACTTTAGATTTATTGCCTGAATATTCTATCCAACTTTAAAAGTGTTCCACCATTCCAACCTTATCTCCTATAAATGGAGAGTGGCCCAAACTGTTTGGGTCATTGAGGAGTAGTTCTTCATGGAGAAGTAGGTCTCCAACTCATTCAACCAAGCCTTAGCTGAATCACCCCCATATTTTCTAGTGAATTTGGATATTTTCACATTCTTCAAATCCTTAGCTAGTTCTACCTCTATAAGGGCCCTAACTTCTTGCTCTCTTATAGCAATATTTCCTTCTTGTCTAACCTTAAGATTTCTATTATGTGAACTCTGACTCACTATAGTTTCCAACAACTACTTTTGTTGGTTCATTTGTTCCCTCTGTTACTCTATTTGCTCCTATAATAGAGAGACAATAGCAGTGAGGTTCTCCACCTCTCTATTTGAATTCCTCAAACTTTCTCCTTGGGGTCTAGCCTCGGCACTATCCTGCCTAGTCTACCTTGGTATTTGGGAAGATCCTCTTCTTCCTCTTCTCAATTTTGGTGCCATATTCCCTGGCCACACAAAAGAAAGGTTGAGTTAGGTTACAATTTCTTCTTCAAATTGTACTTCTAACCCCTAGTTAGTTACATCATCCATGTGAACTAACAATAGAGTATTATCATCCACTGATAATATTGATGGTCACTCTTACTCCACGTAAGGTGCCATCCCCAATGGAAGATATTTTCTTCCAAAAGTCACTCATCAAGTTTGGCCAATCCTAAGTTCTCTCATGGAAGCTTCTAGTCCTATGACCTAGAGCTCTAATACCAATTGTAACAACCCAAATTCTAACCAACCTGGGGAGAGATAATTATTTTTACACCAGGTAAATATCATAGTTAAGGTTCACTAAAGATGTTTCCAACAGGATTATAGTTGACAAGGCATTACCATATTTTGATATTACAATGTTGTAGATGTTTCTCAAGTGGATAGGAGAGTCCAATCTCCAGTAGATTTTGGGATTTACCTTGTATACCTCTGCAACATAAAGGACATTTCAAATTGTAACATCCCTTCAAAATTTAGTTGTTAATATGTATACTTCATCTACAAGGGAGAGATAGTGTTGATCTATTTATTGTTGCAGAGATAGGTACCATCCATAGAGGAAGCAGATTGAGAGAAAAACACCTCCTCCTATTAGTAGATGAAAAGTACGAACAAAAAGATAAGAAGGGGGATATGATGAGTGACGGGGTATTTGCAATAGTAAGGGATGAAAAAGCCCTTCTAATAATATACTTGTCACTGATCCATGTAGCTGCATCTATGTAGTCACATTTTAAGATTTTGCACCTCCTTGTGATTCAAATATTTTAATAAGTATATATTTATTTAAATTGGAATCTAAAAAAATAAAAATCAAATTTAACATTAAAAATTAAACATAAAATTTAAAATAAAATTAAAGGAATAAATGCATACTATTAGAAGTTACATAATGGTAAAATATATTTACCATCTTTCGATTGGTCATCTATTTAACAAAGGGAAAAAGAAATGGTAGGAGCAATTTTTTTTTACAAGGGTGAGAAAAACTAGTTGGAGGTTGAAAAGTCATAGCAGCGCCCTTACAGGTCGGCCTTTGCCTTCCTTATTTTATGTGTTGTTTAAGTTGTAAGTTATTTTTTTGTGTTTTAATAGATTTTCTTCTTTTTAGAAAGACGTATGAATAGATGGGTGTTTAAAAGGCAGTTGAAATTAAATAAGATAACACGGATATGGAACTCAATTGGTGTGTAGTTCATGGCCTGATAATTGTTGTACATCCTTAGGCTAATTTAAAGGTTTGAATAGATGGAACAGTGAAATTCAAAAGAATAATTATTAAGAACAATTGATATTTCATTTACTCAATGGAGCAGCCAGTGAGAAGTTTTTATATTAAAAAAAAAAAAAAAAATTATTATTGTTTGTGTTACTATGTTCCATTTATTAGTATGCATTACGCCTATTTGCATCTGTAGATTAGTATGCACTCATTGGTAGACGACCGCTCTGAACCCCCCTCCCATATCCTTTCAAAGGCTCTCCACCATAGTTGCTAAGAACGTCGTCTGAAAGAAGTCTGTACCTAGCATGTCGACAAGCCTACTGGGTAATGAGGAGAAAACTCGTTTAATACCAGAAAAAGCAAAAGAAGATAAAAAAATTTGGTACACTCATTCTGGAGTTGTGTTTAACTTTTAAAAACTTACTTTTAAACTTTAGTTTTTAAAAATAATAATAACGTAAGTTTATGATGCTTTTATCATTAAAGGATGATTAATAAAAATGTGACAACAATTTATTTGACATCAGAATATTTGTTTTAAAATATTTTGAAAACACTTAGAAAGGATCTGCTGAGTTCTTTGATCAATATTTTGAAACCTTCCATATGACGTTCGTCTTCGATGATATTTGAGTTAGAAAAGCTCTAGCTAATTGAAACGTATGTGAGAATGAAAAATCTTTTGATTGTATGTTTTAGGGATAGGTTGCTTTTCCAATATATTGGCTGGTTACTTTTTTAATTGTGGTTGGAAAAATTACGAGTTATATGACTAAACACTTGCTCCGTAGGCATTCAATTACATTTTAAAAATATATATACATATATAAAAATAAAATTTTCATATAAAATAGTCCTATATCCAACTAAGCATCAATATATTTTATATTTAGTGAATAAATGAATTGTTGCTCTCCAATTCAAGCTGCCGAATAATTTGAAATTAAACCAAGTCTCTCACTAAAACTTACCAAAAAAAAATAGTTATTAGGTTAATTATAAAAATAGTCTGTGTCCAACCTCAGTTTTTTCGGTTCACCAGCAGTAAGGGTGATACACCGTAGCATCAACCAAGCAAGGCGTAGCCGGTCATCGTTAGTATGCTTGGTTATTCCGGATGATAGACACCACAATTCTTTTTAGACCAATAATTGACCTTTGGTTAGTGTGCATCATACTGCCTAATCTCCAACATTTAATTTTAACATTGACCTTAGTTGGAAACATCAAAATGTCATGATTGAACCTTCGGCCTTGTAAACCTTTAATCCAGTATGTCAAGTTGGGAAATGCGTTCTGGTTTTAAAATAGTCTGAAAAAAGCAATTAATATGATATGGTGAACAATATCTTGGACCGTATTCATTAATTTCACCACCACCAGAAGAAATTACTTACGGTTAGAACTTATCATTCCAATATAAATATGTGTTGTTTACTTTCTTATTCATTAATTTCACCACCACCGGAAGAAATTACTTCTGGTTAGAACTTATCATTCCAATATAAATATGTGTTGTTTACTTTCTTATCAAACTATATGTGTTGTTTACTTTCTTATCAAACTATAGTTTAACTTGAAAACACTGCAGAGGCTGGACATAGTACAATGCCAGATTAGCTAGCTATGGTTTAAATATTCCTGATATGACTTAAATTCTTTCTCTAGGTTCAAAATGAATTTTAATTTTACCTCTCTTAGTTTAAATTATGCATCAATCTGTAATAGAGCACTAAAAAGAATTTTATAAAATTAATTTACATGCTTATAATGTTAGTTGACCCTTTTGGTTTATGTGGTTAAATACTTAAGTAAAAGAATAAAATCCCTTCCTTCTAGCCGACAGACGATGCAATTCGGTAGCTGATTAGCCATATAGAATAACTTATGAACCTGTGGTTGGATGTTTAATATTTTACATTAGAAGATTTTGTTTTCTTAGGGTTTTAAAGAATCGTTTGCTCATCTTACTGTATTTCGAATATTAGCAAAACTAGCTTCAAATATGTAATAATATTTTAGAGTGGAATATGGTGAATGTACTCTTTCTTGGGAAACGTATGAATAAGAGAAAATTTGAACTTATTCATCTAGACAATGAAATTTCATAATTAAAAACTATTTGATAACTTATCTTTTCATAAATAAAACATGGGTATATAAGTAGAAAACTTTAGAACATATGTTAGGTTTTATATGGCATTGAATCTTTATTAAACATTTTATGGATTAGAAGTAATAAACACTTAATGATTAGAAGTATGTAGGTAGTATATAGGATATTTTATTATACCATGTGATACGGTGTACATGGTGATTTGTTAAAGTTTAGAATAATATATAAATGAAAGCTAACCTTATAAATGTAAACATGCCATAGTTTTATATATTATTACCTTATTCTAGAAGAGTGGAATATATTTTTAGTATATGATATTTTTACCTACTAGGAGATAGTGAGATTAATAGATACTTAAATAAAGTTACAAAGAAAGGATCTTCAATTTGAGGAAAAACTTGGGTTTAACTTTTCTCTTAAATATTTTAATTAAAGTCTCTTATGAATTTATTAAACCACTCTTTTTAAGTGGTTGTGGGAAAGACAATCACTTAAAATATTAATACATCTAATTTCAATGAATGTGAGAAGGGCATTCATCAATATTTGAGCAACTGTACTTCTGGTGGGTAGGATCAGGATGGGAGGTAAAAGAGGATAAAATAGGCATCACTTTTAGGTTGTTACCTAGATGCTACAGTGAGGGGTTACTTGATCCTTGAATGATTAAGAGTTTACTCAATGATGAGATGGAATGGGATATTTCATTGTCGATCATGCCAAGTTAAGTAACACTTGGTCCTAAGCCAGGGTATTGGCAGAACCTAGATGGTTTCCATGGAAGGTGGAAACTCATCTAGAACATGGTATGTACACACTACTCCTTGCAAGGCGAATATAAAACATACATGTTAAGGAAAGGGGAATTTATGCGTCTAACCTCTAGGTGAAATGGGCCCTAGAGGAGAAACCCCTATCGAGAACTTGGAACTCGAGATGAGAGGATAAGTTCTCTTAAAGGCACCATACTACAAGACCCGGCTAGTCTTGACCACATGGGTGATCTACTGTAGTGATCTAGGTACCCATAGTGGAAGATATTACATACCTTGTACTAACAAAATATTGGGTGATCTACAAATTATCCTATGATGAATTATTTAAAACTATGGGATTAGTTGAAAAAATTTTAAGTAGGGAAGTTAGGCTTGGACAACCAGGTGGGTAGGACTTGGGTTGTTACACAAATGGTCACCCCATTTCTTACATTCTTCATGAATGTAAGATATATTTACCATAGCATTGGGATTCACTCTTCTCAATATTTAGAGAAGAGGGATGTCAATTCTCTTACCAATCATATGTTATTCTATGATGGTACTTCTAGGTGTAATGCCTTTAATATTAGTCAATTGCACCTCCATGGTGGAACTACTAAATCTTCAGTGCTTAACTACCCACCTCCATTATAGGTTCAGTTAAGGCGACTATCACTCCGCGTGATAGATACACATGGGAACTTGGACCTCCTCGCTCAAGATGACATCACTTAATCCCTTGCACATGGGTTCTAAAACTCTATAGTTGGAATAAATATTCAAGCTATACCATTGAAATCTTATCCAAGGACTCCCTGTATTTGTATCACACTTGAGTTTCCCACTCAAAATATGCCCATTGCAAAAGTAACCTAAGTGTTGCCTCCTCGTAACTCTCTTAGATTTTATTTCATTCTTTAGAGTATCTAGACATGGTTACTTATAGTGAACGCCTTTTTAACCCCCTAAAACCAAAGGATAAAAACATACAATAACCTTAACTAACTCTCTCTCTTTCTCTTGCAAGAAAGTAAAACAAACTCTTCTTGCTAAATAGAAAAATACTTTAAGTATCTCTAAGCCAGTTACCAAATGTTATACATATTACCAAAATAACATGTATTCCATAAGCATAAAAATTTAATAAATTCTAATTTTCATCCATCTACAATTTTTTTTACCCTTCATAGAAAACATCCCATATTTCAATATGAAGAACTAAAATCTCATTTTTTCAAAATGAATTGTAAACAATAATAACTTTACTTTAAGTTTCATTTAATCAAATTCTTTCATGATCAATACATAAGAAACTATTTTCTTTTTTATCAAGAATAACCTTAAATCTCTTTGCAACCAAAATCACTTGAATAATTATTTAATATTTATTTTACTATAGCAAAAGAGTCTAAAATAACATAAGGTCCAAATCATACAATAACTTTTTCTTTCAAGGAAACTATTTACCACCTTATCATAGAATATACATCAAACACTCATTCTTCTAATAATAAAGTATCCATTTTTAAAGTATTCCTCTACAATATTTTACATTACATATATCAAGGCTTTTCATAAAACTTTCTCAATAATACAGTCTCTTTCTTTAAAATTCCATTTACATCAACATCTTTTTCAAAAATATACTAAGATGAAATCATAAGAATTTTTCTTCTGTCACTATTTTTGTCCGCACGAATTCCTTTAACTCCATTGGAAAATAGTTGGAGTAAGGGATCAGGATATCTCCTCATGATAGTAATGCAAGCCTATATGCTCTTTTCAAAAATGCATCTCATAAAACACACAAATCTAATTCTCATTTCCTTAAAATTAAAAATGCAAGGAAACCCCATAATTTCCTAGAAATGGACTTCATGCCCACTTACAATCATATAAGAAATATCCCATAATATTTCATTGTTATTGGACTTCACATCCAATAACTTAGCAAATAATAAAAAGAACAAACTTCATCTTCTATTTACCAATACTCAAATAAAAATATCATTTGAGTGTTGGTCAACCACCTACGCAAAAGGTTTACCAATAACTTCTAGTTTATCAACTTCTACTCAAAATGGCTCCATTTCTCTTTTATGGCAACTTCCTTGATGGTTTTAAATTTTAAACATGCAGTAATGAGATGCAACTATATGCAGGTAAATCCTATCCTAGGTAATTTACACCTTAGAGCTATTATCAATTTGATTGCACATCATTACCCTTTTTGTATCTCGTTCTTCATGATCAACTCCCTTCATGATCAACTCCTTTTTGTATCTTTTTGAGCTATGGGTCATCTAAATGAAGTTTCTCCATTAAAATATATACATTATATCCAAGAACAAGACATCATGGTCTAACTATTGATCTATTTAGTAAGGAAAAAAGTCACTACATGGTATCAAAGCCTCCTCAACAATTTTGTTACCAATTGGGCTTCTACAGGAAAATCGTACATGAGGATATTTGGAAACCTATAAAATGGATACTTTGTTCTCTTTTTATAAATCAAAACTATACAAAGGTATCCTTAGTAAAGTATCCATGATCTAACACATGCTTTATGAGAACTCTATACCTAATACCTCCAAACAACAAGCCTTCAAATGAACAAGCTCTACCCTACTACATCAAAGGATTGCATTCTAATTTGACTTTAATGGTTTGTAGCACCAACCTATAAATCCTATATAGAGTTTTTGAAGAGGCCAATGACTTAAATATGTATTAAGAGTTGTAAATTCACCTCCTAATCCACCTATGTTTAATGCCATATATGTAAACCCAACTCTAAATTCTCAAATACCTAGAGCACCACCGATCATTATGTCTATTCCTAATGCCTAAAACCAATCCATTCAAATGTTATCTAAAATCAATATGGATAGCAAGGTAGTGGATGGCAGCAATTAGAAAATTCGTAGTAGATAAATACCCCTTATCTTATAAAGAACTAGATGCTCAAACAACCTATAAATCCACCTAAGAATGAGGTTTAGAATAGTATGGTGAACACCAATTTAGAAATGAATATTTTATGGTTCCTTATATGTAATGTTATCCATAATTCCTTAAAATTCTGATGTAAATCCAGCTACAAAATGCCAGAACAAGAACCTCCAATCACATAAAACTACAAAAAATAAAAATAAAGTGGTAAATCCCCTAATCACATAAGAGTTGCAATGGAAATAAACCAAAAATATGCTTTATTTTCTCATTCCTATATTTCACCCTTTTATAATGTGATACCAAGGGAATATATATCCCAAAAGAAACCCTAAAATAAAACCCTAAATCTTAAAGCCCTAAATATAAGAAATTACAATATTTTTTTTTTTTTTTGGGGGGGGGGATTTTGTCTTTTAGTGCCAAAAATTAAATCACCAAAAAAATCTCGGATAGCCCCCTAAATTAATACACACCATCGTATCATCTATATTAAGCCTCCTAGAAAATATCAACACCTACCCATTCCTAAAAAAGAAGTTATTCCAACTATGTTTCTTCAAAATTTTTAAAAAATACTGAATCCCATTTTAGGGGTACTAGATGAAGGAATTAGGACCCGATAAAAACCTGAAAAATCATCTAGACGACTAGAGTGGTCTAGCCACAACATGTCCACCTCTTTATCTAGCTCCCTATAAAATTTCAAGTCGATCCAACGATAAAATCAAAATTTATGCTCTCCAAAATATTAGCTCCTGCATCATTCTCCTCTGGTTGAAAAGAATTCTACTCCTACGATTTCCTCTGATCAATCTCCTACAACTACACTCAAATAATTTTGTTATCCTACTTGCATCTATAGCTACTATGTACTTTGCATTACTATATTGTAACTCCTTTTTGACTCCTTCCTATGATTCTTGCATGTGCTAGTCATCTACATACTATTTCAACAACTTTGTTGTTGTAGGTGGTATAGCAACATCCTCAGTATCTACGTTATTTGTTGTCATCAAATAACAAGACCCAACTTCTTTCATCCTCATGATAAATTCCTTAGTCATAAATATTTGTTCACTCTTCCCTTGTTCCTTATATAGTAATAAGACCACTTTTACTCCATCCTTCCAAAATGTGTAAGTATTCCTTCCCCATCATGGGTAGCCTTCCTGTCATATTGCCAAGGCCTCCCCAATAGTAAGTGACATGCATCCATTGGAACTACATCACACCATAATTCATACTTGTAGGTATTCTCAATCAATAACTTTTCCAGATACCTCTTATCTACAGTTACCTCATTCCCTTTATTGAACCATGATATATGGTAGGTTTACGGGTTCTCACATTTCAAGTTAAGTTTCTTAACCATTTTAGTTAAGACCATATTTTCATAATTACCATTATCAGTAATCATATTACATATCTTTCCTCCATATGTGCATCTTGTTTGAAAGATATTTTCATGCATCTAGGAATCACCACCATCACTATCTTGTGCTTTCTCTTCCTTGGAATGATCATTGATCTCTTTATCATGAGAATTTTCCCATTTCTGCATTAACTTCTATCTCAGGCTCCTCTTCTACCTCAACTAGATTAATTCTAGCTTATTCTCCTTGTTTTTATTCTTGTGCAAGATAATGCAAACACTCAAAAGATTTTTGCCCTTCCTTCCCACATCTATAACACATATATGGTCTTTGTGGGCCATCCCAATTTTGTCCTCCATGATATCCCCTTTCTCTTTGATATCCTCCACCTCTCTCATGGTTACTATGACCTTATTCAAACTCTTCTTGTTTTCCTGTATTAGTAGATTCTCCCTTTGAGGAATTAAATCCACCATGCCCACTAGTTGGAGGTGATGATGGTCCTTTCCTCACTCCTCTCCTCTTATGTTTCTCTTCTACTTTTAATGCTAACTGATATGCATCCTCTACACTATGGGTTAGAGCATACTCAATTCACCTTGTATAGCATAACTCAATCCATTCACATACCTTGCAACCTTCTATTCTTCTAATTCTTCAAGATCCACCCAAATTGATAACTTGTAGAATTCATTGGTGTAGTCCTTGATGCTTTTATCCTTTTGTCTAAGGTTCTAAATTCTACGAAACAATATTTGGGTAAGAATTTCTCCTTCAATTTTTTTTTCTTTTGACACTAGACCCTAATATTTTCCTTTCCTTTTCTTTACCTTTCCTTCTGTAGATGATCCCACCAAATCAATACATACCCTTTCAACTTTGTGCATGCAAGCTTCACTTTTTTCCTCTAAAAGTATTTTCTACTCAAAGAACTTCTCCATGCTATTCAACCAATCTATCTACTCCTCTGGTTTCAACCCTCCTGCATACACAGGGACATCAATCTTGATCCCATATTTATGTCCTTCCAAGGCCCTAACTCTGGCTTCCCCTATGGTTCTTCCTCAACATGAACCTCTATATTTTTGTCTCCTTCCACAATATCATTATCAAAATCCATATCTACAAATTTTAAGGGATATATTTCCCTCATACGGGACATCATTCCAGTCAACTAAGCAACTTATACCTATAGCTCCTGCATATTCTTGTTGAGTTGGGCATGATATCCTCTTTCTCTCTTCATGCTAATCTGATCTATGTTATTCTAAAAAAAAAATAAGAATAGCAAAATAACTATAATAAAAAAATTACCATCTCTCCTCCAACAAGACCCAACTTGCTCTGATATCTAATGGTGTAAATTATGAGTGCTAAATTGACGCATATTTTATGCAAATATTATATTTTTTCTATATGCAAAATTATGAAAGTAAATATGTTTTAATAATTATTTTTATCTTATTTATGTGATTTATCAGTAAATTTGATAAATTAGGTTAAAATGATAAATGATCATATTTTACACAAATTGTGTGAAGTTTTTGTATATTTTTGGTAGGTAATATTACAACAAAATACAGGTCATATATTGAAGAAAGGATGAACCAATATCGTGAAAATATATTGGAGACACATGGACACGTGCTACGGAAGGGTGCTATGGAAGGACGCTACGAAAGGGTGTTACGAAAACCTAGAAAAATCTATGAAAATACTTGTTTCGCATAATAAAAATACCACATAAGCTATGGCTTGGTCAAACACCACGTGGGTAGCTGAAACATAAAATATTTCGAATTCCACATAGGCGTTTAGAAGAATCAAATGTGGGTGACTCATGATTTATTTGGGGCATGAATTTGTTATGAGATTTTCTATAACAATACATGAATATTTGTAATAAATGCATCCTTCCCTAAAAGAAAGGATCAAAGCTATAGAAAAATTCTAAATCAAGGGTTGTATTGTTATGTAGCTATCCCACCAAGTCAAAGTTAGTATTATGTTATAATTAGTTACCACTTGGACCAATTAGAATATTTATTGAGTCCAAGTATTTTAGGAGATGCATTAATTTAGATTATTCTTGTTAGAATAAAGTTGTTGCGTGATCAAGTCCAAACCATATGGGAGAAATATGGGGATTTATGTTTGGAATTGCCTGAGTGACAATATATATTTGCATACAAGGCCTTTGAAAAGGCCTAGTTGGATGGCGAGCGAATGTAGAAATATCTATAATCTGTGATTATTCTTGATGTAATCTTCTATATGCAATTCTAAAAGTTGGATGTGCAGCCATGTACGTTTGATTTTCAATAATAAAGCAACAACAATATTTTCTTCAAGATATGGTCACTCTGTTTTATAATTATTTTATATTTTGCTTGCTTTGGTAATTTTTATTTCTTTTATTCTCTCATAATTATGAAATAATTAAGAATTAGATTAATTAAATGAGAGTTGATTACTGAATAGAAAATAAGGGAAGGGGTTCACACTAACTTTCCAGAGGCAGGGCCGACTTCGAAAGGTTAGTCCCTAATCTTTTCCCCCCGGTAAATAGAGTTAGAATGTAGAATAAATTTTAAAGCATAAACTTAATTAAATTGCATACAAAAATAATTATAAATTATATTATGCATCATTAAATCATTCGTGGATCCACATATACTCATATATAATAATTCATAAATTGCATATTTTATTTTATTTTATTCTATTTTTCGTAAACTTTAATTTCTGCAACACATGAAACCAGAAAGAGATCTGAACTAAGCTTAGTATTAATTACTACGGTACAATCTATACTGGATTGCTACTCTTTAAATCTAACTTGGATTAACCCGGATTGACAAAATTAAATGTAAGCTACTATAGCCGATCATTTTGACATTGTTGTCGGGGAGAGTGGCGTCATAGTGGTTAGTCATAAAAGTTGTTTGGCAGTGCAAAATGAGAGGACTTACTTGTATGTGAAAAGGGATACGTACGAGACCTTGGTATGCATACGAGTCAAAGTGGCCCATAGATGGTTCCAAAAAGCCCCGTCTTTTGACGTTGGCAGGTTCATTTTTCATAAATGTTTAATTTGAACTGCTTTCATAGATGAAAACTTTATTTCCTGCAAATTTATTTCTTGCAAATTTATTTTCTGCAAATTTCAATTTAAGCATATTTAATTTTTTGCAATTTCCTTGCTTTGGGTAATTACTATTGTTCATTTGATTTAGGACCTATGAAAAAGAATAGGAAGTAGGTGAACGCTGAAAACAACCTAATATTGTTTTAGGACCCTATTTTTATTTTATATGTATTTAGGTTGAGTGACACAACTGTAATGAAATCCCTCCTAATAATCAAAAGAATAGTAGAAAGTTACCTTTTACTTCAGCAATTTTACTTCCAGTAAAAATTTACTTTCCAAGTACTTTTACTTCTTTCTTAATTATGTTGAAATTAGCTGTATAAACTCATCTAATTTTAGTAGCATTAGGACTGTTTAGTAATTTTAAATTTATTTCTTTTCTACTGTGTTAGAGTATTTATAAGTTTTAAAATTTATATTTAGAACTTAGCAGACAATACGTTAAGAATATTTATAAGTTCTGAAATTTATATTTAAACTTGGTAGACAGTAGGATTGAAACAGAAAAATCAAAACCCAAATAGAAAATTAAAAAAATATATATAAAAAAATAATAATATAAAATCAAAGAGAGAAAATAAAAAAAATTGCTAGGTGGAGAAAAACAGTCCAATAAACCTCTAGAAAATATTACAAAAATAATAATAATAATAATAATAAATAAATAAAAATAAAAATAAAGTATATATATATATATTAGAAATTATAATAATAAATATATATAAAATAATATATATATATATATAAATAAAAATAAAAAATAATAATAATGAAATAAAATAGAGGTATTATATAGGATTGAATCAATATAACTATAAAGTGGCAGGACAAATATATTGTATCATGAAAATTTCAATTAATAAAATATTTGAAAGGGTGTAGTAAAACTCATAGTTTTTCACTTGAGAGATGAGGAGCGGTGGAGGAAGCGGAGGAAGCGGAGGAGGAGCAAAAACGGCAGGCAGGAATTTTGAACCAACGGAAGGAGAAGATCCAGAGGCAGGGCAGAATGTTGTAGCTGGAAAGGAAAAGGATTCCCTGTTAGCTTAGTTCGAAACGGCTAAAGGTACAGATCCTCCAGATAAACCCTTAGACAAAGGGTCTCACTGGGGTTCGGGAGCTGGCAACAAGGGCCCAACCTTTTTGAAAATGCTGAAATGGAAAAAGAAGGATCCAGTCAGTGAACTACCACCCCTAATACCAAACAATAACAGGTTAACTGTGCTAGTGGATATTATGGAAATATTCTTGGATATGGAGGCATCATCCTTAGTTGGCAAGTTTTTAGGAGGAAGGTCGAACATTGAGACTATTCGCTCATGGATCGCGGCAAAGTGGAAAACTTCAGGAAGCTAGAAATTGTAGCCATGTCAAGAGGTTTTTTTATGATAAAACTCAACAACAAATATGATGCAGAGCGCATCTTGACACGAGGACCCTGGTTTCTAGGCAGGCGAAGCGTCTTTCTGAGGAATTTAGGGGAGGATTTCAACCCTGAGAAGCAGAACATTAATATAGCACCCATTTGGGTCTGCTTACCAAACCTCCCAGCCCAGTTTTTTAATGAGTACTAGCTTAGTGGCATAGAAAAGACGATAGGAGAGCTCGTGGCAATAGACCATTCAACCCGGGCAAGGACTAGACTAACGCATGCCAAGATCTGTGTAAATGCAAACTTGGATTCTGATCTACCTTCTCAGGTGGAACTAGCATATGGAGAGTTTCTAAGGATTCAGCCTATGGAGTATGAGAACAAGTCGACATTTTGTAGCGTGTGCAAAACCCAGAGCCACCTTCAAGCCTAATGTCTGACAATAACTGCAAACAAGGAAACCATGAGCGAAGGTTTTTTGGGGAAGCTAATGGGAGAGGGATCCCAAAGTTTCAAGGACCACGTCTTAACTTGGAAGGATACAGACAAGTTAAGAATAACCAGGCTGACCAAGACAACACAGAACTGGCAAAAATCCAGGAGAAAGGAAAGCAACATAATGAGGGAGGCAAAAATCATAAGGTATGTAATAAAGATCCCAGCTTGAACATGTTTGATATCCTAGCAAATCTATAAGTTGAAAAAGAAAATAGTAAGGATGATACCATCAGTGTCAAGTTTCCTAAAACCCTAGACTCCCCATCCAAATCGGGACCATCCACAACTATGACAAAAATCCCCAAAAGCTATGCTCAAAATGAAGAAAAATTGCCAGGTCATTTCAGTTTAAACATGGAAAAAATAGAGTCAAGAGTCAAAGTTGTGGAAACAAGAGCCAGGAATGTAGCTCCTAATCCGGTAGTGGAGCAAATTATCCCTTATCAGACGAGCCCAATGGTAAAAGGTTCCTTGAAGGAAAGCCCCCTATTTAGGAACCAGATAGGAGAGTTGAACCAAAACAAGGCTGAGGATGAAGAGGGAATTGAAAACCCCCAAAATGAGGAATAAGGTTCAAGCCCTAGACTATCATAGTATATGCCCCCTCATTTCAGTCCAAAATAGACTAGAAGCACTACCAAGCCTCCGATAGATTATGGAAGTGAAAGAAATAAAGGGAGAATATCTACAGTAGAGCACTATAGAATGAGAATCAATGAAGAAATTGCAAACAGAAAACAAAGAACATTGTTACAACAAGCTATTCCTGGCTAGGATAATAGCAAAATTGACAAACCCCCTTTGGATCAAGGAAGGGGGTGGGGAAAAAATATCAAACAGTCTAAATGAAGGTTCTCTCATGGAATGTGAGAGGCCTAAACGGCCCACCAAAACAAAGGATGGTGAAGTCTATAAGGAAGGATTGGAATCCTACTATCATTTTTCTTCAAGAAACCAAAATAGATGCGGCACAATAAGCACTTAGCTAGAAGGATTTGGAAGCAAGGGGAAGTGGCCTTTCAACAGGCGAGAGGAGCATCTGGGGGCCTCATGATCTTATGGGATCCTATTAAAATAGAAGGAAGTATTATTTAGGCAAATGAAAGAGTCTTAAGCGTATTATTTCATGATTTTGATACTAACAAGAATTGGATTATGTCAAATGTTTATGCCCCCACCTCTGTCCAAGGGCGGTCTGAACTGTGGGAGTTTTTGGGGCATTTGAGTGAAGCTTTTAAAGACATTCCTTGGGTGATTGGGGGAGATTTCAATACCCCCATTTACCCATCCGATAAGAAGGGAGGATCTGGGTTACCCTCAAGGAGCATGGAGGACTTCAATGAATTCATTAACACAAATGAATTGATGGATGTAAGACTAAAAGGAGCCAAATTTACATGGAGTAACAAGAGGATAGGAAGTCAGTTGATTCAAGAAAGGTTGGACAGGTTTTTTTTTATCCAAGGAAGCTACAACAATGTTTGGTGATTCAGCGTTACAAGCCCTTCCTAAATGCGCTTCAGACCATAATATTATTCTATGGGAGGCATTTTAGGCTAACTCCTTTAAAAAGCCATTCAGATTTCTTTCAACGTGGGTTAAACATTTGAACTTCAAGAAACGAATAGAGGAATCGTGGCAATAGCCTATCCAGGGAAGTGCTTCCTTCAAACTATCTCAAAAACTTAAGATGGTGAAAAACAACCTTAGAATATGGAATAAAGAAGTCTTTGGAAATATTTTTGATAATAAGAGAGTAGTGGGGGAAAAACTGAGAATAATAGAAAGCAAAATCCAAAATGGAACCTATGATGAAGCGACAAGGACTGAAGAGAAGGAAACCCTTTGTGAGTTTTATAATATTTTAGCTTGTGAAGAGATGTATTGGAGGCAAAAATCAAGGGCATTATGGCTAAAGGAAGAGGAATCTAATTCAAAAAATTTCCATGTTACAACATTGAGCAATAGAAGCAACAATAATATTAGAAATTTAACTAAGGTGGATGGCTCAACTCAAAATATTCAGGAGATCAGGGACGAGGCTGTTAATTTTTTTAGTTCATTATTGGGTGAAGAACGGGCTTGTAATGCCCAAGAAAAGGACTCTCTCCTTCAATTCATTCCATAACTCATTGATGAAATGATTAACAAGTCTCTTATAGCAGCTTTTTCAGATGAAGAGATCAAGGAGGCTTTGTTTAACATGGATCCTAACAAAGCTCCTGGGCCGGATGGGTTTTCATCACGGTTTTTCCAAGTTTGTTGGGATATTGTTGGAGTAGAAGTTATTGTTGCAATCAAGGAGTTCCAAAGTTTAAATCATATTCCAAGGGGTTTCAATTCAACTTTCATTGCTTTGATCCCTAAAGGCCCCAACCCCAAGACTATAGCTGACTTTAGGCCGGTTAGCCTGTGTAATATATCCTATAAAATTCTATCCAAAGTTTTAGCCAACTGTTTGAAGAAAGTTCTCTCGGTTATCATTGATCCAAGTCAAGGAAGTTCTCTACAAGGAAGATCAATCTTAGATGGAGTTATTATTGTTCATAAGGCTCTTCATACGAGCCGCTCGGACCAAAAAATTAGTCATGGCTTTAAAGTTATACATGAACAAAGCTTATGACAGGATAAATTGGGAATTCCTAGAGGCGGTTTTATTAAAATTTGGCTTCAACATGAAATGGGTCAAGTTAATAAGAGAGTGTATTTCTAAGCCTTGTTTTTTAGTTTTGGTTAATGGGTCTACTGCAGGTTTTTTTCAAAGCAAATGTGTTCTAAGACAAGGATATCCCATAAGTCCTATGTTGTTCATAATTGTATATGAGGCCTTGGGAAGAACCATTAAGGCAGCAGTGGTAGCTGGACTCATATCAGGTATCAAGGCCACGTCGCTAACTACCCCGATGACACATCAACAATTTGTTGATGATACATTGCTCCTAAATTTGGCTTCTGTGGTTGAGGCAAGAAGGATTAAAAATATTCTCATAATGTATGAAGAAGCGGCTAGACAGAAAGTGAATTTTGATAAGAGCAAACTTTATTTCATCAATACCCCCATTCCTAGGCAAAACAGCATAGCAAGGATCATGGAATGTCAGATTTCATCCCTTCCCACCTCATATTTAGGTCTTCCCCTATTTACGGGAAAACCTTGAAGGATCAATGTGGAACATAGTTTCGGAGAGGATCCAAAAAAATCTAGCAGGTTGGAAAGTACATCTATTATCTCAAGCGAGAAAATCAGTTTTAAGTATGGCTTCACTTCAAAGTATACCCATTTACTTCCTATCAGTCTTCAGAGCTCCCAGCAAGGTGTATCACAAAATTGAGCAGACTTCAAAAAAAAATTCTGCGGTCGGGGACTGAGGATAAGAAAAGGATCCATTTAGTAGGTTGGAACAAGGTTTGCAAACCTAAAGTTGATGGGGGGTTAGGATTGAGGAGAGTTGCTCATCTCAATATAGCTCTGTTAGCCAAACAAGCGTGGTGGTTATTGACTAAGGTCGATAATGAATGGACTGTCATAGTTAGGAGGAAATACCTCCAAGGTGTAAACCTCATTAATGACAACTTAGCAAGTAGGGGGTCTACTTTTTGGAATGCAATCCTCATGAGCAAAGATCTTGTCAAGAAAGGTCTTAGATGGATTCTAGGAAATGGGCAAACAATAGACTTTTCGAAGGATCGGTGGGTGAGAGTTGAGGAGTTATCCCAGAATCCTCATTTGTCTAGGATTCAAGAGCATATGGAGCAACATATTGGGAAGAAGGTTGCAAATTATATGTGGTAGGATATAAATATCAACAGGTGGAAACACATCAGAGTACAGGGTTTTGAAGCGGAGTCTGAAGAGCTTTATAACATTTTAACTTAGCAAATTATTCCCTCTGGAGGGGATGAATATCACATTGTTTGGGCTGAGACTGAAAGTGGTGACTTCATAGTTAAGTCTTCCTATAATTTGCTTCACAATGTGGAAGGTCAACAATTTCAACCGAGTTTTGTTTGGATCAAAGGCTTAATTCCTAAAATATCCTTTTTTTCATCTGGTGATTCAAGGAAAAATCCTCACTATGGACAATATGTTATTCAAAGGTATGGTTATTGCTAACCGTTGCTACATGTGCAGGGCAGGATGGGAGACAACCCAACACTTGTTTCTGGAGTGTCCGGTAGCGGAGTCCATCTTGGATGAACTTTTCCAAGCCTTTATGATCTCGTGGGTTAAGCCTGCTCTTATATCCGAAGTGTTCCATCAATGGCCTCAACCCTTTGTTAACCTAAAACTTAAGTACCTATGGAAAATCTATTGGCATCATTTTCTCTGCAGATTTGGCTAGAAAGGAACCACAGAGCCTTTAAGGATACCATTCACAACCCAAAAACCATCCTCAATAGGATTATTGTCTTTGCGAAAGAAAACCTTAGCACCTTAGTGGATGAGAACCACTCAATTCTTCCCCAAGAAAAACAATTAGATCGAGCCTTAGGTATTGAGGGCAAACCTTCCATTCCTTTGCCCAATCCCAAAAATGGGATTTCTTGGGAGGCACCCCCCCACGGTTGGTTTAAACTAAATTTTTATGGTGCAGCCAAGGAGAACCCAGGAAGAGCTGGAGCTGGAGGAATAATCAGGAATCATCAAGGAAATTTGGTCAAGGCCTTCGCTAAACCATTCGAAATTAGAACTAATAACAAAGCAGAAGCTAGAGCTCTTTGGAGAGGGTTGCAAGTAGCCCAAGAAACTCAAGGTAACTTGATGATTGAAGGTGATTCTATGAACATCATCAACCTATTAACCAATGGCAAAAAACCTCCATGGAGAATCTAGGGAGTCATCCTTGAAGTGAGGATACTTTTTGTGGCAAGACATAACAGGAGGGTTCGTCACATGTACCGTGAGGCCAACAGGTCAGCTGACAAATTAGCCAACATAGGTGTTGATTTTGGTAGTTTGGTGACATGGACACAAGGTGTGCCACGTGAAGTGGAAAACATTATTAGTCATGAAAATAAACCTACCCGTTAAGGAGAAAGATGAATGGGTGTTCTTTCCCCATGGAGTTGGTAATAACTATGGGGTTTCCCTCTAAATCATACCAAATTGGAAATGAAGGTAACAGGGTGTAAGCCTTGGAAGATTTCGATAGAGAATAGGAAATGGGCAAGCAACAGGTTTTACAAGTGCAAAGTTCCAAACTTCAATTTCTGTCAATGTAAGTAATGTTTACAGTTATGTTTAGGTATGGGTGTGCTTTGTTAGTAAGGTGTTGTAGGGGATTCAACACAATTTCTGGTAAGAAAGTTTCAAGAATGACTAGGATCTACAATCTCAGCAGAAGGCTGGATATTGTAATAGGTTTTGGGTTAACCTACAAAACCCGGTAATTAGTGGACTTTTATTTACCAAAAAAAAAAACTTATTGGTAACTCAACTAGAAAATCACTAATTAATGGGCATAGATTTTAACTATACAAAGAGCCACTATCTAAAAAAATAAAAAATTCATACACCACCTTAAACAACAAACTGATTTGCAGTGCATTTCTGAACTGCAACCAGCTACTATCCAATAATTTCTCTTTGAAAGGAAAAAAATAATTATATATATATATATATATATATTAAAAATAAAAATAATTATGCTTCCTTTATTTCATCATGAAGTATTTGTATTTCCTTCCATTTTTAGTCTTAATATTTCAAAAATAGGTTAAGAAGGTGTTTTCTCTAAAAACTTTGTAGGAAGACGATTACCACATAATTCATAGTACCTTGTTTTCTAGATGAAGTCTAGATGTTTTTCAAATACTCAAACTATATCTAATATTTTGAGCAAAATTTTCATTGGAAATAACACAAATATTTTAAAATGTTGTAAGTGACTCCTAGATGATCAAGTTTTTCTCTTTTGACCATGCACAAATACATATCTAAAAACATTGTGAAGTTTTGGAAAAATTAACTCATGTGTTATTTTTGCCATAAAGTAAAAATTTTCCCTTGCTTATCTATTTTTATGCATTATCTAGAGTACTAATGAATTGGCAAAAGGACAAGCTCACCCTTCACCCTCTAAAAAAAAAAAAATCCCTTGCTCCTCATCTAATCGAGCAAGTATCCTACTAAATTCTTTCTCCTCAAAATAAGCAAAATCCCCAAAAAGTAATGAAAATTTTCTTGCTTCTCTTCAAAATAAGCAAGAACCTCAAAAAGCACTAAAAATCCCTTGCTCCTCCCAAAATAAGCAAGTACCCCAAATAAAACAAAAGTAAAAAAAAAAAGGGCAAAAGAGCTTGAATCCCTGGAATTCTCAGTATCTCAAACACCATGGGGTACTCTTTATTAAGGTATCCTTACGTATTAACACTAAGTCTAGATAAGACCTCTAGATGCTCATAAGATAAGCTAGCTTTTTGGCATACATAACCCTTGTTGTTTTTCAATCCTTGCTCATAATGGGAAATGAATCCTCACTGCACACACAGTTGGTCTTGAAAGAAGCTTGAAAATACTAGGACAACTTTGACACTAAATTGATTTGTGAAAGGAGTAAATGAAGTTGTTTCAAAATTGCTAGAATGTTTGAAGTCCTTGAAGAATAATCCTAGAAACATCACTTGCAGGCAAAACTCAAAAGCAAATCCTCATGAAAGTACTATGGTTTAAATTTTTTCTTTTTCTACAAAAACATGGCTTGTGCCCATCACATTTTTATCCCATAGAAAAAGCCATCTTAATATCTATTTCACTTTTTCCTATGATTGAAGATATCCTAGAAGGCTGACATCAAATTTTATATTCACTACCTTTCTATCTCGAAAACTTCTTAATGACATACAAGAAGCACAATCACAAAAATTATAATAAACCCCCATAAATAAAACTTATTATTATATTATCCACCAATATAAATAAAACACCCTTCATCTTGTTTTGGCTAAAATTACAGTTTGGGCACCCAGGTGTTGTAGGTGATTTGGAGAGGAGAGGGCAATCCTCCAAGAGAGGTCCCAGGTTCAAATCTCCACCCTACAAAAAAGCTGAATTGGGTATCTAAAATCCAATTGATAATGTTGGGCGGGCGGGGTGGGGTGCACCCCCGGGGGTGGCGTTTGTGAACCCCCTGTTCGTGGTCTCTCAGACCAAGGCGGCTCCGTAAGGGGTTTTTCGCTTTAAAAAAAAAATTACAGTTTGGGAGGAAAGTAAATAAGGTGTACAAAGTTCACAATTCAGTTTGGGGGAAAGAATCAGGTAAAATGTTTTTTTAAACTCTAACAACTACAGTTTTGTAGATATCTTCTGTAGACAAATTTTGTAATAATCTTCAGTAATATAGTTTATAATACTTAATACAATAGAGTTTATAATATAGTTTAGAGGTATAGTATAGGTAATATAATATTTTATAGTTATATAATAATAATAATAATAAAATGAATATATATTATATTAATTTACTATTTTTAATTACTATATCTTTACTTTGATCATTCTTCTCGAAAAAAAATATAGATAAAATAATAATAATAATAAAATTATATATATATATATAATAATAAAATAAAATAAAATAATAAAAATAAATAAATAAATAAAATTTAAAAGTTAATTTAAATTTTATATGTTACATATATAATGATGTTCTTATTGTTAGTATGGGTTTGTAGATAACATTATTATAGAAGTTATAATTCTTATTTATGCATAGTTTTGATATACATCTAAATAAATACAATGAGCACTATTGACTTTTGCATTGGAAAGTGTGTTTAGATAGATAGAAGTTGAAATACTGCTGCTATAGGAAGTGATTAGACTAAAACAAAACACATATTCATCGTATGATTTATAGTACCTTCTTGTTTCAACTTCTTTAATTTGAAAAAATGATGGTAATCCCGATTTAAACAAATGACAATTTGCATTATGCTTTTTATCAAATGTGTATCATATTCCAAAAGAAATATTGTTTAAAATGGAGTATCAAGGTAAAAATTTGGATTTACATGAACAAGGCATCAATCATCTATTATAGACCAAATTTTGGATTTATGCAACTATTATAACTGCAGAGTTTATCCATTAAGTTTGTTGTATTAATCTTGTGTGCATGAGGACATGCACTTCCTTCAGTTTGAGGGAATGATGAGTGTCAAATTGACACATATTTTATGCAAATATTATATGTTTTCTATCTGTAAAATTATGAAAGTAAATGTGTTTTAATGATTATTTTTACCTTATTTATGTGATTTATCAGTAAATTTGATAAATGAGGTTAAAATGATAAATGATCATATTTTACACAAATTGTGCGAAGTTTTTGTATGTTTTTGGCAAGTAATATTACAACAAAATACATGTTATATATTGAAGAAAGGATGAACCAATATCGTGAAAATATATTGGAGACACGTGGATGCACGCTACGGAAGGGTGTTATGAAAACCTGGAAAAATCTACGAAAAGACCTATTCCGCATAATAAAAATGCCACATAAGCTATGGCTTGGTCAAACACCACGTGGGCAGTTGAAACACAAAACATTTCAAATTCCACATAGACGTTTAGAAGAATCAAACGTGGGTGACTCATCATTTATTTGAGGCATGAATTTGTTATGAGATTTTCTATAACAATACGTGAATATTTGTAATAAATGCATACTTCCCTAAAAGAAAGGATCAAAGCTATAGAAAATGTCTAAATCAAGGGTTGTATTGTTATATAGCTATCCCACCAAGTCAAAGTTAGTATTATGTTATAATTAGTTGCTACTTGGACCAATTAGAATATTTATTGAGTCCAAGTATTTTAGGAGATGCATTAATTTATATTATTCTTGTTAGAATAAAGTTGTTGCATGATCAATTCCAAACCATATGGGAGAAATACAGGGAGTTATGTTCATAATTGTCTGAGTGATAATATATATTTGCATACGAGGCCTTTGAAAAGGCCTGGTTGGATGGCGAGCGAATGTAGAAATATCTATAATCTGTGATTATTCCTGATGTAATCTTTTGTATGCAATTCTAAAAGTTGGATGCGCAGCCATGTACGTTTGATTTTCAATAATAAATTAGTAGCAATATTTTCTTCAGGATATGATAATTGTGTTTTATAATTATTTTCTATTTTGCTTGCTTTGGTAATTTTTATTTCTTTTATTCTCTTGTAATTATGAAATAATTAAGAATTATATTAATTAAATGAGATTCGGTTACTGAATAGTTAAGGGGAAGAGGTTCACACTAACAATCCAGAGGCAGGGCCCACTCCGAAAGGTTAGTCCTTAATCTCTTCCCCCGATAAATAGAGTTAGAATGTAGAATAAATTGCATACAAAAAGAACTATAAATTATATTATGCATCATTAAATCATTTGTGGATCCACATATACTCATATAAAATAATTCATAAATTGCATATTTTATTTTATTTTATTCTATTTTCCGTAAACTTTAATTTCTCCAACACATGAAACCAGAAAGAGATCTGAACTAAGCTTAGTATTAATTACTACGATACAATCTATATTGGATTGTTACTCTTTAAATCTAACCTGGATTAACTCAGATTGACAAAATTAAATGTAAGCTACTACAACTGATCAGTAAATACAACTATAAGAGGCCAGAACAAGAACTTCCAATCACATAAAACTACAACATAAAGAAATAAAATGATAAATCCCCCAATCACATAAGAGTTGCAATAGAAATAAACCAAACACATGATTTATTTTCTCATTCCTAGATTTCACCCCTTTTACAATGTGATACCAAGGGAATATATATCCCAAAAAAAATCCTAAAATAAAACCCTAAACCTTAAAGCCCTAAAGATAATAAATTACAATATTTTTTTTTGGGGGGGGAGCAATTTCATATTTTAGTGCCAAAAACTAAATCATCAAAAAAAGCTTGGATAGCCCCCTAAATTAATACACACCATCGTATCATCTATATTAAGCCTTCTAGAAAATCTCAACACCTACCCATGCTTAAATAAGAAGTTATTCCAACTATGTTTTCTTCCAAATTTTCAAAAAAATACTAAATCCCATTTTAGGGGCACAGAATGAAGGAATTAGGACCTAATAAAAGCCTAAAAAATCATCTAGACAACTATAGTTATCAGCTAGGAATCACCACCATCACTATCTTGTGCTTTCTCCTTCCTTGGAATGATCATCGTCCTCTTTATCATGAGATTTTCCCCCATGTCTACAACAACTTTTGTCTCAGGTTGCTCTTCCGCATCAACCAGGTTAACTCTAGCTTGTTCTCCTTATTTTAATTCTTGTGTAGGATAGTGTGGATACTCAAAATATTTGAGTCCTTTCTCACCACATCTATAGTAGGTATATGGTCTTTGTGTACCATCCCAATTTCATCCTCCACCATAGCCCCTTCCTCTTTGAAATCCTCCACCTCTCTCATGGTTACTATGACCTTTCCCAAACTCTTATTGTTTTCCTGTATTAGTAGATTCTTCCTTTGAGGTATTAGATCCACCATACCCACTGGCTGGAGGTGATGATGGTACTTTCCTCACTCCTCTCCTCTTATGTTTCTCTTCTACTTTTAATGCTCACTAATATGCATCCTCTACACTATGGATATGAAGCATACTCAATTCATCTTGTATGGCATAACTTAATCCATTCACATACCTTACAATATTTTATTCATCTAGCTCTTCAAGACCCACCCAAATTGATAACTTGTATAATTCATTGGTGTAGTTATCGATGCTTTGATCATTTTGTTTGAGTTTTTGATGTATGAAACAATGTTTGGGCATAATCTTTGGGCAAGAATTTATCCTTAAATTTTTTTTGCCATTTTACACTAGACCTTAATCTTTTCCTTTCCTTTTCTTTGCCTTTTCTTCTATATATGATCCCATGAAATCAATGCATGTTGTTTCAACTTCGTGCATGCAAGCTTCAATTTCTTTTTCTCTAGAAGGTTTTTCCACTCAAATAAATTCTCCATGCTATTCAACCATCCTATCAACTCCTTTGGTTTCAACCCTTGTTCATACTCAGGGACATCAATCTTGATCTCATATTTATTTCCTTCCAAGGCCCTAATTAGCCTATGCTCAAAATTTGGCTTCCCCTCTGGTTCTTCCTCGACATGAACCTATGTCTTGTTATCTCCTTCTATAGTCTCATTATCAGAATCTAGATCTACAAATTTTGTGGGATATTTTTCCCTCATATGGGCCATCATTCCAGTCAACTGAGAAATTGAGAGTCCTTCACCATTTGCAGTATTTCATCTAGAGAGGGGAGTGGATAGTTATCCTTCTCAGATTCCCTATTAAGATTTTTAAAATTCATACATTGGCGTATTTACCCATTTTTCTTATAAACAAGTACCAAATTTTCCACCCAAGTAGAATTGCTTACCGAAAATATGATGCGGGCTACCAATAATTTTTGTATTTCCTTGAAAATAAGAGGCTCTAGCAAAGGATTCACTAGTATTTAATTTTTATAGAAATATTTTATTCTTGGCTTCAAGGGAATGGTATGGGTAATGACGGATGTGTCATATGTCTTCAAATATTCATAGCTCCATGTTATGACATCTCGATAATCCTTTAGCACTTGGATAATTCCCTCTTTTTCTTTCTTAAAGCAAGTTTTTTCCAAGAAAACATTTTGGGGGTTCTCAGCATTCCCTAAATAATAAGATTCACATGATTCCTTCCTTGATGGAGCCGTTTGTTATTTTCGAGTATGGTGATCCATATCAAATAGTTTTTCCAAAGAAACCATACCTTTAGGAATGGTATTTATTTTTTAGATTCAATTCACTCTCCTCCTCTAGATCTGCATAATTTTTTTCTTCCTCATCTATTATCTGAGCTTCAAATATAGCAGATTTAGTGATGAAATCAATTACATGCCTATCATCCTCAAATACCTAAAAAATTTAGATGTTGTCTGATATGGAGGGAGTAACAAATAACTCTATCGAGAACTACTTTATCTTCAAATGGGTAATTGGTTCTAGGGTACTTGCTGCTATGGCCAAGGAATCTACAATGTGATTCTTTTTGCGTGGAATGGCCTAGATATTGAAGGCATAAAATTCCTTGATTAAGTCTCAAACATAGCTACAATAATTTGAGAGACATTTGTCATGGTAGGCATACTGATTTCACCCTTGCTTGATCACCAATTCATAATATCCTAGAACTTGTATATATTTAACCCCTTTCTTGATGGTAAATTGTAGTCCATGAACCAATGCCTCATATTATACAACATTGCAGGTGCAAGGAAACTGAATTCGATAAGCTACAAGATGTGATTTACCTTTGGGATTGATCAATTCAATTCCAACACCATTTCCATGTTTGCACTTTGACCTATTAAACTTGAGAGTCCATAATTGATCTTTAGTTATTATATTTTTCTTGCTGGGTGGGGTCTTTGCTACCATATTATCTTCTTTGAGCTTGGATTCCATAGCTACAGTGTAGACTCTCAATTTTGGCTCAGTGTACATAATTTCATTAATATTATTGTACTCTGTAATTAGTTCTTTCAGCCTTGGATCTCTTTGTACCTGTATCTAATTGGCTATGCCATGCCATAGAAGCCACATGTATGAGAAGTTAGTTTCCATGTAACCATTCAAGGTTCTTGACCAGTCACGATTGAGTAGCATCCCATATGCATCCGGGATATCCACCACCTAGATATCAATGTATTTTTGTATTCGAGGTTTAAAATATAATTGTATGTGGATATGGTTCAACATCACAACCACATTCACCTCTATCTTATCCAACTAAACAACCTTTTTATTTGAGGGAGCATCATTCAGTCCTCATATTTGGTTGAGGGCATATAGCATCACATTATTTAAAGCACCTGTATCCACAAGATAATTATGTAAGTTTTTGTCAGCGATTCTAATGGTTCAAATAAAAGGAGAGGATTCTACCTTCTCTTTGTATATTGTCACATGAGCATCAGTAGTCTTTTTAACTTCTTTTTTACCTTGACTAGAGAGTTTTTGAGGAATACATCCTTTTGGTCAATTAATTGAGCTACCTCAAATAGAGAAATATTTACCTTAGTTTTCTTAAGGTCTTCAATGATATTATATGCAGACTTGTTTTGCTCTAGGGTTTTATCCACTTGTGGTAATGACATATTAAGTTTTTTTTGGAACAGGGATCTATTCCCTCTTGAAAGAAAAATGTCTTTCCCTCAAGGTTCGGGTATGCCAGGTCTTGGTCGGTGTGGATAGACTCAGAGGTCGATGATAACTATTCCTTTTAAGGGGCCTTTGCTAGTTCTATTAAAAGATAAATTTCTTGGTACAATGCTTGGAAATAATTGCTTGACTTCGTGAAATTAATTCTACTCCTAATATAAATAAATATCCAATAAAAAACAAAGGTTGAAGGGTAAGAGAAAAATAAAAGAAAACAAGTTGATAATGCCTTGAACTCCAGCTTGAATCCAGTAAAGCAACAAAATCCAAATTAAATCAATCTCAACCCGACCAATATTCACATAGCTTGAGGTTCGAGATGGTGCAATCTTCATAGGAACGATAGACTGTGAAACAAACTGAGTGCAACCACCATCAACATGCGTAGATTGAACACAACAAATTCCAAAATCCTTTTATATTAAAAGATAGTCGTTAAGTACATATTATTTTAGGTTTATCCACTTCGGTGGATTACAAAGAAAAGAGCTCAAAACACAACAATTTGGTTCAAAAAAACCATCCCACTACCTAGAGAAAAAAAAGGAAAACTATAAGAGGCCTGCTAATAGATGGTTTCCCACCCTGTAACCGGCTAGTGAGCCACTATATATACAATTCTTGGCCCTCATCTAGCATTACACTTTGCAATTAATTGCCATATAATTCCAGGACGTGCCTCTTATTTTCCCGTCATACTATGGTCATGCATTATTAAAGGTGCACTACTTTGGCCATGCCTCATTAAGTCTTCGTCTCTAGTGCTCCCTGCAACAACCATACTCCATTAAATTTCAGCTTGCATGATACTTAGGAACTCTGGAATGACCATACCTCATTAATCCTTCATTACTCCATAAAATTCGAGTTGGTCATCAATTTTCCCTGTCTTCCACCTTGTACGGTTGCACTTGCCAAGCTCACATTGATTTTTCATGTCCTCCATGATGTCCGTCATATTTAATGAGGCCACCAGCAAAAATTTTTGCAAAAAAAAAAAAAACAAAGGTCAAAACTTTAATAATACTATTAATTTTAATTATTTTTAATTTTTCTAAGGTTTGAAATTTTTAAATTTTTAATTATTATCATTTTTTAATCCCTAAGGTTTGCTCTTTTAATTTTAGGGCAAAAATTATATTTAAAATTCAATTCCAATGCTTTCTTTTTTAATCGCGGGATAGAACAATGAGCAGATTGGAGCAAGGAGTGGATGAGAGCAAGATTCTTTCAAAAGAGTTGGTTCCATACCGTGATTTATTTTTTGGATTCCCTCATTTTGATCATTTTGAACACGGGATAGAGACATCGCAACATAGAGCACTAACTTAAGCCATGGCGAAATTTTGAAAATCATTAAATTGAGAATACTTGCGATTGGAATCCAAAAATTATTGAGTTGAAAATCTTGATCATGGAACATGCTCTAGGTCGGGATTAATATGAAATAAATATTTTCCAAAAATCTGCAACCTTGGCAAAACCAAAATATTATAAAGCAAATTTAATCTTTTTTAGAAATCCACAATCTTAGCAATCTTTAAATCTTTGGTTCTATCCCGCTAGGGTGAAATTAAATCTTCTCGGAAGTCCGCAACTTTAGACTTGAGAAAATATTTGGATCTTTGGTTCTATCCCACTAGGGAAAAATTAAATCTTCTAGAAGTCCACAACTTTAGACTTGAGAAAATAATTAAATCTTTGGTTCTAAGTCGCGATTCATTTTTACATTTTGCCTTGTTTGACCAACTTTGATGCGGCGTAGAGCAGGAAGGATGAAAATTGAAAGTGGATCAGAGCACACTTTGGCAAGGAATTGGTTCTACTTGATGATTTGCCTTCCACTTAATTTTATTTGACCAGATTTGACCGTGGCATGGAGCAAGCTTGTTCCAAGCCGCTGATTTTTGCTCTTGAACTCAAGTAACATGAAAAATAGGTAAAAATTCAAAGTGCCTAGAATTTAACAAAAATTTTCATGCTTATAAAATGGCCAAATGGGTATCCAAAACAGCTGAGATAACTTTAAAAAATCATCATGAATCAATAGATACAATCATTTTAAGCTCATGGACTGTCATAGGAAAAAAATACAGCTGAAATGGTATTTTATCCAAATTTCATGAAATATTAAGCCTTTACATGTAAATGTGGTACCATTGTAAATATAATTTCAGGCTCTTTCCACCAGACTTTGAACTATGTCAAATGGAGCTTTGTAGCAAAATTTATGTATGTTTTAGGGTTGTAGTAACCAATATTGACGTTTTTAGAAAAACACTTCAAAAATGAAAATTTCGGACTTCGAAAGATAAATGAAATTCAATCCATCATAAAATATTCAATGCAAAATAGCTTGGAAGGCTTATTCAAGTGTAAGCAAGCTCAAAAAATTATTTAATGCAAGCAAGCGTGAAGCATGAGTGCAAGTAAACTTTAGACTTGGAGCAAGCAAAAGTCAAGCAAAAATTTTAATGGGTCCCCAGTCCAGACTGGGGCGTGTTGTGCAAGCGCAACAACAAATGGTGACTCTACTGTAAAATGCTCCTGAGCATTTTGGGAAAATAAAGAAGCCTTCTCTAAAAACAACGAAACCTTAAAACTAGCAAAACCAAAAATTTGGCATCCACCCAAGGCTGAGTTTTGAAACCAATACTCCATTTTGTTCTAGCAAAGTTGTGTGCATGTGAATTCATTTTGTTCTATAATCAGTTAAAATTTTCCACCAAGGTTTGGAAATTATTCTAGTTTACCCCTGAGTGAGCATTGGTGTACTTATGATGAGTTTTGTCACACAAGTAGACATGTCACCAATTTGTCGGACATTGCTCCATTTCCAACCAGGATTCTATAGCCCTGATGAAGTTATCTCTGATCCCCTATAGAAATTTCTCTACTAAAATTTGGGTGTCTATAGCCCTAGTAGAAGTTGTCTAAATCACCCAATCACTTGAATTTTTTTTTTTTTATATATATATATTTTTGTCTTTTGAATATTGAAAGTCTCATAAGCACTAGGTTCTTCTTTTGGGTTGGGAATCACTATGGAAAATGAGAGGGAAAACACTTGAATGATTTTCATCTACAAACAAAAATATAATGGCCTCATTCCTCCTAACCTGGAACTCCTTTAAAGTGTTTTTAGTGTGATGTTGCAACATTATTTTGTAGTACTTTCATATTCATTTGCTTTATCCCAAATAATGGATAAACATCAAAAAGTTGATTAGACTCATTTCAGTTTCATTGAGCTTAGTGTGGGACTCTTCACTCTCAAATTGCATAGAAAACCCTTCCATATTAGAGCAATCACAAGCAGGTTATACTTGGATGATTTAGGCCAAACCAAAGAAAGACACAAAACAAACCAAAATTGAAAACTACACAAAATGAAACTAGCATAAAATAAAACAATGTTGAAAATAAAGCAAAATAAAACTAACACCAAAGAAAACTCAAAGCCACAACTATATGCAAAATTATTTATAGAGTAGGACTAGAAACTCTTAGACACTAAAGTAATGTTTGAGAAATTTCCCATTCACTGGTAATCGGTCATCTTCTCCAGTTAGGCCTTTTAACATGAAAGTATTCTCTCCTAGAATCTTAGATATCAGAAAGAGACCTGAACATCGAGTGTCAAATTTTCCGTGGTCTCCTTTCTTTTCATGGGCTTTATCCCATAAAAACACTAGGTCAGTAATTTTGAAGGCCTTTATTAGACCTCTTATCAAACCATCATTTTGCCATTTCTTTATGCATGTCACAACCCAGGTCTACTCTCTTGGTTTTCAATACACAATAATTTTTTTTGATGAGAGCTTATTTATATGTCACACATATTCGTAGTTTTACCCAATTGATTATTAGTACAAGGTATAGAGGTACTGCACTTCAAGTTTTTCAACCACTACAGATGGTGACTTAAGTGCTCGGGACCGACCAACTTCCCGCAACATATTACCATTTAAATATCTTTATCCCTTCCTCGAGTTAATTTTAGATCTTGGTGTGGGTTTGCTCTTCCAGGGCCCATAACACCTAGAGGAGTGGATGCAATAATTCCCTTGTTCCAAAGCCTGGGAAAAATCACAATTTCCTATCAATCTCATAGTTCTTTGCTTTGGAACTTAGCGTTACTATGCCAATGACTGGTCATTGACCTTCAACTAAGGTATAACCAGGGTCCCCATCGCATGGTTATGGAAAATTTCTTAGTTTCGATTCCGGTTGATGGTAATGCTGCTCATACCATCTACCTCTGGACCTTCCAACCCCATAACCAGCCCTCTGGTATGAGTCCTTTTGGCAATTCCTCAACCGGGAAGGTTCGTGAGCATCCTCACATACTACGCATGTGTTATCTAGAGATAATGTCCCATACCATCATCTCTTGTCCACACTAGCATAGATCCTCCAACCATATGCATGGATAACACTAGTTCATGAAAGCCGCCACCGCTAGCCACCGGAGTTGGGTTAGTGCTATCCTCCTCGATAAGCACTAGCTCTCATATGAGCATAGATTTTATTTGTTCCACTTTTATATCGGTATTTTCACAATACTATAAAATTGTAGTTTCCAGGATTTTCAAATCATATTTTCATGAGTTTTCGTATGACATGTTTTCTCATAAAGCATTTAGCTATTAAGTTCTCATATATATACTCATTTAGGTACTAAAAAAAAATAAACACATAGCCATAAACTAAGTTTTAAAAATAAAACATTTAATCAAATCATACCTAAATTAGTCCAATAAAAAAAAGCTCATATGAAAACATTAAACTATGTTGTCTTAGCTGCTATATAAAAATAATTGTTAATCTCCCTTATTTACCTTATAATATCTTTCTAAATATTTTCCTATAGAAGAAAAATTCTTAATATTTCAGCACATAAATCATATATTTGTCTTATAATCCACATTTCAAAATTACTACTAAATCTATGTATCACGTTTATAACCATCAATCAATCAAACATACTAAAGCCATTCAATTTTATTTTAAAATCGTAGCTATTTAACTTGGTTAACCATTATGAAAGTGATTCGATAAAATATTTGGTATTGTATAAAACTTATATAACTAGTATGTTTACTTTCCATAGTTAATCTTAATTTAAGTAAAGTAATGAAATTAGAAAATACTCATGTCTTTACAACATATCATTTAAAGATTTATATACCTAATCCTTCACTAAAGAAAACTTATTTGAACAAACCCTAAATTCTTTTGAAATAAAACAAATCACATTAATTTTATAATGTTATCTCCTATTATAAGTAATATTTGGATTTTATTCTTCTTTGGATGAATACATCTATGAGTCTGTCTAGGACATGTCCAAATAATTCCATGCAACAAGAAATGTATTCTGCCAATTTGAAAAGAGAACAAGCATACCTACAACTATCACTAAGTTTAATCCAAAAATGTATTGGATACCAATTTTAAATTATGCTTAATGGATCTTTTGTCAGGCTTCTATTTTTAAATCAATCAATCTCATGCACCTCTAATTCATTTCTCTAGTAAAATTTTACTTACATTTCTACGTTTTCCAACTCATACTCAAGCAAGGACATAACAATTGGAGGAGAACTTATTGAAATTCATACCAAAAGTTTTAAAACTCAAAATTACGTCATAGCACAAAAAGCAATCATGTTTTATATTCAGAAAATAATCAGGAGTTCAAAACTTTATATTTTTTCCTCTTTGATATGCAAGCATATAATGGTCTAGTAAAATGTCTACGCACTATCTTCCTTTCTCAGTACAATATGGCAATTAAACGTTTAAAAGTAGAACAATTCACAATGTTACACTATGGTTCCTTTGATAATCTTCGATATAGGCTCATCAAATATCGTGGCTCTCTACGCTTAACGCAGCCCAAACAACGCTTAAGAATGCATCCTCTCTCGTGGACGCACCCAACATAGACAAAGATGAGAGCAAGAAGGGATATGCAAGTGGGTGGGGTCAGCTTGGCCCATTAAGTGCAACTACATGATCCAGGTAAATCATGCATAGAATACAAACATAAATGCATTCCCAATCGCATCATAACTCACTATAGTTGCAACATTTCTTATTAACACATTCCTCTACACGAATTCATCTTCTCAAGGTAAAATCCTAATATTTTTCTTTACACAGAGGCAACACGCATAAGACTCACACGACATCCAAATATTCCACATATTAACTTATTTTTTTTATAGAAAATTATTTATATCCAAGGCAGCATCAAAACTTTCGATTAACACACAAATTATGCCGTAAATTTTTTTATTTATACTCAAAGTAGCATCAAATATTTTGATTAACACGTATACAAAATACAGGTTCTTCCTTAAGGAGTGCAATAGCTCTGACCTGATAATACAACATTGTCAAATTCCCAACACAAAATTAGCGCCCTCCATGGAGTTGAAAAGAGCATGATAGTCTTCCAATATTACGGCTTGTAGAACGCTCTATGAAGACTTTTGGAAGAACATGCCTTTCAGCATTCGTTCCCCCTTGTTTTATAAAGGAGTTCATGAAATTTAAGATTGGCACATTTCAAATTATATTGCCAGATCACTGTCTTCAAGCTTAGCCATGTGGTTATGCTTCCCTCATCCGAGTGGAGAGGAGATATATTATATATTTTTTATTATTGTTTTTGTTTTATATTTCCACCTTGGTTAATCTCTAAAAACCTTCCCTAACATATGACTTTACTATATATTTATTTACTATATATATTTAGGCTTTGCTTTTTAGTACATACACTTATAAAGCTTCATAAGGAGTTCCTTCCCTCAAGAAGGGAACAAGCAAAAATTGTAATATAATGTATTTATATAATTTTATATGATTCCTATAATATTTATATTATTATTATTTATTATTTATATATAAATTTATATATATATATATATATTTATATATTATATATATATTATTTTTAAACATTTTTTTTTAACATTGATAAGTTGAGCTAAAGGCAACATGCAAGCAATGCAGCATCAGTCATATATGAGATGCAATTATACATATGCACTAAATGCAACACAGACAAAATGATATTTGCATGCAAATTTCTACGGTGGGCTTCCATGTACCCATGGGCCAAGGTGCACGAGGCACGACATCATATCCCCCCTTACCTGATGCCTCTTTCTTCTGTCTCTGTCAGGGGTGGGTGTCTTCCTCCGCTTCCACATGTAAACCTGTACCTGCACCACAAAACTCATCATAGAATCACATTCTTCTAAACAAAATGGTGACAAGTAGTAGGGATGTTACATACTCCCCCTCTAGGAATTAACATAGTCCTTGTGTTAACTAGAATACATAATACAAATTTCCACAATATCTGTCATATACATATATGCAATTAAAAATAAAAATATATACATTAATCTCATCCACTGTATCAAGTTTTATCATGCCTACATTCAAATATATACATCTCAAATATATAATAAATTGTCTTTATCAATTTTCAAATAAGTAAGGAAATTGGTTTCTCATGGTAGTAACATCCTCCCAGGTGGCATTTTTCTTAGAGTAATGATCCCACTGGACCCTACATTGCTCCACAGTCCTTTTCCTCAGCTGTTTGGTTCTGAAACCCAAAATTTTGACTAGTCAAACCTCAATGAGTTGCGGGTCCGACGTCTGCAAATGGGATACATCCAAAACATGAGATGGGTCAACTATATATTTGTGAAGAAGAGACACATGGAAAACACTATGGATTTTTGACAAGTTTGGTGGCAGTGCGAGCTTGTAGGCAACATGACTGATTTTGGCAACAATGTCAAAAGGACCAACAAATCTAGGACTCAATTTGGTGGATTTAATGGAACTTTTGGTTGGCTTGACTCTAAGGAAAACTTTGTCACCAATGGAAAATTCTCGAGGTGTTCGTTTGAGGTCAGCATAACTTTTCTGACGATCAGCGACTTCACGTAGTCGTTGAAAAATTTCTTTAAGATGAATCTCCATTTGCTTGACAGCATAAGGACAACATAAGGACCGATCACTTCTCGATCATCCAGGTTATCCCATGTTAATGGTGTCCTGCACCTATGCCCATATAGGGCCTCAAAAGGGGCCATGCCCAACGTGGTATGATAGTTGTTGTTATAAGCAAATTTCACCAAAAGAGATAATATTCCCATTTACTCTGGTGGTCCATACAATACATGCGTAGCATATCTTCTAGCACTTGATTGACCTACTCGATCTATCCATCCATCTTAGGATGATAAGCAGTGTTGATATTGAGCTTTGTTCCCCAAGCTCGGTGCAAAGCTTGCCAAAACTTAGAAGTGAATCTTGAATCTCTATCCGAGATGATTATTTCAGGAAACCCATGCAGTCTTACAATTTCTCGAGCAAAATTTTGTGCTATAGCTGTTGCATCATCACGAACATTATCGGGTATAAAATGTGCTACTTTAGTTAATTTATCCACTACCACAAATATTGCATCATGCTAAAATCGTGTCTTGGGAAGGCCAACAATAAAATCCATAGATATTACTTGCCACTTCTATTCTGGTACATCGAACAGGTGTAGTTTACCACCAGGATGTTGATGCTCTGCTTTGACCTTCTGATATCCCAGGCATCTTGCAACAAATTGCACTACATATTTTTTCATCCCAGGCCAGAAGTAGTCTTTTTTTAGCATTTCCCTCATCTTAATTACTCTTGGATGAGCAGAATATGGTGCATAATGAGCTTCCTACAGGATAGTTCTTTTGAGTCCTTCATCATTAGGTACTATTACTCTATTTCAAAAATACACCATATTTTTCTTGACATTATAATCTTTGTATCAATTTGGTTCCTGCTCAACCTTGTTACGACATTGTTTGCAAAACTCATCATTTTTTTGCATCTCCATGATCTGCTCCTTCAGCCCATACTGGCACTTTGTTATAGCTACTACATGTCTTCTCCTACTGAGAGCATCTTCCAATTTATTTTCTTTCCCTTTGATATATTCAATACCAAAGTCATATTCAACCAGAAATTCCATCCACCTTCGTTGTCTGGCATTCAACAGAGGTTGAGTAAAAATATATCTCAAACTTTGATGATCAGTTTTAAGTTCAAAGGGTTTTCTTAGCAGATAGTACCTCCAAATTTTAAGAGCATGAACTACTGCTGCTAGCTCTAAATCATGGGTTGCATAATTTATCTCATGTTTCTTGAGTTTCCTGGACTCATATGCTACTATGACCTCATCTTGCATCAATACCCCACCTAGTCCTTCCAATGAGGCATCAGTGCATACCGTAAAAGACTTGTTCAAATCAGGTATTTTGAGTATAAGGGCAATTGTCAACTTTTCCTTAAGAATTCTGAAAGCTTCTTCACATTGTGCTATCCATTTAAACACTTTTCCTTTTCTTTGCAGGTTGGTAATGGGAAATGCAACTTTTAAAAATCCCTTAACGAATCGTCGATAATATCCAGCCATCCCCATAAAACTTCTTACTTTAGAAACATTGGTAGGGGCTGGCCAGTCTATTATTGCTTCAATATTTTTGGGATCTACTGCTATTCCTTCTACTGAAACAATGTGTCCCAAATACTGAACTTGTGGTGTATAGAACTCACACTTGGACAATTTACCATATAATTGATTTTTCCTGAGGATTTCTAGCACAACTCTCATGTGTTGATCATGTTCTTCTCTATCTCGAGAGTAAATCAAAATATCATCTAAGAATATTAGCACAAATCGATCTATCTGCTCATGAAACACACTATTCATCAAATTCATAAATGCAACTAGTGTATTCGTTAACCCAAATGGTAATACCATGAACTCATAATGTCCATAGCGAGTTCTAAAAGTAGTCTTATAGGTATCCTCCTCTCTGATTCTTAACTGATGGTATCCCGATCTAAGGTCAATATTAGAAAATATTGTAGCTCCTTTTAGCTGATCAAAAAGATCATCAATTTTGGGTAAGGGATACTTATTCTTAATGGTCATCTTGTTAAGCATCCTATAGTCAATGCATAATCTCAGGGAGCCATATTTCTTTTTAATAAATAGAACTGGTGCTCCCCATGGTGACACACTGGGTTTAATGTGCCCTTTTTCCAATAAATCTTGTAGTTTATGTTTTAAGTTCTTGCAATTCAAGAGGTGTCATACGATAAGGAGTCCTGACTACTAGAGTTGCTCCTAGAATGAGTTCAATTGAGAAATAAAATTCCCTTTTTGGAGGAAGTCCAGGAAGATCTTTAGGAAAGACATCCCTAAATTCATTTAACATCGGGTATTGTTGAAATAATGCAGAAATTGAACTCAGTTTCTTCCTTTTTGTTTAATTTAACCACATACAGTCTACATCCTTTTCCTCAAGGCTCTTTTAACCTGCATGGCGGTCATCAAATGGGGCTCAAGAGATGTTCGATTGCAGTGGATACGGATTCATCGATTAGTATCATCCAAAAATTCCATCCACCTTTCCTCAAAATTCAACAAGGCCTTATGAGCTTTTAACCAGTCTACACCTAGGACTATGTCAAATGCATGTAAAGGAGCCACATACAAGTGCTAGTTGATTTTTCCCTGGGGTGTTTCTATTTGTGGGTCAAATAGACATTGGTTGACCATGTAAGTTTATCCCGAGCCATACTCGACTTGCCACCCTCTTGCCATAACCCCAGGTTTAACAGGTATATCTCTCAAAATACTATTTGAAATGAAACTATCTGTTGCACCACTATCAATTAAAATGTGCACATCTCTCTTGCCTAATTTTCCTTTAATAAAAAATGGAGTATCTTGTCCCAAAAGGTTAGGGTTACCTGTGGCAACAAAAATTATGTGTGGTGCTTCCTCAGTGGGATTCCTACGATCTGCTCTGTTTGGGCATTGCCTGGCAAAATGGTCTAGAGCTCTGCAAGCAAAGCAGACATTTGGTCCATCATTCTTTTATTTGTCACCTTCCCTATTGTGGTTACCATTCTTACCCTATTCTTCGATTACTTTTTTTCTTTTCCTGAAAGTTCCTTCGATCAGGCTACCCTCTATTCCCTTGGAATTTACCCTTGTTTCTATTATTATTTTTGTTATGCCCTCCATATTTGAATTTCTTGTACTGTTATTTACCTCTATTTTTCTCGGGGTACCTTATTTTCCTTGAATTTTCTCTTTCAACTTGTTGATAGTAAGCCTTTACCTCTTTCTGGCTTGATTCCTCATATCGAGCAACGTCATAGGCAATTATCAGTGTTTGAGGTACTTTTCTTCCCATCGGTTGGTTGTATTTTGGGTGCAACCCCATAACAAACTTATGGGCTTTGAACCTTTCTTGACCATCATATTTTGGAGCATACTTAAGAAGTTGCACAAACCTCTGGTAATATTCAATTACCATCATATTGCCTTGTCGTAAGTTGGTGAACTCACCATGTTTCTCAATATAAAATTGTTTAGTAAGGAAGTGATCTTTGAATTCTCTTTCAAATTCTTCCCATGGTATATCTACTACTTCCTTCTGAGTAATTTTCTTATATGTGGTCCACCAGTCTCTTGCAGGACCTTCTAAATGTGCTACTACCCAAGTAGTTTTAGATTCAAAGCAAAGGGGCTGAATTGCAAAATACCCCTCGGCTTCACTCAGCCAATTAATGGTGGTTTCACCATCACCTCTTCCATAAAATTTAGAGATATCCAACTTCTTTATTTCCTTTTTCAGCTCATCACCCACCTTCCTCCTCGAGGAACCCTCTGGAAACTCACTTATATTTTTAGTTTCCTTTCTCTTAGTCAAGTTTTCAATGACTTTCTGTTGTTGGGTGATTAGTTCCTATTGCTGGGCCATCTGTGCCCTTTGTTGATCCATATGCTCACTCATTTGAGCTTTCTGGATTTCCATTTGCTCACACTATTGGTTTAGTTGCTCTTGCATCAATTGAATCATTCAAGCCATATTCTCATCATTTTGCATAGCTCTTATAGCTACCGGCTCCTTTTCTTTCCTGACCACTCGTCGTGGTACTTCAGCAACTTGCACCCTTTCAGACTCCTTCACGAGTCATCTTGGTCCCTTCCTCGGGACCTCTGCAATATCCTCTTGCATATTCACACTGGTCCTCCGTGAGGTACCTGCCATGCCTGGCATCAAAAGAGTTATGTTAGAACAACTATTCATGTTATTAGCCAAGGTTTCGCAACCTAGGCTCTGATACCAACTGTCACAACCCAGGTCTACTCACCTGGTTGTCAAATACACAATATAAATTTTTTGATGAGAGCTTACTTATATGTCACACATATTCATAGTTTTACCCAACTAATTATTAGTACAAGGTATAGAGGTATGCACTTCAAGTTTTTCAACCACTACAGATGGTGACTTAAGTGCTCGGGACCGACCAACTTCCCGTAATAGATTACCATTTAAAATATCTTTATCCCTTCCTCGGATTATTTTAGATCTTGGTGTGGGTTTGCTCTTCTAGGGCCCATAACACCTGGAGGAGTGGATGCAATAATTCCCTTGTTCCAAAGCCTAGGAAAAATTGCAATTCCCTATCAATATCATAGTTCTATGCTTTGGAACTTAGCGTTACTATGCCAGTGACTGGTCATTGACCTTCAACTAAGGTATAACCAGGGTCCCCATCGCATGGTTATGGACCAGATTTCTTAGTTCTGACTCTGATTGAAGGTAATGCTACCCATACCATCTACCGTTGGACCTTCCAACCCCATAACCAGCCCTCTGGTATGAGTCTCGTTGGCTATTCCTCAATCGGGTAGGTTCATGAGCATCCTCACGTACTATGCATGTGTTATCCAGAGATAATGTCCCATACCATCGTCTCTTGTCCACACTAGCATAGATCCTCTGACCATATGCATGGATAACACTAGTTCACGAAAGTCGCCACTGCTAGCCATTATATTTGGGTTAGTGCTATCCTCCTCGATAAGCACTGGCTCTCATACGAGTATAGATTTTTGTTGTTCTACTTTTATACCAGTATTTTCATAATACTATAAAACTGTAGTTTCCAAGATTTTTAAATCATCTTTTCATGAGTTTTCGTATGACATGTTTTCTCATAAAGCATTTAACTATTAAGTTCTCATATATATACTCATTTAGGTACTAAAAAAAATTTAAACACATAGCCATAAACTAAGTTTTAAAAATAAAACATTTAATCAAATCATACCTATATTAATAATAAAAAGCTCATAAAAAATATTAAACTATGTTGTCTTAGCTGCTATATAATAAATAACTGTTAAGCTCCCTTATTTACCTTATAAGACCTTTCTATTATTTTCTTACAGAAGAAAAATTATTAATATTTCAACACATAAATCATATATTTGTCTTATAATCCACATTTCAAAATTACTACTAAATCTATTTATCACGTTTACAATCATCAATCAATCAACATACTAAAGCCATTCAATTTTTTTTAAAATCGTAGCTATTTAACTTGGTTAACCATTATGAAAGTGATTCGATAAAATATTTGGTATTGTATAAAACTTATATAACTAGTATGTTTACTTTCCATAGTTAATCTTAATTTAAGTAAAGTAATGAAATAATAAAATACTCACTTCTTCACAACATATCATTTAAATATTTATATACCTAATCCTTCGCTAAAGAAAACTTATTTGAATAAACCCTAAATTCTTTTGAAATAAAACAAATCACATTAATTTTATAATGTTATCTCCTATTATGAGTAATCTTTGGAGTTTATTCTTCTTTGGATGAATACATCTAAGAGTCTGTCCAGGACATGTCCAAATAATTCCACGCAACAAGAAATATTTTCTTCCAATTTTAAAAGAGAACAAGCATACCTAAAACTATCACTAAGTTTAATCCAAACATCTATTGGATACCAATTTTAAATTATGCTTAATGGATTTTTCATCAGGCTTCAGTTTTTAAATTAATCAAACTCATACACCTCTAATTCATTTCTCCAACAAAAGTTCACTTACATTTCTATGTTTTCCAACTCATACTCAAGAAAGGACAACAATTGGAGGAGAACTTATTGAAATTCATACCCAAAGTTTTAAAACTCAAAATTACATTGCAACACAAAAGGTAATCATGTTTTATATCCAAAAAATAATCAGGTTTTCAAAAAAAAAAATTCCCTCTTTGATATGCAAGCATATAATGGTCTGGTAAATTGTCTACGCACTATCTTCCTTTCTCAATACAATCTGGCAATTAAACGTTTAAAAGTAGAACAATTCACAATGTTACACTATGGTTCCTTTGATAATCTTCGGTATGGGCTCATCAAATTTCGTGGCTCTCTACGCATAATGCAGCCCAAACGACACTTAAGAATGCATCCTCTCCCATGGACGCACCCAACATAGACAGAGAAGAGAGCAAGAAGGGATATGCAAGTGGGTGGGGTCAACGTGGCCCATTAAGTGAAACTACATGATCCAGGTAAATCATGCATAGAATACAAACATAAATGCATTCCCAATCGCAACATAACTCACTATAGTTGTAGCATTTCTTATTAACACATTCCTCTACATGAATTCATCTTCTCAAGGTAAAATCCTAATGTTTTTCTTTACATAGAGACAGCATGCATAAGACTCACACGACATCCAAAATTTCCACATATTAAATTATATATTTTTAAGAAAATTATTTATATCCAAGGCAACATCAAAAATTTTGATTAACACACAAATTATCCCGTAAAAATTATTTATACTCAAAGCAACATCAAAGTTTTTGATTAACACATACAACATACAAGTTCTTCCTTAAGGAGAGCAATAGCTCTAACCTGATAACACGATGTTGTCAAATTCCCAACACAAAATTAGCACCCTCCACGGCGTTGACAAGAGCACGATAGTCTTCCAATATTACGACAACATACAACGGCTTGTAGAACGCTCTCTTAAGACTTCCGAAAGAACGTACCTTTCAGCATTCCTTCCCCCTTATTTTATAAAGGAGTTCATGAAATTTAAGATTGACACATTTCAAATTATATTTCCAAATCATTGTCTTCAAGCTTAGCCATGTGGTTATGCTTCCCTCATCCGAGTGGAGAGGAGATATATTATATATATTTTTTATTATTTTTTTTGTTTTATATTTCCACCTTGGTTAATCTCTAACAACCTTCCCTAACATATGACATTACTATATATTTATTTACTATATATATTTAGGCTTTGCTTTTCTTTTTAGAGTAATACTTCTTATACACATCCACCATGGGGATTGAACCTGGGTCACATCACCGATAATGCAAGTGGAGTCCTTTGCTTTTTAGTACATACACTTATAAAGCTTCATAAGGAGTTCCTTCCCTCAAGAAGGGAACAAGCAACAATTTTAATATAATGTATTTATATAATTTTATATGATTCCTATAATATTTATATTTTTTTTAAGCGAAAAACCCCTTGCGGGGCCGCCTTGGTCTGAGAGACCATGAACAGGGGGTTCTACACTGTCAAAGTCACCCGGGAGTCACACCCGACCCTGCCCACACCAACATTATCAATTGTATTTTGGATACCCAATTCAGCTTTTTGGTAGGGTGGAGATTTGAACCTGGGACCTCTCTTGGAGGATTTCCCTCTCCTCTCCAACTCACCTACAACACCTGGGTTATAATATTTATATTATTATTACTATTTTTATTTTTATTATATTTACATATATATTTAATTATTTATTATTTTATATATATTTTTAAACATTTTTTTAACATTGATAAGCCGAGCTAAAGGCAACATGCAAGCAGTGCAGCAGCAGTCATATATGAGATGAAATTATACATATGCACTAAATGCAACATAGACATAATGATATTTACATGTGAATTTCTACGGTGGGCTTCCATGTACCCATGGGCCAAGGTGCACGAGGCACGACATCATATCCCCTCCTTACCTGACGCCTCTTTCTTCTGTCTCTGTCAAGGGTGGGTGTCTTCCTCCGCTTTCGCATGTAAACTTGTACTTGCAAAACAAAAATCATTACAGAATCACGTTCTCCTAAATAAAATGGTGATAAGTAGTAGGGATGTTACAATGCATACTGAAATATTGAAGTGCTTCTTCCCTTTTTTCATCCAAGCTCATCAAATTCAATAGCCTGGCTTCTACCTTGTCATTTGTTTCTAAGTGGTCTTTCATGAATTGCAAGGTAAGGATATTGAGGTTGGTGGGAAAGATAGGATCCTGACCATAAACTAGATGATAGGGAGATGTGCCCAATGAAGACTTAATCCTTGTTCTTTTTTACCATAATGCATACTTTAGTTTATTGTGCCAATCCCTAGGAATTTTGTCTAAGATTTTCTTAATTATTTCCAATAGGTTTTTATTGGTTGATTCTGCTAATCCATTTCCTTAAGGATAATAATTGGAAGAAAATTTTAGAGTTACCTTGTTATCGTAGGCCCATTTAGTAAATTGTAAATAAGAGAAAGTAGGGCCATTATCATATACTAAAGCATATGGCATCCCAAATCTGATCACAATGTTCTCTTCGATGAATTTGATCATGACCTCAGTTGTGCAGTTTTTAAATGTTTGAGCTTCTATTCAACACGTGCAATAATCAGTGGTAGTCAAGATGAACTTATGGTTGGTTGATGAGTTAGGATTAATGACACCAAAAAATTCCAATCCCCATTGTGCAAATGGATGAACTTCAATCACTAGTTGTAATGGCATGGGAGAATTCCTCTCTCGGTGAGTTGCAATCTGACAAACATGAAACGATCGAACATGTGCATGTGCATATTTAAAAATATGGGGCTAGTAATAACCAGATCTCAATATTTGGTGTGTTGTAGCATTTCCAGAGCCATGCCCGATTCCATACTTGCCATGGAAATATTTGAGAACTTCAACAACTTCTTGCTTGTTCAAACACCTCAAATAGATTTCCTCATGATTTTTTTGATATAAAATGCCTCCTTTAATCATGAAATTTGCACTTTTTAGGTGTAGTGCTCTTCTTTGTGTGGAATTCAAGTGACCAGGGCACATTCCATTCAACAAATAATAAACAATATCTTGATACCACTCATCATTTGTAATTTCCTCCACATAATACTATTGGCATGAAATATGGGGGTCAACTTTTGATAGTGCTTTGCTCAGTCCTTGTCCTCTAACAATTTTTATAGGTTGAATTTCTAGATAAAACTCTTGCAAGATAGACATCCATTTGGCTCTACATTCTCCTAGCTCATTTTGCATCAATACTACCTTTACTATTGGATCTGGCACTATGGCAAACACTCTGTTGTGTAAGATATAATGTCAAAATTTCTTCACAACATTGATTAAAGTAAAGGCTTGTTTATCAATAGTTGAGTATCTAAGTCGAGCATCTTTCAATGGTGAGCTTACAAAAGCTATTGGTCTCTCATCACCAACCCCTTTATTTTGAGTTAAAACACCAGTAGTTGAGTGTTCAGATGCAAATAAATAAATATAAAATGGTTGAGTGTAATCAGGGTTGATTAATATCAGAGCCTCCATGATTACCTTTTTAGTTTCTTGAAAAGCAGCTTGTGCTTCTCTAGTCCATACAATATTGGCATCCTTTTTTAACATTGCATTTAGAGGTCAAACTATTTCTGCAAAACTAGAAATAAACTTTCTCACAAAATTAATCTTGCCAAAGAAAGACTTCAGCTCCTTCTTACTTCCAAGAAGGGGAATTTTTTGAATTGCTTCAACCCTATCTGGATCAATAGAAATACCAACTTCAAAAATGACATGCCCCAATAGTTTTCCTTCAATAACTCCAAAAATACACTTTTTTGGATTCAATGAAATTCCATGCTCTATGCACCTTTGTAGCACCTTCCTCAAGTCTTCCACATGGTTTATACGTATCTTAGAAAATATAGGAATAGTCATCCATATAAATCATAATGCATTTCCCAATGAGATCCTTGAAAGTGATGTCCATAGCCCTTTGGAATTTTACTCCTACATTGATTAGACCAAATGGCATCCTCCTATATGCGAAGGTTCCCCACTTGGTAGTAAATGCAGTTTTAATCCTATCCTGGGGGGCTACCATTACTTGATTATACCCTGAGTAACCATCTAGGAAAGACATCATCTGAGAGCCATTCACCATTTGTAGTATTTCATCTAGGGAAGGAAGTGGATAGTTATCCTTCTCAGATGCCCTTTTAATATTTCTAAAATCCACACACAGGTGTATTTCCCCATTTTTCTTATGAATAGGTACCAAATTTTCCACCCAAGTAGAATGTCTTACCGAAAAGATGATGTGAGCTGCCAATAATTTTTGTATTTCTTTGAAAATAAGGGGCTCTAGCAAAGGATTCACTGGTCTTTTATTTTTATGGAAAGGTTTTGTTCCTGGCTTCAAGGGAATGGTATGGGTAATGATGGATGTGTCATATGTCTTCAAATATTCATAGCTCCATGCTATGACATCTCGATAATCCTTTAGTGCTTGGATAATTCCCTCCTTTTCTTCCTTAGTGCAAGCTTTCCCCAAGAAAATATTTTGGGGGTTCTCATAATTCCCTAAATTATAAGCTTCACATGATCCCTTCCCTGATGGAGTGGTTTGTTATTTTTGAGTATGGTGATCCATATCAAATAGTTTTTCCAAAGAAACCATACCTTTAGGAATGATATTTATTTTCAGATTCAATTCACCCTCTTCCTCTAGATCTGCATAATTTTTGTCTTCCTCATCTATGATCTGAGCTTCAAATATACCAGAGTTAGTGATGAAATCAATTACATGCCTGTCATCCTCAAATACCTAAAAATTTTGGATGTTGTCTAGTATGGAGGGAGTGACAACCAGCTCTACCAAGAACCGCTTTATCTTGGAATGGGTAATTGGTTCTAGGGTACTTGCTGCTATGGCCAAGGAATCTATAGTGTGATTCTTTTTGCGTGGAATGGCTTGGATATTGAAGGCATCAAATTCCTTGATTAAGTCCCAAACATGGCTATGGTAATTTGAGAGATGTTTATCATGGTAGGCATACTAATTTTGTACTTGCTTGATCACCAATTTAGAATCTCCTAGAACTTGTACATATTTAACCCCTTTCTTGATGGTAAATTGTAGTCCATGAATCAATACCTCATATTCTATAGCATTGCAGGTGCAAGGGAACTGAAGTCGATAAGCTGTAAGATGTGATTTTCCTTTGGGATTTATCAATTCAATTCCAGCACCATTTTCATATTTGTAGTTTGACCCATAAAACTTGAGAATAATTGATCTTTAGTTATTATATTTTTCTTGCTTGGCAGGGTCTCTACTACTATATTATCTTCTTTGGGCTTGGTTTCCATTGCTATAGTGTAGACTCCCAATTCTGGCTCAATGTACAAAATTTCATTAACATTGTTGTACTCTATAATTAGTTCTTTCAGCCTTGGCTCTCTTTCTACCTGTATCTAATTGGCTATGCCACACCATGGAAGCCACATGTGTGAGAATTTAGTTACCATGTAACCATTCAAGGTTCTTGACCAATCATAGTTGAGCAACATCCCATATGCATCTGGGATATCCACCACCTAGATATCAATGCATTATTGTATTCGAGGTTCAAAAGCTAACTATATATGGATCTGGTTCAACATCCCAACCACATTCACCTCTATCTTATCCATATGAACAACCTTCTTATTTGAGGGAGCATGATTCAGTCCTAATCTTTGGTTGATCGCATATGGCATCACATTTCCAGAAGCTCCTGAATCTACAAGACAATTGTGTAAGTTTTTCCTAGCAATTCTAATGGTTAAAATAAAAGGAGGGGATTCTACCTTCTCTTTGTATACTGCCACCTAAGCATCAGTAGTCTTTTTAACTTCTTTTTTACCTTGACCAGAGAGTGTTTTGAGCAATAAATCCTTTTGGTCAGTTAATTGAGCTACCTCAAACAAAGAAATATTTGCCTTGGTTTTCTTAAGGTCTTTAATGATATTATATCCATACTTGTTTTGCTCTAGGTTTTTCTCTACTTGTGGTAATGACATATTAATTTTTTGTGTGGCAGATATTGTAGGACCTTTAGGTGGGACCCAATTTTTTTTGGCTTTCTCATTAGGTGGGATGGAGGTTTTGTTAGGTGGTGTAGAAGAAGTCATTGGGGCTTTTCCTTTACTCCAAAGTATATAATTATTTCTCTTTGAAACCATCGATAAGCTTGCACCTCTTCTTTAGAGTGTTTATCTAATTCATATTCATCCACTCCTAAGTATTCATAAGTTTCTAAAACTAGAGTTGTCCCTACATTCTAATCATCTTTATTCCCAACACTTTCATTAGTGGGCACCAATTTCAAATTTTCCATCTTCTTTTGGAAAATATCCAAGGCATTTTTAAACTTTGGACATTCAATTTATCCATGTTGAGTTGTGTAATGGACCCTACACCAACTAGGCAAAGCAATATCTACCAAATTCATAGAATTATTTGGGTTGTTATTTGGTTGGTTCTAGTTTCCAATAGGATTTGGAACTCCTCCATTATTTGGGTGAGTATTCCATGGACGATTGGTCCTCTGAAAGCCAAAGTTCTTGTTCTATGTGTTATTATTTGTAGGTGGGTTCTAAGGAACTTGTCTTTGCAGTTAAAGCATATAATTACCCAGTTTTTGAACCATTCTTTGTATATTGTCTAACTGAGAATTTAAATTATTAGGTTGACCTGGTCTTGCTTGACCTACTGCATTGTTCATGGGTGTAGATGTATTAAAAAATATAGGCACTATTTGATTATTTTTTGGAGGTGTAGGATTGAGAATGTTGTTCATGGTTATCTAATTGTTTGGATATGTTGGAATGGTTTATTGATTGGTCATCTTTGATGTTCACACAATGACACTGAGAGGGGGGGTGAATCAGTGTAGTTATTTAACTTCAAAACAGCAGCATTCAAAGACTGAAGCACAGAAAACTTATAAAACCAGAAGAACAAAATGAGAGCACACCACAACACACAATATAACGAGGTTCACCAATTTGGCTACTCCTCAAAAATTAACTGTTTGGACTTCAATCCAAATCCAGTCTTTGCAAAATTTCAATTTTACAACTTCTTTACCAGCATCCACTGGAAGGAGCATCCACTGCAGATCTGACATCAGTTACATTTTATGTAACTGGCTGCATGATGTCTTTTATGACACGTGTCACCATGCCTACTTTTTTGGCTTTTACCTGCCAACCTGTCGCCTGTCGCGATATCGTGACATTTTTAACTTATGCTGACGTCACCCTGAAGGTTGTCACGAAATCGTGACGTTTTCGGCTTCCAGTGGCTTTTCTTTCATCCTGTCGCGAAATCGTGACACTTTTCAACTTTGCTGACATCATCATCCTTCTTGTCGTGAAATCGTGACGTTTTTGACTCTTGCTGATGTCATCATCCTGCTTGTCGTGAAATCGTGACGTTTTCGACTCTTGCTGACGTCATCATCCTGCTTGTCGCGAAATCGCGACATTTTCGACTCTTGCTGACGTCATCATCCTGCTTGTCGCGAAATCATGACACTTTCGGCTTTCGTACACTCTTCTTTGCCAGCAGCAGCGAAAAAGAAACATGTCATGAAATCATGACACTTTGCTCTTCCGTACAACTCTCCTTGCCAACTCCAACAAAAATGGAACATGTCGCGAAATCACGACACTATGCTTCATGCAATGGCGAAATTTTTACATCTTTGTGCCTTGTGTTTTCACCTTGCCTCTTTTCATGAAATTTTGACTTGTAATATCATTGCTGCATCTTTCAGTTCTACACTTTTGACTAGTAGCGAAATCGCTACTCCTTAGTTTCCCTTTGTTTCAACATGTAGCGAAATCGCTACACCTTCTTCTTGTGAATTTTTACTTGTGTCGAAATCGTTGCATCTCAGTTTTCTTAACTTCCAATTTGTAGCGAAATCGCTACACCTTTGTTTCCATACATTTCCAGCTGTGCTTTGAAATGCGAAACTTTAACATGCATGGAAATCGCTACTCTCTTCATTGCAAGCTCCTTTCCTCCATTTATGTCACGAAATCGCGACACATTTTCTCTCTCCTCAGCGAAAACTCGACATGTCGCGACATCACGACATTTTGGCATGCATTTTCTCTCTCCTACTTTTTGTCGTGAAATCGCGACACATTTTCTCTCTCCTCAGCGAAAACTCGACATGTCGCGACATCGCGACATTTTGGCATGCATTTTCTCTCTCCTGCTTTTTGTCGCGAAATCGCGACAGAAAACATGTCGCGATATTGCGACAGTTTTCTTCCTTGTCTCTTTCTGCCAATTTTTGAATCTGGGTCACCTCTGTTTTGCTTGAAACTTTTTGCACTTGATCTGACTGACCTCTGAACTGCATCAACTGCATCAATCTGTCTGTGTTGACAACAATGACAATACTTTCTCAATGCTTTTGCTGCACCTTGCTCAACAATCTCCCCCTTTGGAATTGTTGGCAACACACAGCAACCTTGCTCAACTTCTTCTCCCCCTTTGCCAATAATACCAAAGGGCTGCTGCAGACTCCCCCTGAGTCTCTGTACACCATTCTCAAGAAAATATCGTTATAGTTAGCAAAAATCATAAATATAAGCAAAACTATAAGTATATGCATGCATGCACCCATTGAGAATGTGATCCCTAATTATAGTCAGTTCTTGGGAATTGTGACCACTCCCAACTTATTCCTAAGGTACTCAAAAACATCCTTGGGCAATGGTTTTGTGAATATATCAGCTACTTGCTCTGTAGTTGGAACAAAATCCAACTTGACCTCTCCTTCTGCAACTTTATCCTTCAAGAAATGATATCGTATTGCAATGTGTTTGGTTCTTGAATGCATAACTGGATTCTTGGATATGTTGATAGCACTAGTGTTATCACATTTTATTGATATTGGCTCTTTGAAGTGGATACCAAGATCTTTCAAAGTTTGTCTCATCCATAATATCTGTGTACAGCAAGTTGTGGCTGCAATGTATTCTGCCTCTGCAGTGGATAGAGAGACTGATTCTTGTTTCTTGCTGTGCCATGCTACCAGCTTGTCTCCAAGATAAAATGCTCCTCCACTTGTACTCTTTCGGTCATCAATGCACCCTGCCCAATCTGCATCAGAATATGCAATCAAAGTGAAGTCTTTGCCTTTTGGGTACCACAACCCATAATCCATGGTACCTTTGAGGTACCTAAAGATCCTTTTTACAGATGTGACATGAGTTTCTTTGGGACTTGCCTGAAATCTAGCAACCATGCATACTGCCTGTAGTATATCTGGTCTAGTAGCTGTTAAATACAGTAGGCTTCCAATCATAGACCTGTACATTGTTTGATCCACATCTGGAGATTTATCATCCTTGCTCAACTTGCAGCCTGTTGTCATGGGAGTGCTGACCGGTTTACTGTCTTCCATTGTGAACTTTTTCAACAATTCTTTTACATATTTAACTTGAGAAATAAAAATGCCTTTTTCATTTTGATTGACCTGCAGTCCTAAGAAATAAGAAAGTTCACCAATCATTGACATCTCAAATTCTTTTTTCATTTTAATTGATGTCTTTGCAGTATTCATCCATGCTGCTGCCAAATATTATGTCATCTACATAAACAACAAGAACAATAAGATGACCCTTCTCTGTTTTGACATATAAGTTGCTATCCACCAAACCTTTCTTAAACCCTTGTTTAATTAGATAATTATCCAGCCTTGGATACGATGCTCTGGGTGCCTGTTTTAATCCATATAAAGCTTTCTTTAACCTGCAGACAAAATCTGGATTGTCACCAAGTTGGAAGCCATCTGGTTGTTCAATGTAAACCTCTTCTTCCATTTTTCCATTCAAAAATGCTGATTTTACATCCATTTGATATACTTTGAAGTTTTTATGAACTGCTAATGCCAAAAACATTCTGATTGCCTCTAGTCTGGCTACCGGTGCAAAAGTTTCTTCAAAATCAATGCCTTCAACCTGAGCATAGCCTTTACATACCAATCTTGCCTTATTTCTGACAACCTTGCCCATCTTCATTCAATTTATTTCTAAAAACCCATTTAGTGCCAATTATGTTTTTATTTGTTGGTCTAGGTACTAATTCCTAGGTATTGTTTTTCTCTATCTGATCTAGTTCTTCATTGATTGCCTTCATCCAACTTTCATCAGTGCTTGCTTTAGCAACATTTTTAGGTTCAATACTAGATAACAGAGAATAGTTCCTCACTGCTATTCTAAATACCATCTGTGGGATCCCCAATAATCTGTTCACTTGGATGATTTTTCTGCCAGTTGCCTGTTTTAAATTTCTTGTTTTCTTCTTCTCCAGATTCTGTTTTTACACCATCTGGATCAATTTTCTGATTCTTCTCTGTTTCTTTTTCATCATCACCTTCAATGACTTCTTCATACATAGGGTAGTTTTCTTGATAAGTAGTTTCTTGTTCTCTACCTTCATCAACTTTCACATCAGCACTTTCAACAATTTTCTTCAACCTCTTGTTGTAACATGTGTAGGCCTTGCTTTTTGTTGAGTAACCAAGAAAGATACCTTCATCAGCTCTATCTTCAAATTTACCAAGGTTATCTTTAGTCCGTTTTATGTAGCACTTGCTGCCAAATACTTTGAAATGTCTTGCTATTGCCTTTCTGCCAAACCACAACTCATAAGGTGTTTTGCTTTCATGTGGTCTCAGCATGCACCTGTTTTGAATGTAAACTGCAGTATGAACTGCCTCTTTCCAAAATCTGTCAGCTATTTTGTTTTTTGCCAGCATTGTCCTTGCCATTTCTTGCACTGTTCTATTCTTCCTTTCTACAACACCATTCTGCTGAGGTGTCCTAGCTGCTGAAAATTGTCTTCTTATCCCATGTTTTTGACAGTATTCTGCAAATTCTTTGGAGATAAACTCTCCTCCCCTATCTGATCTTAGGCATTTAATTCTTTTTCCTGATTGATTCTCAACAAGATTTTTGAAGGTTTTAAGCATCTCAAATGCTTCTGACTTGAGTTTTAGAAATAGTACCCATTTCATTCTTGAGTAGTAATCTATACACAGCATAAAATGTTTGTGTCCATTTATGCTTTTAGTTCTCATGGGTCCACATAGATCAGTGTGAATTAGTTCTAATGGCTTGCTAGTGAAGTATTCTTTTGCTTTGAAAGTGGCTCTGGTTTGTTTTCCCTTTTGGCATGACTCACAGATGCTATTTACAGGTTTGCCAATGTTTGGTATATCTCTAACTACTCTTTTTGAACTGATTTTTGCCAGATTGTCAAAACTAATATGCCCAAGCCTCTTGTGCCATAGCCAGTTTTCATCTTCCTATCCAATCAAGCATGTTCCTTCTGCAGTTTCTAAAAGTGTATACATATTTCCAGAAGTTCTTAGTCTAGTGGCTATTAACTTTCCATTTTTTGTCTTTCTTACTTCACAGCCCTCCTTCTTGAAGATTACATCATGACCTCTGTCACATATTTGACTTACACTTAGCAAGTTATGCTTCGGGCCAATTACAAACAAGACTTCTTTTGATTTTATATGGCCATCATCGATCTTGGTGATCCCTTTCCAACAATCTTTGCTCCATCATTATTTCCAAATTTCACAGAACCACCTTCATAATTTTGTAAATTCTCAAACTTTTGCTTGTCACCTGTCATGTGACTAGAACAACCACTGTCAAGTATCCAAGGTGCTGATTTGTTCTGATCTTTAAAAGCGATCTGGACAATCAAAGATTCCTTTCTATTCGGTTTGATAGCAGATTTTGCTACTTGTTTTGCCTTTGTCCTTTCATTAGCATGTGCCTATTTTTCAAGAAATTTCTGGTTTTGTTTCAACCCACTTGGCTGAGATTTTCTACCCTGATATTTATTTGATGCAAAAGTGCTTCTGTAGTTTCTAGCAATATGTCCAAAATTATGACAATTATAACATTCAACTGCATAATTCATTAAAGGAGAAAAAACATTTCTGCTGGTAAAATTCCTTTGAGATACATTATGCCTGCAATCTGAAATCTTATGGCCATAAGCATTGCATTTAAAACAATAACCAAAAAATGCATGATTAAACCTGGGTGCCGGTCTTTGCCAGTTTGAAATAGGAGCCATGACTCTTCTCCTCCTTGGATGTGTGACTTTTGTGAATCCATCTTTGTCGGTATTCTTCTTGAATCCGGCATTATTGTTTTCTTTTGCATGATTTGGTTTTTCTGGTTCAACCCTGATCTTTTCTTCTTTCTTTATGGGTTCTATATTCAAGTTCTTTGAATCCTTTGAAGATTCTCCTTCATCAAAGCCTAAACCAAATTTTATGCCATAAGGCCTTTGGTTATTTAACATTTTATCCAGCTTTACAGTACTTTCTTCAAACTTATGAAAACAGTTCAATTTTCTATTCATCTCCTCTAACTGCATCCTTAACTTAACAATGTCTTCCTCTAGCTTGCTGCATTCAACTGTCTTTACAGTTAATTGTTCATCAAGAAATTTAGACATTTTCTTGAATTCCTCTATCTGTATTTTTAGATTGTTTATTATGTCTGTGGCATTCTCTAATTTCTTTGAAAATTTCTTATTCTTCTTCCTTTCTGCACTCAACTCTTCAAGTGCAGCAACCAATTCTCCTTCCAAATACACTTCAACTTCATCCTTGGAATTTTCATCACCTTCCTGATTTTTCTCTGTTCTTTCTTCTTCAAGTGCCATGAACAGAGCTTCACCTCCTTCTTCTTCAGACTCCTCATCTGTGCTTTCTTCAGAACTGCTGACATTCTTGGTTATGAAGCTTTTCTTCTTGAAGTTGTTCTTTCTAAAATTTTGTTTCTTCTTCCAGTCACCTTTTTCTTGGTGTGAACCTTCACCATTTTTGGTTCTCTCCTGCATTGGACATTTGGCTGCAAAATGATCGACTCCTCCACAATTGAAGCATTTAAAAGGTAGCTTCCCTCTATATTTTCCTTTTCCTTTTGTGAGTTTTCGAACAAAATTGGCTTCTGTTTCATCCAGTGTTCCTTCATCCTCAGATTCATGTTCAGCTTTTACATTCTTATGAGATTTAAAAGCTGCTTCTCTGTCTGTAGACTTGGTTTTTCCTATTCTCATTTCATATCTTTGTCGGGGAACCATGCAACTCATCCATGTTGAAGTTGTTTAGATCTTTTGCCTCTTCTATTGCAGAGACTTTGGAATTAAATATTTTGTGAAGTGTTCTGAGAACCTTTTTCACAACAACTGCATCATCAATTTCTTCACCGAGTCCTCTGATTGCATTAATAATTTTGTTGACTCTCAGCATATAAGTCTCTATGTTTTCATCTTCATTCATTTGCAGTGCTTCGAACCGTGCTCGATGAGTTTGCAGTTTTGCTTCCTTAATCTTACTGTCTCCTTCATGGATGCTCTTCAGTTTATCCCACATGTCTTTTGCTGATTTACAACTCATGACTCTTATCAGTTCACTATCAACAAGCCCACACATTATGGCATTCTTAGCTTTGGAGTTGTTCTCAAATTTCTTTTTCTCAGCAGTATCTGTTGGAGGAGTAGTGGGTCGTTGTGTATCCACTATCTACGAGAATCCCAAATATCATATCCCAATGCACTCGAGATATGTTTGCATTCCGAGTTTCCAGAAGATGTAATTTGTTCCATCAAATAAGGGAGCTTTGTTGGATGAAAATCCTTCACCGCTTTGCCATTGTTTCTTCCAAGATCTCCTTAGGCTGATTAAGCTTGTATAAGGAACCTTGCTACGATACCAATTGATGTTCACACAATGACACTGAGAGGGGGGTGAATCAGTGTAGTTATTTAACTTCAAAACAACAGCATTCAAAGACTGAAGCACAGAAAACTTATAAAACCAGAAGAACAAAATGAGAGCACACCACAACACACAATATAACAAGGTTCACCAATTTGGCTACTCCTCAAAAATTAACTGTTTGGACTTCAATCCAAATCCAGTCTTTGCAAAATTTCAATTTTACAACTTCTTTACCAGCATCCACTGGAAGGAGCACCAACCCTTGTAATTTTTTGCTGCAACAGATGGAGCACCAACCCCTAGTACCAAGCACCAACTTGGACTGCAATTCTAATCAAATCAAAATGACATAAAAATGTCTTCACTACTAACTCGACCCTGACTAGTCTGTAATTTTAACAACCTCTGCACAATCTCATGTCTCTGCTTATTTCTCTATACAGACCCTCTTTTCACGGCAATTCTCTTCTTACTGCAACAACTTCTATCTTTTTATATACAATTTCCCTTTACAGCTATTCATTTATATACATCCAATCCGGCACACAGTCGAATCATATACCCAACTGTTCAAATTCTTTTCTCTTGCAAATAAGTGGTTGTTCGAAAACGACTGTTCGAAACCCTACAATACGGCATTTCGATTTCTTATGGTATGGCTGTTTTGAATGCTGCAAACATATCTTCTCAAAAAGCATATCTCGATCCTTCATATTCGGCTCTTTGAATACAAGCAAAATGTCTGTTCGATTCCATGAGTGCGACCGTTCGAAAGCTGAAAAAAAAACTTTTCGAAAACCTTTCGATAATTTATATTTGATTCTTCGAATACATGCAAACGGCTGTTCGAATGCATGACTAACACTTGTCAATCTGTAACTGCAGATCTGACATCAGTTACATTTTATGTAACTGGCTGCATGATGTCTTTTATGACACGTGTCACCATGCCTGCTTTTTTGGCTTTTACCTGCCAACCTATCGCCTGTCGCGATATCACGACATTTTTAACTTATGCTGACGTCACCCTGAAGGTTGTCGCAAAATCGTGACATTTCGGCTTCCAGTGGCTTTTCTTTCATCCTATCGTGAAATCGTGACACTTTTCAACTTTGCTGACGTCATCATCCTTCTTGTTGCAAAATCGTGATGTTTTCGACTCTTGCTGACATCATCATCCTGCTTGTCATGAAATCACGATGTTTTCGACTCTTGCTGACGTCATCATCCTGCTTGTCACGAAATCATGATGTTTCGACTCTTGCTGACGTCATCATCCTGCTTGTCATGAAATCGTGACACTTTCGGCTTTCGTACACTCTTCTTTGCCAGCAGCAGCGAAAAAGGAACATGTCACGAAATCGTGACACTTTGCTCTTCCGTACAACTCTCCTTGCCAACTCCAGTGAAAATGGAACATGTCACGAAATCGCGACACTATGCTTCATGCAATGGCAAAATTTTTACATCTTTGTGCCTTGTGTTTTCACCTTGCCTCTTTTCATGAAATTTTGACTTGTAATATCATTGCTGCATCTTTCAGTTCTACACTTTTGACTAGTAGAGAAATTGCTACTCCTTAGTTTCTCTTTTTTTCAACATGTAGCGAAATCGCTACACCTTCTTCTTGTGAATTTTTACTTGTGTCAAAATCGCTGCATCTCAGTTTTCTTAACTTTTGATTTGTAGCGAAATCGCTACACCTTTGTTTCCATACATTTCCAGCTGTGCTTTGAAATGCGAAACTTTAACATGCATGGAAATCACTACTCTCTTCATTGCAAGCTCCTTTCCTCCATTTATGTCACGAAATCGTGACACATTTTCTCTCTCCTCAGCGAAAACTCGACATGTCGCGACATCGCGACATTTTGGCGTGCATTTTCTCTCTCCTACTTTTTGTCATGAAATCGCGACACATTTTCTCTCTCCTCAGCGAAAACTCGACATGTCGCGACATCGCAACATTTTGGCGTGCATTTTCTCTCTCCTACTTTTTGTCGCGAAATCGTGACAGAAAAACTGTCACGATATCGCGACAGTTTTATTCCTTGTCTCTTTCTGCCAATTTCTGAATCTGGGTCACCTCTGTTTTGCTTGAAACTTTTTGCACTTGATCTGACTGACCTCTGAACTGCATCAACTGCATCAATCTATCTGTGTTGACAACAATGACAATACTTTCTCAATGCTTTTGCTGCACCTTGCTCAACAATCTTAGGCATCATTTTATTTAGGGGAGCCACATTGAATGGTTGATTCTGGCTTGGATATATGGCTCCTAACAATGGATTTAGCATGGGAATATGTTGTGTAAGAGCTTGATTTATTAATGGTATCTGATTATAAGCTCTCATTTTCCCAACTGAAGGCAATTTACCCAAACAAAAACCTTGAGGCATTAACTATTGTTCAACATTTAGAGCTTCACTATATGCCATGGGTAAGGTTGTAATTTATGGGGCTCTTCTCACAAACATAGAGGTCAAAGGATCCAAAGCTCTAAGATACATTTGAATGGTTGCTTATATTGTGAGGGTGCAAGGTACCATCAACTTGGTGTATAATTTAGGAAACCTAGTGTTGAATAGTCTTAGGGGTTCACTGGGTTCTCTACGAGTTGAAGCAAATTGATGATAAATCATAGTTGGATCAACAGGTGATCTGAAATGGCTAATAAAAGTTACCTCCAACTAAGCCCAAGTAGTTATGGAGCCTGAAGGTAAGCTAATGTACCAATCATAAGCAAACTCATCCAGAGTATGGGGAAACATCCTACAAGCAACATCTTCATGTTCAATTTTAAATGAATCAAGGTATCTTTGTATGCTTGTATATGCTCTTTAGCTAATCTTGTTCCATCATGCCTATAACAAGAGAGATATATTTTAGTATTTTTAGGCATATCATGTGTAGGTCCTGATATGTTCAAAGGGTTGTTTACCACAACTAAGGAGCAAGGCCTGCCATTGGTAGTCTTTGGGGAGTGGCAAAAGAATCAACACAAAGTGTAGTAACCTATAGAGAACTATTAGAAGCCAAAGGATACTCGGTATACCTTTATAAATATTAGGTTTTCTATATGGAGAAAGGCTAAGAAACTCAACACCGTTGGTAGATGAATTAGATCTTGTGATGATGACTTTAGGATCCAATTTTAATAGTCAATATGTATGATGTAAACAATGAACTGGTAAAAGTATAGTTTGGCCCTCTATCTAGCACCAGTTATGTTGAGTGTGCAAATGATACATAGTCAAGGGCATGTCAACATACTTTAAACAAGGATTTGTTCCCTCTTGAAAGAGAAATATCTTTCCCCCAAGGTTTGGGTATGCCAAGTCTTGGCCGGTGTGGATAGACTCAAAGGTCGATGATAACTATTCCTTTTAAGGGGCCTTTGCTAGTTCTATTAAAAGATAAAATTCCTGGTACAATGCTTGGAAAGAAATGCTTGACTGTATGAAAGTAATTTTACTCCTAATCTAAATAAATATCCAATAAAAGTCAAAGGTTGAAGGGTAAGATAAAAATAAAAGAAAACAATTTGATACTACCCTAAATTCCAGCTCAAATTCGATAAAGCAACAAAATCCAAATTAAACCAATCTCGACCCAACCATTATTCACACAACCTGAGGTTTGAGATGGTACAATCTTCAGAGGAACAACAAACTATGAAACAGACTAAGTGCAACCACCATCAGCATGCGCATATTGAACACAACAAATTCCAAAAGCCTTTTATATTGAAATATAGTCGTTAAGTACATATTATTTTAGTTTTTTCCACTTTGGTGGATTACAAAGAAAAGATCTCAAAAAACAACTTGGTTCAGAAAAACCATCCCACTACCCAGAGAAAAAAAAGAAAAACTAAAAGAGGTTTGCTAATAGATGGTTTCCCACCCTATAACTGGCTAGCGAGCCACTATATATACAATTCTTGGCCCTCATCTAGCATTACACTTTGTAATTAATTGTCATCTAATTCCAAGATGTGCCTCTTAATTTTTATGCCATATTGTGGTCATGATTTCATTAAAGGTGCACTCCTTTGGCCATGCCTCATTAGGTCTTCGTCTACAGTACTCCCTGCAATAATCATACTCCATTAAATTTCAGCTTGCATGATGCTCAGGAACTCTGGAATGACCATGTCTCATTAATCCTTCATTACTCCATAAAATCTGGATTGGTCATCAATTTTCCATGTCTTCCACCTTGTACGGTTGCACTTTCCAAGCTCGCATTGAGTTTTCATATCCTCCATGGCGTCCGTCATATTTAATGAGGCCACCAGCAAAAATTTCTACAAAAAATAATTAAAAAAAGGTCAAAAATTTAATAATACTATTAATTTTAACAATTTTTAGTTTTTCTAAGGTTTGAAATTTTTAATTTTTTAATTTTTTAATTATTATCATTTTTAATCCCTAAGGTTTGCTCTTTTAATTTTAGGGAAAATTTTATATTTAAAAAATAATTCCATTGCTTTCTTTTTTAATCGCGGGATAGAACAATGAGTGGATTGGAGCAAGAAGCGGATGAGAGTAAGCTTCCTTCAAAAGAGTTGGTTCCATACCGCATTTTACTTTTTGGCTTCCCTCATTTGACAATTTTGACTGCGGGATAGAGACATCATGACATAGAGCACTAACTTAAGCCATGGCAAAATTCTAAAAATCATTAAACTGAGAATAATTGCGATTGGAATCCAAAAATTATTGAGTTGAAAAATTGATCGCAGCATGGAAAATGCTCTAGATTGGGATTGATATGAAATAAATATTTTCCAAAAATTCGTAATCTTGGCAAAACCAAAATATTATAAAGAAAATTTAATCATTTCGAAAATCCGTAATCTTAGCAATCTCTAAATATTGGCTTCTATCCCGCCAGGGTAACATTAAATCTTCTCGAAAGTCTACAAATTTAGACTTGAGAAAATATTTGGATCTTTGGTTCTATCCCGCTAAGGCGAAATTAAATCTTTCGAAAGTTCGCAACTTTAGACGAGCAAATAATTAAATATTTGGTTCTAAGCCGTGATTCATTTTTACATTCCGCCTTGTTTGAACAACTTTGAATCAATGTAGAGTGAAAAGGATGAAAATTGAAAGTATATCGGAGGACACTTTGGCAAGGAAATTGGTTCTACGCCATGATTTATTTTTGCACTTCACCCTTGACTACGACGTAGAGCATGAAAATATGAAAACCTCGATAGCGGATCGGAGCACACTTTGGCAAGGGATTTGGTTCTACACCATTATTTTCCTTACACTTCATTCTATTTGACCATATTTAACTGTGGCAGGGAGCAAGCTTGTTCCAGGCCACTAATTTTTGCTCTTGAACTCACGTAACTTGAAAAATAAGCAAAAATTCAAAGTGCCCAAAATTTAACAAAATTTTCTATAATTATAAAATGGCCAAATGGGTATCCAAAATAACTTATATAACTTAAAAATACATCACAAATCAATATTTACAATTATTTTAATCTCGTGACTGTCATAGGAAAAAAATACAGTTGAAATGCTATTTTATCCTAATTTTATGAAATATTAAGTCTTTGTATGCAAATTTTGTCCTATTGTAAATATAATTTTAGGCTCTTTGCACCAGGCTTTGAACCATGTCAAACAAAGCTCTATAGCAAAAGTATGTTTGTTTTAGGGTTTTTTAGAAAAAACCCTAAAAACACTCTGAAAATGAAAAATTTTAGACTTTGAAAGATAAATGAAATTCGTTCCATCATAAAATATTCAATGCAAACCAGATTGGAAGGCTTATTCAAGTGTAAGCAAGCTCAAAAACTTATTTAATGCAAGCAAGTGTGAAGCATGAGTGCAAGTAAACTTTAGACTTGGAGCAAGCAAAAGTCAAGCAAAAATTTTAATGGGTCCCCAGTCCAGACTGGGGTGTGTTGTGGAAGCACAACAACACCATCCAAATTGATAACTTGTAGAATTTTTTGGTGTAGTCTTTGATGGTTTGATCCTTTTGTCTGAGGTTCTAAAGTCTATGAAACAATGTTTGGGTATAATATTTGGGAAATAATTTCTCCTTCATTTTTTTTTCATTTTACATTAGACCCTAATATTTTCCTTTCCTTTTCTTTACTTCTCCTTTTGTAGATGATCCCACCAAATAAATACATACCCTTTCAAATTTGTGCATGCAATATTCACTTACTTTTCCTCTAAAAGGCTTTTCCACTCAAAGAACTTCTCCATGCTATTCAACCAGTCTATCAACTACTCTGGTTTCAACCATTTTGCATACTCAAGGACATCAATCTTGATCCTATATTTATGTCCTTCCAAGGCCCTAATTATCCTCCCTCAACCTCTGGCTTCCATATGGTTCTACCTCAACATGAACCTCTATTTTGTTATCTCCTTCCATAGTCTCATTATCAAAATCTATATCTATAAATTCTATGGGATATCTTTCCCTCATACAAGCCATTATTCCATTCAACTAAGCAACTTGTGCTTGTAGCTCCTACATATTCCTATTGATCTGGGCATGATATCCTCTTTATCTCTTTATGCTAATCTAATATGTGTTATTTTAAACAAAAAAAATAAGAATAGAAAAATAACTATAATTAATAAGATTACCTTCTCTCCCCTAGCAAGATCCAACTTGATCTTATACCAAATGGTGTAAATATAGCTGCAAGAGGCCAGAAAAAGAACCTCCAATCACATAAAACTACAAAAAATAGAAATAAAGTGGTAAATACCCTAATCACATAAGAGTTATAATGGAAATAAACTAAAAACATGATTTATTTCCTAAAAGAAACCCTAAATCTTAAAGCCCTAAAGATAAGAAATTACAATATTATTTTGGGGGGTAATTTCATCTTTTAATGCCAAAAACTAAATCACAAAAAAAAGTTTAAATAGCCCCCTAAATTAATACACACCATCGTATCATCTATATTAATCCTCCTAGAAAATCTCAACATGTACCCATGCCTAAATAAGAAGTTATTCCAACTATGTTTTCTTCCAAATTTTCAAAAAAAAAAAACTAAATCCTATTTTTGAGGTACTAGAAGAAGGAATTAGGACTCGATAAAATCCTAAAAAATCATCTAGATAACTCTTTCTCCCCTCATTCAATTACTCTAGCCACAAAATATACACCTATTTATCCAGCTCCCCATAAAATTTCAAGTCGATCCAACGATCAGATGAAAAGTTATACCCTCTAGAATATAGGCTCCTACATCATTCTCCTTTGGTTGAAAATAACTCTACTCCTATGATTTCCTCCTATCAAGATCTTGCAACTCCACTCAAATACTTTTATTCTTCTGCTTGCATTTGTGGCTATTGTGTACTTTCTATTACTATCTTGCAACTCCTTTTTAAATCCTTCCTATGATTATTGCATTTGCTCATCATCTACATACTCTTTTATCAACTTTGTTGTTGTAGGTGGTATAGCAACATCCTCAGTATCTACGTTCTTTGCTATCATCATATAACAAGACCCAACTTATTTCATCCCCATTACAAATTTCTTAGTCATCAACACACTTTCACTCTACCCTTTTTCCTTATATGGTAATAAAACCACCTTTACTCCACCCTTCCCAAATGTGTAAGTATTCCTTCCCCATCATGGGTAGCCTTCCCTGTCATATTGCCAAGGCCTCCCCAATAGTAAGTGACATGCATATATTTGAACTACATCACACCATACTTCATCCTTGTAGGTATTTCCAATTGAAAACTTAACCAGATACTTTTTATCTACAGTTACCTCTTTCCCTTTCTTTAATAATGATATGCGATAGGGATACAAGTTCTTCTCACATTTTAAGTTCAATTTTAGTTGAGATCATATTTTCACAATTACCACTATCAATAATAATCTTACATACCTTTCCTCCAGATGTACATCTTGTTCGAAAGATATTTATACGCAGCTAGGAATCACCACCATCACTATCTTGTGCTTTCTACTTCCTTATAACAATCATCATCCTCTTTATCATGATATATTCTCCATGTTTGTAGTAACTTCTATCTTAGGTTGCTCTTTCGCCTCAAGTAGATTGTCTCTAGCTTGTTATTTTTGTTTTTTTTTCTTGTGTAGTATAGTGCAGACACTCAAAAGCTCTGTGCCCTTCCTCACCACATCTATAATTGGTACATGGTCTTTGTGGGCCATTCCAATTTCATCCTCCACCATAGACCCTCCCTCTTTGAAATCCTCCACCTCTCTCATGGTTACTATGACCTTGCCTAAACTCTTCTTGTTTTCTTGTATTAGTAGATTCTCCCTTTGAGGAATTAAATCCACCACGCCCACTGGTTGGAGGTGAAGATGGACCTTTCCTCACTCCTCTCCTCTTATGTTTCTCTTCTAATTTTAATGCTAACTAATATACATCCTCAAGCATACTCATACACTATGGTTCTGAAGCATACTCAATTCATCTTGTATGTCATAAATTAATCCATTCACATACCTTGCAACCTTTTGTTCTTTTAAATATTCAAGACCCACCCAAATTTATAACTTGTAGAATTCATTGGTGTAGTCCTCAATGCTTTTATCCTTTTCTCTAAAGTTTTTGAAGTCAATGAAATAATGTTTGGGCATAATATTTGGGCAAGGATTTCCCCTTCAATTTTTTTTCCCATTTTACACTAAACCCTAATCTTTTCCATTCCTTTTCTTTACCTCTCCTTTTGTAGATAATCCCACCAAATCAATGCATGCCCTTTCAACTTTGTGCATGCAAGCTTCACTTTTTTTTCCTCTAAAATGCTTTCCACTCAAAGAACTTCTTCATGCTATTCAACCGGTCTATCAACTCCTTTGGTTTCAACCCTCTTGCATGCTCAGGGACATCAATATTGATCCCATATTTATTTCCTTCCAAGGCCCTAATTGGCCTATTCTCAAACTATGTATTCCCCTCTGGTTCTTCCTCAACATGAACCTCTATCTTGTTATCTCATTCCACAGTCTCATGATCAGAATCAATATCTACAAATTCTATGGGATATTTTTCCCTTATACAGGCCATCATTCCAATCAACTGAGCAACTTATACTTGCAGCTCTTGCATAATCCTATTGGGTTGGGCATAACCTCATCTTCCTCTCCTCATGCTAATATGATTTGTGTTATTCCAAATAGAAAAATAATAATAGGATAATAACTATAACCAACAATATTACCTTCTCTCCCTTAGCAAGATCAAAATTTCTCTAATACTAAATGGTGTAAATCAAGTTGCAAGAGTCCATAACAAGAACCTCCAATCACATAAAACTACAACAAATAGAAATAAAGTGGTAAATCCCCCAATCACATAAGAGTTGCAATGGAAATAAACTAAAAATATTCTTTATTTTATCATTTAAGTATTTCACCCCTTTTACAATGCGATACCAAGAGAATATATATCCCAAAAGAAACCCTAAAATAAAACCCTAAATCTTAAAGCCCTAAAGATAAGAAATTATAATATTTATTTTGGGGGGAGAATTTCATATTTTAGTGCAAAAAAAAAAAATCACCAAAAAAGCTTGGATAGCCCCCTAAATTAATACACCATTGTATCATCTATATTAATCCTCCTAGAAAATCTCAACACCTACCCATGCCTAAATAAAAATTTATTCTAGCTATATTTTCTTCCAAATTTTCAAAAAACATTAAATCCTATTTTAGGGGCACTGGATGGAGGAATTAGGACCCAATAAAAGCCTAAACAATCATCTAAAAAACTATAGTTGTCTAGTCATGATATGTCCACCTCTTTATCTAGCTCTCTATAAAACTTCTTTCTGATCCAATGGTCTGATCAAAAGTTATGCCCTCTGGAAGATAGGCTCTGCATGATTCTCCTCTGGTTGAAAAAATCCACTCCTACGAGTTCCTCTAATCAAGCTCCTACAACTACACAAATAATTTTTCTTTCTTGCTTGCATCTATGGCTACTATGTACTTTGCATTACTATCTTGCAACTCCTTTTTGAATCATCATCTACATACTCTTTCAGCAAATTTTCTATTGTAGGTGATATAACAACATCAATAGTATATATGTTATTTGCTATCATCACATAACAAGACCCATCTTCTTTCATCTCCATGATCCTTAGTCATCAACAAGATTTCACTCTTCCCTTCTTCCCTATATGGTAATAAGACCACTTTTACTCCATCCTTCCAAAATGTATAAGTAATTCTTTCCCCATCATGGGTAGCCTTCCTATCATATTTGCAAGGCCTACCAACAGTATGTGACATGCATCCATTGGAACTACATCACACCATACTTCATCCTTGTAGGTATTCATAATTGAAAACTTAACCAAATACCTCTTATCTACAATTACCTCATTCCCTTTCTTGAACCATGATATATTGAAGGGATATGAGTTCTCACATTTCAAGTTAAGTTTCTCAACCATTTTAGTTGAGACCATAATTTCACAATTACCACTACCAATAATCATCTTACATACATTTCCTCTAGATGTGCATCTTGTTCAAAATATATTTGTACATAACCAGGAATCACCATCATGTGCTTTCTTATTTTCTTGTATTAGTAGATTCTCCCTTTGAGGGATTAAATCCACCATGCCCACTGGTTGGAGGTGATGATGGTCCTTTACTCACTCCTCTCCTCTTATGTTTCTCTTTTGCTATTAATGTTAACTAATATGCATCATCTACACTATGGTTCTGAAGCATACTCAATTCATCTTGTATGGCATATCTTAATCCATTCACATATCTTTTAGCCTTTTTTTCTTCTGACTCTTCAAGACCCACCCAAATTGATAACTTGTAGAATTCATTGGTGTAGTCCTCTATGCTTTGATCCTTTTGTATGAGGTTATAAAGTCTATGAAATAATGTTTAGGCATAATATTTGGGCAAGAATTTATCCAATTTTTTCATTTTACACCAGACCCTAATATTTTCCTTTCATTTTCTTTGCCTCTCCTTTTTTAGATGATCCCACCAAATCAATGCATGCCCTTTCAACTTCATTCATGCAAGCTTCACTTTATTTTTCTTTGAAAGGTTTTTCCACTCAAAGAAATTTTCCATGCTATTCAACCAGTCTATCAACTCCTCTGGTTTCAACCCTCCTGTATACTTAGGGATATCAATCTTGATCCCATGTTTATTTCCTTCCAAGGCCCTAATTATCCTATCCTCAAACTCTGACTTCCCCTATGGTTCTTCCTCGACATGAACCTCTATATTGTTATCTTCTTCCATAGTCTCATTATCAAAATCTAGATCTAAATTTTTTTTGGGATATCTTTCCCTCATACAGACCATCATTCCAGTCAACTAAGCAACTTGTACCTACAACTCCTATACATTCTTGTTGAGTTGGGTATAACCTCCTATTCCCCTCCTCATGCTAATATGATCTTTGTTATTCCAAATAAAAAACAAGAATAGTAGAATAATTGTAATAAAAAAGATTACCTTCTCTCCCCTAGTAATATACAACTTGATCTGATACCAAATGGTGTAAATATAACTACAAGAGGTTAGAGCAAGAACCTCCAATCACATAAAACTACAAAAAATAGAAATAAAGTGACAAATCCCCCAATCACATAAGAGTTGCAATGGAAATAAATTGAAAACATGATTTACTTTCTCATTCTTGGATTTCACCCCTTTTACAATGTGATACCAAGGTAATATATATCCTAAAAGAAACTCTAAAACAAAACCCTATATATTAAGCCCTAAACATAAGAACTTACAATATATTTTTTTTTTTTGGGGGGGGGAATTTCGTATTTTAGTGCCAAAAACTAAATCACCAAAAAATCTTGGATAGCCCCCTAAATTAATACACACCATCGTATCATCTATATTAAGCCTTCTATAAAATATCAACACCTACCCATGCCTAAATAAGAAGTTATTCCAACTATATTTTTTCCAAAATTTCAAAAAAACACTAAATTCTATTTTCGAGGTACTAGATGAAGGGATTAGGACCCGATAAAAGTTTGAAAAGTCATCTAGAAAACTAAAATTGTCTAGCCATGGTATGTCCACCTATTTACCCAACTCCCTATAACATTTCAATTTGATCTAATGGTCGGATCAAAAGTTATACCCTCTAAAATATAAACTCCTACATCATTCTCCTCTGGTTGAAAATAACTCTACTCCTACGAGTTCCTTTGATCAAGCTCCTACAACTACACTTAAATAATTTTGTTCTCCAGCTTGCATATGTGGCTACTGTGCACTTTGCATTACTATCTTTCAACTCCTTTTTGGCTCCTTTTGATTCTTGCATGTGCTCATCATCTGCATACTCTCTCAACAAATTTGTTGTTGTAGGTGGTTGTTGGAACAAAATCTGCCTTCGGTTAATAGTGTTGCGCCTTAGACTTTGCCAACATTGAATAGACATATCTTGCTTGAGATCATCTGTCTAGTCTCCAGAGAAGGTTGGTTCCTTTGAGTTTTTTAGAGAAAAGGAGAACAAGAGATAAGGGAAATATAGCCTAAGCTAGAACTTTTATATGGTGTAGATTAGACAACAACAAAGACAGATTTACTTACTTCTATCCAAAGCATTTAAACACATTTCCATGTAGAAATTATATAATTTTAGATATGATTTCTAATATTTCATTTAACATGCGTATATATTAGATTCTTATTCAAGTAATATGATTTATGTATTGCGAAAGTTCAGATATAAGAACCGACTCAATTTACAATTCAATATTGTAAGCAGAAATAAAGAACATTAATACATACACTTGCATGATATGAACCAAAAGCCAATGGGAGATGTGATTTTATTGCTTGTATTCAAAGTACATGTATTTAGTCTTGTAAAAGTTCAATATCCGACCCTTTTCATGGTCGACTCACTCCTATTTATACCCTAAAAAGAGTATCTTCTACTACGTACATTTAATTTCTTCAATCAATTACAAGTAATTGTCTGCAGTTTCTAATAATATACAACGGATTTCTCGTAGATTGGATAGATTTCCTTCCAGCTAATTTTAGATGAGCTTGTTATTCTACAATCATCCAGTGGACCTGCCAGGTTATAATCAACAGACCATTCTTTAGAAATCAGCACCTGATGTCAGTGCATGTCCCTAGTTGCCAAAAATATACTCTATTCCTTTACATCTGGCGTGTCGTGAAATCGCGACATTCTTTCCTTGCTTTGCTCTTTTGCTACCTCCAGCCACGAAAATGAGACATGTCATGAAATCGTGACATGCGTCTCTTACTTTACTCTTTTACTGCCTCCCACCACAAAAATGAGACATGTCGCGAAATCGTGACATCCGTCTCTTGCTTTGCTCTTCTACCGCTTCCAGCCGCAAAAATGAGACATGTCATGAAATCATGACATTTGTCTCTTACTTTGCTCTTTTGCTACCTCCCACTGTGAAAATGAGACATGTCATGAAATCATGACATCCCTCTCTTGCTTTGCTCTTATTCCGCTTCCAACCGTGAAAATGAGACATGTCACGAAATCACGACATTCATATCTTCCTTTGCTCTTTTGCTGCATCCCGTCACGAAAATGAGACATGTCACGAAATCGCGATGTCCGTCTCTTGCTTTGCTCTTCTGCCTACGAAAAGGCAACATGTCGTGATATCGCGACACTTCTACCTCTTTGTTCTCCTTTGTTGCTCTTAGCCACGAAAATGCAACATGTCGCGATATCACAACACTTCTGCCTCTTTGTTCTCCTTTGTTGCTCTTAGCCAAAAAAATACAACATGTCGCGATATCATGACATTTTTGCCCCCTTGCTCCCTTGTGTTGCTCTTAGCCACAAAAATACAACATGTCACGATATCGCAACACTTTTGCCTTCTTGTGCTTTCTCTTCTCTTTTGGTCGTGAAAATGCAACATGTCGCGATATCGTGACATGTTTTCTTTTTTGTTCTTTCTCTTCTCTTTTGCTGCAAAAATACAACATGTCGCGATATCGCGACACTTTTTCCTTCTTGCTCTTCCTCTTCTCTTTAGCCGTGAAAATACAACATGTCGCGATATCGCGACACTTTTTCCTCCTTGCTCATTTTTGTTGCTCTTAGCCGTGAAAATGCAACATGTCACGATATCGCAACACTTTTGCCCCCTTGCTCCCTTTTTTTGCTCTTAGCCACGAAAATACATGGCGCGATATCATGACACTTTTTTCTCCTTGCTATTTCTCTTTGCTTTGGACCATGAAAATGCAACATGTCGCGATATCGCGACACTTTTTCCCCATTGCTCTTTCTCTTCTCTTTGAACCGCAAAAATGCAACATGTCGCGATATCGCGACACTTTTTCACCATTGCTCTTTCTCTTCGCTTTGAACCGTGAAAATGCAACATGTCGCAATATCGCGACACTTTTTCCTCCTTGCGGTGTTTTGCTTTTTCTTTGGTCTTTAGCATATGGGCCACTTTGGTCTTCTTGGAAAATATGCAAAAAGGTGCATCAGCTATTTTTCTGTAGTTAGTCACTTTTTGACTAATAGTGGTATAGCAACATCCTCAGTATCTACGTTCTTTATTGTCATCACATTACAAGACCTAGCTTCTTTCATCCCCATGATAAATTCCTTAGTCATCAATAGGCTTTTACTCTTCCCTTCTTCCTTATATGATAATAAGACTATTTTTACTCTATCCTTCCAAAATGTGTAAGTATTCCTTCCCCCATCATGGGTAGCCTTCATGTCATATTTCCAAGGCCTCCAAATAGTAAGTGAAATGCATCCATTGGAACTACATCACACCATACTTCATCCTTGTAGGTATTCCCAATTGATAAATTTACTAGACACCTCACATCTACAGTTACCTCATTCTATTTCTTGAACCATGATATATGGTAGGGATACGGGTTTTTCTCACATTTCAAGTTAAGTTTCTTAAAAATTTTAGTTAAGAAGATATTTTCACAATTACCACTTTCATAATCATCTTACATGTCTTTCCTCCAGATGTGCATCTTGTTTGAAATATATTTTTACATATTTAGGAATCACCACCATCACTATCTTGTGCTTTATCCTTCCTTGGAATGATCATCGTCCTCTTCATAATGAGAATTTCCCCCATGTTTGTAGCAACTTCTATCTCAGGTTCCTCGTCTACCTCAACCAGATTGACTCTAGCTTATTCTTATTATTTTTTTCTTTTGTAGGATAGTGTGAACACTTAAAAGCTCTATGCCCTTCCTCCCCATATCTATAGCATGTATATGGTCTTTGTGGGCCATCCCAATTTTGTCCTCCATGATAGCCCCTTTCTCTTTGAAATCCTCCACCTCTCTCATGGTTAATATGACCTTATCCAGACTCTTCTTATTTTCTTGTATTAGTAGATTCTCCCTTTGAGGGATTAAATCCACCACATCCACTGTTTGGAGATGATGATGGTCCTTTCCTCACTCCTCTCTTCTTATATTTATCTTATGCTTTCAATGCTAACTGATATGCATCCTCTACATTATGGGTTTGAAGCATACTCAATTCATATTGTATAGCATAACTTAATCCATTCACATACCTTGTAGCCTTCTGTTCTTCTAACTCTTAAATACCCACCCAAATTGATAACTTGTAGAATTCGTTGGTGTAGTCCTCGATGCTTTGATCCTTTCGTCTAAGAATCTGAAGTCTACAAAACAATTTTTGGACATAATCTTTGGGAAATAATCTCTCTTTTAATTTTTTCCCATTTTACACCAAACCCTAATCTTTTCCTTTCATTTTCTTTTCCTTTTCTTCTATATATTATCCCACCAAATCAATGCATGTCCTTTCAACTTCGTGTATACAAGCTTCACTTTATTTTCTCTAAAATGATTTTCCACTTAAAGAACTTCTCCATGCTATTCAACTAGTCTATCAACTCATTTGATTTTAACCCTCTTGCATACTCAGGTATGTCAATCTTGATCCCATATTTATTTCCTTCCAAGGCCCTAATTATCATATCCTCTATCTCTGGCTTCCCCTCTGGTTCTTCCTCTACATGAACCTTTATCTTGTTGTCTCATTTCACAGTATCATTATCAAAATCTATAACTACAAATTCTATGGGATATCTTTCCCTCATACATGACATCATTCCATTCAACTAAACAACTTGTACCTGTAGCTCTTACATATTCTTATTGATTTGGGCATAACCTCCTCTTTCTCTCATCATGCTAATCTAATCTGTGTTATTCCAAATAAAAAAATAAAAATAGTAGAATAACTGTAATCAACAATATTACCTTCTTTCCCCCAGTAAGATCCAACTTTCTTTGATACCAAATGGTGTAAATCCAGCTACAAGAGGCCAGAACAAGAACCTTCAATCACATCAAACTACGGCACTTAGAAATAAAGTGGTAAATCCCCCAATAACATAATAGCTACAATGGAAATAAACTAAAAATATACTTTATTTATCATTCCTGGTATCACCCCTTTTACAATACGATACCAAGGGAATATATATACTGAAATAAACCTTAAATCTTAAAGCCCTAAAGATAAGAAATTATAATATATTTTTTGGGGGGGCAATTTTATCTTTTAGTGAAAAAAACTAAATCACCAAAAAAATCTCGAATAGCCCCTTAAATTAATACACACCATTGTGTCATCTATATTAAGCATCCTAGAAAATATCAACACCTATCCATGCTTAAATAAGAAGTTATTCCAACTATATTTTCTTCCAAATTTTCAAAATAACACTAAATCCCATTTTTGGTGCACTAGATGAAGCAATTAGGACCTGATAAAAGCTTTAAAAATCATCTAGACAACTATTGTTATCTATCCATGGTATGTCTACCTCTTTATCTAGCTCCCCATAAAATTTCAATCTAATCCAATGATCAGATCAAAATTTATGCCCTCTAGAAGATAGGCTCTTGCATCATTCTCCTTTGGTTGAAAAGAAATTTGCTCCTGCGAGTTCCTCTGATCAATATATTGCAACTACACTCAAATACTTTTGTTCTTCTACTTGCATCTATAGCTACTATGCACTTTGAATTACTATCTTGTAACTTCTTTTTGACTCCTTCCTATGATCATTGTGTGTGCTCATCATCTGCATACTCTTTCAGCATCTTTGTTGTTGTAAGTGGTATAGCAACATCTTTAGTATCTACGTTCTTTTCTATCATAACATAAAAATACCCAACTTCTTTCATTCCCATGACAAATTCCTTAGTCATCAATGGGCTTTCACTCTGCCCTTATACCTTATATGGTACTACGACCACTTTTACTCCATACTTCCAGAATGTGTAAGTATTCCTTCCCCCATCATGGGTAGCCTTCTTATCATATTGCCAAGACCTTCCTAACAGTAAGTGACATGCATTTGTTGGAACTACATCATACCATACTTCATCCTTTTAGGTATTCCCAATCAAAAACTTAACCAAGCACCTCTTATCTATAGTTACCTCATTCTCTTTATTGAACTATGATATGTGGTAAGGATACGGGTTCTTCTCACATTTCAAGTTAAGTTTTTCAACCATTTTAGTTGAGACCATATTTTCACAACTACCACTATCAATAATCATCTTACATACCTTTCCTCTAGATGTGCATCTTGTTCAAAATATATTTATATGTAGCTAGGAATCACCACCATCATTGTCTTGTGCTTTCTCCTTACTTGGAACCATTATCATCCTCTTTATCATGATATTTTCCCCCATGTCTGCAACAACTTCTATCTCAAGTTGCTCTTTCGCCTCAACCATATTAACTCTAGTTTGTTCTCCTTGTTTTCATTCTTGTGCAGGATAGTGTGGACACTCAAAAGCTTTTTACTCCTTCCTCACCACATATATACCAGGTATATGGTCTTTGCGGTCCTCTTCCTCTTTGAAATATTCCACCTCTCTCATGGTTACTATGACCTTGCCCAGACTCTTCTTGTTTTTTTTTATATTAGTAGATTCTCTCTTTGAGGGATTAAAATCACCACACCCACTAGCTAGAGGTGATGATGGTCATTTCCTCACTCCTCTTCTCTTATGTTCTCTTCTATAATTTAATGCTAACCGATATGTATCCTCTACACTATGGATCCGAAGTATACTCAATTCATCTTGTATGGCATAACTTAATCCATTCACATACCTTGTAGCCTTATGTTCTTCTAACTCTTCAAGACCCACCCAAATTGATAACTTGTAGAATCCATTGACATAGTCCTCAATGCTTTTTCCTTTTTGTCTAAGGTTCTGAAATCCACAAAATAATGTTTGGGCATAATTTTTGGGCAAGAATTTTTCGTTCAATTTTGTTTCTATTTTACACCAAAGCCTAATATTTTCCTTTCCTTTTCTTTGCCTCTTCTTCTGTAGATGATCCCACAAAATCAATGCATACCCTTTCAACTTTGTGCATGTAAGCTTTCACTTTATTTTCCTCTAAAATGCTTTTCAACTCAAAGAAATTCTCCATGCTATTTAACCAATCTATCAAATCCTCTGGTTTTAACCCTCTTGCATACTTAGGGACATCAATCTTGATCCCATATTTATTTTCTTCCAAGTTCCTAATTAGCCTATCCTCAGACTCTAGCTTCCCCTTTAGTTCTCCTTGACATGAACCTCTATCTTGTTGTCTCCTTCCAAATTTTCATTATCAGAATCCATATCTACAAATTCAATGGGATATATTTCCCTCATACAAGCCATAATTCTAGTCAACTAAGCAACTTGTACCTGCAACTCTTGCATATTCCTATTGAGTTGGGCATAACCTCCTCTTCCTCTCCTCATGCTAATCTGATTTGTGTTATTCCAAATAGAAATATAAGAATAGAAAAATAATTGTAATCAAGAAGATTACCTTCTCTCCCCTAGAAAGATCCAACTTGCTTTGATACCAAATGGTGTAAATCCAACTGCAAGAGGCCATAACAAGAACCTCAAATCACAAAAAACTACAACAAATAGAATTAAAGTGGTAAATTCCCCAATCATATAAGAGTTGCAATAGAAATAAACCAAAAACATGTTTTATTTTCTCATTCCTAGATTTCACCCCTTTTACAATGTGATACCAAGGGAATAGATATCCCAAAAGAAACCCTAAAATAAAATCCTAAATCTTAAAGCCCTAAATATAAGGCCAATTTTATATTTTAGTGCCAAAAACTAAATCACCAAAAAAAGCTCGGATAGCCCCCTAAATTAATACACACCATCGTATGATCTATATTAAGCCTTCTAGAAAATATCAACACCTACCCATGCCTAAATAAAAAGTTACTCCAACTATGTTTTCTTCCAAATTGTCAAAAAAATACTAAATCCCATTTTTGAGGTACTAGATGAAGGAATTAGAACCTGATAAAAGCCTAAAAATCATTGATACAACTATAGTTTTTTAGCCATGGCATGTCCACCTCTTTATCCAACTCCTCGTAAAATTTCAAGCCGATCCAATGATCAGATCAAAAGTTATGCCCTCTGGAAGATAGGCTCTTGCATAAAATTCCAATAAGAAATACTTAGACTGCTATAAATAGTCAATAATGTTAAGATCAATAGGAAAATATGATGGCTTAATTTTTCATGCCTGAAGTGTTGAATGGATATTAAGCTCTAGTATCACATCCTAATATGGTATATTTATTAGGTATATTGTAATAATAGATCCTAACTTTACCAATTTTAGGAAATGTCATTCTCATAAATTTTGGTGACTTTGCTAATGTTGGAGTCTTATCTTTGAAAGATGATAACAAGGAATCACAACTCAGAGTAAGATAAAGATAAAAAATAAGTATCTCAACCCCTCAAATTCTTGATTAGAATTTTCCAAACCACCTAATCCTGATGAAAAATATTTATTCTTCAAACGGGTCGTCCTTTATTGCACAATAAATACAAAGAACCGAGCAAACAACTTGAAATTTATACTAGGAAGAAGTAGGGAGATGTAACACTATAGGATCAATGCGATAAAACTTAAAGAAAACATATACCTATATTTGGTAAGGAGGTTAATATTTATACAAGTCAAGGTAAACAAAAGGATATCAAGGGGAACTTGATATACCCCTCTTTAACCAATGAGGATAGGGTAGTAGTCACAAAACAAATTTTGAAATTTTGCACCCATAATAAAGGTAGTTTGGCTAATACCAAATTTAATATTGCTAAAGAGCTAAATAAAATACCATCCAAATTATGTTGTTGGAAGTTTTGGATTTTTCCACATAGATATATTTATTACAAGAAGCATTAAAGGAATAGGAATGTAACTATATTAGAGAAAATAAATTTTTATCTTCCAAAACATCAGGGGAAAAGAACCTTATGGTGCAAGATCCATCAAAAATTCAAGTAAAATATTTTTAATATACATAATTCCCCAAATCCCAAAATGATGAAGCTTCCTCGTTTCTATTTCACTCTAAAGATTGAAAACTATGTTTTGAGGAGTTGTATTGTTAACTTGAGAGTAGTCATAATAGTTATACCCATAATAGTCTATGAGGAGATGAAATTACCATATTGAAAAATAGCTAATAGACCTATTAAAATGGATGGAACCTAGGTCAATATAATTGACATGTTGAAAGCTAGTGGTTGTCCACGAAGTAATAGTGGTTGATCTTCCATCCTATTTTGGGATGTTGTCTAGAGAATGGAGTAGAAGAATATCAAGGTATGGTTATCTATAAATTGATTATATGATAATGAAGATACCCTAAGATTGTAAATTTATCAAGAAAAAATGAACCCCCATGTAACTATAATTTATATAAATTGAGCAATGATGGAGCAAATAATTTAAATGAACTTCCAAATTTTTTGGATGATGAGTCAGTGAAGGATGAGCTCATATTAGAGCTATACAAAATCATTGGTGCACTTTATGCTAAAGAGAGAAATAAATTAGGTGGGCCATATGAAGAAATCAAACTTGGCAATTATCTAGTACTATAGAAAATAATTATAAACCCTTAACAAGCAAATAGTCTCAAGGGTCAAGCCCTACACGGACTATGCATTTTGATGGAATAATAACCTAAAATAGCAAGAAGTACGTAGACATGGAACCAAAATAAAAATAATTTCTCTTATTTTGAAGTTGAACAAATATAATTTTGTCAGAGATCTTCAAATCGGTATAGATATTATGTCATAACACTCCCAGATGGAATTTTAAAATGAAGAAATAATGTATTAATAAATGATGCTTCAATACTCAATTTTTGTGCAATAAAGCAGTTATGCAATATTACTATATGATGAAGAATATGTTAGTACTAAAACATTTGCCAATGTGTAGGATTAGGTACACTTGTAAGTGGAAGAAGTTAAGTCCTCCATCGAATACGAGGGTACTTGAGGTTGGGGGAAATGATGATATGACAACTCGAATGTAACAAGAATAGATACCTTCATATAGGTATGCATTCGATTAGGGATAATCATCAATAAGTAGTCACCTTGAGCCCTATACTGATGGCCTAGTAGCTATAATAAGTTCTCGAGGTAGAGACATGTGACTAAATTGATGGAAAGATCTCCCTCTTTTGTTATGCACATACTTAATTATCTTTCACTTCAGCACTTCACCTCAACAATGTGGAAAATTGGAATGAATGAACTGCCTTCATAACTTCTTGGATATTCTTGAATAAAAATAATGTTTTATTTTAAATAGATATTCATTTAAATAAATGGTAGATTTATTTTAAATGATAAATAGATTTATTCTTGAATAAAAAGAATGTCTTATTCTAGATAGATATTCATTTAAATAAATGGTAGATTTATTTTAAATAATAAATAGATTTATTCTTGAATAAAAATAATGTCTTATTCTAGTTAGATATTCATTTAAATAAATGGTAGATTTATTTTAAACGATAAATAGATGTATTCTTGAATAAAAAAGAATGCATTGTTTTAAATAACTATTCATTTGGATAGATGGTGGATTATCCTTAATAAATGAGTGATCAAGTTTTACAAAAAAAGAGGCAATAAAATCTATTTCGTATAATAGAGCTTACCTTGAAATTGGGTGGGCCACCTAGAGCATAGTCCAGTTGGTGAGGAGGTATGGCTCCATTAATGCAAGGAATGGCTCTGCTAGAGTGAGGGGATGGTTTCCTCTACATCAGTAAAAGAAGACTTCAATGTTGGTTGTGCCATGAGAAGGCAAGAGGAAGGGATGTCTCCTCTACCACCTGATGAAGGGGTATGGAAGTAATGGCAGTGGTTAGCAGATGAAAGTCGAGGAAAAAGGAGTGGGGTGCTAAGGAAAAGGAGGTGAGACATGAGAGAAAAGAGGGAAAAAAGGCACAATAAAAATGAAAAGGAGGAGGTGCTCAATATTGACCCGAACATCCAAATGAAACTAGCAAGATAGGCGACCAAGTTGGTTTTACTATGCTCATGGTTCCCTTTACTGTTTGTAGCATAGCTTATTTAGAACCAACACTATGTGTAGCTTCTTTTTTTTTTGTGGAAAACATCCCAAAAGGGATGCCACTTTCTGGTAAGACCCAAGGAGGCAGGGGTATCCATTCCGCCAAAAATGCCCAGGACTCGGACCTGGCCTACCACCTTTGACATACTCAAGGAGCAAACAAACACACAAAACCAAATTAAAAAAAGTAAATAACAACAAAAATAATAAAATAAAATAAAAAACATGCTCCTTGAGTGTGTCAAAACCAAAAGCACAACCAAACACGCACAATAAGATAAAATAAACCACAACACAAACCACATAGAAAAACACAAGAACCACATAACAAAACACAAACAAGACAAAAACAACAGAACACTACAAAGACATAACCCAAAAAAACATGAAAAATAAACACAACCAAAACCTAAAAAATAAAAAAAATAAAAATAAAAAACAACCAACAACAGACAATAAACAAAAACAAAAAACATAGAAAACACTCACACATAAAAAAATGAAATAACACAAACAAAGAGAAACCCAAGAACAAGAACGAAAAAAACACAAGAACAATAACAAAAAACATAAAAAAAAAAACAAAACAACAAAAACACAAGAACAACAAAAAACAACACAAAGAACACAAAAACAAAACAAAACAAAAGAACCCACCCACCTTAAAAAACTAAACAAAAAAACAAAGAAGACAAAAGAAAAAAAAAATGAACAAAACAATGACCTATCTAGACCATAAGACTATTAATGCAAGAATCAACAGAGGAAACAAAATAAAGAATAGAATGAGCTAGGGAACTAAAAAAACTGAATGAACCAAAGAGAAACAAAAAAAAAAAAACAAGAAGAAACTAGGTACCTTCGAACTTGGAGCCATCCAAAGAAATGATAGAAAGAAGAGCTTCCCTAATTTGAGAAGCCCACCATATAGGAGGGTGGCCATAACAAGTAAGATCACCTTTGTCCAAAGCCCAATTAGCTAAAGCATCAAGCACTCTTGTTTTGATCTCTCGACCACATGATTGTAATCAACTTTCAAAAATCCCATCCGGATTAACCGAATCTTCTCAATAATTCTTTTTATTCTCCAATCCACCTTATGATTCTTAGAAGGAGTCTTCAAGAGATTAATCATAAGTTGAGAGTTCGACTCAACTAACACCTTTTCCCATCCAACCTTAGTAGCCTCCTGAAGGCCTCTAAGGATACCATACCCCTCAGCAAGGTTATTGGAAAGAATACCCAAATTCTCAAGCAAAAGTAAAAACCAGGGAGCCATCTCGAAAGTCTACCAATTCCTCCCACACTGGCTTTTCCAGGGTTCCCTCTAGAGGCTCCATCAGGATTGACTTTTCCAAAATCCTTAGGAGGAGGTTGCCAATTTCTAGTCCTATCCATCTTACTAATACTCACATTCCCTTTAAGTTGGTTGCCCTTAGAAGGTTTAATCTTCAATATTTGCATCACTTGATCCCATCTTTGGTGGGAGTTTTGGGGGTGATTAAGGAGTTGATGGACTGATTCAACTAAGTTGGCTATGGTCTTTTGCCAAATATAGTGAATATCCTTCCTATCTTGATTAAAAATTTGGTTGTTCCTTTCATTCCAAATATTCCAAAGAAGAATGGTAGAACCCATCCAAACTAACTCCCTAATAAAATGATCAACACCCTCTTGATTAGGCCAATCCCTCCAAAGCTGTTCAAAAGTGAAAAAATTGGACCACTGTAAGCCAAGTAAAGTTGCCATTCTCCTCCATAGCTCGGAGGCTAAAGTACACTCAATAAAAATATGGTTGATATTTTCTACATTCTCTTCACACATTTCACATCTAAAAGGGCCATGAAAACCATGCTTCATAAGTTGCTCACCAAGTAAGCACCCTACGATGCAATAAAAGCCAATTAAAGAACCTCACCTTAGGCTAGATCTTTTGAGCCCACAATTGAGAAAATATGTCAGAAGAATGGTTGGGATTATTATGGCATAAGGTCAAATAACCTTGAGCAACTGAATACTCACCCTTAGTAGTGTTGTTCCATCCAAAACAATCTTTTTCATGGGACCAAGAGAGGGATCTCATATGAAGGATGCCTTGGATATCTTGTCTTTGCCTTTCTAGGATTTGAATAGGCCAGTCCTCAATAGGGATCCAATATCTACCAACCTTTGAATTACCAGTATGGTACCGACAGTAATTAGCCACCTTTATCCAATTAGCTCGGTGAAGCTCCTCCATCCAAGGCCTCCAATCGAGAAACTGAGTTATCAAAGGCTTGTGACCATCCCAAGAATCTATCCAAAAATTTGCATGTTGACCATTATGAATGATCCAAAATAATTTTTTCTTTATCAAATCCTCACCAGTCTTAAGAACTCGCTAAAATGGGAGAACCTTTGGTAGGAAGTTGATAGCGAACAAGGTCTTCAGGACTTTTGTTCTCAGCATATTTAGCACGGAGATTATTGGCCCAAAGAGCATTGGGGTTATGCAACATCCTCCAATATAATTTAGCAGCTAAAGCTTTGTTGTTATTAATTGAAGACCGGAATCCTAACCCCCCTTCACTCTTAGGAAGACATAAAGTATCCCATTTCACCAAGGCCCATTTTCTTTTCTCCTTAGTACCACTCCAAAGGAAACGATGACTGATTTGATCCAATTCTCGAAGAACAGCCTTTGGGATATTCAAAATGGAAGAAACATAAATAGGAATAGCTTGAAGGACTGATTTTACCAAGGTGATTCTACCCCCGTAAGAAAGCCACTTGTTGGTCCACTTTCCAATTTTCTTCTTGACTTTGTCCAACAACCAATTCCAATATTTATTTTTCTGCCTTTGAATATTTATGGGAATACCTAAATAAGTGATTGGAAGAGAGGTCTTCTTATATCTTAATTTATCCAAGACCATGGATTCCTCGTCTAGCAGAGCAGTTGAAAGAAAATAACTTTAGATTTGTCTTCATTGATCAACCGCCCAAGTAGCCTTAGAAAAATAGCTAATGATTTGCTTAATATTAGAAGCTTCCTTAACTGTAGCTTTACCTAAAAGGGTAGAGTCATCCACAAATTGAAGATGAGAGATAGGTCTAGCTCCATGAGCAATGGTAACTCCCTCAAGGGTTTTGTTTTCCTCTTTTTGGTTATAGTCCTACCCAAGCATTCAACAAGAATGATGAATAAATAAGGGGATAGCGGGTCACCTTGCCTAATACCTCTGGAAGCTGGGAAAGACCGAGAAGGCCTGCCATTGATAAGAACTAAGTAGGAAACTCGAAGAGATACATCCCATAATCCAATCCATCCAATCCTTAGAGAAACCAAATTGCCTCAAAACTTTGATAAGGAAGTGCCAATCCACTCTATCATAAGCTTTGGATAAGTCTAACCGGATGAACATAGAAGGAGAATTTTGCATATCCATGGAATGGATGGCTTCCTGAGCAAGAACTATCTCATCTACTATTTGACGTCCTTCCACATATCCCCCTTGCTCTGGGGAAATAATCTTATGCAAAAGAGGCTTCAACCTTTCTCGCCATGATTTTAGTAATAATTTTGAGAAGAACATTACATAAAGCAATAGGTCTAAAAGCTGAGATATGATCAACCTCTTGAGCTTTTGGAACAAGAGTAATATAAGTTTTATTGATAACCTTCAAAATTTCTTTGGATTTCCTGGCTTCTTCCACCACCTCTAATAAATCAACATGAAGGATATCCCAGAACTCTTGGTAGAACTCAATAGGAAAACCATCAGGACCCGGGGTTTTCCTTTTTGCATTTTAAAAACTACTTGTTGAAGCTCATTGATAGTAACAGGAGCAGTCAAAATAGAGTTCTCCTCAAAGTGATAAGAGAAGGGATTGCTTGAAGAACATTTTGTTGTGAAGTCGAGTCAAGAGGAGTAGCAACAAAAATATTGGAAAAGTAATCAACAACAATAGAGTTCATGCCATCCCAAGTATAAACAACATCTCCAGAATCTGATTTTAAGGAAGAAATAAAGTTGTGAGATCTTCGAGCTAGAAGAGATTTGTGGAAGAAATTTGTGTTTCGATCTCCTTCTTTGAGCCATTGAATTCTAGATTTTTGCTTCCATAAGATTTCTTCTCTTTTTTCCCATTCCTCTAACCGAGTTGTGAGTTTAATTTCATCTCGCACTTCTCTTCTCCGTGAGGCCATCTAAACGGATTTTCTTATTCAAATTTTCAATATGAGCAATAACTTCATGTTTTTTTTTATGAACATCCCCAAACTCTTTCCAGTTCCAAGTCTTGATTTTGGATTTAATGTATTGCAGTCTTTTGGCAAAATAGAACATCTTAGTCCCATGCCTAGGTTTACCTTCCTTCCACCATTGTTGCACACGAGGTCTGAAGGAAATGTCTCTAAGCCACATTAATTGAAAATGAAAAGGAGAGAAACTCACATTGGTTTTCCACATTTCCACCATGACTGGCCAATGATCCGAACCAACATTATTAAGAGTCTTCACTTTAGGAATGTGACCATGGATTAAGAAATTTTTAGAGAGCAAAAACCTATCCAATCTCTCCATTATACAAGCTAAGCCTTGCCTTCTGTTAGACCAAGTCATAAGGCCATTATCTAGTTGGATATCCACAAGATGGAGGTTTGCAATATATTCGCTCATGAGGTCAGTACTTTTGTCCAAATTTCTATTTCCCCCCTTTTCTCATCCAGAGAGAGGATGGTATTGAAATCTCCTCCGATCAAGATCCAAGATTTAGGAAAATGAGAGATAATATGAGTAATATCCTTCCACTGTCTTCTTTTTTCCTCCAAAGAAGTCGGGGCATAAACAGTAATGCAGAGCATAATCTGGTTGGAATGTCTACTTTGAATAGCTATAGCCAACAAACCCCAACTGCCAACCATATGGTGAATAACTACCTCTTTTGGGTCCCAAAGACAAGCAATGCCACCCGAAGTCCCTTGGGAACCGAGGGAAACCACTTTTCCAGCTGGCCAAATTTTATCGGCAATTAAGTCCATATCCTCCATTGACATCTTTGTTTCTTGAAGGAAAACAAGATGTGGATGATTTATCTGAATCATTCTTCTAATTTCATTTTGTTTTGAAAGACTCCCTTTGAGTCCTCTAATATTCCAAGTGATGATCTTCATTAATACCAGGTCTAAAAATTTTGGGAAGGGCATTAATCTTACCTTCCTCTACAAGCTTTTCACCTTCTTTTACCATATGATATTGATTGGTCTTGCGACCTACTTTTTGATTAGAATCCATCTTCAATTTTTTTTTCCCTGTTTCTTGACTTATTCCAATTGAATCTGAGATGGCTTCTAACCTTGAAGAATGCTCATACACAACCAAAATTTTACTAGATGGTTCAATGGAGTCTATATTGGGACCCGCATTATTTAAAGTTTTGACATTTGAAATATTGTTTTTCTTGTGTAAATTTTCTCCTTTTTTTCTCGTTGAAAACCTTTGATTTGTTGGTTTGTCTCTGAGTTCTTTCCTTCATATTTAAATTGTGTTTCTAAGATTTTAGTTTCCATTATTTCCTCTTCCTCACTTGGGACATCATTTGTGGAAAGGATTTCAAACATATTAGCAAATGACTTTGATTGATCCTTCATTACTGGTTTTTTTTTAGTGTTCTTCTTCTTAGGTATTTGGAAACCTGCTGAGTTTATATCTTCTTTCTTTTGATCAAGAATTTTATTTGGGCAAGCACTGGCCAAATGACCATATTCATGGCAAATTCTACAATGAAAAGGAATGTTCTCATAGTCCACTACTTGCTCCCAAGTGTCTTCCCCAAATTGTAATGTGATCTTTTTAGGTAGGGGTTTGTCAAAATCCATTAAAACACAAATTCGAGCATAAATAATATGTTCAAAATTTTGAGTACAATCAACAATCATCATAAAAGTTCCTAAAGAGTTTCCAATTGAAGAAAAAATAGTAGGATTCCAAAATTCAATAGGGAGGCCAAAGAGTCTAACCCACACGGGAGCTATAGAAGGCATCTCTTCTTCGGCTTTAAATTTAGTATGCCAGGGCTTCATGAAAAGCCCCGCCCTTCCAAAAAACCAAGGACCCCCTTGAAAAGTTTTCTCTCTATCTTCATTATTAGCAAATAAAACAAGAAAATAACCATTTGGATAAATAGAGATTTGTAACTCACCTTTAGTTTTCCAGCTTTTTGCAGCCCAGACTTTGAAAGCAGATAGACTCGAACGAAAACCCACGAACCGACAAATTAGTCCTCTTTTTTCCAAATCTTCAATGCCACTCTAATGTTACCCATATCAAGCTTAACAATAGGAGTTCCATCAGCTGCTTTAAGACATCCTGACTCCATTTTCCTGGGATCAATCTTAGGCATTCTTAGAGGTTTATGAGAAGCCCTAATATTGATATTAGCATTGGGCTGAGGCTGTCCACCATGAAGGGCATCCCTAAAATTCATTTTTGGGACCGAGTCTTCGAAATTCTTACCCTTGATAGGGGTTTTCACAGTAGAATTATTTTGTGGGTGCACCTTAGCACCAGATTCACTTGAGATATGAGCCATTTTTTGATCAACTGCTTGAAACTTATTTCGTGGTCTCTTTAATCCTTGCCCTAGACGTCGTGGAAAGGTATGGTTTTCACTTTTCTTTTGTGCAGCAAATTGGAAGCCGTTGTCACTCAAGTTCACAGTATGATCTGTTGAAAGACAAATTTCTAACCCATATTGTATCCCCTGCAACATTTCCTGCTAAAATATTGAGCATAAACCACAAAAATATTGGTCGCTAGGGCCCGAAGGCCCTAAAAACCAACCTCTGGAGCTGCTTGCACTCAACCCGGATGAAACCCTCGCATAGCCGCTTGCCAAATATATCGTTCACACATAGGGATGCGCTAGGATCTGTGTTGCTCCAAATGATATGAAAATTGGTGGAGACGTTCTAGGGTTTTTCAGGCATCTACCCTCAAAATTTCAGCTCAATCCGAGTTCGGATGAGTGAGATATGGCCAAAACGATTTCGGTAGTTTGGGCAGTCCTGCAAAAAATGTCTAATCCGAGTTCATGAACATTTTTTGAAATTCATCAACACTATGCGTAGCTTGTCTAGCTAGTGTTGTAAGTAGATTTTTTAGAGCCAAAATTGTGTGTAGATTATCTAGATCTAGTGTTGTGTGTAGCTTATTTAGAGACAATGTTGTGCATAGTTTATCTAGATCCAGTGTTGTGTGTAGCTTGTTTAGAGCCAGTGTTGTGCATAGCTTGTAAGCCAATATTGTGCATAGCTTATCTAGAGCCAGCACTATGCTTAGCCTATTTAGATCTAAAGGGCTATGCATAGCCTATTTAAATCCAAAGGATTGTGCATAGCTTGTCTAGTTGAAGTGTTATGCATAGCTTGTTTAGATATAAAGTGTTTTGTGTAGCTTGTCTATCCAAAGTGTTGTGTGAAGCTTGTCTAGACGAAGTATTGTGCATAGCTTTTTTAGAGCCGAAGTGTTGTACGTATCTTGTCTAGTCGAAGTGATATGCGTAGCCTATTTAGAGCTGAACTATTGTGCATAGATTTTCTAGTTAAAGCGTTGTGTGTAGCCTGGATAGAGCTAAAGTGTTGTACGTAGCTTTTCCAGCAGAAGTGTTGTGCATAGCTTTTCCAGCAGAAGTTTTGTGCATAGCTTATTTATGGTCAAAGCCAGTGCAGTGTAGCGTAGCATGTTAGAGTGTTTTTTTGGGAGGTCGTAGGGTGGTAGGTATAAAATACCCTTTTGTGTTCTAGTCGATTAGTTAAGCTTGTTTTAAGGAGAAAGGTTTCCCTTAGTGTTAGAGTTTTTAATTTAAAATAAATATGTTTATGCTTTATTTTGTAAAATGAGGATGGGACCTTGCTTTATGAAATGGAAGGGTTTTATGGAAATAAATATGTTTATGATTCATTTTGTAAAATGAGGGTATGGAACCTTGCTTTATGAAATGAAAAGGATTTTTATGGAAAATATATATCTTTATGATTCATTTTATAAAATGAGGGTATGGGACCTTTCTTTATGAAATGGAAAGGTTTTTATGGAAATAAATATGTTTATGATTCATTTTGTAAAATGAGGGTATACGATCTTGCTTTATGAAATCGAAAGGGTTTATATGGAAAATAAATATGTCTATGATTCATTTTGTAAAATGAGGGTATGGGACCTTGCTTTATGAAATGGAAAGGTTTTTAAGGAAATAAATATGTTTATGACTCATTTTATAAAATGAGGGTATGGGACCTTGCTTTATGAAATGGAAAGTTTTTTATGGAAATAAATATGTTTATGATCCATTTTGTAAAATGAGGGTATGAGACCTTGCTTTATGAAATGGAAAGGTTTTTATATAAATAAATATGCTTAAAATTCATTTTGTAAAATGAGGGTTTGGGACATTGCTTTATGAAATGAAAATTTTTTTATGGAAAATAAATATGATTATGATTCATCTTGTAAAATGAGGGTATGGGACCTTACTTTATGAAATTATAAGAAATGTTTATGATAAAATTAAATCGGTTTGCTTTAATTAAATAAGACGAAAAAACCTAGTTTATTAAATAGTTAAGGGCATAGGACTTTAATTGTTAAGTGAGGTTTGGATCATTTATTGTAAATAAAGCATAAGGTGGGATGCATGGTAGAACGACTCTCATAAGTAGATGAGAGGGGTCATGGAAAGGGAAGTTCTATGATAATAACTATGCATTAGAAATTTGAATTGCTTGGGTTAATTGTATAGTTGCAATTTGACAAATAAATAAGTAAATGCATTTAGAAGCATGTCTATCTGGATCCATGAGTGTCATGATCCCCTACTATCCTCACTTTATTGATGGAAGAATGGGAGGATAAAATTCATGAGATTGACTACTTTGCAAGTTTACTCTCTACCTTACTTCTTGCTTGATTATGTAGTAGATTATATTTGTGGGGAGATTTCCCCAATGGATTAAATGTAAAGTATTATTGAGAGTATGGGGTTTACCATATTTTCATATGTATTAAATGAATATTTTTTATTATTATATTAAGAGCCGCGTGGACCATCAGATAGCCACCGCCATAAATCTAGCCAGCAGGTTCACTTCTCCAAGGCTGATTGGCCAAGACGGGATGTGGTCCCAAAGCATGTCATATATGGAAGAAAGTAATTACCAAAGAAGTATTAAGAGTAACTATCAGTACAGAGCTTGTGGGAGTTTTTTAGTACTCTCCTATGTGTGTCTGTAGCTTTTTGTTTCTCCACTATTTCAAGGAAGGGATTTGTGTCTGTTTCTTTTTTTGTAATTATGATACAGGTGTATTTTCTCGTGGTATACCCAAAATGTTGTATGGGAAGTTTCTTTTTGATAACAGGCTATGTGCCTTACAAGATGTAATGTCTTTGGCAGCATGTAGATTTTACATATATAGGATTCTTAGTAAGGACATGTTCATCAACAGCCCTAGGCTAATTTTTGTAAAAGGTTTTGGGTCAACCTGTAAAACCCGGTATTAATGCTATAGTAACTTATCTACCAAAAAAAAAAGTATTTTGATAACTTTCTTTATTGCAATGTTATTTAATTGTTTATAACATGTTTCCATTTAATGAATGTTAAATGTTTGATTAAATTTGCATATTTTGTTAGATTTAGTATCTAGATTTATCCTTTGTATTCTTATGAGCTTTTAAAAAAATAATAAAATGGTGTAAGTTCTAGGTGAACTTAGAGGATGACCTAAGGGCTTAAGACCCCCTTAGGGAGATTGGTTATCTAGGTCTAGAAGTTTATACCAAGATTTAAGATAGCCTGTCAAACGACAATATTGATAGATTAACTCAAAATGCACATAGCATACCCACACATAATGGTTTGTGTGAAGTGTGGAGATGCGTGTATACCTTCCAATGATCGAGGGTGGTAAGTCTAGCTCATAAATAATGATGAGATGGATGGACTTATGTGCATTACATGAGATAGGCCTACATAGAAGGAACTTGCATAAGAGAAATATCATGTGGTATAGTTCTTGAAAAACTTAAGGGATGTCAAACATTAAGTTGTTCTATGGTTTTACAGGGATTTATGAATCCTTCTCCTTGATCAATATATATATATAAACCTTTTTTCTTTTTTTTTGTGTATTTTCTTATTTTCTTGTTTAGAGGGCTATTACATTTGGTATCAGAGATCTAGGTTCAAGGGTATAGAGCTTCTTATGTGCAAAAATGGATTCGGGTATGTCCAATGAAATCATGCTTAATGTTAAGCAAAAAGGGTTGGGATAACCTAGAGTCTCTTCTTATTTAGAATTTAAATGGAGTCAGTCCTAAGGAGATATGAAAATTGTGATACCTTAGTATGGGCTTTGGTCTCAATGTTACATCATAAACTTGGAAACTTGTCCTAATTATATTTCTAATGATTAGCAAGAAATAACTCTGTAATGTGGCTGGGAATTAGTGAATCAGCCAATAAACTAGGATCTAATTCTCTTCTTGGGTGGAACCAGATAAATATGCCACCCAATGTCATGATAGAGATGCCTCCACCTATATAGACTTGACAAAGTAATTTCAAAGAAGAGATCTAGAATTAGGATCCAAGAAATCCCAAAATGGGAATAAAATAACTTACTACTATAGTTTTTGAATTACAAGATCAATTAAGACAAGTTCTTGAAACTATAGCAAATCAAAATTCATAGGCTAGATATTCAGAAGTCAACCAAGTTGATGATATTCTCACAATGACACTGAGAGGGGGGGTGAATCAGTGTAGCTATTTAAATTCAAATCTACAACTCTTAAAGCTGAAGCAAAGAGAACTTAAAAGCAGGTAAAGCAATTATCACAAGAGAGCACACCACAACACACAATGTAACGAGGTTCACCAATTTGGCTACTCCTCAAGAATGACTGCTTGGACTACGGTCCAAATCCAGCCTTTGCAAAACACCAATTTTACAATCCGTTTACCAGCACCCACTGGAAGGAGCACCAACCCCTGATTTATCTGCACCAACAGAAAGGAGCACCAACCCCTATCCAAGCACCAACTTGGATCACAGTTTTGAAAGCTATATCAATGACATAAAAATGCCTTCACTTTTACAAGACCCTGACTGGTCTATAATTTATCAAAACACAGTAAACACTTATAGCTCTGCTTGTCGCTCTCTTACAACACTCTTCTAACCCTCTTTCGGTAGCACTTTCACACATTCAACGGCAACTTAATTCTCCACGTAGACCTCCTTTTATAACAAGCTTTTCTCTCTATTTTTAACTTTCATATTTACTCATGCAGTCTATCAATAGCCACTTCTATGAGTAACTCCTTTTTAGCATAATATTTTTGCATGCAACCTATTAATAGTTATGTCTTCTTATTATGGATTGACAGTATAACTGTCGCTCGATGGTTTCACTATGTCACGTGCCCTGTAACTGTCATTCTTCTTTAATGCACTGTTCTTATTTTAGCTTGCATGATTTCTATCTGTAACTACCCCTATAACTGTCACACTAACTTCAGTTGACTCTTCTTATATTGGCTGCATGATTTTCCTCTACAACTGCCCTTGTAACTGTCGTTCTACTTCAGTTAACTATCCGTAATCATGTTGTTGCGACCTGTCATGAAATCGTGACACTTCTATCTCTTTGTACTCTTCTCGCCTTTTACCCGTGAAAACATGACATGTCACGATATCGTGACACTTTTTGCCTCCTTGTCCTTTTCTCAACTTGCACCCATGAAAATATAACATGTCATGAAATCGTGACACTTTTCCCTTCCTTGCACTCTTCTCTCTTTCTACCTACGAAAACATGACATGTCATGAAATCGTGACACTTTCACTTCCTTGCACTCTTCTCTACTTGCACTAGCGAAAACATGACATGTCACGAAATCGTGACACTTTTCGCTTTCGTACACTCTTCTCAGCTTGTACTAGCGAAAACATGACATGTCACGAAATCGTGACACCTTTCGCTTCCGTACACTCTTCTCTGTAAGCACTAGCGAAAACATGACATGTCATGAAATCGTGACACTTTTCTTTCGTACACTTTTCTCTTGTCCTAGTAAAACATGACATGTCACCAAATCGTGACACTTTTCGCCTTGTGCCTTTCTCTCTTTTACCCGGAAAATGGAACATGTCATGAAATCGTGACACTTTCATCCTTGCGCTTTCTCTCCTTTCCCCTGAAAACACATGTCATGAAATCGTGACACTTTCCTCCATACACTCTCTCTCCTCTTGTAAAATATGTCATGAAATCATGACACTTTTCCTTGCAAGCTCTTTCTCTCAAACATGTCATGAAATCGTGACACATTTTGAAATTGTCGCGAAATCGTGACACTTTTCTTTGCGAGCTCTTTCTCTCGAACATGTCATGAAATCATGACACTTTTTTTTCTATTGTCGCGAAATCGTGACACTTTTCTTTGTGAGCTCCTTCTCCTCGAACATGTCACGAAATCATGACAGTTTTCTTTGCTTGCACCTTCTTTCCAAACATGTCATGAAATCATGACAGTTTTCCTTGCGCTTTCTCTTTCATCCAACATGTCACGAAATCATGATAGTTTTCCTTGCGCTTTCTCTCTTCGAACATGTCACGAAATCATGACAGCTTTCCTTGCTTTTCTCTCTCTCGAACATGTCATGAAATCATGACAGTTTTTCCAGCATTTTCTCTCCTTCGATATGTCACGAAATCATGACAGTTTTGCCAGCATTTTCTCTCTCCTTCGATATGTCACGAAATCATGATAGTTTTGCTAGCATTTTCTCTCTCCTTCGATATGTCACGAAATCGTGATAGTTTTGCTAGCATTTTCTCTCTCCTCCGATATGTCACGAAATCATGACAGTTTTGCCAGCATTTTCTCTCTCCTTCGATATGTCATGAAATCGTGACAGTTTTTCTTTCGACCAAACATGTCGCGATATCGCGACAGTTTTCTTACTTGTCTTTTTCTTGGATCTTTTGAATATGGGCCACTTCTGTCTTCTTGGATATTCACTGTACATGCTCTGACTGACCTCTGAACTCTTGTCCACTGCATCAACTGATCTATCTGTCTGTGTTGACAACAATGACAATACTGTTTCTGCACCTTGCTCAACAATCTCCCCCTTTGGAATTGTTGGCAACACATGTGCAATTTCTTGTAATTCTTCTCCCCCTTTGACAATAATACCAAAGGGCTGCTGCAGACTCCCCCTGAGTCTATGCACAACATTCTCGGACAAACAGTGTTATAGTTAGCAAAAATCATGAATATGAGCAAAACTATAAACATAGACATAAATGCTCCCCCCGAGAATGTGGTCCCGATTGCTAGTCAATTCTTGGGAAACGTGACCACTCCCAACTTACTCCGAAGATACTCAAAAACTTCTTTGGGCAACTGGTTTTGTGAAGATGTCCGCTACTTGCTCTGTAGTTGGAACAAAATCCAATTTAACCTCACCTTCCGCAACTTTATCCTTCAAAAAGTGATACCGGATTGCAATATGTTTGGTTCGAGAATGCATAACCGGATTCTTCGAGATGTTAATAGCACTGGTGTTATCACATTTAACTAAAATTGGCTCTTTGAAGTGAATACCAAGATCTTTCAGGGTTTGTCTCATCCATAATATCTGCGTACAACACGTTGTTGCTGCAATGTATTCTGCCTCTGCTGTGGATAGAGAGACTGATTCTTGTTTCTTGTTGTGCCATGCTACCAACTCTGTCTCCAAGATAAAATGCTCCTCCACTGGTACTCTTTCTGTCATCTATACATCCCGCCCAATCTGCATCTGAATATGCAATAAGAGTGAAGTCCTTACCTTTTGGATACCATAATCCATACTCCATAGTACCCTTGAGATACCGAAGAATCCTCTTCACAGCTTGTCACATGAGTCTCTTTGGGACTAGCTTGAAATCTTGCTACCATGCAAACTGCCCGCAAGATATCTGGTCTGGTGGTTGTTAAATACAATAGGCTCCCAATCATAGATCTGTACATGGTTTGATCAACATCTGGAGATTTGTCATCCTTGCTCAACTTGCAACCTGTCGTCATGGGAGTGCTAACAGGTTTACTATCCTCCATTGTGAACTTTTTCAGCATTTCTTTCACATATTTAACTTGAGAGATAAAAATGCCCTTTTCATTTTGATTGACTTGCAGTCCGAGGAAATAAGAAAGTTCACCAATCATAGACATCTCAAATTCTTTCTTCATTTTATTTGCTATGTCTCTACAAGACTTATCATTGTTGCTGCCAAAAATGATATCATCTACATAAACAACAAGGACAATAAGATGGCCATTCTCTATTTTGACATACAGATTGTTGTCCACCATACCTTTCTTGAACCCCTGTTGAATAAGATAGTTATCCAGCCTTGCATACCATGCTCTGGGTGCCTGTTTCAAGCCATACAAAGCTTTCTTCAACTTGCAAACAAATTTGGGATTATCATCGAGTTGGAAACCATCTGGCTGCTCAATATAAACTTCTTCTTCAAGTTTTCCATTCAAAAATGCTGATTTCACATCCATCTGATAAACTTTGAAATTCTTATGTACAGCTAAAGCCAAAAACATTCTGATTGCCTCGAGTCTAGCCACTGGTGCAAAGGTTTCTTCAAAATCAATACCTTCAACTTGAGCATAGCCTTTACAGACCAATCTTGCCTTATTTCTGACAACCTGTCCATCTTCGTTCAATTTGTTTCGAAAAATCCATTTAGTACCGATTATATTTTTATTTGCAGGCCTTGGTACTAACTCCCAGGTTTTGTTTTTCTCAATCTGATCTAGTTCTTCATTTATTGCCTTCATCCAACTTTCATCTGTGCTTGCTTCAACAACATTTTTGGGCTCAATGCTGGATAATAGAGAGTAGTTCCTTACTACTGTTCTCCTTGTCCGAATACCAACTGTGGGGTCCCCAATAATTTGCTCTCTGGGATGATTTTTTTGCCAGCTGCCTATTTTGAATTTCTTGTTTTCTTCTACTTCTGGATCAATACTTAAATCATCTGGGTCAATTTCCTTATTCTCTTATGTTTCCTTTTCTTCATCTCCTTCAATAACTTCTTCATAAATAGGGTAGTTTTCTTCATAGCTAATTTCTCGTTCCCTACCTTCATCAACCTTAACATCGGCACTCTCCACAATTTTCTTTAGCCTTTTGTTATAGCATGTGTAGGCTTTGCTTTTTGTCGAATAGCCAAGAAAAATTCCTTCATCAGCTCTATCTTCAAACTTACCAAGATTATCTTCAGCTTCTTTTGATGTAGCACTTGCTGCCAAAGACTTTGAAGTATCTTGTTGTTGCCTTTTTGCCGAACCATAGCTCATAAGGAGTTTTGCTTTCATGTGTCCTCAACATGCACCTATTTTGGATGTAAACCGTAGTATGAACTGCCTCTTTCCAGAATCTGTCTGCTATTTTGTTCTCTGTCAACATTGTCCGTGCCATTTCTTGCACTGTCCTATTCTTTCTTTCAACAACACCATTCTGCTGAGGTGTCCTTGCTGCTGAAAACTGTCTTCTGATCCCATATTTTTGATAGTACTTTGCAAACTCCTCCGAGATAAACTCTCCTCCTCTATCTGATCTTAAGCATTTAATTCTTTTTCCTGTTTGATTCTCAACCTCGGTGTTTGAAAGTCTTGAACATTTCAAAGGCATCTGATTTAAGCTTTAAAAATAGTACCCATGTCATCCTGGAATAGTCATCTATGCACAACATAAAGTATTTGTCACCATTTATGCTTTGTGTTCTCATGGGTCCACATAAGTCAGTATGAATTAGCTCTAAAGGTTTGTCGGTGAAGTATTCCTTTGATTTAAATGTGGATCTAGTTTGCTTCCCCTTTTGGCATGAAGCACAGATGCTATTTAATGGTTTGCCAATGGTGGGTATATCTCTTACTGCCCTTTTTGAACTTATTTTTACCAGATTGTCAAAGCTAATATGACCAAGCCTCTTGTGCCACAACCAATTTTCATCTTCCTATCCAATCAAACATGCTCCTTCTGAAGTCTCCGAGAGAGTATATAGATTTCTAGAAGTCCTCGATCCAAGTGTGCTTTTCTAACTTCACAGCCCTGCTTCTTAAAGATGACTTCATGACCTCTCGTCACAGATTTGACTTACGCTCGCTAAGTTGTGCTTCAAACCAATCACAAACAGAACTTCTTTGGAATTGATCTTTCCATCACTTATCTTGACTGATCCTTTGCCAACTATCTTGGCTCCATCATTATTTCCAAACTTTACAGAGCCCCCTTCATATTTCTGTAACTTTTCAAATTTTTGTTTATCTCCTGTCATGTGACTCGGAGCATCCACTATCCAATATCCATGGTGCAGATTTGTTCTGTGCTTTGAATGTTGTCTGTACAATCAAGGATTCCTTTTCTTCCTTGGTTCGCTCCTTTTCTTTCCACTCTGGTTTGACTACAGTTTTGGTCACTTGTTTAGACTTTTCTTTGTCAGTAGCCTGTGCATGTTTTTCTAGGAATTTTTTGTTTTGCCTTAAACTGTTTGGTTGAGATCTTCTTCCTTGATATTTATTTGTTGCATATGTGCTTCTACAGTTTCTTGCAATGTGTCCAAAGTTATGATAGTTATAGCATTCTACTGCATAATCCATCAAGGGTGAAAAGACATTTCTACTGGTGAAATTTCTTTGTCCTATATTATAAATGCAGTCTGAAATCTTATGACCGTAAGCATTGCATTTAAAACAATAACCAGAAAAGGATTGATTGAACCTGGGAGTTGGTCTTTGCCATTTTGTAGTAGGAGCCACAAATTTTCTTCTCCTTTGATGTGTGACGTTTGTGAATCCCTCATTGTCAGCACTCTTCTCGTGCCTGGCATTGTTGCTTTCTTTTGCATGATTCATTTTTCCTTGATCAACCTTGATCTTATCTTCTTTCTTTACTAGTTCTACATTTATGGCCTTTGATCCACTTGACGATTCTCCTTCGACAAAGCCCAAGCCAAATTTGATGCCTGTAGTCCTCTGACTATTTATAATATTTTCAAGCTTCGCAGAACTTCCTTCAAGTTTGTGATAGCAACTCAATTTTTGATTCTTTTCTTCTAGCCGCATTCTTAAGACAACAATCTCTTCTTCCAGTTTGTTGCACTCATCTATTTTCATGGTTAATTGTACTTCGAGTTCTTTGGACATTTTCTTAAATTCTTCTGTCTGTACTTTCAAACTGTTTATTATGTCATTCGCATCCTCAAGCTTTCTTGAGACCTTTTTATTCTTTTTCCTTTCTATACTCAACTCTTTAAGTGCAGCAACCAACTCTCCTTCCGGATATACCTCAGCCTCATCCTTAATGTTTTTATCACCTTCCTATTTTTCTTCTATTTTTTCTTCTTCAAATGCCATGAACAGAGCTTCACCTGTTTCTTCTTCGTAATCCTCACCCGAGCTATCTTCGGAAGAGCTGACATTCTTGGATATGAAACTTTTCTTTTTGAAGTTGCTTTTTCTAAAATTTGGTTTCTTCTTCCAGTCACTTCTTTCTTGGTGTGACCCTTCATCACTTTTGGTTTTCTCATTCATTGGACACTTAGCTGCAAAGTGACCGACGCCTCCACAATTGAAGCACTTAAATGGTAACTTTCCTCTATATTTTCCTTTTCCCTTTATAAGTTTTCGAACAAAGTTAGCTTCCGTTTCATCCGATGTCTCTTCATCCTCAGATTCTTGTTCAGCTTTTATATTTTTGTGTGCTTTAAAAGCAGCTTCTCTGTCTATGGGCTTAGTTTGTCCTATTCTCATTTCGTATGCAGTCAAAGAACCATGCATCTCGTCCATGCTAAAATTATTTAGATCTTTAGCTTCTTCTATTGCAGAAACTTTAGAATTAAATCTTTTGTGAAGAGTTCTAAGTACCTTTTTCACGACGATCGCATCTTCGATTTCTTCGTCGAGTCCTCTGATCGCATTAATGATTCCATTGACTCTTAGCATATAGGCCTCTATGTTCTCATCGTCATTCATTTTTAATGCTTCAAACTGAGCTCGATGCGTTTGTAGCTTGGCTTCCTTGATCTTGTTGTCTCCTTCATGAATGCTCTTCAGTTTGTCCCACATGTCTTTTGCCATTTTACAGCTCATGATCCTTATCGCTTCACTGTCTACTAGCCCACACATTATGGCATTCTTTGCTTTGGAGTTATTCTCAAACTTTTTCTTCTCGACAGTATCTGTTGGAGGAGTAGCGGGTATTGTGTATCCACTTTCTACTGACTCCCAAATGTCGTATCCCAACGCACATAGATATGTCTGCATCCCGAGTCTCCAGAATGAGTAATTAGTTTCATCGAACAAAGGAGCTTTGTTTGATGAGAATCCTTCACCACCTGCCATTGTGTTTCTTCCAAGATCACCTTAGCTGATTAAGCTTGTTCAAGAACCTTGCTCTGATACCAATTGATATTCTCACAATGACACTGAGAGGGGGGGTGAATCAGTGTAGCTATTTAAATTCAAATCTACAACTCTTAAAGCTGAAGCAAAGAGAACTTAAAAGTAGGTAAAGCAATTATCACAAGAGAGCACACCACAACACACAATGTAACGAGGTTCACCAATTTGGCTACTCCTCAAGAATGACCGCTTGGACTACGGTCCAAATCCAGCCTTTGCAAAACACCAATTTTACAATCCGTTTACCAACACCCACTAGAAGGAGCACCAACCCCTGATTTATCTGCACCAATAGAAAGGAGCACCAACCCCTATCCAAGCACCAACTTGGATCACAGTTTTGAAAGCTATATCAATGACATAAAAATGCCTTCACTTTTACAAGACCCTGACTGGTCTATAATTTATCAAAACATAGTAAACACTTACTGCTCTTCTTGTCGCTCTCTTACAACACTCTTCTAACCCTCTTTCGGTAGCACTTTCACACATTCAACGACAACTTAATTCTCCACGCAGACCTCCTTTTATAACAGGCTTTTCTCTCTATTTTTAACTTCCGTATTTACTCATGCAGTCTATCAATAGCCACTTCTATGAGTAACTCCTTTTTAGCACAGTATTTTTGCATGCAACCTATTAATAGTTCTGTCTTCTTGTTTTGGACTGACAGTATAACGACTGCTCGATGGTTTCACTGCGTCACATGCCCTATAACTATCGTTCTTCCTTTAATGCACTGTTCTTATTTTAGCTTGCATGATTTCTATCTGTAATTTCCCTTGTAACTGTCACACTAACTTTAGTTGACTCTTCTTATATTGGCTGCATGATTTTCCTCTGCAACTGCCCCTATAACTGTCGTTCTACTTCAGTTAACTATCCGTAATCGTGTTGTTGCGACCTGTCATGAAATCGTGACACTTCTATCTCTTTGTACTCTTCTCGCCTTTTACCCGTGAAAACATGACATGTCACGATATCATGACACTTTTTGCCTCCTTGTCCTTTTCTCAGCTTGCACCCGCAAAAATATAACATGTCATGAAATCGTGACACTTTCGCTTCCTTGCACTCTTCTCTGCTTGCACTAGCGAAAACATGACATGTCATGAAATCATGACACTTTTCGCTTCCTTGCACTCTTCTCTGCTTGCACTAGCGAAAACATGACATGTCATAAAATCGTGACACCTTTTGCTTTCGTACACTCTTCTCTGCAAGCACTAGCGAAAACATGACATGTCACGAAATCGTGACACCTTTTGCTTCCTTACACTCTTCTTTGCTTGCACTAGCGAAAACATGACATGTCACGAAATCATGACACCTTTCGCTTCCGTACACTCTTCTCGGCTTGTCCTAGCGAAAACATGACATGTCACGAAATCGTGACACTTTCGTTGCCTTGTGCCTTTCTCTCTTTTAGCCCATGAAAATGGAACATGTCACAAAATCGTGACACTTTCGTTGCCTTGTGCTTTTCTCTGCCTTTCCCTGAAAACACATGTCGGAGAAATCGTGACACATTCTCCGTACACTCTCTCTCCTCTTTCAAATGTCACGAAATCGTGACACTTTTCCTTGCAAGCTCTTTCTCTCAAACATGTCATGAAATCGTGACACATTTTCGTCCGTACTATCTCTCTTGCAAATTGTCGTGAAATCGTGACACTTTTCTTTGGAGCTCTTTCTCTTAATGTCCTTTTTCTCTTCTTGCAAATTGTCATGAAATCATGACACTTTTCTTTGCGAGCTCCTTCTCCTCGAACATGTCATGAAATCATGACATTTTCTTTGCTTGCGCCTTCTCCTCGAACATGTCATGAAATCATGATAGTTTTCTTTTCTTGCACCTTCTTTCCAACATGTCACGAAATCATGACAGTTTTCCTTGCGCTTTCTCTTTCGTCCAACATGTCACGAAATCATGACAGTTTTCCTTGCGCTTTCTCTCTCTTCGAACATGTCATGAAATCGTGACAGTTTTGCCAGTATTTTCTCTCTCCTCCGATATGTCACGAAATCATGACAATTTTGCTAGCATTTTCTCTCTCCTCCGATATGTCACGAAATCATGACAGTTTTGCCAGCATTTTCTCTCTCCTTCGATATGTCACGAAATCGTGATAGTTTTGCCAGCATTTTCTCTCTCCTTCGATATGTCACGAAATCGCGATAGTTTTGCTTTTTTTCTCCCTTTTTTTTCTCCTGATATGTCACATTCGCGTTTTTCTTTCCGACCAAACATGTCGCGATATCGCGACAGTTTTCTTACTTGTCTTTTTCTTGGATCTTTTGAATATGGGCCACTTCTGTCTTCTTGGATATTCATCGTACATGCTCCGACCGACCTCTGAACTCTTGTCCACTGCATCAACTGATCTATTTGTCTGTGTTGACAACAATGACAATACTGTTTCTACACCTTGCTCAACAGTTGAGGGACTGATAATAGAACAAAAGCAAGAAAGAACCCTCTTAGAAAAAGAGATGGTAAGAGACCTAAAGAATGTCTGTATCTCCAAATTCGATGGAGAAGGAGAGGGAGATGCAGTTGAGGCTTGGTTAAGGGAACTAGAAGTTTTCTTTATGATAAAGGGATATTCCTTAGGAACCCGAATGGTTTGGGCTACTATCTACCTTGAAGGAGCAGCCCTAGATTGGTGGGAAACTTATTATGAGGAAACCAAAATAGAGTCGGTAGACATTCCATGGAAATAATTTGTAGACATCTTCAAGAAGAGGTTCCTCATGGAGCATTTCTATGCTCTAAAATTTGAGGAGTTTTCCAATCTAAGGCAAGGAACCAACTTAGTGGAGATATATTATAGGAAGCTAGTAAAGTTTCTAAAATATGTACCCACCTATAATGAGAAAATATGGATTCATAAGTTTACCCATGGATTGCAATCAAGGATAAAGCACGATGTAGAGATGCAGGAGCCTAAGTCATTGCAAAAGGTATATGACCTGGAAAAGAAAGTAGAGTCACATTTTCATTACAAATATGAAACCTTGACTGATCAGGAATGTCAGGAACTAAAGAAGAGGAATAGCAATGGGTTTGTAAAATGGGAGGTCGAGCAAGAACGAAAGGCTAAGAACCCCTAGAATCTAGAAAATATACAAGGGCCCAAGGATGGATGCTACCATTGCATAGGGGTACACTTTGCTAACTAGTACCCATACCGACCAGGGCCAAGCACACCCAGCACTAAGGGAAAGGAACCAATGCATAAGATCTATGCTGTAACTAGGAATCAAAAACTTGAAGGTCAGACCACTTCGTTGATCATAAAAGGTAATATTTTTTATAAGAAAGTAAATATCTTAATAGATAGTGGAGCTACTGATAGTTTCATTTCTTGTAAGTTAGCCAAAGATATGCTGGAAAGGCTAGGGTATTTGGCTCATGGATGGAAGGTTGAGTATGGATTTGGATAGACCTACTCCGTAAACCAATGTTTCCCAATGATGGAAATTACCTTAGCCGATGGGACCACAAAAGGATGCTTATATGTAGCCCCACTTCATGCCTTCGATGTAATTTTAGGGATGGATTGGCTACAAGCCCATAAAGCCATAGTCAACTTCCAAGATAGATGGATCAAGTATTTTGAGGAAGGTAAGGCAAGGCTGCAAATTCATAGTAAACATGGGGTATTTAAACCCCAGATGTTGTCGGCTATGCAATTAAAGAAAGCCCTCAAGAAAGGAGGGATTGTCTATGTAGTAAAGATGAATGAAGTTAAAAAGGACCAAAAGGAAGAAGTGTCTGAGGCTTACCCAATTTTGCAAGAATTCTAGGATGTATTCCCTGAGGATCTACCTGGGCTCCCTCTAGTATGAGAATTTGACTTCACCATTGATCTTATACCAGGAGTGGAACCCATTCACTAATCTTCGTATAGGATGTCACCCATTGAGATGCAAGATTTAAAGGTACAATTGCAAGGACTATTAGAGAAGGGGTTGATAAAACCAAGTGTGTCACCTTGGGGTGCACCCATTTTATTTGTAAAAAAAAGGATGGATATTTAAGATTGTGTATCGACTACAGAATGTTGAATAAGGCTACAATCAAGAACCGATACCCCCTACCCAGGATCGAAGATTTATTCGACCAATTAAGAGATGCCACGATATTTACCAAAATAGATTTAAGATTAGGGTATCACCAATTGAGGATACGTGAGGAGGACACTCACAAGATGACATTTAAGACAAGGTATGGACATTATGAGTTCACCGTCCTACCTTTTGGGTTGACTAATGCCCCCACTGCCTTCATGAATTTAATGAATAGTGTGTTTAGAAGGCATCTAGACCAGTTTTTCCTTGTATTCCTAGATGACATCCTAATATACTCTCAAAGAAAAGAAGAGCACGACAAGCATCTCAAGATCGTGTTGGAACTACTAAGGGAAAATCAACTCTACAAGAATCTAGCCAAAAGTGAGTTCTATGTTTTGGAGGTGCACTATTTAGGGCATATCATCTTGGTAGATGGGATCACAGTGGATCCAGAGAAAATAGAAGCCATGTTAAACTAGCCACCTCCTACCAATGTTATAGAAGTAAGGAGCTTCATGGGCTTAGCAAGCTATTACCGACGTCACATAAAATATTTCTCAAAGATTGCTTCGACAATAACGAACCTTTAGAAGAAAGGAAAGGAATTCAAATGGATAGAAAAGTGTGAAGTTGCTTTCACATTGTTGAAGCAAAAACTCACTACTACACCAATATTGAATATTCCAGATCCCCAAGGAGATTTTATAGTATGCACGGATGCATCATTGGAAGGATTAGGGGGAGTACTCATGCAAAGGGAGTCCATAGTAGCTTATACTTCAAGGAAGCTCAAGAAGCACGAAGTCAACTATGCTACTCATGATTTGGAATTAGCCACTGTAGTACACGCCCTAAAGGTCTGGTGCCACTATCTGGTAGGAAGACCCTTTGAATTAAAAATAGATCATCAAAGCCTAAGGTACATATTCACCCAACCAATACTCAATGCAAGGCAGAGAAGGTGGGTCGAGTTTCTCGCTGAGTATGACTTTGAAATTGAGTACATAAAAGGGAAAGAGAATAAGGTGGTAGATGCTCTAAGTAGAAGAAGATACATAGTAGCCCTAACCAGGAGTCATGTAAATCTCATGGACCAAGTAAGGCAGGAGCAAAAATAGGATGAGTATTGCCAAGAAATTCGAGCAAGAATGAGCAAAGATCCTAAGGCCAATAAGGAGTTTGGGGTGATAGATGACCTTTTGTGCTATAAAGGAAGAGTCATCGTACCAAAGTCAGGGGATTCAAAGAGGCTAATAATGCAAGAAGTCCATAGATATCCTTATACAACTCACCCCGGAGGGGTAAAAATGAGGGAAAATCTGAAGAGGACCTTCTTCTGGGTAGGAATGAAGAAGGATATTACATATTTTGTAGCTCGATGCCTTGAATGTCAAAAGGTCAAAGTAGAATGCAAGCATCCCATAGGATATTTGTACCCTCATAGTATACCTACTCAGAAATGGTAGGTCATATCAATGGACTTCATAGTGGGTTTACCGAAAACCAGGTACCAACATGATGTAATATTTGTAGTGGTTGACAAACTGACCAAGGTCACACACTTCATACCTAGGAGCACCAATGACGATGCTCAAATAGTGGCTAATATATTTATCAAGGAAGTGTTCCGATTGCATGGATTTCTAGAAGTAATCATATCATATAGGGATTCCAAGTTCACTTCTAAATTTTGGAGAGCCCTTCACCAGGCAATAGGCATAAAATTACACATGAGTTCAACATACCACCCTAAAATAGACGATCAAATAGAGTGAGTGAACCAAGTATTAGAATATATGCTCCACATGTATTGCATGGACCACAAGACTCGATGGGAAGACTATCTACCATTGGTAGAATTTACCTACAATAATGGGTATCACTCTTCCCTAGGGATGGCACCCTTTGATGCCTTGTATGGATGAAAGTGTAGAACACCATTGTCATGGGATAACCCTAAAGATAGAACTATGATTGGACCAAAAATGGTCAGGGAAATGGAAGAGAAAATTAGGGTAATCAGGCAAAGACTCAAGGAAGTTGTTGATAGGAAAAAGAGTTATGTCGATCTGAAAAGGACTCCCAAAGAGTACTCGATGGGAGATAAAGTGTTCCTAAGAGTCAAACCAATGAAAAGTGTGATCAAATCCACAAAATTGGATCCACAATTTGTAGGACCCTTTGAGATCATCGAGAAGATTAGTTCGGTTGCATACCGACTCGCCTTACCTCCTAATTTGTCAAAAATCCATGACACTTTCCACATATCTTTGCTTAGAAAATATGTTGCTGACCCTGACCATGTATGGGATGTTTCTAATTTGTAGATGGTAAACCTAAAAGCAATTGAAGTAATGCCAGTGAGGATTCTCAAATTCCATTCTAAGGCTATGCGAAATCAGACCCTTGAGCAATGTAAGGTCTAGTGGGACCATTTCTCTGAAAGAAATGCCACTTGGGAAAAAGTGGCGGATATGCAAAAACATTTTCCTTTTCTGTTTGATGAACTCTAAAGATAATTTTTTTGTGATAGTTTGTGTCTTGGCTACATTTACCTATGTTAAAAAAAAACAACATCGAGGACGATGTTAGTCCTAGTGGGGGAGGATGTCATGACCCTCCCAGATGGACTTTTGAAAATGAAGAAACAATGTATTAATGAATGATGCTTCAATACTCGATTTTTGTGCAATAAAGTAGTTATGCAATATTACTAGATGATGAAGAATATGTTACTGCTAACAAATTGCCAATGTGTAGGATCAGGTGCACTCGTAAGTGGAAGAAGTTGAGTCCTCCACCGAAGACGAGGGTACTTGAGGTTGGGGGAAATGATGATATGACAACTCGAAGGTAACAAGGATAGATACCTTCATATAGGCATGCATTCGGTTAGGGATAATCATCAATAAGTAGTCACCTTGAGCCCCAGACTGATGGCCTAGTAGCTATCATAAGTTCTCGAGGCAGAGATAGGTGACTAAATTGATGGAAAGATCTCCCTCTTTGTTTGTGCACATACTTAATTGTCTTTCACTTCAACACTTCACCTCAACAATGTGGAAAATTGGAATGAATGAACTGCCTTCATAACTTCTTGGATATTCTTGAATAAAAAGAATGTTTTGTTTTATATAGATATTCATTTAAATAAATGGTAGATTTATTTTAAATGATAAATAGATTTATTCTTGAATAAAAATAATGTCTTATTCTAGATAGATATTCATTTAAATAAATGGTAGATTTATTTTAAATGATAAATAGATTTATTCTTGAATAAAAAGAATGTCTTATTCTAGATAGATATTCATTTAAATAAATGGTAGATTTATTTTAAATGATAAATAGATTTATTCTTGAATAAAAATAATGTCTTATTCTAGATAGATATTCATTTAAATAAATGGTAGATTTATTTTAAATGATAAATAGATGTATTCTTGAATAAAAAGAATGTCTTATTTTAAATAACTATTCATTTGGATAGATGGTGGATTATCCTTAATAAATGAGTGATCGGGTTTTACAAAAAAAAGAGGTAATAAAATCTATTTCGTATAATAGAGCTTACCTCAAAATTGGGTGGGCCACCCAGAGTAGAGTCTAGCTAGCGAGGAGGTATGGCTCCATTAACGCAAGGAATGGCTCTACCAGAGTGAGGGGATGGTTTCCTCTACATGAGTAAGAGAAGACTTCAATGTTGGCTATGCCATGGGAAGGTGGGAGGAAGGGACATCTCCTCTACCACCTGACGAAGGGGTGTGGAAGTAATGGTAGTGGTTGGTGAATGAAAGTCAAGGAAAAAGGAGTGGGGTGCTAAGGAGAAAGGGGGAGCTAGAGTAACAAGGAGGAGAGATGAAGAAGGGAGAAAAGGCACGATAAAAATAAAAAGGAGGAGGTGCTCAAGCTCAGCTCGAACATCCAAAGGAAACCAGCGGGATAGGCGACCAGGTTGGTTTTACTGCATTCATGGTTCCCTTTGTTGTTTGTAGCATAGCTTGTCTAGAGCTAGCGTTATGCATAGCTTGTCTAGCCAGTGTTGTGTGTAGCTTGTTTAGAGCCAGCACTATGTGTAGCTTGTCTAGCCAGTGTTGTGCATAGCTTGTTTAGAGTTAGTATTGTGCATAGCTTATCTAGAGCTAGTGTTTTGCAAAGCTTATTTAGAGCCAGCACTATGCGTAGCTTTTCTATAGCCAATGTTGTGCGTAGCCCATTTAGAGCCAATGCTATACGTAGATTTTCTAGCTAGTGTTGTGTGTATCTTGTCTAAAGCCAGCATTGTGCATAGCTTATCTAGATACAGTGTTGTGCATAGCCTATTTAGTGTTGAAGGGCTATGCATAGCTTATCTATCTGAAGTACTGTGTGTAGATTGTTTAGAGCTGAAGTATTATGCATAGCTTGTCTAGCCAAAGTATTGTGCATAGTTTGTTTAGAGCCGAAGTGCTATGTGTAGCTTGTCTAGTCGAAGTGTTGTGCATAGCCTATTTAGAGTCGAAGTGTTGTGCATAGCTTGTCTAGATGAAGTACTTTGTGTAGCCTATTTAGAGCTTAAGTGTTGTGCATAGCTTGTCTATCCAAAGTGTTGTGCATAGATTGTCTAGCCGAATTGTTGTGCATAGCTTGTTTATGGCCGAAGCTAGTGCGGTGTAGCATAGCATGTTAGAGTGTTGTCTTGGGAGGCCATAGGGTGATAGGTAGGAAATCCCCTGTTCTATTCTAGTCGAGTAGGGAAGCTCATTTTAAGGAGAAAGGTTTCCCTTAGTGTTAGAATTTTTAATTTAAAATAAATATGTTTATGTTTCATTTTGTAAAATGAGGGTATGGGACCTTGCTTTATGAAATGGAAGGGTTTTTATGGAAATAAATATGTTTATGATTCATTTTGTAAAATGAGGGTATGGGACCTTGCTTTATGAAATGGAAAGGGTTTTTATGGAAAATAAATATGTTTATGATTCATTTTGTAAAATGAGGGTATGGGACCTTGCTTTATGAAATGGAAAGGTTTTATGGAAAATAAATATGTTTATGATTCATTTTGTAAAATGAGGGTATGGGACCTTGCTTTATGAAATGGAAAGGGTTTTTATGGAAATAAATATGTTTATGATTCATTTTGTAAAATGAGGGTATGGGACCTTGCTTTATGAAATGGAAAGGTTTTTATGGAAAATAAATATGTTTATGATTCATTTTGTAAAATGAGGGTATGGGACCTTGCTTTATGAAATGGAAAGGTTTTATAGGAAATAAATATGTTTATGGTTCATTTTGTAAAATGAGGGTATGGGACCTTGCTTTATGAAATGGAAAGGTTTTTATGAAAATAAATATGTTTATGATTCATTTTGTAAAATGAGGGTATGGGACCTTGCTTTATGAAATGGAAAGGTTTTTATGGAAAATAAATATGATTATGATTCATCTTGTAAAATGAGGGTATGGGACCTTACTTTATGAAATGATAAGAAATGTTTGTGGTAAAATTAAAGCGGTTTGCTTTAATTAAATAAGATGAAAGAATCCAGTTCATTAAACAGTTAAGGGTATGGGACTTTAATTGTTAAGTGAGGGTTGGATCATTTATTGCAAATAAAGCATAAGGTGGGATGCATGGTAGAACGACTCTCATAAGTAGATGAGAGGGGTCATAGAAAGGGAAGTTCTATGATAATAACTATGCATTAGAAAGTTGAATTGCTTGGGTTAATTGTATAGTTGCAATTTGGCAAATAAATAAGTAAATGCATTTAGAAGCATGTCTATCCGGATCCATGAGTGTCCTGATCCCCTACTATCCTCACTTGATCGATGGAAGAGTGGGAGGACCAAAGTCATGAGATGGACTACTTCACAAGTTTACTCTCTACCTTACTTCTTGCTTGATTATGCAGTAGATTAGATTTGTGGGGAGATTTCCCCAATGGATTAAATGTAAAGTAATTATTGAGAGTATGGGGTTTACCATATTTTCCTATGTATTAAATGAACATTGTTGATTATTGTATTTTGATAACCTTTTTGATTGCAATGTTATTTAATTGTTTATCGCATGTTTCCCTTTAATGAATGTTTTATGTTTGATTAATTTCGCATATTTTGTTAGATTTAGTATCTAGATTTATCCTTTGTATTCTTATGAGCTTTTAAAAAAATGATGTAAGTTCTAGGTGAACTTAGAGGATGACCTAAGGGCTTAAGACCCCCTTAGGGAGATTGGTTATCTAGGTTTAGAAGTTCGTACCAAGAGTTAAGATATCTTGTCAGAGGACGAGATTGATAGCTTAACTCGCAATGCACGTAGCATACCCACACATAATGGTTTGTGTGAAGTATGGAGATGCGTGTATACCTTCCAATGATCGAGGGTGGTAAGTCTAGCTCATCAAGAATGATGAGATGGATGGACTTATGTGCATGACATGAGATAGGCCTACGTAGAAGGAACTTGCGTAAGGGAAATATCGTGTGGTATAGTTCTTGAGAAAATTAGGGGATGTCAAACATTAAGTTGGTCTAAGGTTGGATAGGGATTTATGAATCCTTCTCCTTGATCAAAAAAATATATAAACTTTTTTTCTTTTTGTTTGTGTGTTTTCTTGTTTTCTTGTTTTGAGGGCTATTACATATTATTTCTCCAATATTTGAAAAATGGAGAAAAGATAGAGATCTCAAGCACATTGCTCTAGGCATCATTTGTTTGAGGAACCAGAAACCTCTTTGATCTTATCTTTGTAAAAATAAAATTGTTTGAGGGAATATTTCCCACCTTGTATTTTTGTATTTTTTAATGTGTTTCTTCTCTTTTGTGGGTGGGTGTTTTTTTGGGGGGTTGAGCTTGGGACTTCTCTTCTTTTTACCATCTTGGTCTATAAACCTAGGGTTTGTAATAATGCTTGGTTGTTTTTATCCCACATGCATTACTCTTTAGCTCCCCCCTAGAGTTAGGTATTTATAAAGAGAGGTTGTACCTCTTCGAAGCTCACTCCGCTGATGAGACCTATAGGTCAAAACACATTCGGAGTTTTATAGATGTATCACTTATTTTTTTAAAATAAAAATTCAATCAAATGTTTTTTGTTCCTTTCCTAACTCATCTCTTTCTTTAAGTTTATAATCCCTCATTTTTATTCCTTCTATTTTATAATATGTTTTTGTTGTCGGTATTATGCTCTTCACTTGCATGTAATGTGATCTGGTGAACCAGAAAGCTTGTAGCACTAGAAGTATGCTCTTCACTTGCATATTTGTGATCTAGTGAATCATAAACTAGATTACATTTTTGGACTACTGCTTTACCATGTTTATTTTTTCATTAATGAGTTTACCCATTTATAACGCACATTGCTCTACGAGTTATTGACCTTTCAAATTTTGAATCTTCTCCCATAGTTCTGAATAGGCCCCTCAGTTCCCCTGTTCATCTTCCTCGCAAGTGTCTACGACAAGAGGGTTCATGGTAACAAATATGGGAGCTTGAAGAATGGATCTTCGACACAGATAAAATGGAAACATTTTGTAGAGGTCTAATAGAAACAAAAAAAAAATCTAAAAATGGAATATTTCCTTCTACACAGGATAGAAGGACCTTCATAGATGGAATCGGTGCAATGCACGACATTCCTCCATGACTAGAGTCTTTGGGCAAGTTGTTGGATTTAAGGTTCAAATAATTCAATATTCTGAGCATAAAGGCAGAAAAATACCATTCCAAGATAGCCCAACTTGAAGAGAATTTGAGCAAAGGTATTGTTCCACATAGCCTACAAATGGAAAAACCATGTTTTCAACATCCATATAAAGATATTAATAAATATTTTTTTTTATGAGTCAGAGGCACTCACAGAAAATTTTTGCTTAGAAATGGCTAAATTGTATATCTGTAATTTCAAAAAATACATAGATAAATTATCTACTTAGGCCAATGATTATATTCCCAACATTTTGTTGCCTGCAGTTAAGGAAATTCTTGCAGATTTCATAAATAAACATAAGATAATTTCTCAGGAAATTACTTTGGAATGGGAATCCCAAATTAAAGAGATTTTTGAGAGAAATCTTAAGGCCTAGAGAGTTGAAATGCAAATCCAAAATATATGCAAGAGAAATCCAAAGCTGCTCAAGAGAATGCTGCTTCAAAAGTCCCAAAATTTAATATATCAGAAGCTATAGAAAGCGTAGCTGACTTGGTTAAAAGAGAAATCAAGCAGCAAATTGATCGTCTAAAAGAACTAATCATAGGTGCACAAAAGAACTTTTTGGCATAAAACAACAAAAATAGAAGTCACAATAGAGGGCCAAACTAGAGAGCCTCTACTACACAGAAAAGGAAATCACAACAACATCCACAACATAGAAATAAACAACAACGACAACCACAAAAAAGGAATAAAAAACCAAAACAACAACAACAACAAAGGTAGCAACAACAATAGAGATATAATTTAAAATTTTTGGGCCCTTCTCAAAGAAGATGAAAGAAGGGAAGAAACTTCCAAAACCGCACTTCCTATGTGTAGCAGCAATTGCAACAGGACAATGGAATAAATTTTTCCAACATTGGTTTTGAGAATCTCATAAAGGGTTTTGCCCTATTTTTTTAGTAGTATCAAGGGTAGGGGTTCTTCCATTGCCAAAATGGTAGCAAAGACCAAAAATAAGCCCTTGGTCCATAATTTTTATCCCACAGGATTTTGGTCGTCAGTATTTTTATAGGAGTCCTATTTGGTCTATGGATGGCAAAATCACAAATCTTGTTGCCCATAATTTTTCCTCCATAAAACTTACCCATAATGAGATTAAGGCCCTCCACCTCCCTGTTCCTCCTCCCAAGGCCAAAGAGGTTCTAAAATAGGATTTTTCAACCTTTTATAGATGACTTCATCTTGAATGGTTCTTTGGACCAAGAGGTGGCCCTCCAAAATTGCTCAAGTCAATTGATCCTTTCCATGTTTTCAACCCAAATTTTAATCCCTCACACTTTTATAGGCCTTTCGAAGAAATTATTGGCATGGGTGAAATATTCCTTAAATCCAAATTATTTTTTGCCAATCCCACCAACCAACATGCCTTTCCACCCCACATCTAGTCTGTCTTTTGTTCCCTTGCCAATGATAAATCCATTATCATTAGACCCGTAGATAAAAACTTGGGTGTTTGTATTTTTTCCATGGACTAGTATATTTTAGAAGGCTTTTCCCAGCTTTCAGATCAAAATATTTACTCTTAAGTGAATATAGTCACCTATAAGGATATTTTTAATCAGCTCCAAGACTTTCTTAATTGTACTTTTAGAAGGAATCTACTTTTAGAAAACCACAAGAAATTTATGCTCCAAGTAACACCATCCTCTGCTAGAGTATGTGTCTTTTACCTACTCACTAGAATACACAAGCCCAAGATTTTTGATCGACCCATTTGTTCCTACTATGGTTTCATGCTCAAACCTGCCTCCAAATGGCTTCATCATCTACTCGTGCCAATTTTTTTGAAGCAAAAAAACCATCTCTTGGATTCCATATCTCTAATTAAATATCTACATGGTCATACTTTTCCTCAAGATATCATTCTTTTCTCTTTTGATGTTGAGAGCCTCTATCCCAGCATCCCTACCTCTCAAGGATTGGTAGCCCTCCATCATTTTTTGAGAAATGAATTTGATCTAGCCAAGACAAACTTTGTGGTAAGGCTTGCAGAGATAGTTTTAACACAACACTACTTGGAATTCAAAGGGAAAACATACAATAAAATAAGAGGAACAACCATAAAAAGTAATTTTGTTGTGGTGTATGCTTCATAATTTCTCTGTCATCTAGAGGAACAAGTATTTAATAATATTTTTGGGGAAAATATTTTATTTTATAAAATATACATTGATGATGCCATTGGAGTTTGGCATGGCCCTATGGAGGATCTTAATGGTTTTCTTGCTACCTATGGTTCCTCATATGACAGTATTAAAATTACTTCCTTTGTTTCTAATTCTGAAGTAACACTTCTGGATACTATTGAACTCAGTCGAAAATGGGTGTAAAGTCTATGAAATTATATTATATTGAAAAAGGGTTACAAGTGTTCTTTTTCAAAAATATGCCTTAGAAGGCTACAAAATAGGGGTTCAGCATGGTGAATATCCCTTTTCTTGAAGTTAACTATTGACTATTTCCTAGATTGATCTTTTGATGATCTTTAAGGGGTATGGACCTAGTGCATGCATGCCACAATTATTTAAACCATCCTCTAAACCTATCTGACATGTAAGGAGGGTTTTGTAACTTTTTATTAGTTGAAACTACACTTTGGCTAGAGTCACACCCTACCTAGTGACCATATTGCATCACTAGGTACCTAGAAACCAGGTTTGAAACAATGTTTTTGGAATCTAGTAGAATATGATGTTATATCATGCTTGTATAAGATCTTGGTTGGTGTTGGATGTGCTCTTATACCTGTTGGGACCTGTCAAAATGGGATATAAGAGAGTACAAGTGGTGTAGTTGTCATGGTGATTTTATGGTGAGTTGATGGATGCTTGGCTAATGTAATTTTGATAGAGTTTTGTTATGTTGAATGATATGGATGGATTTAGGAGGAAAAGTACTCCTATTTATAGCTTTTGGAGAGCTTAGGGGGGTGATGTGTCCCTTGTGAGGTGGCATAAACTCCAGGTTAGATTCCAGCCATGGTAAGTTTAAAGGGTGAGTTGGAAGGTGAGTCATCCTCTCATATGCCCTGAAGAGGAATCTTCTAAATATCTAGAAATATTCCATGTGCACACATGTGTGAGCAAGGGTTGAGGTTAACCCTGATTAGGTAGATCCTAGGTTAGGTTATGGTTAAGTTAAGAATATTTTAAATATCTTAACTAAGTGATGGATGTGCACATGTGTGAGGATAAGATTAGTGTTAATCTTAATTAATCCTAACTAATCATATGTTTAAGTCATAAAGTGCACACATGTGTGAGAATAATATTAGTGTTAATCTTAATTAACCCTAATTAATCATGTTTAAGTCATAAAGTGCACTTTAATGATAAAGTGACTTTTAAACCAAGATTAGGATTACCATGGTTAGAATTTTTGAAGGTGATCGCATGAGAACCATAATTAAGTGTAGCAAAGGGCTTAGATGGCCTAAAGGGGCTTATGGAGAGCCCTTTTGAGAGTACAAGGTATTTGGGACTAATTAATGTAATTTTGTAAGGTTTGTGGCTTAACTAATCATGAAGGATGAATTTGCAACCATGTGCGACTTTTAGGTGTCTACATTTGCCCCTTTTTGTACTACAATGTGTGAAGACATAGGGTAATGCAAAAATTTAATGACACCAAAAGATGATTTGATTTTGGAAAAGAAAATAAGAATTGATGATGGAAGATTACGAATGATGGTGGCTTTTTTCATGCCACAGTGATTATTGAGAGAATAGACATAAGATTTCCTTACTATTATGATCAATGTAAGATGCCCCAATTGTGGAAGGAGTGAATGTGTTTGAAACTTTACCTTTTGATACTTCGTTGAGCTTGATGACTTGATGAACTATCTAACCCTAGGTAGGTTTTTATCAGGTGCTTCATGCAGGAGTGGTATTTTGACTACCAGTCTTGGAGAAGGAAATCCATGATCAACCTAAAGAATGAGGATTTTGGTCTGTCAAATGTTCATTTGAATTTGAGTTTTGTAAGATGATCTTTGGCAAAGGTTTTTGGACAAACACAATTTCTAGTATTGAGTTTTTAATTATTTATTACGCTTAAAGTAGCTTTTGTAAGATGTCTACCCCCTCAAGTGATGAGGCAGTGAGAGGTGAAAATGAGATGGTGATGAAATGCTTGATAAATTGGTTGATGAAGTGAAAAAGGTGGTGAAATGGCAATAATATGAAAGAATATTGAGGAGGGGGCATTGTAGACATGTTAAAAATCCCATGGGAAACCTTGGGGTAGGTTTTGGTGAAGTTTTGTCTTGATCGTTGGGTACCTAGTACCTAGCGACTCAAATTTTGATGTGACCTATCTACAGTTTGTCTACATTTTGGGGGACCAAATATGGTCAGAATATAAGAAACCCATATATCATCAAAAATATATTTTTGAGATCGATCCAATAGTAATAGTTTTGTAAAATTTAGAGAAGATTTGATGGGGAAAAAGTCAGATCAAATTTGACCTAACTTTTCAAGATGATAAATGCAAAAAAGTATGATACCCATTGATTATTTGATTGTGATGGAGAATAATTGATAATGGATGGTTATGGATGGTGATGGATTTCTTCAAGCTATGATAAATTCTAGGGAAGTAGGCATAAGCTTGCCTTACTATCATGATCATTAAAAATGTCCCAATTGTGAAAGGAGTGAATGTATTTTGAAACTTTACTTTGGATACGTAATTAAGCTTAATTTGATTTTGATAAACCATTCGATCCTAGGTAGGTTTTTCTTAGGTGCTTCATCCAGGAGTGGTCTTACGACTGCCAATATTGGAGAAGGAAATCCATGATCAACCTAAATACTAAGGTATTTTGGTCCATCAAATGTGCAACCGAGGGTGTAAGATGATTTTTGGCAAAGGTTCTTGGACAAACACAATTTTTGGTATTGAGTGTTTGGTTGTTGATCACACATAAAGTGGCTTTTGTGAGGTGTCTACCTCCTCAAGTGATGAGGCAATGAGAGGTGAAAATGAAGTGGTGATGAAATACTTGACAAATTGATTAATGAAGTGAGAAAGGTGATGAAATGGAATTAAAATGGTAGAATTTTGCAGCAAGGGTATGTTAGACAATAAAAAAATAATCTAAGGGACCCTAGGGCATATTTTGATGCAATTTGGTTTTGATTGTGGGATATTTAGCAATCGAAATGGGTCGTTGGGTACCTAGCAACTGAAATTTGAGGTATAAAATGTGCAATCACTAGGTGGGGTGCATCATGTGTGCACCTGTGGATTGTGGGAGAGGAGTGAGAGAAGAGGATGTGGAGCAAATATTGACACAGAGTGCTCCCAAAATTGTAATGCAAAGGATGAGATGGTGGATCAAGCTAGATGATGTGGTGAGCGAGGGGTACAGGTAAGTGGATTTTGAGACATACAATTTTAATTTCAAAAATGTAAAAAGAACCCTAGGATCTATTTGTTTTTATAGATGCACAAAAAATGAAATGAAAGTGTGGATGTAGGATTGATTGCATGTGAAGCTAAAATTGCATCGATGTTTGTGCATGTGTGCACTATTTGTGGTGTGTGTTTGTTTTGTTGATTGTTGTGTTTGAAAAATACATGTTTTTCGAGAAGCATATGTGTAAATGCATTTTTGCATTTTTTGTGTGTTTGTAAGCTATTTTGTGGAAAATTATTATGATGTATAAGAAAATTGGCCAAATGGGTATCCAAAAAAGATATTTTTTTTTGTTTTCATGGTGTATCATATTTTCTGAGGTGCATGCATGAGAGTGTTGAGTCATTTTGCGAGAAATTTTTTTGTGTAGGAGAAAATGAGCCAAATGGGTACCCAAAAATACCATTTGTTTGCTTTTGTATGTTGTGGCACATTTGATGGTGTGTTTGCGTGAATGTGTGTATGAGAGGGATGAGAATGAATTTTGTGTGAAATGTGTTATGTATGGGCACATGAGCCAAATGGGTATCCAAAAATGTTATTGGTTCACCCTAGTGTGATGTGGCATGTTTTACATGGTGCATGTATGAGAGTGTATTTGACATGTGTGGGAGTGTTTTTTTTTTTTAATTTAGTATGGGGTTGCAAAATGGAAAAATGAGTATCTAGAAATACCCATAACTCTTCGATCGTGGGGTACCTAGCGACCAGATTGGTTCGCGGGGTACCCTATAACAAAGATTCGATGTCACAATACCACCAGAGTAGGAGTGGGATATCAGAGAGACAACCACAAGAGAGCAAGGTTGGTCGTAGTCACAGTAGTTGGGGTAGATTGAGGAGAGTTGAGAAGAATCCTACCCCATGAGAGAGGAGTGGGGAGATACATAGTGAGGTACAAAGCTAAGGTAGCCTATGGTATTGTATTTTTTTATGTTTTGTTTATATGGTGAGAGTACCACAAATTTTGTAGATGATAGCCCGATGTGGTAATGTATTATTGATGTGGCCTATGGATGATGATATTATGTGTCCTGTATACATATTATATATATATATATATATATATATATATATATATATATATATATATATATATATATATATATATATATGTATATATATATATATATATTAATGATTTTTTTATGATTATATATTGTGTGTAATGTGTATTATGTGATGAATATGAATGATGTATGTGATGTATGCATTTTATTTGATTTGAGTTAGGATGAGTGCTAGGTAATATGAACACAACAATTTCATGAATATGCATAGATGAATGTGTGCCAATAGGAGATAACAAAATGTGTGCATAGGTGAAATTTGAGAACGTATCAGGTGATTAGTTTTTCATGTTGCATTTGACTCGTCTCACTTTGTGTTGTAAGGCAAAAAAACAAATGAATGGGATTGTGAACCAATAACTATGATATGCAATGGGTAAGTATGAAGTGCATGAACTGACGTGCGTGTATAACAAACATATGAATGCAATGTATCTAAAGATTATGTGTAATCATAATGAGGAGACATTTGTTATGTGCAAAGTTAGTGGTGATGATGTTCACCTCTAATTCTAAATCATGACATCTTTTTAAAATATTTTCTAGATACTCAAACAACATAGTGTGAACAATCAAACTCGTCTAATAGTCATGTAATATCCTGTAGTCAGTTGTCTTTTGATCCCATGTTTTTTAAGAAACTCTAAAAACTCTTCAAAGGTGTATTCCCCCCCTTGATCTGAGCGGAGGGTTTTTATCAAACATCCCGACTCCTTCTCAACAAGCTTCTTGAACTGTTGGAAGTAGAGAAACGCTTCTGATTTCAACTAAAGAAAGAAAACCCACATATTTCATGAGTAATCATCAACGAATAGTTGAAAATACTTTTTCCCACCATAGCTGGTTGGCATAGGACCACACAGATCGGTATGTACCAGCTCTAAAGGTTTTGCAGCTGGAGAGGAGCTTGCTTCAAAAGGCACTCGATGTTGCTTCCCTGCTAAGAAATCCGAACAAATCGAAAAGATAGATGAGAGGGGCGGAAGACCTTTCACCATCCCATATTTGTGTAATTCAAGAAAATATCCAGAACTAAGATGCCCATAACACCGATGCCAGAGAGAGGTGGTGTCCTTTGTAGTTGCAACCAAAGCAACATGGGAAGTGGAAATAGCATCGAGAATAAACAAGCCATGTTTGTAAGATCCGGTTTCTACATGTTTACCACTGTGTGTGATAAAACATCTCTTCTTGCCATTGACAACTCGAAACACAACTTCCATGTTTCTATCCAACATTTGTGTGACTAAAAGCAGATTATTGGCTAAGCCTGGAACATAGAGAACCTTTTCAATCTGACAATTACCATCAGGAAGAGACACAGAAATATCCCCTTCTCCTTTTACTTGATATACCTGATTGTCAACAATTGTGACTGGCTTACCCTCTTTTTCCACAAAAGTATCAAACTAAGATTTATCCCCAGTCATGTGTTTGCTAGATCCTGAATCAATATACCATACAGCATCTATCTGGGAAGACGAAGTATGAGTCATGAGCATCTTGTGTGCTCGTTCAGAGTCAAAATCTGAATCGGACGTAGGAGAATTTGAGTCTGAGTTGGATTCAGCACAAGCAACATGGCCTTTAGATTGCTTATGCTTATTGTATTTTTTCTTGTGCTTGCCCTTCTTTTGGGGACCTCTCTCATTTGGTTGCTTGTTTTTGAACCAACACCTGTTGGTGTCATGGTTATTCATGTCACAAATTTTGCAATATTTTGTATCTTTTTGCTAAGATTGCTTCCCTTTTCCTTTGGAAGAAGCACCTCCTTTTTGAAACTGTCCTTGTTGTTTACCACTTTGTTGTGTGGAGAGAGCATTATCTGGCATGTCATCTTTCTGGACCTGAGTTGCCTCCTCAGTCTGAAGCAAGTTTACCAGCTCCACCGAGACTTGTCTACCAGAAACATTGAGAGAAGTGATCAACATCTTGTAGGAACTTGGTAATGCTCTCAAGATAATAGAATTCAAGACATCATCATCCACAGGTTTTCCCATAGCATTCAATTTTGCTTTTAAGTCTGCCACTCTGCATAGGAATAGATCAACTGTTTCTCCAGAACTCATACTGAGATTATGTAATTGAGTTTGAAGATGGAGAATAGTGGATTGATTCTTCCCTTCATATACTGTGAGCAAAGCATCCCAGGCTATCTTACTAGTTTTTGCATCACAAATATGAGGCTACACCTCATATGTGGTAGCAAGTAAGATAAACACAAGACTCTTCTTGTCTTTCTTATCCCAAGCATCTTGATCTATTCATGCTGTTTGAGGACATTTGGCAGTGCCAAACACTACCTCCCATAAATATTCCAACTGAAGTATGGCTTTCATCTTTGTCTTCCATGGAACAAAGTTAGGACCTTTCAAAAATTGAGAATCTAAGAGATACTTATGAATTGTGGCCATTATGAAGGTTCCTTATACCACCAATTGGTCTCCCTTTCTTTATACCTGCCAGATCGTTATATTGTAACCATTCAATATACACCCACCCTTACGTGAGGGAAACTATAGGTATATATGAACAGTATACTACTCAATATGTACTCGCCCTTACGAGAGGAAGACTATAAGTACATATTAGAAGCACAATATATTGAACATAGGCGATACTAAAAGGGCATCGTGTTGTTAATGACACCTACCATAGAAATTTTTATTCCGCATGCATGGGGCATAACTTCCCCTAAAAACGTTGGAAAAAAGAGCTTTTTTCAGGATTTACACCTAACAAAAATCACGATGTGGGTATGAAATGAGAAATAAAAAACTGGTTTGCCTTATTTCTCCCCGATGATTTATAGAGAACAAGCTCAGATGTCGTTGTTGCAGCTATATTAGGTGGCGAATACAGTAGTCCAAAGCACGACAACATTACTCGTAAGTGTGGACCAGAGGTATCTCAAATACCGAACGCTGCTGTGCAATAAATTGCACAAATAAGGTATAAATTTGGGGTCTTATATTTGTAATTTATGATTGATAATGCAAGAAAATAGAATATTTAAATGCAAAAATAACAATCATAAATGCCCACAAATTTTAGCACCTATTATTATACTAGCAAAAAACAAAATTCTGCCAAATATAGTTTGATTTCCCCCCTTTATCTGACAATTTTGCAAATGAAAATGTGAAGAAACTCTCCCCCCCTTCAGGTTGCAAATTAGACAAGGATTTGGGGAAAAAAATACCTAAAAATAAGTTATGTAGGTGTCAAAACACCATGGGCGGGCATCAACTGCACTCCGCCGTCACTGGAGCACATAGGGCATCAAAATAAACATGCGGTCGTCGTCATTGGACCATGCTGGGCATCAAAAAAACCATGCCCGTTGTCATTGGGACACACAGGGCATCAACAGCGCTTGTCCTTGTCACGAGGGCACGCGAGGCGTCAAAACACAGGTGCCACCATAAAAAAAAATTCCTTGTAGGGATTGGAACCGAGAACCTTCTGCCAAATAGTCACCATACGTACCACTTGAGCCAGAGGGCCCGACAAGTATAGGCGGGCACGCGGTAGGTATTGGCACTGTCGGGGCCAGAGAAACAGAAAAAAAAACAATTAATCCCACATGGCCTGTGCAGCCATTGTGGGGGGGTTTAAAAAATGCCGAAGGCATCTATTACTTTGGTTGCCTTTAGGCAACCACCCCATCCTTTTGCCTCCTTGCCGTCGAACCTCCCCCGAGTTGCGAACCACCTCGATCCGTGCTTCCATGTCCTGCCAATCTTATCTGTTGTTCATGTCAGGGTCTATCCTCGGTCTACGTCCTTAGTCTGCCAGTCTTGTCTGTTGTCCATGTCAGGTCGTCTGTGTCAGATTTGTCCTTGGTCCTGCATCCTCGGTCTGCCAGTCTTGTCTGTCATCCATGTCAGGTCCATCCTCGATCCGCGTCCATGCCAGGTCCTCTGTCTGCCAGTCTGGTCTGGTCTTCCAGTCTTGTCTATCCGCAGCTCTTGTACCATGTAAAATTTCACGAAGCAATTGATTCTTCTCATTAACTTCAAATATAAAGGTTACATGCGGTTACAAATTGGTTTAACCAACTCGGTGGTTAGATAACCAAATTGGAGAGCGCCTATGAGCGCTATTTTTATTATGCCAAGAATGGAATAACAACTTATTCTAACAAGAATCATGAGCTAAATACCTTATCTATTTTATCTCCTTTTTAGCACTATTGTGCTTTTTGGGACTTTTCATTTTGTGAAGTAAATATAAAGGTGACAAAAAATCACTTTCTCACAACTTTCCTTGATTCTGCCCTTTTCCAACGCTTTCTTGTTTCTTAGTGCTTTCATGTTTACGCGTGGGTTACAAGGAAAATAATAAATCTCGGCTTGCCCTATCTTATTTTTTTGGCCATCTTTCAGTGCTTTTGATTTTTTTAGAACTTTCTTGTTTGCGCACTAAATACAAAGGTGATAGAAATTCTTAGCTCGCCCGATTTCTCTATTTTTACTCCATTTCAAAGCTTTTACATTTTTTGGTGCTTTCTTGTTTGTGTGCTAAATACAAAGGAAAATAAATCTTGCTAGGCAACCTTTTATCCATTTTGGACCATTTCTTGTGCTTTATTTTTTGGTAGCACTTTTCTATTTCTTAGCACTTCCTTGCTTATTTTCTCCATAATTAGTCAATTTTGCAAAATTTTGGCTAAGCAGAGATCTAGCCAATTTTGGCCTACATTATTGGTGCCTCTTGGGGAGCATTTCTCACAATATTTTAAACTCAAAACATTATTCATTGGGTTTATATATTCTAATGGAATGGATAGATGGAGGATTACAAAATGGAAGAAAATGGATGGGGATGATGCGATGGAAAGAATATCTTTGGAAATGGTGTGAAAATGTGTAGGGGAAAGCATGAATATGAATGAGAAGATGGAGTGGATAGGGGTGATAAAATAATATGAAGTAATATGGATGGAGTAACTAGAATCCAACTACTCTCTCTAAACCCTTCGACTTTGCATCTAATAGCTGACTGCGGCATTATGGCTCAAAAATTGCTCCTTCGTGAATATCAATTTCTTGATTAAAGATAAAATATCTAGAAGTTGATGGTCATGAAGAAACTATTTTTGAAGCAAGAATGTGATTACTCTGCATCAAGTAGAACTTCTCGTATTGTTGACCTTCACATTCTTTTGGTCCTATATACATGAAGCCTTTTTTAGGCTCACATTTTATTCATTTCTCTAACGCCTGTCAGACTACAAAAACTTCATCAAAATTATATTTTTACATGGTCCCTTTCATTGGACCTGTTGCTCTCCTTGCCCTTCCTCCTATTTTCTTCATCAAGTATCACCTCAGCATTGGTCTTTTTAAGCACAATATCCTAAACTTCATCAACTTCTTCTTCTTTCACTTCTTCCTCCACTTGATCTTCTTCATCGGATCCATCTTCATCAGTGTCTTCTATACTAACATTTACCTTGCTGATGTCCTCCTCACTGAGTAATGGAGTCACATTATCCAATGCACTCAGTATTTTTTCCCAATTTTTTTCTAGAATTTTTGGTACTAACATTATATTTCAATGAATCCATTGCAAGCTCACTAGTATCTTATACGATGGCTCAACTCCATCATTGCTAACTTTGGTCATGATATATCTGATTTCTATTAGGCTCTTAATCAGTTGGATCACCTGATCTTGTTGTATTGGATCTGGTCATCTCTCTACTTCAAAATCATCCTCCATAATAGATTCTAAGTAGGCTCCTAGCATTTCTTCTCCAATGTACTTCTGATATTTTCTAAGGTAGTCAAGAAAACCAAGTTGTCTGGTATGAGACAACTTCCTTATAATTTTATTTGTTTTGATTTCAAGCCTTTCTAATAATTTCCAGTATTTCATTAGCAGTTTATCCTTAACCAAGACATATTTAGTAATATTCTCAGCAGTACACCACTACTTGTTCGAAATGAGTCTAATTGTAACTCTGGATCTTGTCTTAGCTAATCTACAAATCTTCTCTATTGGGACCACTTTTTATTGAATCTCTTCATGTATTCTATTTAAGGTGTTCCTAGAACTTGCCACTTCATTAGTTGCCTCATCTAAGAACATGAATATTAATCTAGACTCTGACCCCTTTGTCTTGATTTCTGACCAGATTTCTCTTCTTACTTTTTTCACATGGTCCTTCAAAAATCTAGTAGGTTTGGCTCTTTTATTCAACAATTGCTATTGTAATTGATTATTCTAATCCATGAGGCCCTCATCCTATTCTTTGTAGCTGGTGGCTTCTCTATTTTTATGTTTCCAATTCTTCACCTCGTCCTTGAGCATATTGACAAGATTTTCTTGATCTTTGAGTGAAGCTTCTAAATTTTGTATCCTTTCTTTTAGCTCATAATTTTCTTATCTTCTAATATCTCCTTTCAATAATATTATGTCCATATGAGCCTTAGCCATTACTAGCTCATAAGTGATAGACAATTGCATGATATCCACTATATTTTCTATTACTTTATAGTCTTCTATATCCATATCCTTCCTCGGCTTATCCACCTTGGGGTGGTAGTGAGCTTTTTTCTCTTCCTAGACACAATATTTCCTTTATGAGTTGTCTCTTCTGATGGTCTTACCAGTTGCTCATTCCACTAAGCTACTACATTGAAATAAATTTCATCTATCCTTTGGTGCTAGGCCATGATAGGATCAGTGGATTGGGTGTATGTGGTGACCAAATATGATACCATATGGATAGGAGTATGTGGGGAAGCTAAAATAATGGGATATTGGCGTGAAGAGGTAGATACTATAGCTTCGATAGATGATGGGTTTGGAAGTGGTATTACAATTTGTGGCCCTACTACCATTGTAGGTGTAGTCATAAATGATGCAAGGGTATTTTTTGGTGGGGAAGGTAGAATTTGAACCTCAATGGAAACAAATGGAGATTGGATGAGTGAATATGGGATGGATTTAGAAATATGGGATGATATAGATGGGAGGACCTCCACTGATTGAACTTGCTTTTCATAATGGGATGGGAGTGTCTCTTGGGAACGTAGAGGAGGTAGATTAGAAGGATAAAGAATATAAAATGTACCTGAGTCCCTTGGATGATACAAAAGAAAATTTTAATTTGGATTTGGCTATTCTATTGGTGGAGACTGAGCTTGATCCAATGCTTGGAAAACTTGCTTTGCTTATCCTTTTTCTTGTTCCTCTTATTTTATTCCCTAAGACATTCCAAAGGAGGTTGCTACAGACAGTAACTCAAAGGAATCAACTAATGATTTTTCTCCTTGAATTGGTTCCTAGAGTTCTATTTGTGATCTGTCAGGTTAACTTTGCTTCTAGGAGGGATAAAGACATGTGAACCTCACTACATAGGTACTAGACATTATTTACTTTTGATATTTTATGCATCTCAACTCTATATATCCTTTGATAGATTCCCCTAGGGCTAACCTTTATGGTCTTTGTTCCACCTAGATGGTTTTTGCATTGCCCATCTCATTAGGACCCAAACCTCCTCCTTGATAACCCTATCTTTGTATTATATGGGCACCTAGCCCATATGTCTATAATTATCCTATTGGAGATTGAAAAGCAACTTGTTTACCTTTATAAGTAGGGGCAGTTTCTATGGAGGTCTTTGTTCATGGAGGGGAGGATGGAGGAGTTTTGATAGTGACTAGTTTTAGCTTTTGCCTACCATCTTGTCTATTATTTGTTGCTCCTCCCTGTCCCATAGGCTTATGAAAACTTAATTCCAAAAAAATTCTAGTACCTTGTTAAGTATCAACATGCAAATCATACAATTCTTCAAATTTTCTGTTATTTTTAGTGGGGAACCTAGATTTTATTGTATTTTATTTGACTCGCATTCTCCAAAATTTAAACATTTTTGCTGGATTTCATTCCTCTTTCTTAATCAAATGTTTAACATCATCTTCTATGTAAACATGCATTGGATTACTTTTTGGATCATAATCTATGATGTGATCATAGAAATCTCTCCAAGGTGGCAATGCCTCCATATGCTGAACATCCCACTCCAATTCGGATTTTTCATCATTATTTTTTATTTTTTCAAAGTGGGGTCAAAGAGTTCTTTTGAATCTTGTAGTTTTAGATTTTGGGTCATTTACTTTCTCTAAAAATTTATTTTTTGGATCATATCTCCACCATTGGGGAAGTTCTATTAGCCCTAGTTCTTGCATATACCTCATGATGCTCTTATGTTTTCCTTTGTTAACTATGATATATGATATCTTGAGAGGATAAGTATAGGTGTCCTTCCTAAATTTTCTTGTTCCAAAGATGACATTTATATAATCTTTCTGGTGACAATATTCTAAAGCAAACATCCTCTCAGTCACAGTGAGGTAGGATGAAGGGTTTCTTCATAAAACCATATATACGAATGATTGTCCCTTCAGTCAATATATACCAATCACCTTCCTCTTCCCCGTTATTTCTTAGTGTATCAACTACCAATTTGGGAACTCTAGGCATTTTTCCATATATCAACTTGAGAGCGGACCCTAGGAACTCTCTATTAAAATTATAATAGGATTCTATTTTGCTTAGCATATTCATCCATAAATAAATGATGAGAGCAGTTCCATTAGGGCTTGCAGTTTTCACTAGGATAAATGATAGCTCTAAGTTATTGAAATAAATGAAGACCCATGCCATATGAGAACAGTATCTAAAATATGCTCCTTCCTTGTCTTTCATTCTCATTAAAATTTCTTGAGTTATTGTAGCCAAATATTGAGGCTAGTCAAAGAATATTGGGTAATTTTTCATCTGGGCAGAGTCACAATTCTTGGGGTTAGAAATATAATGAGCAGTAGCTATCTATCAATGGTATACACATTTTTCGAAGGGTAATACATCTATTATGACCAACATGGAATAAATTTTGGAGTCTTTGAACTCATCTACTTTGATTGGTATTAATGGTAGGGCACTGCTATTCAATTTTATTTCTATCTGGCTTGCTACCCAATTTAGAAAACAATTTTCCCCATTAGAATGTTTGCTCAATGCATAATATTTTGCCTGAGATTTTGTAGAAAATGGTTTGGCCTTTGAGCCTAGTTTTACTCTCGAGATAAAAGCATTGTTGAAATATTTACTCTTAAAATGTATTAGGGTTTTATCCTCAACTCTTTGCAACATCTTATGTTCAGGATTGTAATTCTTTGCTATCACATGTATCAATTTAGGATTTGGGTGCACAAAATCACACATATAGAAATATAAGAGTGAACTAACCACTATTACCCTCATATTCAAAGTTAATATACCTTTAGCAACTCTCTTCTCTATGTCTATTCTCATATGAACCTTCTTCTTATAGGATAAATGATAGCTCTAAGTGATTGAAATAAATGAAGACCCATGCCATATGAGAACAGTATCTAAAATATGCTCATTCCTTGTATTTCATTCTCATTAAAATTTCTTGAGTTATTGTAGCCAAATATTGAGGCTAATCAAAGAATATTGGGTAATTGTTCATCTGGTCAGAGTCACAATTCTTGGGGTTAGAAATGTAATGAGCAGTAGCTATCTATGAATGGTATACACACCTATCGAAGGGTAATATAGATATTACAGCCAACATGGAATAAATTTTGGAGTCTTTGAACTCATCTACTTTTATTGGGATTAATGGTAGGGCACTGCTATTCAATTTTATTTCTATCTGGCTCTCTACCCAATTTAGAAAACATTTTCCTCCCTTAGCATGTTTGCTCAGTGCATAATATTTTGCCTGAGATTTTGTAGAAAATGGTTTGGCCTTTGAGCCTAGTTTTACTCTCGGGATAAAAGCATTGTTGAATGATTCACTCTTAAAATGTATTAGGGTTTAACCCTCAAAACTTTGCAACATCTTATGTTCAGTATTGTAATTCTCTGCTATCGCATGTATCAATTTAGGATTTGGGTGCACAAAATCACACATATAGAAATATAAGAGTGAACCAACCACTATTGCCCTTAGATTCAAAGTTAGAATACCTTTAGCAACTCTCTTCTCTACGTCTATTCTCATATGAACCTTCTCCTTATAGGATAAATGATAGCTCTAAGTGATTGAAATAAATGAAGACCCATGCCATATGAGAATAGTATCTAAAATATGCTCCTTCATTGTCTTTCATTCTCATTAAAAGTTCTTGAGTTATTATAGCCAAATATTGAGGCTAGTCAAAGAATATTTGGTAGTTTTTCATCTGGGCAGAGTCACAATTCTTGGTGTTAGAAATGTAATGAGCAGTAGCTATCTATCAATGGTATACACACCTGTCGAAGGGTAATACAGGTATTATGGCCAACATGGAATAAATTTTGGAGTCTTTGAATTCATATACTTTGATTGGGATTAATGGTAGGGCACTGCTATTCAATTTTATTTCTATCTGGATCGCTACCCAATTTAGAAAACAATTTCCCCCCTTAGCATGTTTGCTCAGTGCATAATATTTTGCCTGAGCTTTTGTAGAAAATGGTTTGGCCTTTGAGCCTAGTTTTACTCTCAGGATAAAAGCATTGTTGAAATATTCACTCTTAAAATGTATTATGGTTTTACCCTCAATGCTTTGCAACATCTTATGTTCAAGGTTGTAATTCTCTGCTATCACATGTATCAATTTAGTATTTGGGTGCAAAAAATCATACATATAGAAATATAAGAGTGAACTAACAACAATTACCCTTAGATTTAAAGTTAATATACCTTTAGCAACTCTTTTCTCTACGTCTATTCTCATATGAACCTTCTCCTTATAGGTGGTGATGGTATTAGTAATTTTACTCGCATTGTCCTGGAAGCAGCTATTCACCTCGCTCTCCCCAGTAGCGGATTTCTTCACAGTAGAAGATGTCATGGCCATTGCTGAATACAAATAGATTACACTTGCTCAAGAAAGAAATTATGCACTCGATCTCTCTTTAAAAAACTACTCTCTTCTTTTTCATTGCACAACTCTCAGACTTCATAGTATATGGTAAGAGTGTGTTCTATTCTAGAGTTTTAAACATATAGTTTCCCTGGACCGTGCATATTTATTGCGATGGTGAAATATTCATCTGCATGTGGGACTACGTCGATGCCATATCCTTTTCATGATTGAGCTAACCTTGTGGTTGACAGTACCAATTTGACACATGCATACCTTTCTTATTTGAATTTGAAATGATGTGCTATCTTTGATTTGAATGGAGAGCTCCACATTTATTTTATATTTTAAATTAGGTGTAATTTTCATCAAGCACCATTTCCACTTTTCGTGTGGCTGTATTTATTTTTCCTATATCAAGAGCGTGATGATGTCATAATATGACATGTGGTATAGTGAGCATTTGGTAAATGGATATAGAATCATGTTTACGAGGATGATTGCCACTATGGTATATCTTTTATTCTTTATTTCTTGCCATTGATACAAAGTGCAAAAGATAAAATTATTTACATAATATAATACATATAGTACACAAAAAGTATTTCCTTTCTTGATATATAATTTGATATGGTATCCATTTACTAGAATTGGTAGCATGTCTCCACCTTGGTCTTTGAGCTGAAACGCATTATTCTCCTTGTCTGCCTCTATTTGAAAAGGACCTTCCAAAAATGAGTCAAAATTATTGTGTTTCCCTAGCTTGGCCCTTTCTACATTCCATTTCAAAATTGAGACACCAACTCTAAACCTTTTGAAGGTGGTTCTTCTATTGAACCAACCCTTTGTCTATGAAAAGTGCTTCTAGAACTTATAGGAGTCATCTCTCTACTATTATAAGTATAAAAATTGAAGTAGCCTTTCATTTACAGGGTCTCCTTCAAAATCATCCTTGTTGACATATTTTAAAGCAGGTAATTCTAAATGAACAAGCAACACAACCTCTTTTCCATATACTAGAGCATAAGGAGATGTGCCTATAGATTTCTTCATAGTAATCCTATCTTCCCATAAGACCTGGTTTATTAGTAAATGCCAAGATTTTTTATTGTCTTCTAGAGACATTTTCATCATTCTAAGGAGATTTTTATTGCTTGATTATGCTAAGTCATTCCCCTATGGGTAGTAATTGGAAGAATTATTCAATTAAATGATATATCTTCTAGAAAAATCAATATATTTGGATCCTATTAAATTTGGGTCATTATCACTTACTAAATATTTAGGAATGTCAAACTTGGTTATCAGGGTTTCAAGGAACTCAAGCACTACCTCTTGATCACATTTATTGATAGGAATCACCTCAACCCATCTAGTAAAATAATATGTGGCGGTCAGAATATATCTATGTCCTACCAAATAATTAGGATTGATTTCTTCCACAAATTCTAGACCCCACTACTGAAATGGATGCTCTACTTGCACTGGTTGTAGAGGTATTGCAGTGTTTCTATTTTTTCCTGAGTATCTCTAGCATTTGTCACAGGATCTAGTAGTCTTACAAGCATCAACAAATATAGTATGCCAATAATATTTTTCTCTTATGATCTTAAGTGTGTTGTATCTACCTTAATAGTGGCCTTCATATAATCCATCATGGAAGTCTCTTAGGATCCTATGCTTCTGATCTTCTCTTACACACCTTAAGAGGACACCATCTATGTTCTTTTTGTAAAGCTCTCTAGATAGAATTTTATAACGCAAGGCTTGAATTTTGTATCTTATTCTTTGTAAAGCATTTAGGTTTAGAGGACAAACCCCTATTTGGAAGTAATTTATGAGCTGATCTATCCAATCTGCTTATTCTGGAGGAGTGTCATCCGTCCGTTCTAACTCTTCAATTTGGCATACTACTTCTTTCAAATTGGCTCTATATGTTAGTTCCTAACAAAGTGTTCTTCCTCTTACCAACTTGGTGGGATGAATCTCTATGTCAAACTGTTAAATTTTTGTGATCCATCCTACTATTTTTTTACCTATTTCTCCTTATAATATGAAGGTTATGACATCAAGGTGGACTACATACACCACTATTTTGCTTTGAGCTAGATATTGCCTAAACATCTTCAAGGATTTTATAACTCCAAACACTTGTCTTTATATGAAGTTATATTTCACTTGATATTCATGTAGTGTTTGACTTTAAAATAAAATAGGGTGTTCATTGTTCTGATCATATTTTGGGTTAGCACAGCAGCATAGCTCTCTTCAGCCCCATAGGCGTATAAAATTAAGTCTCTATCAAAGTTTGGATTAACCAATATTGGAGCTATGGCAATGGTTTTCTTGATCAATTTGAATGCTTGATTCCTTTTTTTAGTCCACTTATAATCATAGTTCTTGAGTAGCTTTGAGATTGGACTAACAATCTGGGCAAAATCTAAATTAAATTTCCTTAGAAAGTTAATCTTCCCAAAGAAATACTGCAAAGCCTTTTTGTTAATTGGAAGGGGTAGTGTCAATATTTCTTTTATCCTATTAGGATCAATGGATATTCCTTGTTTTGACACCACATGTCCTAGCAATATCCCTTCATGGACTGCAAAGATGGATTTCTTAGGATTTAATGATATACCAAATTCCTTGCACTTCTAGAAGACTTGCTCTAAATGATGAAGGTGATCCTGTTTCTCATGATAAAATATAGTCATATCATCTAAATATATCAAGATTATTTTATTGATAAGTTTACCAAAATCATAATCCATTACCCTCTGAAAAGTGGTACCAGCATTTGATAATCCAAAAGGCATTCTTTGATATGCAAAGGTACCCCACTTTGTAGTAAATGTGGTCTTATGTTGATCTTCATATTTGACCTAGATCCGGTTGTACCCAGAGAAGCCATCTAACAAAGAGAATCTCTCTACCCCTACTACCTCTGTAAAATCTAATCTATTTGTGGTAAGGGGTAGTGGTCTTTTAGAGAAGCTTGGTTCAAGTTCCTGAAGTTAACACAAAGGTGAATATCACCATTCTTCTTTCTTACTGGGACCAAATTGGTAACCCAAGTGGAATGCTTAATTGGATATATTATCTTATCTCATAGTAGCTTAAGCAACTCCTGTCTCATTATCACTTCAATTTTGGGATTCACTAGTCTTTGTTTCTATATAAATTGCTTGGCGTTAGGTACTAGCTCAATGGTATGTTGAATTATGTTTTTATCATAGACCTTCAAGTCATCATAAGTCCAAGCTACTATATCCTGATATTTATGATATAGAGCTTTAAAACCTTTAGCTTCCTCTATAGTGCATTGGATACTAAACTTCATATTTTCTCCATTTTACACTTTGATATCTTTGTAGATCTTGTCATCCACTTTCATCTATTTTAATCTCTTCCCATCCTCATTATTGAACATGATTTCTAAAGTGATCAAACCCTTAGGTATGTGATTTTTTTTAGCTGAATAATTCATCATTGATCAATATCTTGAGCAAGATCACTCAGATAAAAGATGCAATTTGCTTCCTTAATCAAGAAATCAACAATCTATTCATTGCTTTTAAATACTTGCCAATATATTTTCTTATCCGATACTAATGGTCTAAAAACAAGTTTGACTCTCCTATTATTAGGGGATCCATAATCTATAGGAGTGAAATTAGCTCCTTTGATATTCGAAGCATTCGCCAAATAATTTTGATACCTAGGGACAACGTGCAAGTTTAAAGCATCAAAGACTTCCATCAAGTCACATGCTCTGATCTTGTAAGCCTTAAGATAATGGTGCTTACTACTATATTTTTTTTATGACTTGATTGACAATCATATTTGAGTCACCATAAATGTCCAACATCTTGATGCCCATATTTTCTTCTTGCATTAGTCCTAGGCAAGGAGCTTCATACTCTGCAATATTGTTTGTGCAAGACCAAGTGAGTCTAAAAGAAAAATCTTCACTCATTTTGATGGAGACTTTAAAACTACACTTGCTCCAACTCCATTTCTACATCTTGCTCCATCAAAATGCATTGTCCATATCTCATATTCTCTTAATGACTAGTTGGATATATCAGGAGTTTTCTTATTTGATTCATATGATATATTGTATGTTCATAACCATATCTCTAGAAAATATTGGGCATCTAGGAAAGGTAGTTGGTCATCAATTTCTAAATATTCCAAGAGTTCTACAAATTCTGGTTCTTTCATGATTGAGTGATTATACATATCTTCCTCTATATTTTCAATGTGATAAGTGAAAGGATTTTTAAGGGTTAGCCTTATCCTTTTTCCTTTGTGAGGTATCATCATACCAAAATAGTCTAGGTACATATATCCCCCTAGTTTTGTAGTGAATTCTCTAGAAATACATAGACCAAAGTAGGGCTTAAGATCTACCACTACAATTTCTTGCACAATAGTGATCTCAGGAGCTCCATGCAATTTTATTAGTACATATTTCACCACTCCCATAGTTTTTATCGGGGTACCATCTAGTTGCAAGACTCCTTGGCAAGAGCAAGTGTATTCCATACCCACCTCATCACAAATAGCCTTGGGAATCACTATAGTAGAAGCCCCAAAATCAATCATGCAACATTTGAACTATCCAGCCCTCCATTCTTAGAGAAATAAAATGGGGGAGGTTTATTTTTTAGAATAGCAGGAGATATCTTTTCTTTATGATGAGCCTTATTAAGCCTAGTAGTAGTCTCTCTAACCTAATATTTATTGTTAAGAGAAGCTTTCAATAAATCAATTTGACCAGGGAGAAAAAGAGTATCATAGATACTTGCTCTAGATGGAGTTATCTTAGGCTCTTCAATAATATTGAATTCTGAATTCTCTAAAGGATTATTTCTTATCTCTTGTCTATTTACCCAAATATGCTCCTATACTACTGAGTAACTTTAATCCTCTATCTCTTTTTTTTTTTTTTGGTATATAAGATACTATAGCATTAATATCGGGTTTTACAGGTTAACCCAAAACCTTTTACAAAAATCAGCCTAGGGCTGTTGATGAACATGTCCTTACTAAGGATCCTATATATGTAAAATCTACATGCTGCCAAAGCCATTACATCTGATAAGGCACATAGCTTATTATCAAAAATAAACTTCCCATACAACATTTTGGGTATACCTCAAGAAAACACACCTGCATCATAATTACAAAAAAAGAAACAGACACATATCCCTTCCTTGAAACAATGGAGAAACAAAAAGCTATAGACACACATAGCAGAGTACTAAAAAAAACTCCCACAAGCTTTGTATTGACAGTTACTCTTAATAATTCTTTGGTAATTACTTTCTTTCATATATGACATGCTTTGGGACCACATCCCATCTTGGCCAATCAACCTTAGAGAAGTGAACCTGCTGGCTAGATTTATGGCGATGGCTATCTGGTGGTCCACGTGGATCTGGTTTGAAGTCTTATATTGTTGTTTCTTTCCTACCTTGTGATTATCAACCAACCTAAAATTACTAAGACAACTAGGAGCTATGTTATCTGACATGTGACTGCCCCCATTAGTCTTTGTGGCATTTCCAAGCAGCATCCACCAAGACTGATAGCTTGGATAATTTTTATTATGATTCCATTTCAAAAAAGATACGGGAATACTCATAGCCTTCGAACTTACAGTACCTTCCCTATTGGTAAATTTGAAATTCGACTATCATTCTTGGCATTCTTGTTGAATAAGCTCCTCTGCTTCATTCAGGACAACGTGTTCCTATTTGAAAAGTCCATCACCATCGACACCCAAATTGGCCAGCTTATCAGCAACTTTGTTAGCTTCCCAAAAGACATGTTGGGCTTTTCTATCTTTTCTTCCCTGGAAAAGGATCCTAGCCTCTTCAACAATTGTTTTAATCCTCCAAGGAGATGTTTTCCAATTATTGAGGAGATTTATAACATGCATAAATTCTCCTTCTATGATAAAATTACCTTCTAAGTCTTGAGTCATTTGAAGGCCTCTCCACATAGCTCTAGCTTCAGATTCATTGTTCGTCCTTGTTCCCAAATATTCAGAAAATGCAAGCATCATATTCCCATTATGATCTAATACAATGTCACCAGCACCTGCTCTTCCAGGATTGTCCTTAGCCACTCCATCAAAATTAAGCTTAAACCAACCTGTAGGATGTGGGGACCACTTAACATTGGCTTTGGGGTTGACTACCCTAGGCATAGACTCATCTAATAAGGATAAGCTTAAATATTGAGCAATCGTGATCTCCTGCAGACGAGGTTTATGACTATAAAAATGGATAAGGTTCACATTCTCGTTGGCAAAAGATAGGATCCTGGCAATGATAGTTTGATGATATAGATAGAATCATTAAAGACTCTATGGTTCCTTTCTAACCACACCTACCAAAGATAGTGATTGAGACAAATTTTCCACATGTATCTAAGTATTTGGCTTGAAAATGGGCAAGGCCACTAGATGAACAAATCAAGTACAGTGGCTGGTTTAACCCAAGAAATATTGAAGGCCTAAAAAACCCCACTTAGGATAGTCAAGGAAAAAGTGCACTCAAGGAAAATGTGATAAATGGTCTCCAAATTAGCCCTGCACAGATAACAGCGATTAGTGATACAAATACCTTTATGCATCATATTATCAATGGTTAGAATTCTTCCTTGGATAACTAGCCATGAAAAGATTGCAATTTTGGAATTAAATTTTTTATCCAAACTAAGTCCTTTTGGAGGACAAAATCCTCGTCATCAAGCAGAAGCTTGTAAGCTGATTTAACAGTGAACTAGCCATTTTTCGTAGGAGCCCAAGTCACTTGATCTTCCTTGGGTCTCATGGGGATAAACCATTGCTCGAGAATGTTACAAAGATCATTTGATTCTACTTGAAATCCTTGAATCCTTATTTGTTTCCACTTCATTCTACCTCTATCCTCAACCATATAATCAGAGACTTTTTTGCCAATGAGTTCTTTCATGATATCTTTGATTTGGGATAAGTTATGATATTGTGTTAGTGGTTCTTCCTTAGCTTACCTATCATTCTAGTAATATATCCTCTCACCATTGCCTAAAACCCATCTTAAACCTTTTTTTATGATTTCCTTACAATTGAGAATTGCTTTCCAAAAAGCAAAACCTCTGATTGGAACTGAGTCACTTAGAAATTCCATATTTTGAAGATACTTTTATTTTATGATAGTTGTCCATTCATTTTATTCACAAAAAATGAGGTGCCACACCTGCTTATCTAGTAAAGCTAAATTCATATGAGCAATTATCCTCAGACCTAAGCCCCCATTTTCCCTGGGTTTGCACACTTTGGTCCATCCTACAAGGTGTATCCTTTTTTTCTCCTCTGATCCAGTCCATAAAAATTATTTTTGGAGTTTCTCAATTTTTTGGAAAACCTTCATAGGGGCTTTGAAAATGGAGAGGAAATAGATTGGAATGCTCTGAAGAGAGGCCTTAGTGAGGTTCAGCTTTCTTGCTTGAGATAGAAGATGACCTTTCCATCCAGCAAGTTTTTTTTGAATTCTTTCAGTAACCCTGTCCCACATTTACTCTCTCGAAGAACCAATGAAAATAGGGAGACCAAGATACAAAGTGGGGAGGTTTGCTATATCACACCCTAAAAATTTTGTAATCCTTCCTTGCCTCTGAGTGGGGGTTTTCAAGAAATATAACTTTCTTTTACTGAAACTAACTTTCTGACCAGCAGCGTCCTCGTAGATTTGTAGGATGTATTTAATTCTTTTGGCCTCAACCATTGACGCTTTAGTCAATAGAAGGGTATCATTGATGAATTTTTGGTGAGAAACAACCCTAGTGAGAGATGTTGCCTTGATTCCTGATATTAGCCTTGAACTGCAAGTAGTTTTTATGGTTCTACCTAAAGCTTCTGCCATAATTATGAATAACATGGGGTTGATAGGGTCCCCCTGTCGAATTCCTCTACAAATTTGAAAGTAACCAGTAGTTGTTCCTTAACCAGAATTGAGAACCATGCTTTAGAAATGCATTCTTTGATTAAATTAACCCATTGGTGGTGAAAACCAAAATTAAGGAGGACATCAATCAGAAAGTCCCAATTTAGTCTATCAAATGCTTTATTCATAACAAGCTTGAGGGAAAAAATAGACCTGTTAGTCTTATGAGCATAGTGCAGAGCTTCATGAACTATGATAACTCCATCCAAGATTGACCTGCCCTAGACAGAGCTTCCCTGGCATGAATCTATGATGCAAGGCAGAACATCTCTCATTATATTTTCAATGGCTTTAGTTAGGATTTTGTAAGAAACATTGCACAGACTGATTGGCCTAAAGTCATCCATAGATTCTGGGGTTTGCTTCTTAGGAATTAGAGAAATAAAAGTAGATTTGAGACCTTTTGGGATATGATTGCTTGCTTGGAATTCTATGAGAATATAAATTACATCCTCACTTACAATGTCCCAAAAATCTTGACAAAAATGAGGGGGAAATCCATCGGGTCCCGAGGCTTTGTCTGGATCCATGCTAAACAAGGCTTCCTTAATTTCCTCATCATAAAATGGAGCTAGAAGCTTAAGGTTTATATCCTCATTTATTATGCTAGTAATGGATTGCAAGAGAATATATTTGGCCTCCTCATTGCACTATGATTCCTGACCAAGGATAGAATTGAAATAAGTTACTGCCTCCTTTCTGATTTTTGTTAAGTCCTGACTAATAGAACCATCTACTTTTTAAAAAAAAAATTGTTATTGCTTCTGTTTCTAAGCGTGGTGACGTGAAAAAACTTGGAATTCAAATCTCCATATTTCAACTAAAGAGCCTTTGATTTTTGCCTCCAATATATTTCCTCACAGGCCAAAATTTTATGAAACTCTACTAGTTTTGTCTGTTCCTCCTACCCAGTAGTTTCATCAGCATCACCATGTTGAATCCTCTGATCAATTATCTTCAAACTTTCAACAACCTATTTTTAGAACCTCTTTGAAAATAAAAATAGGTTGTTAATCCCCTATCTCTTAGTAATAGAAGGGAATTGTAACTTTTCTCTAGCCTCCTCTTTAGAACCTAATTACTCCTTATATTTCTCTTTTTCACTCTACTTTGGTTCATTTTTTCTCTTTTTTGGTGCTTTGGGAGGTAACTCTCATTTTTAGGCTACCTATGGAATAGGGAATTTATCCTTGTTTAGAGGAGATTGGTCCTTATTTTGAGAAGGGACCTGAAATGATCCCAATTTATATGGATCAACCTATAATGGTTTCTTTCTTGATCTAGTTAATACTGATATAGATCCTGGTTCAGAGGATCTAGGCTCATTCAACACTTGCTCATGTTGCCATAACATATTAACTCTTCCCCTTTTTATTTCTCTTAATCTTTTCCATGGATTATTGGATATGGTGTTGATACATGTGGCAAGAATCAAGATCATGAATCATTGTAGACCAAGAACCAAATATTGACTAGAGTAGTCTTAGGATTTGGATCATATTCCCCTTTAGTAGTGTTAACTCTTGGCCTTGCATTGTTACTTGAACTGGTCTTTTGATCAATATTGATACTAGAAAATCTCCTTTGTTGAGATCTTACCATATCTTTTCTCTATGGCATTGACCTTGTTGTTGATAGTCTTAAAAGAGTTCTAAATATCAAGAAGCACTGAAGACTCTTGAGGTGGTTGAGATGGGAGAGGAGGGAAAGGCACAACAATAAGGACTTTAGGAGGTGGTGGTGGATTTTTTGTAGGAAAATGATTTGCAAGTGGATAAGGATTCATGGTAGGAAAAGATGAGGCTAAATGTTGTTGTGTGATCTCCCTACCAAAATCAAGATATCTTCAGCATGGACCACTATTTGATAAATATGAGGAAACATGGTTATTCTAGATTACTGGATTTGTAGACCAATATCTAGTACTAAAGCTCTAATATAATATCTATAATTCAGAGGAGAAGTTAGTTTGAACTCATTGGGAATTATCTTCCAAGTTTTGTTGAACCTGAGGTTAAAATCAGACATTGATTCTTGTGGATATCTTTGGATGATTGTAAACTGAGTTAGAGTGAAAATGGATATACAAAATCATTGAATTATTCTACAAAGGGACTAACCAAGTCAGCCCAATTTTTTATGGAACCATTTTCTATAGTTCTAAACCAATGTAGAATTTTACCCCTAAAGAAAGGGACCAACAATTTTACAATAACATATTCATGTCTAATGTTATGGATGGCTTCCATTGATAGCACATCTCAAAAATTCTCATATATCATTCTTCCAGTGTCATCATAGGTAGGTATGGCTTTGATAGTGGCTTGAGGAATATCATGTGTAGCCTGAAAGGATAGTGGGTTTAGGGTATTCCAATTTGGATAGTTTTGTTGAACTTCATCCTATTCTTTGGCCATATCAATTGGGTATGAGAACTCTTAGTACCAAAATAATTCAAAGATAATGTTTGAAAATATTCTATGGAATTCTTAGAATATGGATATCTAGGGTTCCTGGATTTTGAGAATAATTCATAAAAATTGGTAGGTTGATCACCTTTCTTAGTAGCACTTCTAGTAAACATGAAAGTGTAAAGATTAGGACTAAGGTTTTACTAGGTCTTAATCTCAGGGAGTCACCAAGTGAATCTACTTTCTTCACTTATGAGGTCAAGACAATTCACTAAATCTTGATTCCTCCGGGTAAAACTTTAAAGATATGAACAGTGGGATCTGTCCCACCAGGTATTCCAAAAACTGTTGTAATTTGATTTCTCATCAAGCCAATGCTAGAACTGTGATCATTATCTTGGAAAATTTAAATGTGAGCACCCACTAATCACAGCCTAGACTAAAAATTGGAAGAACCAAATTGCTTTGATTCAACCTCTAGAAAAGGATGGCATACCTTGTCAACTTAATAGGTGTTGACTCTATTTATCTCAAATAATGAAAGTTTAGGGATAGAAATGGTAGGGTTAGAAATGTGTGAATAAATAATGGATGGGTGAATATAACAACATAGACATCCACAAAGCCTCTCCTAACAAATTGAATTTTAGAAGAAATATTTTAAGACTAACAACATCCAAAACTCTGCAAGTACTATATCAATGGCCTTTTGCATACTCATAAAATTATTTCAAATGTATAAAGAACTAATTATCCAAATTAATAGAATAAGATAAATACCTTAATTAAAAAAATAGAATTCTTGAAAGTATGTATGCAAGAACAGATTATCCCAATTTACTCTAAGCTAGCTATCCAAATTAACATAATAGACTAACCATAGCAGCAATAGTAGAGATAATTTCACAGAATTAAATCCAACCAATCAACACAAGCACAAGTTTGAGGTAAAATTTCCTTGTAATGCTTCATTTATTAATATTGTGTAAAATATACACAATGGTGCAAGCAAACACATCAAAGCCAACATTTTAGAAGGAGGTCATTGCCTTTATTTATAATTTTACAATGATAATATTTCTAAGCATTACAAGTATTTCAAGGTTTCTTGATTTTCTTGGCCATTTGCTATTTATGGTACCTGCCAACTGCATCTTCTTGATTTGTTCCAACTAACTTCAGCTCAAGTTCATTGTTTCTATCAATGGTTCTTACAATCCATTCTCATTCATAGATCTGCAACTGAATCTATTTCATTGAAAGATTCTAGAATTTTATGGACTGAGAGCAACGATTCGACTTCTATGGTATTTGATTCATCCTTCTCCTACCAAGCGCATGAAATTTTTTCTAAAAATTTTAATATAAGGAATTATTTAATGGTTGTCATTGATCTATCAATTGGATGGCTATTGTTTCTTATCGTGTTGATGCCCTTCATCTGAATCCCTTTTATGCTTACCTAAGACAAAAAATCATGTGAAATGAAATTTCATTTACCTCCTTTTGACCTATTGAGCTTAGAACTTTTCTGATTTGCATGAAAATAGTGAAGAGGACAGAGAATCATGGCTTCATACCTCTTGGTCCCTTTTCTCAATATTTTGCATTTTCTTGCACATCTTTATTTTCAACACTTTTTGGTTTGTGTGGTAAGTACAAAGGAGTCAGAGAATCATGAGTTGCATACCTTTTGTATTTTGTCTCCTTTTAAATGCTTTTCTGCTTTTCAGAAATTTTCAATTTGCACAGTAAATATAAAGGTGACAAAAAATCATGCTCTCACAACTTTCCTTATTTCTGCCCTATTCCAACACTTTTTTTTTTCTTAGCACTTTCATATTTGCATGTAGGTTACAAGGTAGACAAGAAATATTATCTTGCCCTATCTTCTCCATTTTGACCACCTTCCAATGCTTTTGCTTTTTTAGCACTTTCTTGTTTGCACGCTAAATACAAAGGCAATATAAATTCATAGCTCACCCGACTTCTCTATTTTTACTCCATTTCAGTGCTTTCTTGTTTGCATGCTAAATACAAAGGCAACAAAAATTCTTGCAAGGTAACCTTTTCTCCATTTTGAACCCTTTCTCACGCTTTCTTTTTTGGCAGAACTTTTTTGTTTCTTAGCGCTTCCTTACTTATTTTCTCCGTACTTAGTCAATTTTGTAAAATTTTGGCTAAGAATAGATGTAGTCAATTTTGACCTACAATTAGAAAAATATAGCAAACACTTGGAGAGAAGGAACTCCTATGGGGAAGGTTCAGAGGAAATATGATCAAAATTAATGTAATCCAAATTGGTATAGATTATTTGCTTGGGTTGAGCCTCCTGAAAAAGGGGGGGCAAAAAGATCAACAAAGATCATGTTCACTGATATATCGATAGTAGGGGATGATGTTGTTGTAGGCATTGGTGTATTTGAAGGATAAGAAGAATTGGGTTGATTGAGGCTAGGTTGTAGTATGATGGGGTAAGAGCATGATCATAGAATAGAGGGGTGAATCCTAGATCTATTATGTAATAGAACGGATGGCGGGAGTGTATATAAGTGTGGTGGCATGAGGGTGGCCTCCATGATGGGCGATGTAAGAGATAATATAGTGAATTTCTTGATAATATCCTTGAGGGCACCAATAGGAGGGATGTCATGTGGAGATGAATCAAGAAAGAAATAATCTAAAATATTGATGGAGGAATGAGAAGATGAGGTATTACTTTGAACATTGGATTCGAGCTCCATGGCACATTCTTCCTTGAGTGGATCATAGGATGGATATTAAGAGGTATCATCTAGAATGTGGGGAGTAGAATGGTGGTAGCCTAAGCCAGATCTATCTCCATGTAGTCGATAATGAGGCTACAGGAAATTTTGAGATCCTTATTCATAATGCCCTAGGCTGAACCCTTGCCAATGAAAGTATTCAAGGTAATATTTTGTAAAACTTGGATTTGACAAGTAATCAAGAGTATCATAAAACTCATCTTCAAATGGGTTTGGTTCAAGAGAAGAGGATGATGTATCCAAACCCCCATAGATGAAGTTAGTAGAATTTGTAGGTGGGTCAAAAGGGATGACAACTCCAATGGTGAGAGGAATATTGTGGGGGTGACCAAAATCATGGATGGATTGAATGTTGGGAGGAGAGATACGAGCATTGTGCACTTTGTATTCTCCTGGACCTAAGGTGGTCATGAGTATGGACACATGGGGCACCCCATAGAAGTCTTTTTTGGGTGATGATTTATGTTGTAGTGGAATGGAGGATGATGATTGTGTCTTAGAGGGAAGGGAGACAATAGGAGGAGATGTGGTAAGTGGTGTGGATTCTCGAGGTGATGAAGGGAATGCGGATTGTGATTCGGGTGAAACCAAAATGGATGAAGAAGGTGAAGTGGAAAATGAGGCCTTTTGTAGCTATATTGCAAGGTCTACGGTACATTTCTCCTTGGACTGACACTCTAGGGTAGTATCTAGAATGGTATTATCATTATGAGGAGGTTGTGCTAAATATGAGGATAACGGTCTATTGGGAGATGATGAATGTTTGAAATATGTGGAACCGTAGCCATATGAGTGGGAGATATGATTGAAGGAATCAAAATGGGAGTTTTGGGTGTCATGGTTGCCACTATAAGAGGTTGTAACCTAAGGAAAGTAGAGCATGAATATAGCATTGAATGTTGTTTAAATGATGAAAAAGTAGATAATTTGATGGTGTGCAAGATGTGACTAGAGAGAATGTTGAGGTTAAACCAGGAGAGATAAAATAAAGGGTAGGTAAAAATGGTAGTATTGAATCATTGAGCAATGATGAGGATGAGTGGTTTGGCTTGATGAGATGAATAGAACTAGGTGTGAATTGGGAAGATACAAATGGTGAGGTGGATGGTAGATTAACCATGTTGAAAAATTGAAAGCGGTCATCATCATCCTGAATGCGATGGACTTGACCCTTGTGAAGATATTTCAAACAATGATGAAGTGTGGAAGGGACACATTGCATGTCCCTAATCCATGGTTTCCCAAGGAGGATATTGTACCACATATCATCTTTGATGATATGACATAGGGTTGGTATCATCTTAGCACCAGCTTGGACTGGGAGGACAATAGACCCAACTATTTTGTGCATACAACCATCAAATTCTCACAAATCAAAAGTGGGAGTAGCAAGGTGAGTATGGGGGATGTTGAGATGGTGGAGGGCCATAGTGGATATGATACTGATGGAAGATCTAGTGTCAATCAAGACATGCTTGTAAGTGATGTCATTGATACTAGCCATAATGTGAAGGGGAGGATCAATACCTTCTCCTTCAAGTGTAGTAATCTCATGGTCATAGAAGATGATGGAGGGTTGCATGTATGTTTCCATATTACCCATGAATTATATGAAGGCATTGGTATCATGTGTTTCCACATCTATGGACCATAGGATCTCATTTAAAGCTTCATGATGAGGTTGTGATTACTGCAAGAGATCATATATGGATAGTTTGGTAGGAGCTATGCAAATTTGGTGAGTGAGACTACTACGAATGGTGACCACATGAGGTGGTATTGGTGGTGGAGGGGTTTGTATGGGTGTTGTAACTAGATCTTGGGTAATGGTAGGCCAATGTTCAGGATGAGTGGGGTGAGTTGGGTATGCTTGATTGTGTGTGGTGACATGAACCATACCTACAAGACCCTTTTGAGGAGAGTCTTTGTTAACCTGATTGACCTGGTGAGATGCAGGTTGAGAGGTAGAGGCATGTTGGGGTGATTGATGGTCTAGGAAAGGTGTCTTATAGATCCCTAAATTTTTATTTGAAGGGGCCAATGGATTTTTAGTGTGGATGGTCCTATTGTCTATAAGATCTTGTACCAGACCTCAAAATTGATGATAGTTTTGAATGTCATGGCCACATTGCCTATGAAATTTGCAAAAGGTGTTCTCATTGAAGTCCCTTGGCTTTTGGCATGTAGGATCTTCTAGTCTTATGTTTGGTAAGGAAATTTATCTGGCATCATACAACCTGTGGAAGATGTTTTGCAAAGGTTCTAACAAGGGAGTCCAATTGAGTTGTGGGGGTTGTGGATGTGATTGTTGGTTTTGATATTGATTTTGAGGGGTAAAGGGAGAAGCTCTCAATTGTTGGACCACTTGGGGATAAGGTTGAGATCGTTGTGTGGATAAGGTAGATGTAGAATCTATGGCCACCTGATTGGCCTAAGGGGGCCATGGAGGAGTTGGATTCAAATTTCCCTTACCAAAGTGGGTGTTTGGGGTGTAATCCACCTTTTTGTGAAGGGTGACTTTGCCCTCCTACACTTTGATATCTTCAATGATTTTGGCTTGGGCAATGGCATCCTCGAAGGATCGATGTTGTTGGATCTGGAGTGTGGCTGAGATGTGTTTGGTGCAACTCTTGGAAAATATCTTGACCAACTTCATAGGTGGAATGGGAAACGTGAGATCATGAATGACTCCACACCACCTAGTGACATATTCATTGATAGGCTCATTGTCGAATTATCGTAGACTGTAGAGGTCTGGGAGTGATGTCTTTCTCTTAATGTTGATGGAAAAGTGTTCCAAGAATTGATTAGCCAATTGTTCGAAAGTGTATAGGCTATGTTTGGGCAAATTTTTGAACCAATCAAGAGCTTGACCACCAAGGGAGAGAGGAAATATGCAAAGCATAAGTGCATCACTACCTTGAAGAAGGTGGCAAGCATATCGGTATGTATGTAAATGCTCCTGAGGATCCTCCTTACCCTTGAATTTATCAAATTTGGGTATTTCATATTTTTGAGGGTATTGATGAAGGGCCATGGATGGATGAATAGGATCATTGTAGATTTGACTATAAGTGGGTTTTTGTGGCCCATAGATGCTAGTCCATAATTTGAGAGCCTTGAGTTGTTCCCTCATGAGCTACATTTCAGTGGGGGGTGTTGATGATGTAGATGTGGGAAGAGAGACTTATCCCCTAGTGGGTTGCATAGACAAGTAATTGTGAACACCTATAGAGTGGTGTGGGAATGGTGATAATTGGTACTTCATAGATGGTTGTGTAGAGACTAGGGTGAGGTTTTATGGTTATGATGCGAGAGGAACTTATTATTGTTGTTGTATATGTTGCGAGAGTTGATCTTGTGTTGTTGCAACTATTGTTGTTTTTGTTATTGTTCCAACTATTGTTTTTGTTGTTGCTAGTGAAGAAAATTTTGTTGAAGTTGTTGTGGGTCAAGTCATTCTTGCTGGTATAGATATTGACCATATGGGTGAGTTTGAGGTTGTTGTTGGTGAGATGATTATTGATATGTAGTTTATTACAAGTGCAAGGGGATTTATTGAGATTGTTGTCTAGATTCATAGGTGGGAGGGCAATACAGATGTTGACCATAGTCTTGAGCGACCTATGGACTAGGTGTGGGTACTAATGCTTGTTGATAAGTGGATGGCCACTCATACTAAGAAGTAAGAGTAGGATAGGAAGGGAATGTAGTAGGAAAGGTAGAAGTCCACGTAGGTGGTGATGTGAAGAAGATAGGTGGTGTCTCACCTAATATGGAAATAGGATTTGATGATAATGGTGTAGGGTAAATTGCATGATTTACCTGTGTATGCATAGATAGGCACTACTGCCACATCTATGTAGATGATTGTGGCATAGGAGGAGAGGTGTGTGGGTATGAGAGACCTTGTAAACTTTGGAAAGATGCAGGAATTTGAGTATTACCCCCAGTAGAACAAAATTGTGCATGAGTATGGGACAATTCTTGAATTGGGGTGTGAGAGGAGGGCTGGCCCATATGAAGCAAATCCACTTTAGGAGGTGGATTTGTGGAATGTAGTGAAGTAGGCAACATCTATGTGATGGAGCTAGTGGGTGGGTGTAGGAGAGGGTCCATAGAGAAGCCAGGAGTGGTGATCGTAAGGTATGAAGTCGATACAGTCTATGGGGGAACGTCCTAATCATCAAGAGGAGTAGGGGTAGCAAAGACTGTAGCTACCATTTGAATGTGGGATTGAGTATCTAGATAGGTGGGTAGGAGGTTTCCTTCACCATCTAATAGATGTTAGGATGACTATTGGAGAAATATATGTAGAGAATGAGTGGAAGATGGAGAAGAATTTTCTTGGAAGGTGACTTCAGGTTGAAAGTCACCAGGTGCAAAATAGATAATGCCTAGAAAGGTGTCTGACTCTCACGTTGACTCAATAGAAGATGAAGAGGATAAATTATCAAGAAAAATATGACCAACTGATATCTATAGTGATATTAGGTGTATGCGAAGGAGCATGAGGTAATTGAGATGAATCCTAAATGTGGGATCTAAAGTCTTAGGCCATGTTGGCATCCAATTTTGGAATGGATGTTTTAGATTGAGAAGGATTGGCTTGAGTAGCCTCCATAGCAAGGTGAGCTTGCTCCCGATCTTGGCTATGAGTGACCACTACCATTGTAGAAGGATAAAATAGGCTAAAAAACCTTAATTTATACTAAACATGAAGTGAGGAAGTAACTAGGATGATGTTCTGGAGGTAACCATACCTTTCTATGAAAGAAAAATTTGGGTTGTTGGGTAGGGTGTGACCGAATTGGGTCATTGGGTACCTAGTGACTGTACCTAAAATTGATGATAGAGACTGAAAATTGTTAGAGCTGTGTCCAAGGATGTGGGAAACCTATTTTTGTGGGTTTTGCAACTTATTTTGGTGAGTTTTGTAACCTATTTTATGTGTTTTGTGAGAGAAATCCGATCAACAACAAGAAGCAAACATGTACAAACTAAAATTTTGCAAAGTGTGTTTTGATGTTGGAATATCCCTAAAACTAAAATAAAAGAGGGTGTGATGGATGTATCCTAAAAAAAGGTATGCTTGTAGCATAGAACCTTTTACAACACCCAAAAGTGCGTAAAATAGAACTATGTGTCCAATAGGCGAATGGCATCTAAATGGAGGTAATGGCTCAAGATATAACCTAAGGAAATAAGATGCACCAAAATGTAAAATCCTCTATAGAAATAGGTGGTACTATCTAAGACCTACTATCGGCATACCCATGCTTTTACTTCACCCTCGAGCAAGCTTAGTCAAGAACAATAGTTGCACACTCACTGATTATAATGAAGCCCTATGAGTAGGGGCATCTAATCCTAACCTACCTCGAGGATATCTCAAGAGTAGGGGATTTTTTGGTGATGAAGTCTAGAAAACCACTCATGGGGGCCACTAAGGTGTGTAGGGGGTGAGCTGGTGGAAGGAGATGAAAGCCAACGTCACCAATATTGAGTGGGGATTGGTGATGAAATCCAATATTACCACTGTTTAAGCTGAATGTGAAGTGTGTGAATTCTAATCTAGGAAAGCAGGAAATGCCTTTTCAAAAGTGAAATGCCTTTTTGAGAAAGAAAAGAAATACAACAAAGGATGATGCAACTTTTTCCTTCAAATTTTCTTTTATTTTTGAAAATGAAATGCACTTTGTAAACTAAAAGCAAGTGTAATGAACTATGCATAGTGAGTTTTATAACACCAGATATATTCACAAAGTATAAACAAAATGATCTACAATCCCTTCAAATTTTTGCTATTTTTGAACCAAACAGGTGGGTTTTATAGAGTTTACCTATATCTCCATCTCCTGTAAGTCCTTTTGGATGGTTTTGTGAGGTTTAATTACACTTTTGTTCTGATTTCTGGGTACCTAGTGACTGAATTGGGTTGCACCCTACCTAGCAACTATGATAAAAATACACTTTTAGACTAGATCTGAGTTTTGGGATAGTGAATCTTGTTGTAGATAGGTACCTACAACCACAAAAATTAGTAAATTACCTTCTATGGATAGAATAAGTGTCTAAACAAGCTAAATATGAAGTAAAAAAAATATTGCAAAGGTGGCGCGATGCCGAATATTGCAAGAGTACAAGATATAGCAATTTTGCAAAGGTGATGCAATGTCGAATATTGCACAATTCCAAGATCTAGCAATTTTGCAAAGGTGGCATGGTGCCAAATATTGCAAACAGTCTTACAAGGTGGCGCGGTGCCAAATTTTGTAAGAAGACTAGAAACATCCAAGTGTTAGTAAAATAACATGATATCAAGTTATGCTAAACACAAAATGGTATCCATATTGCAAAGGTGGTGTGGTGCCAAGTATTGCAATCACACTTACAAGGTGGCATGGTGTCAAGTTTTGCAAGAGGCCAAGAGAATCAAGATGTTAGCAATGGTGGTGTAGTACTGAATATTACTAAAAACAATCTCACAAGGTGGTGTGGTGCCAAATTTTGTAAGGGTTCTAGATTCACAAAGAAGGGTTGATTATACCTTTTGATGATGCCAATTTTTTAGGTGGTTTGTAGCTACGATGATTATCTTTTGGTAAGGGGGATAACAATCCCATACATGGGTAAATCAGTCCCCCAGACTTACCTACAACACTATAGTTGTTGTGGGTTGTATCAGAAGTGGCTTTGCACCATTTCCATGAGTTTTTGATTGGGTCATTGGGTACCTAGCGACTGGATTGGGTCACACCCTACCTAGCGAATGAAATTTGTAGACCAAAAAAATAACTATCTCAGGTCTAAACTAGATTTTTCAAGGTTTTGTGAGCTTTTGGGTGGTTTTGGAGCTCCTGTAACATAGAAAATAGTCAAAATTAGCTAACCAATAAGATGAGATAACTAATAAGAAATAAAGCAAGTGGGGGTCCCACCGGGCATGCCAGAATGAACTCAAGTGAAAAATGGGTGTAAAGTCTATGAAATTATATTATATTCAAAAGGGGTTACAAATGTTCCTTTTCACAAATCTACCTTAGAAGGCTACAAAAAAAGGGTTCAACATGGTGAATGTCCCTTTTCTTGAATTTAACTATTGACTACATCCTGGATTGGTCTTTCAATGATCCTCAAGGGGTGTGGGCCTAGTGCATGTGTGCCATAGTTAGTCAAACCATCCTCTAAACCTTTTTGACCTACAAAATAGGGTTAGTGCATTTAGGGATCTATCATGGATTATATTCCATAGTAATGAAGACAAATGATACTAAATAAATTAATAAAAAGCATGTACGAAGTTGCTAAAAATGATAAAAAATAGTAAAGTATACCTGCAAGGAGGGTTTTGTAACTTTTTATCGATTGAAAGTGCACTCTGGCTAGAGTCACACCCTACCTAGTGACCATATTGGGTCATTGGGTACCAAATGACCGATACTAAAATAGTGTTTTTTAGGATCTAGTAGAAGATGATGTTATCCCATGACTATAGTAGCTCTTGGTCGGCATCGGATGTGCTCTTGTACCTATTGAGACCTATCAAAAGGGGAGACAAGAGGGTACAAGTGGTGTAGTTGTCATGGTGATTTTATGGTTGATGGATGATTGATTGATGGGTAGAATTTTGGTAGAGTTCTATTATGTTGAATGAGATGGATGGATTTAGGAGGAAAAGTACTCCTATTTATAGCTTTTGGAGAGCTTAGGGGGGTGAGGTGTCCCTTGTGAGGTGGCATAAACCCTGGGTTAGATCCCAACCATGGTGAGGTTAGAGGGGTGAGGTGGAAGGTGAGTCATCCCCTCACATACCCTGAAGAGGAATCTCCTAAATATCTAGAAATATCTAGGTGCACACATGTGTGAGCAAGGGTTGAGGTTAACCCTGGTTAGGTAAATCCTAGGTTAGGTTATGGTTAAGTTAAGAATATTTTAAATATCTTAACTAAGTTATGGGTGCACACATGTGTGAGGATAATATTAGTGTTAATATTAATTAATCCTAACTAATCATGTGTTTAAGTCATAAAGTGTACATATGTGTGAGAATAATATTTAACCCTAATCAATCATTTTTAAGTAAAAGTGCACTTTAATGATAAAGTGACTTTTAAACCAAGGTTAGAGTTACCATGGTTAGACTTTTTGAAGGTGGTCACATGAGAACCATGATTAGGCATAGGAAAGGGATTAGATGGCCTAAAGGGGTTTATGGAGATCCCTTTTATGAATACAAGGTATTTTGGGATTAATTAATGCAATTTTGTAAGGCTTTTGCAAATTAATTAATCATGAAGGATGAATTTGCGACCATGTGCGACTTTTAGGTGTCTACAACTATGTTTTTTAAGGGGCCTAATTTTGCTCAGACTAGAATTATTTGCACCAAATTATTTCAAAAGCTGATGAATGTCTACCAATATATCTCTGCTTCCTCCCATCATCTAGTTCATCAGAAAAAGGCATTTATCATGAGTGAACTCAACAAATTTTTGGTTAGAGAAATCTCCAAGAATGGATTTATTTCTATTAAAAATATATTTTTTAAGAGACTTAGAGCTAGGGGATATCAAATTAATTTTCTCCTGCCTTTGTTTGAGAAAGATAAATTTTATGATAGGCCTTCACTTTTGGTTAGAGTTTTGGAGCGAGCAACACGTAGACATGGAACCAAAATAAAAATAATTCCTCTTATTTTGAAGCTGGACAACTATAATTTTGTCAGAGATATTCGAATCAGCACAAATATTATTTCTCCACTATTTTCAAAATGGAGAAAAGATAGAGAGCTCAAGCACATTGCTTGAGGCATCATTTGTTTGAGGAACCAAAAACCTCTTTGATCTTATCTTTGTAAAAATAAAATTGTTTGAGTGACTCTTTCCCACCTTGTATTTTTGTATTTTTTAATTTGTTTCTTATCTTTTGTGGGTGGGTGTTTTTTTGGGGGGGTTGAGCTTGGGACTTCTTTTATTTTTATTGTCTTGGTTTATAAACCTATAGTTTTTAATAATTCTTGGGTGTTTTTATCCCACATGCATTACTCTTCAGCTCCCCCCTAGTTAGGTCTTTATAAAGAGAGGTACCTCTTCGAAGCTCACTCCACTGATGAGACATGTAGGTTGAAATGTGTTCAGAGTCTTATATATGTATCACTTATTTTTTGGAATAAAAATTCAATAAAATATTTTTTGTTTCTTTCCTAACTTGTCTTTTTCTTTAAGTTTATAATCCCTCGTTTTCTTCCTTCTATTTTCTAATATATTTTTGTTGTCGATATTATGTTCTTCACTTGCACGTAATGTGATCTGGTGAACCATAAAACTTGTAGCACTAGGATTATGCTATTCACTTGCACATTTGTGACCTGGTGAATCAAACACTAGTTTACATTTTGTAGCACTAGAAGTATGCTCTTCACTTCCATATTTATGATCTGGTGAATCAAAAACTAGTTTACATTTTTAGAGTACCGCTTTGCCATGTTTCTTTTTTCATTAACAAGATTACCTTCTCTCCTCAGCAATATGCAACTTACTCTGATACCAAATGGTGTAAATATAGCTACAAGAGGATAGAACAAGAACCTCCAATCACATAAAACTATAAAAAAATAGAAATAAAGCGGTAAATACCCCAATCACATAAGAGCTGCAATTAAAATAAACTGAAAACATGCTTTATTTTCTCATTCCTAGATTTTACCCCTTTTACAATGTGATACCAAGGGAATATATATCCTAAAAGAAACCCTAAAACAAAATCCTAAATCTTAAAGCCCTAAATATAAGAATTTACAATATTCTTTTTTTGGGGGTAATTTCATATTTTAGTGCCAAAAACTAAATCTCTAAAAAAATCTTAAATAGCCCTCTTTAATACACACCATTGTATCATCTATATTAAGCCTCTTAGAAAATCTTAGCACCTACCCAATGCTTAAATAAGAAGTTATTCCAACTATGTTTTCTTCCAAATTTTCAAAAAAACACTATATACCATTTTAGGTGTACTAGATGAAGGTATTAGCATCCGATAAAAGCCTAAAAATAATCTATATAACTATATTTTTCTAGCCATGGCATGTCCACCTCTTTATTTATCTCCTCATAAAATTTCAAGCCGATCCAACTATCGGATCAGAATTTATGCCCTTCGAAAGATAGGCTCTTGCATCGTTCTCCTCTAGTTGAAAAGAACTCTGCTCTTATGAGTTCATCTAATCAAACTATTGCAACTACAATCAAATATTTTTGTTCTCCTTCTTGCATATGTAGCTACTTTGTACTTTGCATTACTATCTTGCAACTCCTTTTTGACTCCTTATAATTCTTGCATGTGCTCATCATCTGCATACTCTTTCAACAACTTTTTTTTTCTAGGTGGTATAGCAACATCTTTAGTATCTATGTTCTTTGTTGTCATCACATAAAAATAACCAACTTGTTTCATTCCTTTGACAAATTCCTTAGTCATCAACAATATTTCACTCTATCCTTCTTCCTTATATGATAATAAGACCACTTTTACTCCATCCTTCTAAAATGTGTAAGTATTCCTTCCCCCATCATGGGTAGCCTTCCTGTCATATTGCCAAGGCCTCCCCAATAGTAAGTGATATGCATTCATTGGAACTACATCACACTATACTTCATCCTTATAGGTATTCCTAATTGAAAACTTAATTAGATACCTATTATCTACAGTTACCTCATTCTCTTTCTTGAACTATGATATGCGGTAGGGATGCGGATTCTCACATTTTAAGTTAAGTTTCTCAACCATATTATTTGAGACCATATTTTTACAACTACCACTATCAATAATCATCTTACATACCTTTCCTCCAGATGTGCAACTTATTCGAAAGCTATTTATACATAGTCAAGAATCACCACCATCATTATCTTGTGCTTTCTCCTTCCCTGGAATGATCATTGTCCTCTTTATCATGAGATTTTCCCCCATGTTTGTAGCAACTTCTATCTCAGGTTGTTCTTCCACATCAACCATATTAACTCTAGCTTGTTCTCCTTGTTTTATTTCTTGTCTAGGATAGTACAAACACTCAAAAGCTTTGTGCCCTTCCTCACCACATCTATAATAGTTATATGGCCTTTATGGGCCATCCCAATTTCATCCTCCACCATATCCCCTTCCTCTTTGAAATCCTCCACCTCTCTCATGGTTACCATGACCTTGCCTAGACTCTTCTTATTTTCTTGTATTAGTAGATTCTCCCTTTGAGATATTAAATCCACCATTCCCACTAGCTAGAGATGACTATGGTCCTTTTCTCACTCCTCTCCTATTATGTTTATCTTCTTCTTTTAATGCTAACTGATAGGCATCCTCTACACTATGGGTCTAAAGCATACTCAATTCATCTTGTATGGCATAATTTAATCCATTCACATACCTTGTAGCCTTCTATTTTTCTAACTCTTCAATACCCCCCTAAATTGATAACTTGTAGAATTTGTTGGTGTAGTCCTCAATGCTTTGATCCTTTTGTCTGAGGTTTTGAAATCTATGAAACAATGTTTGGGCATAATATTTAGGTAAAAATTTCTCCTTCAATTTTTTTCTATTTTACACCAGACCCTAATATGTTCCTTTCCTTTTATTTTCCTCTCCTTCTATATATGATCCCACCAAATCAATGCATACCCTTTCAACTTCGTGCATGTAAATTTTACTTTCTTTTCCTCTTAAAGTATTTTCTACTCAAATAACTTCTCCATATTATTCAACTAGTCATTCAACTCCTCTGGTTTTAACCCTCCTGCATACTCGAGGGCATAAATCTTGATCCCATATTTATTTCCTTCCAAGGCCCTAATTAGCCTATCCTCAAAATTTGGCTTCCCTTCTGGTTCTTCCTTGACATGAACCTCTATCTTGTTATCTCCTTCCATAGTCTCATTATTAGAATCTAGATCTACAAATTCTATGGGATATATTTCCCTCATATGGGCCATCATTCCAGTCAATTGAGAAACTTGTGCCTGTAGCTCTTGCATATTCCTGTTGAGTTGGGCATAACCTCCTCTTCCTCTCCTCATGCTAATATGATATGTGTTATTCCAAATAGAAAAATAAAAATACCAAAATAACTATAACCAATAATATTAACTTCTCTCCCTAACAAGATCCAACTTGCTCCAATACCAAATGGTGTAAATCCAACTGCAAGAGGCTAGAACAAGAACCTCCAATCACATAAAACTACAACAAATAGAAATAAAGTGGTAAATCCCCCAATAACATAAGAGTTGGAATGGAAATAAACTAAAAATATGATTTATTTTCTCATTTATAGATTTCACCTATTTTACAATGTGATACCAAGGGAATATATATCCCAAAAGAAACCCTAAATCTTAAATCCCCAAAGATAAGAAACTATAATTTTTTTGGTGGGATAATTTCATCTTTTAGAGCCAAAAAATAAATCACCAAAAAAGGCTCGGATAGCCCCCTAAATAAATACACACTATCGTATCATCTATATTAAGCCTCCTAGAAAATATCAACACCTACCCATGCCTAAATAAGAAGTTATTCCAACTATATTTTCTTTCAAATTTTCAAAAATACTCTAAATCCCATTTTAGGGGCACTAGATGAAGGAATTAGGACCTGATAAAAGCCTAAAAAAACTAAACAACCATAGTTATCTAGCCATGGTATTTACACCTCTTTATCTAGCTCCCTGTAAAACTTCAATACAATCCAACGATCTAATCAAAAGTTATGCCCTCTAAAATATAGGCTCCTGCATAATTCTCCTCTAGTTGAAAAGAACTCTACTCCTATGAGTTCCTCTAATCAAGCTCCTACAACTACACTCAAATACTTTTGTTCTCTTGTTTGCATCTATGGCTACTTTGTACTTTGCATTACTATCTTGCAACTCCTTTTTGACTCCTTCCTATGATTATTGCATGTGCTCATCATTTGCATACTCTTTCAACAACTTTGCTACTATAGGTGATATAGCAACATCCTTAGTATCTACATTATTTACTATCATCACATAATAAGACCCAGCTTCTTTCATCTCCATGACAAATTCCTTAGTCATCAACGGGCTTTCACTTTGTCCTTCTTTCTTATATGGTAATAAGACCTCTTTTCCTCCATCCTTCTAGAATGTGTAAGTATTGCTTCCCCCATCATGGGTAGCCTTCCTGTCATATTGCCAAAGTCTCCCCAATAGTAAGTGGTATGCATCCATTAGAACTACATCACACCATACTTCATCCTTGTAGATATTCCCAATAAAAAAATTAACCAAACACCTCTTATCTATACTTACCTCATTCTTTTTCTTGAACCATGATATATTGAAGGGATATAGGTTCTCACATTTTAAGTTAACTTTCTTAACCATTTCAGTTGAGACCATAATTTCACAACTACCACTACTAATAATCATCTTACATATCTTTCCTCCATATGTGCATCTTTTTAAAAATATATTTGTATGTAACCAGGAATCACCATCATCACTCTATTATGATTTCTTATTTTCTTATATTAGTAGATTCTCCCTTTGAGGGATTAAATCCACCATGCCCACTAGCTAGAGGTGATCAGGGTTATGCATAAGGGGTCGGACCCAAAATGTACTTGTAAAAAATTGGTGAATCCATTTCGAAACCATGGCGAATCCTGGCCAACCTCATGTCAGAGGAAATGGTGAATTACCTTATATTTTAATAAAAAATTGTAAAAATTTGGTGAGTTTGAATGTTTTTGCCGGATCGAGAGGAAAAACAATACAGGCATGGATTGGGTGCAAAACAAGATCCAGGCTCGGACTAGGTGCAAAACATGATCTAGGCTCGGATCGGGTGCAAACATGATCCGAGCTCAGACTGGTGCAACACATGATTTGAGATTGGATCGGGTGCAACACATGATCCAAGCTTGGATCGGGTGAAAAATTGATCCGACAAATGGATCATGTGCAAAGAAAGGATAGAGTAATGATCTGGGTGGAAGAAGGACCCAATAGATGGACCGGGTGGATAACAAACTTTGACCAAGTAATGTAGATGGATCGGGTGAAACTGATAATGCAAATAGATTAGGTGAAGTAATGTAGATGGATCGGGTGAAGTAATGTAGATGGATCGAGTGCAAAAATGTAGATGGACCAGGTGAAGTATTGTAGATGGATCAGGTGCAGCAATGTAGATGGATCAGGTGAAGAAATGCAGATGGATCGGGTGAATAAATGTAGATGGATCGGGTGCAAAAATGTAGAAAAGTGGAAATGTAGATGATTGTGAAGAAATGCAAATGGATTAGGTGTAGTAATGTAGATGGATTGGGTGTAGTAATGCATATGAACACCACCACATGCATATCCAATAACATGCTACCACATGTCCACCCCACATGCATGTCCAATAACATGCTGCCACATGTCCACCCCACTCAGTCTCATCTATAAAAAGGCATCAATAGTTATTTTTTTAGACTTTTTCTATTGCACGAGATCAGAGCGAAGCTGCTAACACTTCCCTTCCCCAAGAGACCATTACCCCACACCTTTCCAGAGTGATGGCGACCATGTCAACAACCACATAAAAAATTTCATTCAAAAATTAAAGTTGCATCACATTTTTAGAGTACTTAACTGGGATAGATGGGATAGACCGTAAATGGGTTCAGAATGCAGGTTTTGGGGGTTTGGCTTCTATGCCCCAATTTAGAATAGATAAATTTGTTCTACACAATATCATCGATGCCTATGATAATGATCTTGGGGTCATTACTCTATCATCATAGAATCAAAAAATATATTTTATAATCAAACCCTCTGATATCTAGATATTGACTGGACTTCCATAGAAGGGTCTCATTGCAGTTACACATAAGCTATTTCTCTCGAAGAATGATAAGGCTTTCTTGGAGGAGCATTTCGATATCTCTTCGAAATTATTGTCAGGTATAATTCTCTTCAGTTGATTATCTTAAATTTCATAATTTAAAATTTGTTGTCACCTAATTTTTTTTTGCAGCCTCTACGATGAAGTCCAAGAGAGGGTTAACCAATAACTCTATTTCAAACAATGATTTCAAGGCAATTCTTGAATTTTTCCAAGCAAGATTATTTCTGCTTGGAAGATCAAAGATTCCATTCTGGTCATTGGCTTATATTGTTCATTGTTTAGAGTACCATGAGAGATTCGACTGGTGTACATATATTTTAGATCGAATCAGATCAGAGCTCTATATTGTTCAGACAAACTAGTCAGACAAACCTCTCATGGTTGCCTCGATAAATTACATTTTAGCTCTTTATTATGAAAGTTTTCATAATTTGTAGGATATTGGTTCACCAACTATACTGCACATAAAATTACAAAGCATTGCTATGACTACCAAAGAGTTGAAGGTAATTATTCTATTTTTCACCAATAATAATTTTTATATTTTAGGATGTTTTTAATTTATGTTTTAACTTTTTTTGCATCTAAATGCAGAGTAAGGCAGCCATCGCACGGGAAAAAAGGATGTTGGTGTCAGAAGTCACATGCCAGAGGATGATGGTGATTCAGAAGGCACAATGATTGAATTTCAACCATAGAGACCTCATAAATGCTAGAAGCCAACTTCTTCTCCCACTTCTCATCAACATGTGCAAGCAAATGCCATGGAAGGTGAATCCAGTTATGTCACACCAATGATGGGTAAGTTTACTATTTCAAGTTTTTCTTGATTCATTACCATTTTTGTTTAGTTGAAATTATATCTATTTTTCATTTTTTTGGGTATGTTTTTTAGTTTTATGCCAAACCACCACAAACACTCGCACCTAGTTGTCTCCATAGGTTGAAGGGCAGCAGGAGATCTGTTCGTCGGGTATGTGAGTTTTTTAATTGTTAATTATAAATTTTATCTCCTTTAATTTTGTTTAATAATATCTTATTATAATATATTTAGGTCCCTCCCCACAATTTCATGAAATAAGGAAGAAAATGATGCCACCGCCACCACCACCAAGTCCACCACCACCACAAGCAACATGACAATCTCAACAATGACAATAATTAATGCGAGGTCAAGTTGCTGGAAAAAATCTTGATGGACCGAGATCACGGGTGGGACCCACACAATCGAAGACACAGGGATAGGGTTCTGGATTTCCATCATTGTCATTTTCAACTAGTTGTTCTTTGAAATATGTTTCGACCTCCGGTTTAGATGTGCTAGAATTCGATCATGATTTTCTTTTTCAGGGGAACATTGAAGGGTTAAAAGTGTCAGAGATGGTAAATTTGCAACAAGAACCTGAAGTTGAGATAATTTCATCATCACCTTCTAACACCTCCGATCCTGATCTTGAGGATGAAGAAGTTACTTTATCTGAAGATAATTTGGTTTTTGATAGTTGTTATTCACTGATCCAGGATGTTTTTCTTGAAAATGTGAATGAATTGAAGGATTGGGAATTGTGGGCAAAGATCCTTATCAAGGAAATAAATGCCCACTATAAAAATTATGATAAAAGGGAAGAAATTTTTACCCCTATCAGAAACCAACCTGAGAAGCTTGTTGGGTTGCTACATCAAGCCCAATCAGGATCGGTGAACCCTTCTATTTCTTATGATGATAAAATTTTAAAGACTATGTTGAGCAAGTTAGAGAACCTGAATGTTGAAGCCCAAGCGTATTACAACCTATGGGCTTCTGATAAGAAGAAAGTTTTAATCATTGATGCTGCAAGAGATGCTGCGGAGGTGAGACTTTAGATGCAATCAAATTTATCATTATATTTTGTAATATAACTCTCGACTAACTAAGGTGTTCTTTAATTTTTATGCAGGTAAATTTCTAGAATTTATATAAACAAGTTAATTTCTTGGCTGTTAATCTCGAGGCTACAAAGAAATCAATCTTAAATGTGATAACAATGAAGGAGACCTTACAGACTAAGGTCAGGGATAATAATTATTTAAAAGCAATTATCCTCGAGCACAAAATGGATCCAAATATCTTGCTTAAGAAGAAGCTTAAACAAAATGAACATGTAGTCCTTGAGGATCCATCCAAAGAAGATAGATTGTTGTTGGGGAGCTTACAAAAGGTAGAGGAAGGCCTCATTAGAATGGGAGCACTGAAATGACCTGAGCAGGTTATTGGTATAGGAGATAAGGGAAAAGAACCTACAACTTTAGAAGCATCTCAAACTAAAGGAGATGCAGATATACATGGAGCATCTCAAACTCAAGGAGATGCAGATATACAAGGAAATATTGAATCTCAAGGCCTAGGTGATCCATGTGCACAAGGAGGATCTGAATCTGCCCTTGCTCACCCTTGATAAAATTGCTTTGTTGTAAAATATTTCATTGTTGATAGAAAGTTCTGGATGGTGGTTCTGTAAACAATTTTGTACTATATATTTTCTATGCAATTAATGAAAAAGGCTTTTATTAATTTGTCTTCTATCACTCATTGGTTGTTTCTATTTATATTCATGTGTTGTTTTTTAAATTTGTAATGATTCAACTATATTCACAATTACAATCTGAAAAGAAATGAATGATTAAACTATATTCACCATTCAACTCAGTTATCCCATACATTAATATCAGTACACTATATTTTTGAAAAATATGTTGTAAATCGATTATGAAAGAGAATTCTATCTTTTAAATCATAAAACATATAATTTGAAAGACAATGTTATGTGATAAAGAATAAAGTTACAATTCAGATAGATGAAACAATCTTGTGATGACAAATAAACACATTCATATTGAACAAGGTTGTAAAATCTTGTAAAAATTACAATTCAGGTAACTGAAACAAACAAATACTATGATATAAATGCAATTAAAACTATTTCAAAAACAACACTGGGATATAAACAAACATTCTCGACTTGTCCAGAATCCCAAATCAGGTAGTTGAAACAAACATTCTCAGCTTGTCCAGAATCACTATTGTGAAATCTGATATCAAATAAATTCAAATTTATTAATGTTGTGAAATACTAGAAAAATCACAATACTGGAAAAATCACAAATCAGGTAGCTAAAACAAACACTTCTCAGCTTGTCCAGAATCACTATTATGCATAGCAATTATCTGTGTCCCCATAATATGATCATTAAAATCATCATTATCCTCGTTATCATTCGTATTCCTGGTACCCCTTCTACCTACAAGGGAATTCCAATATGCCAATGCCCTATCATAAGGAAATGTGTTCAACTGATACGATGACACATAAATTCTCAAACAATTTTCTAAATTTTTGTCCAGCCTATTGTGGAGTTTAGATTTAATGAAATATAGTGCACTAAAAACCCTCTCATCTTCCATAGATCCCAATATCATTGTTTGACATAATTCATATAAACAAAAGTATTCACTAATAGTATCTTGTAAGACACTACTTGGATACAATTTTTGCCACAAATGTGCAATGGAACCAATCTCATGGATGTTACTCAAAAGTGACGTTTGCTCAACCATTGTTCCACCAAAATGCGATGACTATTGTTTTAAAAGATCTTTGTTGAGTATACCTTTGATTTCAACACCATTGACTTCCACACTTTTACTGAAATGCTTAATAAGTATGAACATATATTTAACAAACAACTCATGTGCATAATTGTATTCAGTACAAGGACCCCAAAACATGGGGTTAACCACACCCATTGCCTCAAGCAACTCATCTCTTTGAAACCATTCTCTTATCTCTTTTGTCAATGATTCTGCTATTTTAAACAAATTTGTCTTTGTTTTGTGTAAAACAACTTCAAATCTATTGTGTGTTACAGGAACTTGTTCAACATCATCAACAACTATACTTGCCTACCTTTCAAAACAATACAAAGGTATCATCTTTCCATGAACATTAATACAAATATGATCATTGATGTCAAACTTCAAAAATCTTTTTGGATTGTTTACGTTTGTCAATGTATTCCAACTATCAAACAAGGGATCTTCAAAATATTTTTTGGACACATATAACCTATCAATAATCACACATATTTGCTTTCTCATCCTTATGAAATCAATGATATAGATGGATCTCTCTTGTGCAAGTTTAATCAACCTATTCATTTCATGTAACATTGGAAGAATACCACATAACGTTAAAAGGGTTTCAAAGTCAGTCAAATGGAACAACAAATATTTTGCCTTATCAACAACCCTACGATTTGCATACATAAACCTCGTTAATGATTGATATTCTTTAAAAACTCTATGTGCAGGTTGATACATTGAAATCCACCTTGTATCCACATCTTTTAACAATTTTTTTCCTTCTGTAACTCCTAGTGCAAACTATTGAAACTCTGCAAACCTTTTTGGACTGCAAGAAAAATAAGAATGTATTTCATGAATAAGGTCTTCTACTCTCACAACATTTTCAAAAGAGCTCATGATTTTATATGCTAGATTTACTCTATGAGCCATGCAATGAATGGGTATCATATATGGGGTAACTGAGGTTTGGAGATGAACACAAAGACCATTCCTGTGCCCTTGCATTATAGCAGCACCATCAGCTCCGATGCATATTAACTTTGTGGCTATCTCTATATCATTCATTCCTGCAATATCCTTTAAACTACTCACAACAACATTATAGATGTTTTCTGCATTTGAACTTTCCACCATCTTATGTAATCCTAGCAAACTAGGTTGCCTTACATGATTTTGAAATGTGTACACATGCATGCAAATCCATGATGTGTTGTCCACAACCATCACCTCATCAATAGAAAGTGATATGAATCTGGCATGTTTTACTTTCTCCCTCAGGTCCTCCTTCTCAACTAATGATAGATATTTTACCATTTCCCAACCACTTCGATCTGACCAATGGGAACTAGGAAGGTTTTGCACATCGACTATTTCAAATAGGTGCTTATAATCACTAAAATCAGACATGGGTCTACCCTTTTTGAGAATACTATATACAATAACCAACTGCAAACTTTTTGAAGCTAAAGTGGTCTTATGAATTTTTTGAAATTGGGATTTAATCGTTCCACCTTTCCCAACAAGAGATTGTTGTTGCTTTAAGTGATTTTCATATTCTATTGCATATCTGACATGCATACATTCTGATGCATCCTTCCACTTAACTTCTTTTTTAATTTTACCATCACTTCCTCAAACTTTTACATAAACTTTGCCAACATGTTTTTCTATTGTATCTTTCTTATTTTGCAGCCTGTGATCCTTACCTAGTTTCCAACTACAAATTTTGCATCTACATTCTTTTTGTTCGAATTGGTTGTCCATGGAAGGGATAGGCTCTATCCATGGAAATTTTTTGCCCATTCATCTTTAAATGCCCTTCCAATAGCCCAGTTAGATGTCTTTCTCTTTTTAGTATTTTTTCTTGAAGATTCGAAAGAATATTTTAATGTATTTGATTTATCACTTTCATTTTCAACTGGCATGTCCATTTGAGGAATATCTTCAAGTGTTTGTTGGATGTCATTGTTAAGAGAATTTTCATTAGAAGGCATCTCTTGGTGAGGAATATCTTCAAGTGGAGGTATATCAGGGTCAATAGGGTATTCTGCATAGTAGCATACAATAATATTCTTTATCATTTTTGGATTTAACAAAAAAACTTACAAACAAGAATATGATTCATATCATCATGAAATATGGATAGAGGCACATACTGTGAGTTAACTATTTGAGAAAGAAAGCATTATTTAAAATAATCATTGAATATACAACTAATTGTTTAGAAGTCAAAAATCATTTGTACCTTTAATTTGCTTCGATGTCGATGGCTCATTGGATTTTGATATATTGCTAAAATAATTTAGGATACTCTTTTCAGTAGAATATTTGGCCCCCTTCTTTGCATTGCTAGTAGGTGACATTTTACTTGTAAAGAAAATATTTTTCAATTTAGAAAAGTAATAAAATGTTGAAGAGATTTTAATTCTGTGAGGGCTCAAGATAATGTAGTAATTAGAATAAACAGATGGTGGTTTGGTAGAAAATACATACCTGTTTCCAGACATGCTTTATTGTGTTCTTTTTGCCACTACACTATTTTCTAGAGATAGCACTTGTAACTAAGAAGAGCATAAAACTAATCAATATACAAATTCAAATCAATGTAAGAAAAAAACTTGTGTATGTGAAACAAAGCATCACAATGTCCTTAGAGAACCAAAGCAATTACCTACTCATAATCTTGTAACAGAAAAGCATATCTCAATAGAAATAGAGAATCAAAGAGTGTTAATAGAAAGAGAGAAAATAGGGGAAAACATGGAGAATAGGATGAAATAGAGAATAACATGGGAAATAGAGCATTGACTTATTTTTAATAAATGATTAAAAAATAATAAAATAAAAACTACAATGAGATGATAGAAAAACATATCTTATTTCTACAACTGCTTCAACTCATATTCTCTAAAAAAGCAAAAAAATACAGGATCACAGATTCACAATGTTTTAAGAAATAGAGTACCTGGTGCAGAAAAAGGTTCGAAGGTAGATGCGGTTGGAAAAAATATCAATAGTCAACCTAGTTTAAGAATAGTGTCTTGTTGTATAAGAATGTCAAGTTATCCGATAGTTTGTCTAGATGTTGGTCTATGTATAGGTTAGTACAAAATGGTGGTTTAGGTATAGAATAGAGCCCGAATGTTAGTCTAGGTACAAAATAAAGATCGAATGTCGGTTTGGGTATAGAACAGAGATAGGATGTCGATCCAAAATCAAAACTTTGTTAGGCCATCTGAATACTAGATCGACTACAAATTAGTTTTTGGATGGCGGTTCGGGTATAGAACAAAGATCGGATGTCGATCCGGGTGAATATCTATGCAATCGATCTTTATGTTGGTCCGTGTGTAGAACTATGTCAGGTGGATGGATTTTGGCTTAGGTGCATAACAAAATTTGGATGTCGATCTAGGTAAAGAAATGTGTCTGTCTATCATTTCGGGTGTAGATATGGCTTTCATTTTGGTTCGAGTGGAGTTTTGACCTGGATCGACAGGTTTTTGGACCTAGTTGAACTTTGGTGGAATTCTGCAATAGATCGAATGTACTCTTCGGTTCGGTTAAGTGAAAAAGTATCATTGGCGTGTTAGTTATTTATAGTGTTATAGTTGGTGAGTTGGGTGGGATAAATTAAAAATTTTAGAAATTTAAGGTGAAAATGGTCCACAATTTAGGCGGGAGTGTTGGTGAGTTTAAAAAAATGTAATACTATTATCAATGAATGGCGAACCGACACCTAAAAAAAATCCCAAAAATTTTGGGTGAAAGGACCGACGTCTAGGGTCCCCCAAACTCGCCAATTTGAATTTTTGAAAATGCAAATATTCACCCTATTGGTGAATATTCACCATTGTGCATAACCCTGGAGGTGATGATGGTCCTTTCCTCACTCCTCTCCTCTTATGTTTCTCTTCTACTTTTAATGCAAATTGATATGCATCTTCTACACTATGGATCTGAAGCATACTCAACTCATCTTGTATGGCATAACTTAATCCATTCACATACCTTGTAACCTTTTGTTCTTTTGATTCTTCAAGCCCCACTCAAATTGATAACTTGTAGAATTTGTTGGTGTAGTCCTCGATGCTTTGATCCTTTTGTTTGAGGTTTTGAAGTCTATGAAATAATGTTTGGGCATAATATTTGGGTAAGAATTTCTCCTTCATTTTTTTTTCCATTTTACACTAGACCCTAATATTTTCCTTTCATTTTCTTTACCTCTCCTTTTGTATATGATCCCACCAAATCAATGCATACCCTTTCAACTTCGTGCATGCAAGCTTCACTTTCTTTTCCTCTGAAAGACTTTTCCACTCAAAGAACTTCTCCATGCTATTCAACCAATCTATCAACTCCTTTGGTTTCAACCCTCTTGCATACTCAGGGACATCAATCTTGATCCCATATTTATTTCCTTCCAAGGCCCTAATTAGCCTATCCTCAAACTCTAGCTTCCCCTCTGGTTCTTCCTCGACATGAACCTCTATCTTGTTGTCTCCTTCCATAGTCTCATTATCAGAATCTAGATCTACAAATTTTGTGGGATATCTTTCCCTCATACAGGCCATCATTCTAGTCAGCTGAGCAACTTGTACCTATAACTCTTGCATATTCTTATTGAGTTGGGCATAACCTCCTCTTCCTCTCCTCATGCTAATCTGATCTATGTTATTCCAAATAAAAAAATAAGAATAGCAGAATAACTATAATCAACAAGATTACCTTCTCTCCCCTAGCAAGATCCAACTTGCTTTGATACCAAATGGTGTAAATCCAGTTGCAAGAGGTCAAAACAAGAACCTCCAATCACATAAAACTATGACAAATAGAAATAAAGTAGTAAATCCCCCAATCACATAAGAGCTGCAATGGAAATAAACCAAAACATGTTTTATTTTCTCATTCCTTGGATTTCACCCCTTTTACAATGTGATATCAAGGGAATATATATCCCAAAATAAACCCTAAAATAAAACCCTAAATCTTAAAGCCCTAAAGATAAGAAATTACAATATTTTTTTTTTGGCAATTTCATCTTTTAGTGCCAAAAACTAAATCACCAAAAAAATCTCGGATAGCCCCCTAAATTAATACACACCATTGTATCATCTATATTAAGCCTCCTAGAAAATCTCAACACCTACCCATGCCTAAATAAGAAGTTATTCCAAATATGTTTTCTTCCAGATTTTCAAAAAAATACTAAATCCCATTTTTGAGGCACTAGATGAAGGAATTAGGACTTGATAAAATCCTGAAAAATCATCTATATGACTAGAGTTGTCTAGCCATGACATTGTCCACCTCTTTATCTAGCTCCTTGTAAAATTTCAAGTCGATCCAATGGTTGGATCAAAAGTTATGCCCTCTCGAAAGATAGGCTCCTACATCATTCTCCTCTGGTTGAAAAGAACTCTACTCCTGCAAGTTCCTTTGATCAAGCTCCTACAACTACACTCAAATACTTTTGTTCTCCCACTTGCATCTGTGGCTACTGTGTACTTTGCATTACTATCTTGCAACTTCTTTCTGACTCCTTCTTGCAATTCTTGCATGTGCTCATCATCTACATACTCTTTCAGCAACTTTGTTGCTATAGGTGGTATAGCAACATCCTTAGTATCCACGTTCTTTGTTGTCATCACATAACAAGACCCAACTTCTTTCATCCCTATGACAAATTCCTTAGTCATCAATAGGATTTCACTCTGCCCTTCTTCCTTATGTGGTAATAAGACCACTTTTACTCCATCCTTCTAGAATGTGTAAGTATTCCTTCCCCCATCATGGGTAGCCTTCCTATCATATTGCCAAGGCCTCCCCAAAAATAAGTGATATGCATCCATTGGAACTACATCACACCATACTTCATCCTTGTAGGTATTCCCAATTGAAAACTTAACCAGACACCTCTTATCTATAGTTACCTCGTTCCCTTTCTTGAACCATGATATGCGGTAGGGATATGGGTTCTTCTCACACTTCAAGTTAAGTTTCTCAACCATTTCATTTGAAATCATATTTTTACAACTACCACTATCAATAATCATCTTACATACCTTTCCTCTAGATGTGCATCTAGTTTGAAAGATATTCGTACGTAACCAAGAATCACCACCATCATTATCTTGTGCTTTCTCCTTCCTTGGAATGATCATCATCCTCTTTATCATGAGATTTTCCCCCATGTCTGTAGCAACTTCTATCTCAGTTTGCTCTTCTACCTCAACCAGATTGACTCTAGCTTGTTCTCCTTGTTTTCTTTCTTGTGTAGGATAGTGCGGACACTCAAAAGCTCTATGCCCTTCCTCACCACATCTATAATAGGTATATTGCCTTTGTGGGCCATCCCAATTTTATCCTCCACCATAGCCTCTACCTCTTTGAAATCCTCCACCTCTCTCATGGTTACTATGACCTTGCCTAGACTCTTCTTGTTTTCTTGTATTAGTAGATTCTCCCTTTGAGGGATTAAATCCACCACACCCACTGGTTGGAGGTGATGATGGTCCTTTCCTCACTCCTCTCCTCTTATGTTTCTCTTCTACTTTTAATGCAAACTGATATGCATCTTCTACACTATGGATCCAAAGCATACTCAACTCATCTTGTATGGCATAACTTAATCCATTCACATACCTTGTAGCCTTCTGTTCTTCTGATTCTTCAAGCCCCACTCAAATTGATAACTTGTAGAATTCATTGGTGTAGTCCTCGATGCTTTGATCCTTTTGTCTAAGGTTCTGAAGTCTACGAAACAATGTTTGGGCATAATATTTGGGTAAGAATTTCTCCTTCAATTTTTTTCCATTTTACACTAGACCCTAATATTTTCCTTTCCTTTTCTTTGCCTCTCCTTCTGTAGATGATCCCACCAAATCAATGCATACCCTTTCAACTTCGTGCATGCAAGCTTCACTTTCTTTTCCTCTAAAAGGCTTTTCCACTCAAAGAACTTCTCCATGCTATTCAACTAGTCTATCAACTCCTCTGGTTTCAACCCTCCTGCATACTCAAGGACATCAATCTTGATCCCATATTTATTTCCTTCCAAGGCCCTAATTAGCCTATCCTCAAACTCTGCTTCTCCTCTAGTTCTTCCTCGACATGAACCTTTATCTTGTTGTCTCCTTCCATAGTCTCATTATCAGAATCTAGATCTACAAATTCTATGGGATATCTTTCCCTCATACGGGCCATCATTCCAGTCAACTGAGCAACTTGTACCTATAACTCCTACATATTCCTGTTGAGTTGGGCATAACCTCCTCTTCCTCTCCTCATGCTAATTTGATCTATGTTATTCCAAACAAAAAAATAAGAATAGCAAAATAATTATAATCAACAAGATTACCTTCTCTCCCCCAGCAAGATCCAACTTGCTCTGATACCAAATGGTGTAAATCCAACTACAAGAGGTCAGAACAAGAACCTCCAATCACATAAAACTATGACAAATAGAAATAAAGCGGTAAATCCCCCAATCACATAAGAGCTGCAATGGAAATAAATCAAAACATGCTTTATTTTCTCATTCCTAGATTTCACCCCTTTTACAATGCGATACCAAGGGAATATATATCCCAAAAGAAACCCTAAAACAAAACCCTAAATCTTAAAGCCCTAAAGATAAGAAATTACAATATTTTTTTTGGGTAATTTCATCTTTTAGTGCCAAAAACTAAATCACCAAAAAAAGCTTGGATAGCCCCCTAAATTAATACACACCATTGTATCATCTATATTAAGCCTCCTAGAAAATCTCAACACCTACCCATGCCTAAATAAGAAGTTATTCCAAATATGTTTTCTTCCAGATTTTCAAAAAAATACTAAATCCCATTTTTGGGGCACTAGATGAAGGAATTAGGACCCAATAAAAGCCTAAAAAATCATCTAGATGACTAGAGTGATCTAGCCACGATATGTCCACCTCTTTATCCAGCTCCTCATAAAATTTCAAGTTGATCCAACGATCGGATCAAAAGTTATGCCCTCCAAAAGATAGGCTCCTACATCATTCTCCTCTGGTTGAAAAGAACTCTGCTCCTACGAGTTCCTTTGATCAAGCTCCTACAACTACACTCAAATACTTTTGTTCTCCCACTTGCATTTGTGGCTACTATGTACTTTGCATTACTATCTTGCAACTTCTTTCTGACTCCTTCCTATAATTCTTGCATGTGCTCATCATCTACATACTCTTTCAACAACTTTGCTGCTATAGGTGGTATAGCAACATCCTCAGTATCCACGTTCTTTGTTATCATCACATAACAAGACCCAACTTCTTTCATCCCTATGATAAATTCCTTAGTCGTCAATAGGATTTCACTCTACCCTTCTTCCTTATGTGGTAATAAGACCACTTTTACTCCATCCTTCCAGAATGTGTAAGTATTCCTTCCCCCATCATGGGTAGCCTTCCTGTCATATTGCCAAGGCCTCCCCAAAAATAAGTGACATGCATCCATTGGAACTACATCACACCATACTTCATCCTTGTAGGTATTCCCAATTGAAAACTTAACCAGACACCTCTTATCTACAGTTACCTCATTCCCTTTCTTGAACCATGATATGTGGTAGGGATACGAGTTCTTCTCACACTTCAAGTTAAGTTTCTCAACCATTTCATTTGAAATCATATTTTCACAACTACCACTATCAATAATCATCTTACATACCTTTCCTCCAGATGTGCACCTAGTTCAAAATATATTCGTACATAGCCAGGAATCACCACCATCACTATCTTGTGCTTTCTCCTTCCTTGGAATGATCATCATCCTCTTTATCATGAGATTTTCCCCCATGTCTGCAGCAACTTCTATCTTAGTTTGCTCTTTTACCTCAACCAGATTGACTCTAGCTTGTTCTCCTTGTTTTCTTTCTTGTGCAGGATAGTGCAGACACTCAAAAGTTTTGTGCCCTTCCTCACCACATCTATAATAGGTATATTGCCTTTGTGGGCCATCCCAATTTTGTCCTCCACCATAGCCTCTACCTCTTTGAAATCCTCCACCTCTCTCATGGTTACTATGACCTTGCCCAAACTCTTCTTGTTTTTTTGTATTAGTAGATTCTCCCTTTGAGGGATTAAATCCACCACACCCACTAGATGGAGGTGACGATGGTCCTTTCCTCACTCCTCTCCTCTTATGTTTCTCTTCTGCTTTTAATGCAAACTGATATGCATCCTCTACACTATGGATCTGAAGCATACTCAACTCATCTTGTATGGCATAACTTAATCCATTCACATACCTTACAGCCTTTTATTCTTCTGATTCTTCAAGCCCCACTCGAATTGATAACTTGTAGAATTTATTGGTGTAGTCCTCGATGCTTTGTGTAGACACCAAAATCTATCCACTTGTCCTCCATCCATGCTTTCCTGCCATTTCCCCATCAAAACATAGCCACTTGTCCTCCATCCTATATTTCTTGCCATTTTTCACCCATTATTTATATATATATATTTATCATATATTTATTTAAATAATAATAATTTATATATTATATTTTATATATATTTAATAAGCATATATTTATATAAATAAACTAATCCCAACCATACAATTTCATTTAATCATGTCCGTCCATCCACATCAATCCATGCCACACCCTAACTTTAATATCTACCCTTAGATATGCTTTAATATCAGCCACACGATTAGTATCATTGAAATCCTAGCCTGCCCTAGGTTAAATTATAAATAGGAGCCATTTTGATGGCTCTACCCTTAAGTTCCTAGGTGCCTGAGTTTCCTAAGTGATTGAATTCCCTGAGTTCTCTAAGGTTTCCCAAGATTTCAAAGTGCCTTAGAGCTACAACCCAGCCTTTGTACCCTAACCTTATTCCATCCATCACTTTTCCTATTCCCTTGCTCGCCATTGCCGCCATCACATCCCTCACTTCCATATACTTTTGTAAATCTGATCCCTCAATTTTTAAGTGCCCTGCTATGCTCTACCACAATCCTGAGTGCTCTTATGCACTCTGCCACAATATTGAGTGCTCTACTATGTTCCACCATAGTCCCAAGTGCCCTGCTACACTCTGCAAGCACTCAAATGCATTTTAGAGCCCTATTCTAATTACAAGAAAGATCCTCAGATTTCACTAGGGTACACCCTCACCATTTACCTACAACAGATCCAACCATCAATAGACAACAAGCAATATCAAGGTAAATCTATCTCATTTGGTTATATTTAATATTGTTATAGCTAGGGTTTAGTTGTGATTTTTTAGGGCTCATACAATGGAGTCCTCATTATTATTACTAACTCTCTGGTGTTTCTTTGTGTGTATATTAGATAGTATATCAGAAGTATTGGACAACTGATTAAGTTGGAGTGGCCTGACATCGAATACGTAGAAGCCCTCTGACACCTATTGGGAGAAAAGATGCAATTGAAGACACCACCATTTTTTGAAGCTAGGGTTTTGAAGAACCCTAGAAATATTTTTAATAATTGTATCAAAAGGATTCTTAAATACACTATTGTAACAATAGATTTTCTAGGCTCCCCCATGTTTAATATAAATCTCATTTTGTGTGCAATATTTGGTTCAAAGCATATTGAATTTTATTTTATTTAGCATTGTTTAGTGTCACGTTTTTAGCTTTAAAAATGGTGATAAAGGTGGGACCCCCTAAGGGTTTCATGTTTTTATTTATACTAAATTCTAACTTGTTGTTTTTTGTCTTATTCTATAGATTTTTAGAAGCACAAATCATGCATTTTTTGCCTGATAGAGTTTATGAGGAGCTTGCAAAAAATTGCAGGAGATGTGCAAACGCACTGCGACACTTGAGGATCATCCAAAAATACCTAGAGGTATTCTAGAAGCACCTTGGGATGTCTCAGAAGCACCCAGTTGTGATTTACAGTTCTTTGGAGAAAATACATAGGCTATCCAGTAAGTCCACTACTTAAAATCCAAGTTTTATGTTTTACGTATTTTGGGTTCTTTGATGTGTTTTTCAGATTCCAAACATAAAATGAACAATCATTAAGTAATTTGGAAAAAAATCATTCTATTTTTACATTTTAGGTTTCTTTTTGCATCCATTCACACATTCCAGTTAGGGTTTATGTTTTTGATGTATTCACAAATATAAAATGTTGCATTTTGATTGCATTTGAATTGAAAATTGGCATAAATTAGAGGTACATTTTAGGGTTAGAAGTACCTTATTTTATCTATCTAAGTAGGAACATCATTAGGATGGTAAGAGCATTCCTTCCATTGGGTGATTCCAGGCAGAGGGGTGGACAAACTTCAGTTTTCTTTGACAGGGGGTCTTAAACGATGTACTTCACTAATGAAATCTTACATTCATCTTCTTTGCTTGCATGAGTTTACAATATATATAAGTTTGAGAGAAACCAATTCAAGCTTAAAATAGTTGGATCTTAATCATATTACGTAAACTTAATATGCTATTATGAGCTTACTCTAAACATAGACTTGGTTTAACTTCTCCCTATATGCTCTCAACCTAGAAAAAAAAATATGCTAACCAATATTTAGCTATGTAGGAATACAAATATGCTAAACAAACTATCAAAGTCCAACATTCTCCCCCTTAAAGTTGAGAGGGCTAACAAGATAGTCTCTCAGATTTATATACTAAGCTTTAGCAACTCCTTTGGTGAAGATGTCCACCATGTTGTCCAAAATGCTATAATGTCATAGCTCAACAACCTATTTCTCCACCATGTTTCAAATGAAGTGATACTTCATGTTGAAGTTTTTTGACCTGTTGTGGTGGATAGGATTATGTGCCAATTGGATGGCACTCATATTTTCATAATACAATATGGTAGGACCACTTTGTCTCTCTTCTATTTCTTCAAGAAATTTTCTCAACCATAATGTTTGGGTACTAGCATTTGTGATTGCTATGTACTCAGCTTCAGTAGTTGATAATGCTATAACCATCTACTTTTTGGAACTCCATGTAATTAGTCCTGGACCAAGTCTAAAACAATTCCCTGAAGTAGATTTTCTATCATCTATGTTGCTACCCCAATCACTATCACTAAAGCTAACTAATTTTATAGAATTACATTTGTGGTAATGAATCCCATAATCCAATGTACCTTTTACATATCTCAAAATTCTTTTAGTTTCTTGTAGATGAAGTTCAGATGAATCAGCCATATACCTTGAAACTAGAGAAACAACATATTGAATATTCAGCCGTGTGTTGGTGAGAAACATTAGACTCCCAACCATGCTACTATAAGTGGTCATGTCAACTTTTGGTGCTCCATATTCTTTGTTTAATTGGATCCCATGACCTGTTGGAGTTGCAACAGACTTGCATTACTCCATAGCAAATTTCTTTATCATATCTTGATCATATTTGTGTTCACATATGAAGATTCCTTTTTCTATTTGATGTACCTCCATTCCTAGGAAGTAATGCATCAAACCTAGATATTTCATTTCAAATTCTTTCATCATGGAGTTTTTGAACTCCTTATTCATCTTAGCACTACTACCCATGAATATTAGATCATCCACATATAAGCACACAATGATAATGTCTTTACCTTATTTCATGTAGTAGAGAGTAGGTTCACTTTTGCTCCTAGTGAATCCATACCTTTGAAATTAGCCATCAATGTGTGAGTACCATGCCCTTGGTTCTTGCTTTAGGCCATACAATGCTTTCTTCAAATTGTAGATAAGGTTCTCCTAACCTTGTTCTTAAAATCCTTGAGATTGTTGCACAAAAACCTCTTCTTTCAAGTACCCATTGAGAAAGGCACTCTTCACATCCATGTGTTGAATTTTCCACTCTTTGTGGGCAGCCAAGGAAAGTACTAGTCTGATGGTCTCTTGTCTAGAAATAGGAGAAAATGTTTACTCATAGTTAATCCCATACTTTTGAGTAAACCCTTTTTCTACTAGCCTTTCCTTATGTCTTTCAATTCTCCCATAAGCATTGAACTTGGTCTTATAGACCCATTTACATCCAACACATTTCTTGCCCTTAGGAAGCTCCACTAGCTCCCATGTATCATTCTTTTTTATAGAGGTAATTTCCTCTTTCATGGCTTGTTGCCATACATCATCCGTACATGTTTTTTCATAACTAGATGGCTCTAGCTCTACACTAGTCATTAAAGCATAGTTTACAACATCTCCCTTAGGCTCTTGATATTCTTCATCACCATACATATGCAAAGTTTCAAGTCTTTTCAAGACTCATTCATTTCACTAGCTTGGCTTCTAGTGTATCTTCTTTGAAAATTCTTGTCCATCATTTGGTAGGAGGGATGGTACTGAAGTGTTCTCTTACCTCTTTATGGTGAATCTATGTCCATTGAAGAATTACTTGCTAATATTTGTGGAGAAAAACTTGAAGTAGCACTTGTTGTACTTGGAGTAGAACTCTTCTTTGGACCTTGAGGAGGATTTACAGTGCTGATTTTATTAATAGGTTTCACTTGAGAGGAGCTTGCATCTTGATATCCATCATCAACAAAAAGTTTTTGATGACCCTATACTCCCCCTTCATCAAAAATTAAATCTCTAGAAATTATAACTTTGTGTGTTTTTGGATTGTAGAGTCTATATGCCTTTGAAGACTCACAATACCCAATGAAAATGCATGCTTAACTTTTGGGATCAATTTTATTTCTTGTCTCATCAGGAATGTGTGCATATGCAAGACAACCAAAAACTTTGAAGTGCTTTACATTTGGTTTTTTTCCATACCATCCCTCATATGGAGTGATCCCATCTAAACTAGAAGTGGGACTCCTATTCAAAATATAAACACTTGTCCTAACAGCATCATCCCGATACATGTTACTGAGTTTCTTTGTTTGAAGCATTGATATAGCCATTTCTACAATAGTACGATTCTTTATTTCATCCACACCATTTTTTTGTGGGGTGTAGGCAGTAGTTAATTACCTTTTGATCCCACAATATTTACAATATTTGAGAAATGCATTTGAATAAAACTCTCCTCTATCAGTACTTAATATTTTTACAACATACTCACTTTGATTCTGTACATTATTTTTGAAATCCTTAAAATATTCAAAAGCTTCATATTTAGTTTTCAAAAAATAGATCCAACACATTCTAGAGAAATCATAAATGAAAGTGAGAAAGTAAGAATTATTACCCAATATTTTGGTATTCATAGGACCACAAATATCCAAATGTACCAATTGTAGTGGATGGATTGCTCTCCATGCTTGTCCTCTTGGAAACTTTGTTCTTGAGTGTTTTTCCAAAACACATCCTTCACACACCTCCTTGTGCTCTTTAAATTTTGGTAATCCACACACCATAGCTTGTGAAGTCAACAACTTCAATCTTGAAAAATTAAGATGACCATATCTCAAGTGCCAAAGCACACTTGGATTTTCTATGGCCACACTAGCAAGTTGAGCACCTCCATGTTCCCCAAAATTAAGAGGAAATAACCTATTATTTGTCATAGGTACTTGTGTAACAACTCTATTACAATTATTTTTGTCAAAAATTACACATTTTCCATCTTCAAAAATAAGCCTATAGTTATTTTCCATTATTTTTCCAACACTAAGCAAATTATGTTGGAGTTTGGGGGTGTAATAGATGTTGTTTATCTTATTTGTGCCTTCTTTTTTTGTAACATCTATGGCTCCCATACCTTCAACTTGTAGTGCCTTGTCATCTCCCAATTTGATCTTTGACTTGTAGGTGGAATCCATTGTAGAAAATAGCTCTTCTTTGCTACTCATATTATTTTAGCAACCAAAATCCAAAATCCAAGTTTCATTGATATTTTGATCTGATTTTCCATAGGTGAGGAACAAATTTGAAGTTCCTTCCTCTTCTCCATAGTTTCCATATTGACCTCTCCCTTATTAAGAAGTCTTGGACTAATAATCTTTAGTAAAGTGACCAACCTTACCACAATTGTAACAAGGTTTCTTTGATTTGTCACCTCCTCTTCCTTTTCCTTTGCCTCTCATTTGGCCTCTTCCTTGTCCTCTTCCATAAGCCTCACCTTCCTTGGATGAGAATGCTTTTTCATCACCTCCAAAGCTTGATGAAGTAGAACCCTATAGTCTCTCTTCATGAGACATCAAAGAACCAATTAGTGCATCAAAAGTTAGAGTAGATAAATATTTAGATTCCTCAATAATGATTGCAATATGATTCCACTTATGAAGAAGTGTTCTCAACACTTTCTTCACAACCACTTCAGTTTTGATGTCTTCTCCAAGGGTTTGCATTTTATTTACAATGGCTTTCACTCTTACACAATAATTACCTACATTTTTATCATCTTGCATTTTGAGATTCTCAAAATCTCTCTTTAAGGTTTGAAGCCTCACTTGCTTCACTTGATTTCTCTCTTTATAGCTATCCTACAAGGATTTCCATGCTTCTAGGGTTGTCAAACAAGAAGCAATCCTTGGAAAGATGCTTTTATCCAAGGCTTATTGAAGATGGTAGAGAGCAAAGGAGTTCTTCTTTAATGCATTCTTCTTGTTGGTTTTAATTGTTGCACTCAAGGTTGTCCAATCTATAGGTTCTGCATAGCCTTATTTGACTATGTCCCACAATCCTTTGCCTATGAGTAAGGTCTTCATATTGATAGACAAATACTCATAATATAACCCATTAAATTTAGGAATGGGTAGATTATTACTGGCAGCCATTAAACTTAATTCAAAAAATAATAATACTCTTATGTTTTACTTTGCAATAATAACTACAAAATAATAACACTCTATCTCTATTTACAACAAACAACAGACAAAAATACCAGTTTTATTCACCAATCAATGGCTCTCCTTGCAGTAAATAGCAATGTCTTCTCCTCTATTTGACTAGCAGCAATACAAGTTTTTCACTACTTATATCTTATTAGCAGAAAATAGCAGCAATACACATTATCACAACAATGTTACAACACCTCCTTTCTAGCATAGCAGGAGTAACACAATAGTCTTCTCCTTATTTAATACAATGTACTTTCAATACGTAAGCACTCTCAACTTGTCACCACGTTGTCTCACAATATAGTGTACCTTTAAGTGCATTTTTGCAGTTTCTCATGCATTACGGTGATCAAAGTAACACGTGCAAATTGGTTTTTTTCATGTAGACCTTCCAAACAACATAGACCTTCGTGCAATTTGGTTCAAGTCCAGAACTCCTCTTTTTTTAGCATGCAAAAATCATTAATAGGATGTATTTTCTCTTAGCAAATCGGATGTCTCTTCTCGTAGAAAATAGAAAATATACATTTACACAAATCTAAAATACTATGAGAATATTTTCGTGATGTCTCTTCTCGTGATGTCTTTTCTCGTAGATCTGCACGTGGGAAATTATCCTCCTTCAACACCCTATTGGGTCTTATGTTTAACCACTGATAGTGACCTTATGTCTTTACAATGGCTTTCCTTGATAGCTAGTTGTAGCTATAAAAGACTTGCTCTCTAAGACGTCCTCAATGCACAAGAATTCTCCTCACGGCCTTCTTCAATAGCAAATCGCTCTCCACGATATTCTTCCATGCAGATCTCCACGTTACAGCACATAGGATTCAATTACAAATTTATCCTCACCTTTTTTATAGTATTTGGGGTAAATATCAGATTGAATATTTATGTCTGATTATGTAGATAACACATGTTTATCTTTCACTATCACCTTCTAACTAGATTACAACACCTTCAAAGTAATTTTACTCCAAAGTAATTGTTCAAAAAATACATGCTTGTCTTTATCTGCAGTGTTGAACACCATCACCGTCGAGCATGGAGCTACTCTTGTCAAGAAAATCATCATCACCTTACACTATCACCTAATTTTTATCATGCCAACCTATGCTATACGTAGATCTCCTTCACAGCAATGTGAAAATCATTATTTAACAAATCATGAATGACTCTGCTTGCTTGCTTCAAACACATAAATAATAGATCCCATCTTTGTAGCCTTCGCTCCTTCCTTTCAAATCATCCAACGTAGTCTCTCTCCAGTGCAATCACCCAAACGATCATCAAATGATATTTCTCCTGCGATCACTCAGCTTTTAGGCTCTTCAACATAGCTCCTTTCTCCCTGGACTGAACTCACAAGTGATGAGTAATCCAAAAGAAATAACTCTTCACGCAGTCTCTGATACCATAATGAAATATTGCATTCATCTTATTTTCTTGCGTGAATTTACAATATATAGGTTTGATAGAAACCAATTCGAGCTCAAAATAGTTGGAGCTCCATCATATTACGTAAATCTAATATGCTATCATGAGCTTACTCTAAACATAGACTTGGTCTAACTTCTCCCTATATGCTCTCAACCTAGAACAAGAAATATGCTAACTAATATTTAGCTACATACCCTTTGGAGAAATTGGCATTCTCTTGTTGGCTTCTAATTTAGATTTATGAAATTAGTTGCTTCTAACATTGTCCACATTAATAAATAGAAACCTTAAAAGAAACAATTCACATATAGCATGTTTCACTCAAAATAGTAGTGGTTGGATTTCATCACCAACCATTTCTTGAGATTTGATAACGGTGGTATTCATATCTATCCACCAATCTCTACCCATAGAAACCATAGGATACCCCCAGGAAAACTTGTTGGATTTCATCACCAACAAGAATCTCATTGCCCTATCTTTACCATAGTTTTTACCTTTTTTTCATTAATCAAGATTATAAAATCAAAACACACAATACTAACACTTAAAATTAATACACATTAAAAGGAGATAATCAATTAACAAGGTAAGCCACACTGGTTAAAACTTAGCATTGGTTGTTTGTTTCCTTTGTGCTCGTTAAATATTTTAGTTTTGTGTTACATTTGATAGTTTAATTTGTATTTTGATTTATTTTCTTATGGTATTAACTAGAAACCAAAATAAATCTATAAGTCAATATAACTTAATGGAACCTTCATCCACCTTCCCCACCACTTCTATTGTAGATTCCCAGAATGTAACACATGTAAATTTATCTTTAGGTCCCTCACACATCCTACCATCCATAGCCTTCCATATGGACATGCCCCAAGAGGAGTCAACCTCCCCTACCATTGATAATCACATTACCCATATAGACATGGCAAGAGTATAAGCTTTCATGAAGTATCTAGTTATGTCTTAGAGTCCATTCCCAATTCACCTAGATAGGACTCTACTCTACAGCAAAAGCCTATTTATTTCTAGCCCCCATCAACCTTTACCTAGGTGTATACTAACCCTCTTTTTGAGGCATCATTTGCACCTTCTTCCCATATGTCAATTCCCCAAGTTTCATGTGCTCCTAGTACCTCATATACCTCCACTTACACCAACCCCTTGTATGAAGCACAAGTTAATGTTGCTTCACCAATTACAGCCTCACAAGTTGTCATACCTAGTGTAACTTATCCCCAAGCCACATCTTCTACACTATCTACCTCCATACCCTTAGTCTCTTATAGAGATATTAATGAGGTGTGCGAACACCTAAAAAAATTGCTTAGACATCATAAAAATGCTCAATAGCAACAGGTAAACCCTAATTCTTCACATAACTCTACTCAGACTGTCCTTGTTAACCAGGTTCCATAATGGGCAACATAATCTTCTATGGTTTCTATCCCTATTTCCCCACCAAGCCATACCGCTACCCATCCCATTCTCATTTTCCAACCTAGCCATAACCTTCATCCATCAACCTCATTCTATAATTCCCCATATTTTCATCAGAAATCCCCCATTCATCAAATTCCATCAAATTCACCTAGCCATCATTACCAATCTCCTCATCACTTAGTCACTCCACAACATTTCTCCACCCCACCGTATTAGGTAATTTAGGGCTTCCACATTCCTAAGGAAGATCCTCAAATTGAGGCCATGCAGAAACAAATAGATCAATTGATGCAATTTACTCTTGGTTTTTCAAACCAAAAACTAACCTTACGCCAATTGATCAATCAACCAATTTATCCGTCGGTACCTGTTGAGCAAGGTGCAGCGACAGTATTGTCATTGTTGTCAACATAGTCAGGTAGATTAGTTGATGTAGTGGACAGGAGTTCAGAGGTTACTCAGAGTATGTACAGGTGATGTTAAATGCTTATGAGGATGTTTACCCACCTTTTTGCATATTTTCCAAGAAGACCGAAGTGGCCCATATGCTAAAGATCAAAGAAAAAGCAAAACACCGCAAAGAAAAAAAGTGTCGCGATATCGCGACATGTTGCATTTTCGCGGCCAAAAGAGAAGAGAAAATGCAAGGAGAAAAAGTGTCACGATATCGCGACATGTTGCATTTTCACGGCCAAAAGAGAAGAAAAAGCAAGGAGAAAAAGTGTCACGATATCGCGACATGTTGCATTTTTGCGGCCAAAGAGAAGAGAAAAAGCAAGGAGAAAAAGTGTCGCGATATCGCGACATGTTGCATTTTCGTGGCCGAAAAAGCAAGGAGAAAAAGTGTCGCGATATCGCGACATGTTGTATTTTCGCGGGCCAAAGCAAAGAGAAAGAGCAAGGAGAAAAAGTGTCACGATATCGCGACATGTATTTTCGTGGGCCAAAGCAAAGAGAAAGAGCAAGGAGAAAAAGTGTCGCGATATCGTGACATGTTGTATTTTCCTGGGCCAAAGCAAAGAGAAAGAGCAAGGAGAAAAAGTGTCACGATATCGCGACATGTTGCATTTTCGCGACTCAAAGCAAGGAGAAAGAGCAAGAGAAAGAAAAAGTGTCACGATATCGCGACATGTCGCATTTGTGACTCAAAAAGGGAAGGAGGCAAAGAAACAAAAGTGTCATGATATCGCGACATGTCACATTTGCGACTCAAAAAGAGAGGAGAGAGAAACAAAAGTGTCACGATATCATGACATGTCACATTTTGCGACTCAAAAGGAGACAGAGAAACAAAAGTGTCATGATATCGCGACATGTCGCATTTGTGACTCAAAAGGGAGAGAGAGAAACAAAAGTGTCACGATATCATGACATGTCCATATTTTTGCGACTCAAGAAGGGCCTCAAAATAGAAATGAAAAGTCCTTTTGAAACCAAAAACATGCATGCATAAGGGAAAGAGAAAACAAAAAGTCATGCAAGGAGAAAATGAAAATCAAAGAGAAAAGAAAATGCAAAGAAAAAATAAGAAAACGAAGCATCAAGGAGAAAATGAATAGTCATGCAAAGAGAAAATGAATAGTCATGCAAAGAGAAAATGAATAGTCATGCAAGGAGAAAATGAATAGTCATCGAAGGAGAAAATGAATAGTCATGACCGAGAAAATGAACAGTCATGGTAGGAGAATATGGTGTCAATTATTTGCATGTGACGTGTTTGACGAAATGCCTTCTCAATATATACAAAAGGAGTTACATAAAGAAGTAGTTACAATTGACAAGTGGTGTATGAGAATATGAAAGGAGTTACAACTTGGAGTTACAAAGAGAAAGGATTGTTATAAAAGGAGTGTTGCTTGGAGAATTTAAGTGGGGATTCTATCTTGCAAAGAGAGCAAGAGGCAAGCGAGAAGGATGTGTGTTTTGTGAATTGTGGGCGATGTTGGGTAAGCAATAGACCGGTCAGGGTCTTATAAAAGTGAAGGCATTTTTATGTCAATATTCTAGCTTCAAAATTGAAGTCCAAGTTGGTGCTTGGCATCGGGGGTTGGTGCTCCTTCCAGTTGGTGCTGGTAAATCAGGGGTTGGTGCTCCTTCCAGTGGGTGCTGGTAAATTGATTGTAAAGTTGGTGCTTTGCAAAGGCTGGATTTGGATGGGAGTCCAAACAGTCATTTTTGAGGAGTAGCCAAATCGGTGAACCTCGGTACATCTTGTGTTGTGTGATGCTCTCTTGTTATACTTGCTTTATTTGGTTTTAAGTTTTCATTGTTTTGGCTTTAAGAGTTGAAGATTTAAGTTATAAAGAGCTACACCTGATTCACCCCCCTCTCAGTGTCATTGTGAGACTAACAATTGGTATCAGAGCCAGGTTCCTGAACAAGCTTAACCGGCTAGGGTGATCTTGGAAGTGACACAATGGCAGGTGGTGAAGGCTTCTCATCAAACAAAGCACCATTGTTTGATGGAACTAATTACGCATTTTGGAGACTCGGGATGCAGACATATCTTTGTGCTTTGGGATACGACATTTGGGATTCAGTAGATAGTGGATACACAATACCCACCACTTCTCCAACCGATGTTGTCGGTAAGAAACTGTTTGAGAATAACTCAAAAGCAAAGAATGCTATCATGTGCGGATTAGTGGACAGTGAAGCTGGTAAAAATTATGAGTTGTAAAATGGCAAAAGAAATATGGGACAAACTGAGGAGCATTCATGAAGGAGACGCTAAGATCAAGGAGGCCAAGTTACAAACACATCGAGCTCAGTTCGAAGTATTAAATATGAATGACAATGAGAACATAGAGGCATATATGTTGAGAGTTAATGAAGTCATTAATGCGATTAGAGGACTCGGCGAGGAAATCAAAGATTCTGTCATCGTGAAAAAGGTATTAAGATCTCTTCCCCAAAGATTTGATTCTAAAGTTTCAGCTATAGAAGAAGCTAAAGATCTAAATTCTTTTAGTATGGATGAGATGCATGGTTCTTTGACTGCATATGAGATGAGAATAGGAAAATCTAAACTCACAGACAGAGAAGCTGCTTTTAAAGCCCATAAAAATATGAAAGCAAAACAAGAATCCGAGGAAGAAGAGACATCGAGATGAAATGGAAGCAAACTTTGTTCGAAAACTAAAAAGGAGAAAAGAAAAATATAGAGGAAAGTTACCGTTTAAATGTTTCAATTGTGGAGGCATTGGGCATTTTGCGGCTAAATGTCCACTTAATGAGAAGAACAAAAGTGATGAAGGATCGCACCAAGAAAGAAGTGACTGGAAGAAAAAAACAAATTTCAGAAAAGGCAACTTCAAGAAGAAAAGTTTCATCTCCAAGAATGTCAGTTCATCAGAAGACAGCTACGGTGAGGATTCTGAAAAGGAAACAGGTGAAGCTCTTTTCATGGCACTCAAAGAAGAAAAAATAGAAAAATAACAGGAATGTGATGAAGAAGAAATTGATGCCGAAGTAAATTTGGAAGAGGAACTAATTGCAGCTCTGGATGAATTGAAGATAGAAAGAAAAAAGAATAAGAAAATTTCAAGAAAGCTTGAGGATGCAAATGAAATCATAACCAGTTTGAAAGTACAGATAGAAGAATCCAAGAAAATATCTGAAGATCTCGAAGTGCAAATAACCATGAAAATAGATTATTGTTGCAAGCTAGAAGAAGAGACTGTTGGTTTAAGAATGCAGATAGAAGAGATGAATCGTAAAATTAGTTGTCATCACAAACGTGAAGAAAGTTCTATGAAGCTGGATAAGATCATAAATAACCAAAGGACTACAGGCATGAAATTTGGTTTGGGCTTTGACGAAGGAGAATCATCAAATGGATCAAAGAATGAAGATAAGAAACAGGTTGATCAAGAAAAATTGACTCATGCAAAAGAAAGCAATAATGCAAGGCACGAAAGGAGAATTGACAATGATGGATTCACCAATGTCACACATCAAAGAAGAAGAAGATTTATGACTCCTACGACAACATGGCAAAGACCATCACCCAGGTTCAATCATCTCTTTTTTGGTTACTATTTTAAATGCAATGGTTATGGACATAAGATTTCAGATTGCAAGTATAACGTAGGACCAAGGAATTTTACCTTTAGAAATGTTTTTTCACCTTTGATGGATTATGCAGTAGAATGTTATAAGCTGTCATAAGTTTGGGCACATTGCAAGAAATTGTCGAAGTACATTTGCATCAAATCAATTTCAGGGAAGAAAATTTCAACCAAATGGAATGAGACAAAATAGAAAATTTCTCGAAAAACATGCACAAGCTATTGAAAAAGAAAAGTCAAAACAAGAGCCCAAAACTGTAATCAAACCAGAGTGGAAAGAAAAAGATCGATCTAAGGAAGAAAAGGAATCCCTGATCGTACAAACAACATTTAAAGCACAGAATAAATCTGCACCATGGATACTTGATAGTGGATGCTCCAGTCATATGACAGGTGACAAACAAAAATTTGAGAAGTTACAACAATATGAAGGTGGTTCAGTAAAATTTGGAAATAATGATGGAGCTAAGATAGTTGGCAAAGGTTCAGTTAAGATTAGTGATGGAAAAATCAAGTCAAAAGAAGTCTTGTTTGTGGTTGGTCTGAAGCATAACTTGTTGAGCGTAAGTCAGATTTGTGATAGAGGTCATGAAGTGATTTTTAAGAAGCGAGGGTTGTGAAGTCAGAAAAGCAAACAGTGGAAAGTTGATAGCAACTGGATCGAGGACATCTGGCAACCTGTACACTCTCTTAGAGACTTCAGAAGGAGCTTGCTTGATTGGACAGGAAGAAGAAAATTGGTTGTGGCACAAGAGGCTCGGTCATATCAGTTTTGACAATCTAGTAAAAATTAGCTCAAAAAAGGTAGTGAGAGATATTCCCACCATTGGAAAACCATCAAATAGCATTTGTGCTTCATGCCAAAAGGGGAAGCAAACTAGAGTCTCATTTAAAACAAAAGAGTACTACACAAGCAAACCTTTGGAACTAATACATACTGATTTATGTGGACCCATGAGAATGCAAAGCATAAATGGTGACAAATATTTTATGTTGTGTATAGATGACTATTCCAGGATGACATGGGTACTATTTTTGAAGCATAAATCGGAAGCTTTTGAGATGTTCAAGGTTTTCAAAAACCAAGTTGAGAATCAAACAGGAAAAAGGATTAAATGTTTAAGATCAGATAGAGGAGGAGAGTTCATTTCGGAGGATTTTACAGAGTACAGTGAAAAATATGGTATTAGAAGACAGTTTTCAACAACCAGGACACCTCAGCAGAATGGTGTGGTAGAAAGAAAGAACAGGACAGTGCAGGAAATGGCACGGACTATGTTGACTGAGAGCAAAGTAGCAGACAGATTTTGGAAAGAGGCAGTCCATACTGCGGTATACATCCAAAATAGGTGCATGTTGAGGACGCATGAAAGCAAAACTCCTTATGAGTTGTGGTTCGGTAAAAAGGCAACGGTAAGATACTTTAAAGTTTTTGGCAGCAAGTGTTACATCAAAAGAACTGAAGAAAACCTTGGTAAGTTTGAAGATAGAGCGGATGAAGGTATTTTTCTTGGCTATTCATCAAAAAGCAAAGCTTACAAATGCTACAACAAGAGGCTAAGGAAAATTGTGGATAGTGCCGATGTTAAAGTTGATGAAGGTAGGGAACGAGTAATTAGCTATGAAGAGAACTACCCAATTGATGAAGAGGTTATTGAAGAAGATGAGGAAAAGGAAACAAAAAAGAAACAAAAAATTGACTCAGATGATTCAAATAGTGATTCAGAAGTGGAAGAAAATAAGAAATTCAAAACAGGCAGTTGGCAGAAAGATCATCCTAGAGAGCAAATAATTGGAGACCCCACAGTTGGTGTTCAGACAAGAAGAAGAGTAGTAAGCAACTACTCTCTATTATCCAACATTGAGCCCAAAAATGTTGCTGACGCAAGCAAAGATGAAAGTTGGATGAAGGCAATAAATGAAGAATTAGATCAGATCGAGAAAAACAAAACTTGGGAGTTAGTACCAAGACCCGCAAATAAAAATATAATCGGTACTAAATGGATCTTTCGAAACAAATTGAATGAAGACGGATGGGTAGTCAGGAATAAAGCAAGATTGGTATGTAAAGGCTATGCACAAGTTGAAGGTATTGACTTTAAGGAAACCTTTGCACGTGTGGCTAGACTAGAGGCAATTAGAATGTTTCTGGCTTTAGCTAGTTTACAAGAATTTCAAAGTTTATCAAATGGATGTGAAATCAGCATTTTTGAATGGGAAACTCGAAGAAGAGGTTTATATTGAGCAGCCAGATGGTTTCCAACTTGGTGATGATCCCAACTTGGTTTGCAAGTTGAAGAAAGCATTATATGGCTTAAAACAGGCACCCCGAGCATGGTATGCAAGGCTAGACAACTATCTTACTCAACAAGGGTTCAAGAAAGGTATGGTGGATAGTAATTTGTATGTCAAAACAGAAAATGGCCATCTTATTGTTCTTGTTGTATATGTTGATGATATCATATTTGGCAGCAACAAAGATGAGTCGTGTAAAGATTTAGCAAATAAGATGAAAAAAGAATTTGAAATGTCAATGATTGGTGAACTTTCGTATTTCCTCGGGTTGCAAGTTAATCAAAATGAGAAGGGCATATTTATTTCTCAAATTAAATATGTGAAAGAGATACTAAAAAAGTTCACAATGGAGGATTGTAAGCCAGTTAGCACTCCCATGACGACAGGTTGCAAGTTGAGCAAGGATGACAAATCTCCACATGTTGATCAAACCATGTACAGATCTATGATTGGGAGCTTACTGTACTTGACAGCTACCGGACCAGATATTTTGTAGGCGGTATGCATGGTAGCACGATTTCAGGCTAGTCCCAAGGAGACTCATGTGACAACAGTGAAGATGATTCTTCGGTACCTCAAGGGTACTATGGAGTATGGGTTATGGTATCCGAAAGGTAAGGACTTCACCCTTATTGCGTATTCGGATGCAGATTGGGCAGGATGTGTAGATGACAGAAAGAGTACCAGTGGAGGTGCATTCTATCTTGGAGACAGGTTGGTCGCGTGGCACAGTAAGAAACAAGAGTCAGTCTCCTTATCCACAGTAGAGGCAGAATATATTGCAGCGACAACGTGTTGTACGCAGGTATTATGGATGAAACAAACCCTGAAAGATCTTGGTATTAACTTCAGTGAGCCAATTTCAGTTAAGTGTGATAACACCGGTGCCATTAACATCTCAAAGAATCCGGTTATGCATTCTCGCACAAAACATATTGCTATCCGGTATCACTTTTTGAAGGAGAAAGTTGCGGAAGGTGAGGTTAAGTTGGATTTTGTTCCAACAACAGAGCAAGTAGCGGATATCTTCACAAAACCGTTGCCCAAGGAAGTCTTTGAGTACCTTCGCAATAAATTGGGAGTGGTCACGCTTCCCAAGAATTGACTAGCTATCGGGACCACATTCTCAGGGGAGCATTTGTGTATTTGTTTATCTTTTTGCTCATGTTTGTGATTTTTGCTAAGTGTAATAATTTTTGCCTGAGAATGTTGTGCATGGACTCAGGGGGAGTTTGCAGCAGCCCTTTGATATTGTTGTCAAAGGGGGAGAAGAGTTACAGGAAATTGCACGTGTGTTGCCAACAATTCCAAAGGGGGAGATTGTTGAGCAAGGTGCAGCGACAGTATTGTCATTGTTGTCAACACAGTCAGATAGATCGGTTGATGCAGTGGATAGGAGTTCAAAGGTTATTCAGAGTATGTATAGTGATGTTAAATGCTTATGAGGATGTTTACCCACTTTTTTGCATATTTTCCAAGAAGACCGAAGTGGCCCATATGCTAAAGATCAAAGAAAAAGCAAAACACCGCAAAGAAAAAAAGTGTCGCGATATCGCGACATGTTGCATTTTGGCCAAAGAGAAAAAAGTGAGGAGAAAAAGTGTCGCGATATCGTGACATGTTGCATTTGTGGCCAAAAGAAGAAAAGCAAGGAGAAAAAGTGTCAGATATCGCGACATGTTGTATTTGGGCAAAGAAAGAGAAAGCAAGGAGAAAAAGTGTCGTGATATCGCGACATGTTGCATTTTCGCAGGCCTAAGCAAAGAAAGAGCAAGGAGAAAAAGTGTCACGATATCGTGACATGTTGTATTTTGTGGGCCAAAGCAAAGAGAAAGAGCAAGGAGAAAAAGTGTCGCGATATCGCGACATGTTGCATTTTCCTGGGCCAAAGCAAAGAGAAAGAGCAAGGAGAAAAAGTGTCATGATATCACGACATGTTGTATTTTGCGGGCCAAAGCAAAGAGAAAGAGCAAGAAGAAAAAGTGTCATGATATCGCGACATGTGCATTTTGTGACTCAAAAAGGAGAAAGAGCAAGAAAGAAAAGTGTCGCGATATCGCGACATGTCCATTTTGTGACTCAAAAAGGGGAGAGAGAGAAACAAAAGTGTCGCGATATCGCGACATGTCGCATTTTCGACTCAAAAAGGGAGGAGAGAAAGAAAAGTGTCATGATATCGCGACATGTCCCATTTTGCGACTCAAAAAGGGAGAGAGAGAAACAAAAGTGTCATGATATCGCGACATGTCACATTTACGACTCAAAAAGGGAGGAGAGAGAAACAAAAGTGTCAGATATCTGACATGTGATTTGGACAAGAAGGAAAATAGAAATAAAAGAAAAAAAAATGCATGCATAGGAAAGAGAAAATGAAAGCATGAAGGAGAAAATGAAATAAAGAAAAAAATGCAAAGAGAAAACGAATAGACATGCAAAGAGAAAATGAACAGTCATGAAGGAGAAAATGAATAGTCATGCAAAGAGAAAATGAATAGACATGCAAAGAGAAAATGAACAGTCATGCAAGGAGAAAACGAATAGTCATGAAGGAGAAAATGAATAGTCATCGAAGGAGAAAATGAACAGTCATGACCGAGAAAATGAACAGTCATGGTAGGAGAATATGGTGTCAATTATTTGCATGTGACGTGTTTGATGAAATGCCTTCTCAATATATACAAAAGGAGTTACATAAAGAAGTAGTTACAATTGACAAGTGGCGTATGAGAATATGAAAGGAGTTACAACTGGAGTTACAAAGAGAAAGGATTGTTATAAAAGGAGTGTTGCTTGGAGAATTTAAGAAGGGGATTCTATCTTGCGAAGAGAGCGAGAAGGATGTGTGTTTTGTGAATTGTGGGCGATGTTGGGTAAGCAATAGACCAGTCGGGGTCTTGTAAAAGTGAAGGCATTTTTATGTCAATCTTCTAGTTTCAAAATTGAAGTCCAAGTTGGTGCTTGGCATTAGGGGTTGGTGCTCCTTCCAGTTGGTGCTGGTAAATCATGGGTTGGTGCTCCTTCCAGTGGGTGTTGGTAAATTGATTGTAAAGTTGGTGCTTTGCAAAGGCTGGATTTGGATGGGAGTCCAAACAGTCATTTTTGAGGAGTAGCCAAATCGGTGAACCTCGGTACATCTTGTGTTGTGTGATGCTCTCTTGTTATACTTGCTTTATTTGGTTTTAAGTTTTCATTGTTTTGGCTTTAAGAGTTGAAGATTTAAGTTATAAAGAGCTACACTGATTCACCCCCCTCTCAGTGTCATTGTGAGACTAACAGTACCATCGTTGTCATATCTGATATATTTTAGGGTACCTAAGTTTGATAAATTTAAGGTAATTGAGGATCCCAAAGAACATGTGAGCACCTTTGTTCATGCATGCTTTAGAATTCAAAATGATAATTCTCTCATGCTTCAAAATTTTCCTCAAACATTAGGAGGGGATGCCATAGAATGGTACAATAAATTTCCAAGCCATAGTATCTATACTTTTAAGCAATTTATTGATCAATTCTTTAATCATTTCATCCTAAATATTAAAAAGAAGATCTCATTATCTAATGTCTATGCTTTAAGGCAACATGATGATGAATATATCTATGATTTTGGAAACCATTGGAGGGTTTTCATCACTAAATTTCCATTCACCCTACCAATGGATGAGTTAATTAAGCTATTGGCCAAGAGTTTCTTAAAATATATCTCTTGGATGCTCCAACTACAAACTTATCAATCATTTGAATAATATTTAGCTCAGGCTAGTGTCATTGAGGATATCAAAATCCAAGAAAGCATACTTAAGCCTAAGAAGAAATAATGGCATAGTAAGGGCCAATACAAAAGCAACTATTTTGGCCAACAAAAATTAACACGGGCTACCCCAGCCACCCAATACAATCAAGTCAATCAAGTGGTCATGATCCAGCTAGTAATGGCTCAACCTGTGCAACAAACACCACAACAAATTGCATATCATGTGGTCCCATCAACAACACAAGCTCCAATAGTGTAAAACATAGTGCCAGCTATGGAAAACCATCCTTGACGATAGTTTGTCCAACAAAATCACCAATACACCCCTTTAGCCGAGTCATATTCTTCCCTTTTTAGAAGGTTTTATGAGACAAATGAACTTGCTTTACCCAAAATTATATCGTATGATCTCACCAAATGTGGGAAACATTTTCAATAACATCTATGTTGTCCTTATCTTAAGCAAAACGGGCATGACATTAACAATTGCCATGTTTTTAAAGATATAGTACAAGACCTCATTGACTTGGGATGATCAAGCTTGATAATCCCCTCGCTTAACAAAACCAAAACCTTGGTATATTTCAAACACCACTTCCTCATCACAAGGAGGTGCAACTAAATGTAGGGGGAGCTAACACCAAAACTCCTCCTAATTAAGTCAATCATGTACAACAATACCAAGGGTTTGTAGGGACCATTCATGTGGTCACTAGAGGTCAAAGGAATAACCAACAAAGGCAACCACCTCAAACAAGTGTGTCACAATATTTTACATTGCCACCCATACAAGTTTCCTACAATCCTTCATCACCCATCCATATCCCTATTCAATCAAATCCTCTGAATCCACCCATCAATCGTCCACCTCAACTAGTCATCTCATTGAGTAGCTGACTAACTACAAGTCTAAAAATGGCTTTAGCCAATATCAAACTATGTGTTAATCCAAGAATCTCCTCCACATAATGAGGCATTAATGGACATTTTAAAATCTATTGAACTACAATCACAAGATCCTAATGCCTTCAACAACTTTGTGGGGAGCATCCAAACATGCATAGAGACTTCCATCACATTCTATGACTTTGAGATTAAGCCAATCTCATTAGAATCAGTAGATCCTCCATTGCATATCATGGCTCTAATTGATAAGAAGCCTTTTAAAATAGTTATAATTGATACTTGTTCCTCTATCAACATCATCACCACATCCGCTCTTCATCATTTGAACCTTCCTCCATCTCACATCACCAAGTCATCCTTCACCCTTAGAGCATTCAATGATGTTTATTCCATAGTTGGCACTGTTGTTTTTCCCATTGAAGTAGGGTTTAAAATTTTGCACACAATGTTTCACATCTTGAAAGGATCCATGGCATACAATGTACTCCTTGGAAGACCTTGTATGAGGAAAATGAGATGTATCCCTTCAATACTACATCAATTTTTTAAATATTTTCATGAGGGATAGGTACATTACATATCAGCAGACATTGAGCCATTTAAGTATTGCAATTTCATCTCAAATCCTTATGATTCCATGCTCCATTCCACTCACATTTTTCTTTCACAATCAACCAATCCATCCACCACTTCACCAATATCTTCATCAAAGGATCCTATTCCTGAGGATCTTCCTATCACCAACTCTCATCAAACTTCCACACCCCCATCATCTTCATCATTGACTACATGCACATGTAGTCACAGTCAATCCACACCATCAACATCATTTCCATACTCATCATCATCATCCATTCCACACTCTTCCCAAGCCAATCCATCATCACCATCACCTAATGTTTCAAAATTCAAATTGATAGATTGTGAGACATCTCCATTTCTACTATTTCTCAATCCCTCATCTGACCATAGTCCTTCCATGTCATCCCAAGTCGATGTCCACTTCACTAATCCTGGTATTGGTGAATACTTGGTCCAAGACATCACCATCACACCCCTCACCATCCCTAGTGCTAAGTATTTTGATCACCCACGTGACCCACCTTTAGCAATAGGAGTAATTTATAACATGGGTTCAGCTCCAAATAGCATAAATTTTGTATATGGAGGAATTGAATCTTCATCAAGTCCATCTCCCATAGAAGAGCTAAAAGAACTAGTTCTTGCCAACATTCCTAACATGACAGGATTTCCATCTCAATATTTTCACATTATCAATTGGCAAGGCCATGGCCTAAGATTGCATGAATAGGAAGTGCATCAACCTATCAATGTTCCATATCAAGAAGTGCATGACCATTCAGTTCTAGGTTACCATCCACTTTCCACCACCTCTTTTCTTGAACAAGCCTTCCAAAGGCTCAATCTCAATTCAGGAGAAGACGTCCTTCATCTCGATAATTTTTATGATGATATCTATGAAGAATTTGAACTTATATCAATAATTTTATATGAATCTGAAGAAGAATTGGAGCCCATCATTCCCCATTCTGAACAAGATTATTTTATCTCAAAATATTCTCCATCCATGATCCCGTCCTTCACTTGCTTCTTCCACAAGAGCGATTTGCCCCTACTAGTGATCCACCACCTCCATTCCATAAGCCATTCCATAATCCAAACTTGTAACATATGTACATAAAAAAAAACTATGGTTTTCACCACTACCAAAAAAAAAATAATAATCAAAAATCAAGAAAAACATTTGATTTCTTAGCATTGCATATGTACATATCACTTAGACAAATGCATTTATTTGTGTTTCTTACTATTTTTTAGGTTAACCAAGCCCTAAGCATCGATCCTTAGGTTCCATCCATTCCATCCGACCTCATTCACCTTGCCCATAAGTCAACATGAATACTATTGATTTATTCACCCCGCTTCGTAATCCATACAATCTGACTAAGCCAATTCTAATTGACATAAGTCTCATCGATATGGACCATATTTCCTCACCTCCATCCTTTGCCAAATTTTTCTTGTCCAAGGAATTTTTAAGGGCTTTCACCAACTACATTCCTCCATCCCCTCCACCTTCACCTTCACCTTCATCTTTAGATCCTGAGGTTTTCCAGGAAGAAATAGATGAGGATAAGCTAAAAGATTTTGATGACATTCATTTGATCCATACACCCCATCAGCTTGAGGAATTTTCCCACATGTATATTAAAGATACCATCAATGTGGACCTTAGTTTAGACAAAGACAATCCCTAAATTGTCAATCTTGGAAAAAGTATATCACATGATGAACAAGAGCAATTTATTACTCTCCTCAAGAAAAAAGGTATATTTGCATGGTAACATAAGGATATGTCTGGTCTTGACCCTAGTTTGGTTGTCCATAGTCTCACCTTACAGCCTGATGCTAATCCAATCAAACAAAAACTTAAGAGAATGCATCCTACCATGGCCCTCTTGGTAAAAATAAAGCTTCAAAAACTCTTAGATGTGAAATTCATGGTTCCTATCAACTATCCTGAGTGGCTCTCAAATATGGTACCGATTTGCAAGCCTAACAGGGCGATACACGTGTGCACTAACTTTCGAGATCTTAAAAAGTGTGTCCTAAGGATGATTTTCCTCTCCCAAACATTGATACTCTTGTCGATACCTGTGCTGGCCATGAAATACTTTCACTCATGGATGGCTTTTCAGGATACAACCAAATTCAAATAAATCCTGATGACCAACACAAATTAGCATTCACTACACCTTGGAGAACCTTTTTTTACAAGGTGATGCCCTTTGGTCTCAAAAATGTAGGTGCCACTTATCAACATGCCATGACATATATTTTCCATGACTACATGCATAATATTATCGAAGACTATGTGGATGATCTCTTGGATAAATCCAAAACTCAACAAGAATATATTGGTGTATTGGAGAAAGTCTTTGACCAACTCCTAGAGCATAATGTAATGTTGAACCCCAAGAAATGTGTCTTTGGTGTTACCTCAAGAAAACTTGTAGGATTCATTATTTCCATAAGAGACATTGAGGTGGAACCTAACAAGGTCAAGGTCATCTTGGAGATGCCTCCCCCAACTAAATTAAAGGAATTTCATAGTTTATAAGGAAATATCCAATCAATATATCATTTTACTATGCAAATTTTTGATAAATATAGGGCATCCAGTCACCTACTACAAAAAGGGGTGTCATTTTCTTGGACAAATGAATGTCAAAAATCCTTAGATGATATTAAGAAATATCTAGCTTCTCTACAAGTCTTAGCTCCTCTTCATCTAGGGGTCCCATTTTATCTTTATATCTCAGCAACAAACTTTGCATTAGGGACAATGCTTGCACAAAATAATGAACAAAATCGAGAGCAAGTTGTCTACTACATTAGTTGAACATTGGTAAGCTATGAAACCAGATACACTTATGTAGAAAAATTGTGCTTAGCAGTGGTTTTTTCCACTAAGAAACTTCAACATTACATGCTTAGCCACACAACATACATCATAGCTAGATAAAATCCTCTGTGTTATATGATATCTAGCACTTACAATAACATCCGCACCGCTAAATGTATAATGCTCCTTACTAAATTTGACTTGGAATTTATTAGCCAAAAATCCATTAAAGGTCAAGTAATAGCCGATCAACTGGTGGAAGCTCAACTACCTAGTTATCATCCTTTGATTATTGATCTCCCAGATGATTCGGTAGTTGCTATCACTAAGAAAGAAGAAGATATCATTCTAGAGGAAGACATCGATATCACATTATTCTTTGATGGCTCTAAGTGCGTTAAAGTTCAAGGTACCAAAGTCATATTTCACACACCACAGGGAGTATTGTTGGCATTTTTGCCACATTGATTCTCATTGATGAATGCATTGATGTATTGTTGGGGATCTGACCTTTGATTGATGCAGCTTGGGCGAAAAAAGGAGAAAAATTGAGCAAAAAATGGCTAAGTCTGAAAATTGCGACGACGCGGCGACATGTTGCGAGAATCGCGGTCCAACGCGATCCAACGCGAGCGAGGTTGGCGGAACCGTCGCGATATCGCGACGTGTTCCGAAATCGCGGGTCGGCGGGCAAAAAAGCATTAAGTTGAAAACATGCAGCGATTCGCTGACATGTCAGCGAATCGCGACTCGGGGAGCGTCGAAGGCAAAAAGTGAAAACTTGCAGCGCGTCGCTGACATGTCAGCGAATCGCGACCGAAAATGGCGATTGATGCGGCGACGGAAACATGTAGCGAAATCGCTACATGTTCCGATTTCGCGGGGCAGAGCGCAGGGAGGAGCCAACGGCGGAAACATGTAGCGAAATCGCTACATGTTCCATTTCGCGGGTCTTCGACGACGAGCGTACGGCGGAAAAACACGTCGCGATTTCGCGACCCGTCGCATTTCGCGACCTGCGCAGTTTTCCCGCCAAGTGCAGTATGAACGGCCGAGAGGGTTTTCCGATTTCCGATGATTTAATGCTGACCCGAATTAAATAATTTGCGGATTTCCGATGCGGTTAAGGTCGAAGAGTGCCCAGGCCACCAAAATTAAAGGATTTATTGGTTCAAAGCTGCGGTTCGTGGATTAATTCAACGGTTTTCATGCACATGTTCGAAGAATCGTATTTAATAAAGGACCGCGAACGTTTCATGGCATTTAATTTTTATTTCCTCGAGGCCGCTATTAAGGGGTCGTGTTCCTGATTTTCAAGATATTATTGTAGATCACGAGGAAGTTGGTTTTACGTTTTTAATGCTGCAAAGAGGACGGACCTCTATAAAAACCAATGTAATTTTCATTTGCAAAGGTTGGAAAAACTTCCTTGCTAGAAAGCTGGAATTGTATCTGCGGGAATAAAAGGATCGACTTCTAATTTTTCAAGCGTCGCATGGATGAATTTGCTTTCTGTTTTCTGCATTTCTAATAGCATTCGTACTCTGCATTGCTATTACATTTAAATTCTGCATCTTTGGATTTAAATACTGCGGTCGAGGTACAATTCTGGAATGTGGGTTTGGAGGGATTTGCGGCATGTGATTGTGCGAGGATGAAGCTGATTTCTTATGTTACTTGCTTGTTGTTGCGTTTTTAGTTTCTGCTTGTTGTTTTTCTGATCCCATCACTTCGGCTTGTGGCCATATTTCCCATTTCTTTATGCATCTTTTAAATCTCTTTCCAGCAACCCTATCTTAAACAAATTTTTAGAGTAGTAAAGGGAACCGGCCCACTACTGGAGATTGGTGCAGGAGCCATTTCTTGCTTCCGACCTTTCAATGTTGGCCGGGTCTAGGGCGCAATTGTAAAAATCCTTTCTGTGGCGGATTCGTGACCAACGGTTTTTGGCACGCTCGGTGGGACAGATCTGTTTCTGTCTCCAAGAATTCATAATCGGTGGGATACGCATAATTTTCCAAAGTGATAACCCCACCGGTGCCAACAATTTTGGCACGTTTTAACACCCGGAGGTCTCAAGATTTGATGAGTTTGTCTTGGCCTCACGAGCGGAGATTTGTAAGTTCATCGGCGACTTTCTTTGAGTTGAAGATACTGTTCGTGGACGCCTTTGTTTTTTAAAAAAAAAAAAAAAAAAAAATTTCAAAGAATGTTCATCTGGCGACTCTGACTTAATGGCGATGGCCGTGATTCCATGAGACCAACGCCACAAAGGCGAGGGTTTTTCTAGATGGGATGATCCTGGCCCTCCGAATCTCCAAGTTCGGCATGAAATTCCCGAAGGTGCACTGAAGAACCTGGCAAAATATGATGGTACCGAAGGCATGGCTCCGGCACATGTTGAAGATATTGCTATTATGTCCATGATCCATGTCATAGAACACGAAGATGTCATGATCCGACTTCTGGTTCAGTCTTTGGAAGGAAGAGCATTGCAATGGTACAGATTGCTCAAATGTCAAAGCATCAGCTCATGGGATGATCTAGCGGGAGCACTGATCAAAAGATTTGATGAAGATCCTTTCTACAGTTCTTTGGATCTCTACCAATTTTTCATGTACATCAAGAGAGCACCTCAAGAAAGCATCACGGACTTCAATGTCCGATTCTTGATAAGTTGGAAGAGAATTCCAGAGAAGATCCGTCCATCACCCACCCAAGCCCACCTCTTTTATGTTCGAGCTTTTAATTCTGACATAGGTCTCTTTTTGCTGCAGTCAGGTGAACAACGGTTCCCACAAATCTTTGAGGAAGCAGTGCGAGCAGAACAGTTGTTGCTCTTATCAGGAAAATTACCGTGGGGAGAAACTCCATTACCTTCTCCGGTGGTTACTGCTCCTGTTTACCCTGCACATTCATGCCAGATCCCTGAGATGCAGTCATGTGGAGTTCAAGGGACGGATCTCGTCCAAAGTCAAGGATTGGAACATGCAAGCACTTTTCCAGCAATGAACCATATGGTTGCTTGCGGTTTTCATCAAGAGATGGGCCAAGTAGAAGAACAAGTGCAAATTCCGAGCACGAGGAGATCCCGAGAATCAGATTTCTCACTTGAAGAGCCCTGTGATCACATCAAGGAGTTAGAGGAGCACGTACTCAGCCCACGACCGGTAAAGTCTGCAAAGTGGTGGTGTTGGTTCCGACCACTACATCCGGTGCACGAAGAAGTCCTCCATGTGGGTACTAGTAAGAAGGATAATCTGTCTGAATTGCATCCTATCGGCACCATGGAGAACTTCGGGAAGGAGCCGGCCTAATTTCAAGGACCGACTTAAGTATGATCGGATCCGGTCGGGACATTGCAGATTACCGGATAACATTCTGAGATTGGGTGTCTGGTGGCGACATGCCAATCATGTCGTGCATTATTGTATATAGTATTTTGAAAAAAACAAAAAAAAATAGAAAAAGAAGAAGAAAAAAAAAAAAACTGGTATTGTTTTTATTTGTTCATCTCGGCTCTTGTTGCCTGCGAGCCGTAGATGCTTGTTTTTTCCTTTGTTTTTCTCCTCCCAACAGTTTGGTGGCTTTCTAGCACTTTCTTCTTTTCCCTTCCCCGTTTCCTCTCTTTCCTTTCTTCATCTTCTTCCTTCTTTTTCTTCTGCATTAAAACAAAATAAGCCACAGCTGTTGTTTCTTTTTCCTTTTCTGTTTTTCCCGTCCCTTCTTATCCCTTTCCTCTAAGTTTAGTCTTTTACGCATTTGCTAACGAGTCTAGTTCATTTCATTTCACGGCTTTCCTAGTTCCATTCCCACTCCATAACTTCGTTCATTTTCATTTCATCATTCCATTGCAATCACCGCTTGCGCAACCGCAAGAGCTCACTCCATCATCGCGTTCCATTAGTCGTTTCATAATCAGTTATATGCAGGTTTTTCCAGTTTCAATTTTTCAGCGAGAACATGTATTACGGCGACCCGCCTACAGTTCGGATATGACTCTGTGCCCAATGGACTAAGGCACTGGATTCTTGCATACGGCGAGTTGTATACCCGCGAGCCGCCAAGAATGTTGGCATTTTTGCCACATTGATTCTCATTGATGAATGCATTGATGTATTGTTGGGGATCGACCTTTGATTGATGCGGCTTGGGCGAAAAAAGGAGAAAAATTGAGCAAAAAATGGCTAAGTCTGAAAATTGCGACGACGCGCGACATGTTGCGAGAATCGCGGTCCAACGCGATCCAACGCGAGCGAGGTTGGCGGAACCGTCGCGATATCGCGACGTGTTTCGAAATCGCGAGTCGGCGGGCAAAAAAGCATTAAGTTGAAAACATGCGGCGATTCGGCGACATGTCGGCGAATCGCGACTCGGGAGCGTCGAAGGCAAAAAGTGCAAACTTGCAGCGCGTCGCTGACATGTCAGCGAATCGCGACCGAAAATGGCGATTGATGCGGCGACGGAAACATGTAGCGAAATCGCTACATGTTCCGATTTCGCGAGGCGGAGCGCGAGGAGGAGCCAACGGCGGAAACATGTAGCGAAATCGCTACATGTTCCATTTCGTGGGTCTTCAGCAGCGAAGCGTACGGCGGAAAAACACGTCGCGATTTCGCGACCCGTCGCATTTTCGCGACCTGCGCAGTTTTCCCGCCAAGTGCAGTATGAACGGCCGAGAGGGTTTTCCGATTTCCGATGATTTAATGCTGACCCGAATTAAATAATTTGCGGATTTCCGATGCGGTTAAGGTCGAAGAGTGCCCGGGCCACCAAAATTAAAGGATTTATTGGTTCAAAGCTGCGGTTCGTGGATTAATTCAACGGTTTTCATGCACATGTTCGAAGAATCGTATTTAATAAAGGACCGCGAACGTTTCATGGCATTTAATTTTTATTTCCTCGAGGCCGCTATTAAGGGGTCGTGTTCTTGATTTTCAAGATATTATTGTAGATCACGAGGAAGTTGGTTTTACGTTTTTAATGCTTGCAAAGAGGACGGACCTCTATAAAAACCAATGTAATTTTCATTTGCAAAGGTTGGAAAAACTTGCTTGCTAGAAAGCTGGAATTGTATCTGCGGGAATAAAAGGATCGACTTCTAATTTTTCAAGCGTCGCATGGATGAATTTGCTTTCTGTTTTCTGCATTTCTAATAGCATTCGTACTCTGCATTGCTATTACATTTAAATTCTGCATCTTTGGATTTAAATACTGCGGTCGAGGTACAATTCTGGAATGTGGGTTTGGAGGGATTTGCGGCATGTGATTGTGCGAGGATGAAGCTGATTTCTTATGTTACTTGCTGTTGTTGCGTTTTTAGTTTCTGCTGTTGTTTTTCTGATCCCATCACTTCGGCCTGTGGCCATATTTCCCATTTCTTTCTGCAACCTTTTAAATCTCTTTCCAGCAACCCTATCTTAAACCCATTTTTAGAGTAGTAAAGGGAACCAACCCACTCTGGAGATTGGTCTGGGAGCCATTTCTTGCTTCCAGCCTTTCAATGTTGGCCGGGTCTAGGGCGCAATTGTAAAAATCCTTTCCTGTGGCAGATTCGTGACCAACAGGTACCTATTCCCTTGTCATTCAAACTCGACTTCCAATGCACAAACAACACTACAGAGTATGAAGCCTTAAACCTAGGTCTTCAATAAGCTATAACTATGAACATTAAGCATATTAGGATATTTCATGATTCTCAACTTGTTGTAAAGCAAATCAATGAAGAATACCAATGCAAAGAACCTACCATTAAGTTTTATCATGAAGTAGAAATAAAATTTCTCTCTAATTTTAATTGGTATGAAATCAATAGCTTACCATGTTTGACTAATAGATTTATAGATGTGATGGCCTCCCTTGGATCATTGATTCCAAAATACTCCTTTGGAGAGGTACAACCCCTTATAATTTCAACAGTCTCTAAATTTGTAATTACCCACATTGAATCAAAAAATGAAAAGGATATTTGCTTTATCCAAACGAATCCATATGATACTTGGTCGAGCCAAATAGTAGCATTCCTCAAATTTGGAACACTCCCATCGGATATGTCTCGAACTGCCAAATGCACTTTCAATAAAAAGGTAGATTGTTTCATTCTCTTGGGGGATGTGTTGTATAAACATGGTTATGATGGAGTTCTTCTTAATTATCTCGAGTCTAGTGAGGCACAAAGAGCCATAGCTGAAGCTCATGATGGTACTTATGGTGGTCATTTTAGTGGAATGTCTATTGCACATTGTATTTTATGTATGGGTTATTATTGGCCCACAATGTAACGTGATTGTTGCACCTATGTTAAACATTGAAAAAAGTGTCGACATGCTAATTTAACTCATGTACCATCACAATATTTATAGCCTATTCAAATCCTTTGGCCCTTTTCACAATGGGGCCTAGATCTAATTGGCAAAATTTCACCTCCTTCCTTGGGACAACATACATTCATCATCACAACCACTAAATACTTCACAAAGTGGGTTGAGGCAATTCCTCTAACCAGTATGATAGGACCTACAATTGTGGAGTTTATACTTCATTACATAATTTGTTGTTTTTGTATACCCTCAAAAATCATTTTATATAATGTAAAGTCTTTCAATGACAAGGATGTTCGAGCAATTTGCAAGAAATACAATATTCAACATAGTTTCTCAACTCCTTATTACCCATAAGCAAATGGACAAGCTGAAGCTTACAACAAGATATTAATTGCTATTCTCAAAAAAAAATTCAAAGAAAATTATAGAGATTGGCATACACAAATTCCCTTGGCATTATGGACTTATTGAACAAGCATCCACACGCCTATAGGATCAACACCATTTTCATTAGTCTATGAAACTGAAGTAATCATGCCTCTTGAGCTTGAGATCCCTTCCCTACGAATTTCTTTGCAGGAATTCATATATGACGACACTGCTAGACAACCACGTCTTGACCAACTTACACTTCTTGATGGGAGATGATTCAATGCTTTAGAGCATTTATGGGTTTATCAAGACTATCTCAAACATGCTTACAATGCCAAAGTTCATCTACGTGAATTCCAAGTAGGATATCTTGTCCTTAAAGAGAACCAAAAAAATACCAATGCATTACTACATCTTCATGATAAATTCATGGCTAATTGGTTAGGTCCATACATTATTACACAAATATTGGGTAATGGTACTTATAGACTTTCTAGTCTAGAGGGAGAGTAAGAACCCGAACCACTTAATGTTATACACTTGAGAGTATTTTATGTATGATTTGATTGTTATATATATATATATATATATATATATATATATATATATATATATATATATATATATATATATATATATATATATATATACATGGCTAATACACAAAAACATTTGCATACACTTCATTCATAACATTGCATTTCACTGGCATCTACATTCCACAAACAATGCATTCGCTCACATTTCATATTGCATTTCACAAAATTGCATGTCATACATTGCATTCACATCCACATTTCATATTCCATATTAGGGATCATTTATCCAGTTCAGGGTCTTCATTGGTCAAATAAAATCATGTTGCCTTAATCAGGGGCACCCTCACAAAGTCATCCACACAATTTCATTAAGTCATACTGCCATTCACAAAAACCATAAATTTACAAAAATCCTAGGTGTTTTCGGTCACTTAGCCACTCCTAGTGTTTTAAGCAAACTCCAAAATACATGTTGAGTTATTTTTAGGACCATTACACATCTTCACTAAGAAAATATTGAGTTTTGGGAATTGACTCCAAAATATTCTTGAACCAAACACAATTTCACATCTTAAAAATATATTGTGTCAAAGAGAGATAACACCATACTTTGTATAAACCTTGAGGTGAAAATATTCATCCTTGCTAGTACCATCATGCAACATAGTCCATAAAAATAATGGTTTTCACCACTATCACAATTCAAAAAATAAAATAAAGAGTAGGGAAAAATCCCTAACAAAAACTCTAAATATTTTACATCACACAACACTGATCATTGGGTTGTATGGATCGTACTACATTTCCAGTCAAACGATTAGGTAGTCATCCCCAAAAATTAAAATATCAACAACAAAAGTCATGGACTATGGAGTTAGCCTCCATCGAAGCTATAGACACTTGACTGACAGTGGAGTACGCTCATGCATGGTGACACGTCTCTCCCAAAGATACCTTTTGCTGTACATAAGGACACGTTAGCTTCTTGGTTTCATCCATAATAGGTTTACCCAATTTACTCAAGATGAGTTAATGAACTCACTTTCACACACTTTGGTTCTTATTTTCCTCGAGTCATTACCATGCTCTTAATTTGGTAAATGAATTCATTGCATACACATTTGGACCTAGAAGAATTAGGCAGTTTTAGTGAGTTTGTTTGATACCACTAGTATGTCTGAGTCTCTACAAAATAGGTAATTTTCCATATCAACAGTCAGTCTTCCATATCAACATACATATCTTCTTCTATATCAACATCCATATCTTCTTCCATGTCAACATCCATGTCATTTCATGAGCCATTATCCGCCACATGCCACCAAGTTTAGTGCCCCTAATTAAAAAATAATGCTAAACATGGCCAAGAAAAGATCTAAACAATAAATGATCATTACCATGCCATCTTGCATTTATCATCCATTTATTCCATCTTACATTAATCATCCATATATTTTGTCTTGCATTGGTAATCCATAACATAGAATATGCATTCATCATCAATAGAAAATATGCATTCCATAAAAGCATAACATAAAAGCATTCACAAAAATATATAACACAAAAGGTAAAAGCCATGTATATATATGTATAAATATCAAATGTACAATGAGTTCCCAAAAGGCTACATACAATAGAGCACCAAGGCTCATATAAAAAAAGTGCATCTTAGCACTAGCTAATGCCAATGAGTGCACCCTTGTGACATACTAGGAGCCCTAGACCTAGAACTTTACCTAGACTCAACTGGCCTAGTCAACTATATTGTCAAAGAAGATGAAGTATCTGGAAACATGATATGGTTTGCCATACATAAATCCTCTAATGAGTGCACATATGCCTCACTTGAAGTCACCGCAAGTCCAACCCATGTCAACGCTCCTTGCCTAGTAGCTATGCTTGGAGCCTAGCGATCATCTCCTGATCATCTCCAATAGCTCCTTCCATTTCCTGCTCTACCTACATTTGAGCTAAAGTCGCATCCCACACACTAATATTTGCCTATAGCTATACTACAAGCTCATCATGATACTGCACTAGAGCCCCCTACTTTGCTCATAACTACTCCATCTTGGTCTATCGCCACCTTTGATATCTCCCCTATATCATCCTCCTCCTCATCCTCCCCTCCATCAACCATAGGAGTCTTCTACCCTACACCCCTTGACTTCTTCCTTTGACTGCTAGCTTGAAGGTGCCTTGATCACTTTGGAGTCTCATCATACTCCTCAGCGTCACCCTCATAAACCACCACCTTTGGTACCTATACTAGGTGGGCACCAAACCACATTGCATACTCAAGGGTCACCCCTACATCATCCACATTAGATACCTCTAGGTCCTTGTAATCCTTGATCACCTCCCTCCATGGCTTCACACATGGAAGAGCCACCTCCTCTTGGTACCTCTTATAAAGCATCAGTTCATCTAGTACTCCTTATGGTAAACCAAACTACCGCAACACCCGCATGAACTAGAAGTACTTTGCCTCACTCTACCTCTTTCCAACTATCCACCTTGGTTGAATAACCCATCGTAATTACTCCCTATCCTTAATCCATGTGGTACCTTGCCAATGCCTCCATATCACTTGTGTGGATGTTAGTCCCACCCACATATCCTAGTACCACTAGCTCGATCACACTAAACAACTCATTTGTACCTCCTCCACCACTGCCCATCTCCTAGCATAGGGTTGCACCCCATCCGACTCCTCATAGAGTAGGCCCTTCGGTCATGTCACTCTAAAGTTCTACCATCCCCAACACTGAAGAAGAAAGCTACATCCCAAGCCCTTCCTCTTCCATTGTGTCACCTCATACAACTCACAATACACATGTGCCAGCAAAGCAGGTTCCTATGCATAACACTATGGTGTAGTAAGAAAATCATTCACCAATCCTAATAGGTTCCATGGGAACCTATAGCCAATATTATTTGGAACTACTATGTTCACCAATACGAACATCACCAAAGCCAGGAGGGCTCCAACTCCTTGGCCACATACATGGTCAAGTATGGAATACCCTCACCTCCTCCCACCTATCACAAAACATCTTGTTCATATAGGTCTTCTTGTCATAGCCTACCTCCACCTTCAGTCCCTCCACTGGCACCTTGAGAATGTGATATACATCCTCAAGGGTAATGGTCACCTCCTCGATCAATATTTGGAAGGTCTCCCTATCCGCATTCCACCTTTCAACCAAAGCTGAAAGATACCCCTCATCAACCCTCACTACATCTAGCTGAGCCACATCCTACAACACCACCACCCTCAACACACCCCAATATACCTTCGATAGCAATTTCCTCATCTTGAGAATGAGAAGAGAAAATCGATTCTATGACTCCAAAATTTACAACTACAGCAAGCAACACATTTCATTAGAAAAAAAAAACACAAAAACAATAAAATTTTGCACAACATAAAGAGTATTCAAAAGAATTACCTTGTCAAATCTTGCCTCTACCATAGCCACAGCACTCATTCCCTCCACTACCATAGCTTTCACACCAAAATCTCACTACCTCACTCCACTCCTCACTTCACTCCACTCCTTAGACGCGGCTTCTCAAACTTGAAAATGCACAAATGAGCTTCATTTTCCACTCTGTAGACTATATATAGAATCTACAGGTGCACTAAAGCACCCTGAGGTATTTTAGACATACTAAAGTGTACATGGGCATTTTTAGATAGGTTGAAGCATGCATGGGCATTTTCTGATGCATGGAAGTACACAAGCGCATTTTTTGGACCTCAAAGAATGCATGCAGGTGTTTGATACATAAATCAAGAAAAGGTAAAATCAATCAAATTGGTAGCATACCTCCTCAAAATTTCACCAAAATTCACCCACACATCAATTCCATCATGAAATCAAGTTTTGTAAAAATAGAAATCAGTTTGGGTGCATAATTGTTTTTTGCGATAACATATTACAAATTCAACAAGCAAATTACAAAATCAACCCAAAAAGGCACAAATTTTTACATAAAATGATCATCATTATTTTCATCATACATGTATCATGACATCATCATTTCACATCAGCCATTGCACATTTACCAAGTTCAAAAAATATTCAAGTGAACCTTGTATCTAGTGGGTTATTCTCTATACTTGGCGATTACAATGATTTGCATCCTTACAATTTGGTAAGATGAATAGCCTACCTTAAGGACACTTGGTCATAATAATCATCACTTATCTCCTTTTTTGAGATCACAATCATATTGGGTACTTCAAATTTTGAGTGAAACCTTGCCAAGAACAATTTGCACAAAAGTTATCATTGATGGGGGCTCAAAACATGGACAAAATCAAATTTCATATTTCCCTGACAGTCATCATGGAAAATGGCTTTAGCTAGGGTGATTTGTTTCGATCTTAGAAATTATCTGACATTCACTAGTTGGCCCTCCAAAGTTGACTACTTTTATCTTTTGCATTTTTCATCTTTGCATATCAATGATGCCAAAAGGTATATTTTCAACAACATCAAATCACCCCAAATTTGGGGCAACCACATTTGGTTTTGAATTTCCCACATTGGGATACATTTTACATGATCATGGCATCAACACTTGGCAAAAATCCCTTCATATTTTGGGGTAAATATAGACACATTTTTCATCATATTTTCACAAAATCATTTATCTATTGGGGAAAAAACAGATGCAATCATTTCACATTTTTCAATAATCCCCTTCCCATCATTTGGGAAAAAATGGTATCACATTTTACATCATTCATATTGTCCACATTCTATTTGCATATATTTTTCAATTGGATCATGAGATTCATCCGCAACCTCATTCACCAATTGAGGGGGTAAGCTACACAATAACTCCAAATTCTTTATTCTTTTGCCTTTGATTTTGTCTTCACATTCCAAAAAGAGAGAGAAGTTGCTTATGTGCCTAGCCCGACTATGTGTCTCATATTTTTACACCATATTGTATTTCATGCAACATGGTACAAAAAGGGGTATTTGTAGACACCAAAATCTATCCACTTGTCCTCCATCCATGCTTTCCCACAATTTCCACCACCAAAACATAGCCACTTGTCCTCCATCCTAGCTTTCTCACCATTTTTTGCCCATTGTTTATATATATTTATATATATTAATTATATATATTTAAATAATAATATTTTATATATTATATATTATATATTTAATAAGCATATATTTATATAAATAAACTAATACTAGCCATCTGATTTCATTTACTTTGTCCATCCATCCACATCAATCTATGCCACACCCTAAATTTAATATCTACCCTTATATATGCTTTAATCTCAGCCACATGATTAGTATCGTTGAAATCCTAGCATGCCCTAGGTTTGATTATAAATAGGAGCCATTTTGATGGCTCAACCCTTAAGTTCCTAAGTACCTAAGTTTTCTAAGTGATTAAATTCCCTGAGTCCTCTAAGGTTCCCTGAGCTTTCAAAGTGTCGTAGAGCTCCAATCCAGCCTTTGTGCCCTAACCCCATTCCATCCATCACTTTTCCTATTACCTCACTCGTCATTGTCGCCATCACATCCCTCACTTCCATCTACTTCTGTAGATTTGATCCCTTAATTTTGAGCACCTTGCTATGCTCTGCCCTTTATATTGAATCGCTTTTTGATTGTAAGGTAGAAAACCCACAATAGACTTAATTTATATATTTTTTCGATGATGCCTTATTATCATATGTGGATTGCATTTAAATACCTAGTCTAATAGTTGTAAGAGTGAAGGGTTGTGACCCTATAATATAATGAATAAATAATATAAGTAATTAGGACATGTTAGGAGGGTCCTAACATGCCACCCCCCTTAAAGGAGCTTTGTCCTCAAAGCTGGAAATTTGGAAATTGTTGCTGGATATCTTGAAAATTTTCCCACGTTGCGTCTTCTAAAGGTAGACCTTTCCAATGGATTAAAACTTTCATGATATTGCGAGTACGAAGGTGATGAGAGCGGTGATCCAAGATAGCTTCTGGCTCGACTAGAAGTACTCCATCATCGGAGAATTCAGGGAGAGTGGGTTGTGTCGTGATATGGGCTCCCACTGCGAGCTTAAGGCAAGATACATGAAATACGGGTGAAGTTTGGAAGAGGGAGGAAGCTCTAGTTTGTAAGCAACGGTCCCAATACATTGGAGAACTTTATACGGCCCATAAAATTTGGGTGCTAACTTTTGAGAACCTTTTTTTTTAAGAGAGGATTGACGGTAAGGTTGGAGACGTAAGAAAACCATATCACCCTCGTGGAAACTACATTCGCTTCTATGTTGATCGGCTTGTTGCTTCATGCGATGCTGGGTGGTGTGTAGGTTTTATTTTAGGATCCGTAGTATGTCATATCTATTAGCAAGTTCTGTTTCCATCGCATGGACTTTTGTAGTCCCTAGAATATAGGAAGTGAGGGATGGTGGTGTTTGACCATATAGTGCTTCATAAGGAGTCATTTTGATGGACGTATGGTATGAAGTGTTATACCACCATTCCGCTAGTGAAAGCCACTTTACCCAATGGAGTGGTTGAGTAGAAACAAAACATTGAAGGTATGTTTCCAAGCATTTATTTACAACTTCTATTTGGCCATCGGTTTGAGGATGGTAAGCGGAGCTCATACGAAGTTGAGTACCTTGTAATTTGAACAATTCCTTCCAAAATGTGCTAGTGAAAGTTGGGTCACGATCACTAACAATTGTGGAGGGCATACCATGTAATTTAAATATGTTATCTAGGAAGAGGTGGGCTATAGTGCTAGTGGTATAAGGATGAGCCACGAAACAAAAATGGGCATATTTAGATAAACAATCAACGACTACGAAAATGGTTGTTTTTCCTCCTAATTTTGGTAATCCTTCAATAAAGTCCATAGAAATATCTGCCCATGTTTTGGTGGGTATAGGAAGAGGTTGAAGTAATCTTGGAATAGTGAGGGTCTCCCCCTTTTGTCTTTGGCAAACTTCACATTCTTTTACAAAGTTTTTGATGTAATTTTTCATTCCTACCCAATAGAAGGAGGTAGTGGCTCTTTTATAGGTTTTTAAGAAACCCGAGTGGCCTGCAGTGGGTGAGGTATGTAACTCATGAAGAAGTTTTTCATGATAAGTTGAATTGGGGGTGAGGACCATCCTCCCTTTGTATCTTAATATATTGTCCTTCCAAGTGTATGGATTTTTGCTACTAGGATTATGTTGAAGTTGTTAAATTAAGGCGTGGATAGTAGGATCATTTATCCATTCTTCATGCACCTCATCTACCCATTTAGGAATAAGGGAGGAAAGAGCATGGACTTGAGGCATATCTTCAAATTTTCTAGAAAGTGCATCGGCTGCCATGTTGTCCTTTCCCTTTTTATATGTAATTTCATAATCATAGCCAAGAAGTTTAGTAACCCATTTTTGTTGTTCCAGGGTATTAGTCCTTTGTTCCAAAAAATACTTCAAGCTATGATGGTCAATGCGTATAATGAAATGTTGGCCAATAAGGTAAGGCCTCCAATGTTGAATAGCATGGACAATCGCCAACATCTCTTTTTCATATGTAGAGCGAGCTAAATTCTTAGGAGAAAATGCTTTGCTTATAAAATCTAGAGGCCTTTCATCCTGCATGAGTATGGCTCCCATTCCTATTCCTGAAGCATCACTTTCAATGATGAATGGTTTAGAAAATTTGGGCATGGCTATAATAGGGGTGGTACACATTGCATTTTTCAAGGTGACAAAGGCCTCATCTACTTTAGACGACGATTTGAAAGCATTTTTTCTTAAGTAATGTTGTTAGAGGAGCAGCGATTTTACCATAATTTTGGACAAATTTTCTATAATATCCCGTTAGTCCAAGAAACCCACGTAGAGATTTTAAGGTTTTTGGAATAGGCCAATTTTTCACCTCCTCAATTTTGGAAGGATCTACCATAACTCCTTCCTTTGAGACAATATGCCCTAAGTATTCAATTTCTTGTTTTCCAAAGGAACACTTTGATATTTTTGCATAAAGTTGATTTTCCTCCAAGATTTGGAACGCTTGTCTAACATGGTCCAAATGTTCTTCCCATGTTTTGCTATAAATCAAAATGTCATCAAAGAAAACTAATATAAATTTATGAAGAAAAGGGTGAAATACCTTATTCATTAGACTTTGAAAGGTAGAATGAGCGTTGGTCAAGCCAAATGGCATCACCAAGAATTCGTAGTGCCCTTCGTGAGTGCGAAAGGTCATCTTAGGAATATCCTTTTCATTGACTCGTATTTGGTGGTAGCCTGACCGTAAGTCTAACTTGGAAAAATAAGCTACCCCGTGGAGTTCATCTAATAGCTCGTCTATGACCGGAATAGGAAATTTATCTTTGATGGTCATTTTATTATCGAAAATCGACACATAAACGCCATGAGCCATCCTTTTTTCTAACTAAAATAATTGGAGAGGAGTAAGGGCTTTTGCTAGGTCTAATGACTCCTGCCTTAAGAAGCTATTGTACTAATTTCTCTATTCGGTCTTTTGGAGGTATGGATAACAATAAGGTCTAATATTAGGAGGATGATGCCCTAGAAATAGTGGAATAGTGTGATCGTGACTTCATTGTGGAGGTAGTCCTTTTGGTTCATTGAATACCACCTTATGGTGGTCTAAAATATTTTGTAATTCTGGTGTCTCGTCTTCATTGTGACTAGGTTGAATTGAAAATAATTGGGCGACCATTCCTTTGTTTCCTCTTCGGATAATTTTCTCCATTCTATGCAAGCTGACCATTTGGGAAGGTCCTGATTTCAGGCCTTGGATAATATAGGTTTGGTTCTTTGCTATGAATTTCATCCATAGTTCATCAAATTCCCATTGGACTATGCCCAAGGTTCTTAACCATTGTATGCCTAGTACAATGTCGCACGCACATAGGGGTAGGACGTACATGTCGCCTTTCATGTTATAAACCCCCATAGTTAGTTTTATATTTCTGCATTTTCCTTTGCATGCAATTTTTTCACCGTTTCCAATCATCACTTCGAAGTTATTGCAAGGGTATATAAAACAATTTTCTTATTTAGCCACCTTTGGATCGATAAAATTGTGCATGCTACTAGAATCTAGGAGCACGGTAAGGTTTTGTTTCTTAAAATACCCTTTAACTCACATTGTTTGAGGGGCAAAAAATCTAGCAAGGGCGTTGAAGGAAACCTTTGGTGCATTTTCTTCGTCACTTTCAAGTGTGTTGGATAATACCTCTACTTCAAGTTTAGGTTCCTCTTTAGTAGAATTCCCTTCCTCTGTGGCATCTAGAATATATAATTTCCATGAGGCACATTTATGATTTCTGTCAAATTTCTCATCGCAATGGTAGCAAAGACCCTTAGCTTGTCTTTTCATTTCCTCGAAACTCAGATGCTTAATTGGTAGAGCAGGGTTAATTTTGGGGGTTGTGTAGGAGTTTTGGGTTCGTCCATTTTGCATTGGTTTGGGGTTGGTATAAGTGTTTGATGGTTTCCCCCAATTTGGTTTTGTGAACCGAATCCGTGCCTTGATTTTATCCTCCACTAATTTCACCAAGCCGATGGTCTCTAACATTTTTGTAGGGTTATACATTTGCACCTCTATTCGAATTTCTTCTTTTAATCTGCTGACAAAACATTCTTGAAAAAAGGAAGCGTCTAATCCGAATGTTCGATTAGCTAGCCTTTCAAATTTTGCTTGGTATTCGCTTACCGAAGTGGTTTGGCATAATTTAGTGAGGGCCCCTGTAAAGCTTTGAAACTTGCTAGGGCCGAATCGCACTAATAGATTTTGTGTAAAGGTTGACCATGTCGAAGTTCCGTTAGTTTTCTCGAACCATTGGTACCATTGGATGGCATCGTTTTCCAAGTGGAAGGAGGCGATATGCACTTTTTGAATTTTCGGAATTTGATTTAGTGAGAAATATTGCTCTGCTCGGTAGATCCAGTTTGTAGGGTCTCCTCCTTCAAATTTTGGGAAGTCTAATTTGGTCGTCCGTGGTAGAATGGAAGTTTGTGGACCTCCTAACATTGCTCGGTTTGATGACCCATGGTTGGGTGAATTTGCATGTGTTGTTGCCTGATTTTGATTGATGGCATCAATTTTAACATCCATTGCAAATATTTTCTCGAAGAGTTCTCTTGTGGTATGGGTATTCTCCTCTCTATCCTGTTGAACTTCTTCAACGAGCCTTTTGTGTTTCTCATGAATGTAATCCAGTGATCGTCGTCCTTCAGCCATTGCGGTTGGTGTAGGTAACGATCAATATGACTTGGTACAAGTGAGCAAAAAAAATAAAAAAATAATTTTAATTTTAATTTTTTTCCTTTGCGTTTCGGACGTCGAAAACCTTGATGTTGCGTTGAAGATTTTAGTTTTTTCAAAACATCCACCGGTCACCACGCAAAAGGTCGAGCAATTTGGGTGTAAGACAACTTAATTCGTACCTTAGGAGAAGGTTTAATTTTTTGCGAGGATTTTGACACAGATCCATGAAGCGTGAATGTTGTTTGCATCCTCGTGAATGTGGACTGGTTGAAATGTGCGGTGGGAAAAATTTTTAATGGTGAATTTGCTCCTTGATCTAGCTCTGATCCAGATGGTATGAAACTAAATGGTGTGGGAAGCAGGATCATTTTTATATTGAATCACTTTTTGATTGTAAGGTAGAAAACCCACAATAGACTTAATTTATATATTTGTTTGATGATGCCTTATTATCATATGTGGATTACATTTAAATACCTAGTCTAATAGTTGTAAGAGTGAAGGGTTGTGACCCTAGAATATAATGAATAAATAATATAAGTAATTAGGACATGTTAGGAGGGTCCTAACATAATCTCGTGTACTCTTCTACACTCCACCATAATCCTGAGCACTCTACTATGTTCCACCATAGTCCCAAGTGCCCTACTACGCTCCGCAAGCACCTGACTATGTTTTAGAACCCTATTCTGATGACAAGCGATATCCTTAGGTGTTGCTAGGGCACACCCTTACCATTGACCTACAACAGATCTAACCATCAATAGAAAACAAGCAAAGCAAGGTAAATCTATCTCATTTAGTTATATTGCATACTATTTAATTTTGTTTGAATTTCATACTGTTATAGATAGGGTTTAGTTATGAAATTTGAGGGCTCACACAGTGGAGTCCTCATTATTATTACTAACTCTCTGGTGTTTCTTTGTGTGCAGATTAGGTATTTTATCAAAAGCATTAGAAATGTGATTAATCTAGAGTGGCCTGGCATCAGATATGCAAAATCCCACTCACACTTGTTGGGAGAAAAAATGCAATTGAAGACACCACCATTTGTTTTAGCTAGGGTTTTGAATAACCCTAGCAAGATTTGTAATAATTTTATCAAAAAGTATTCTTAAGTCCATTTTTGTAACAATGGAGTTTCTAGACTCCCCCCTATTTAATATAAATCTCATTTTTTGTGCAATATTTAGTTCATTTGAATTCTATTTTATTTAGCATTGTTTGGTGTCAAGTTTTTAGCTCTACACTTTGATCCTTTTGTCTAAGGTTCTAAAGTCTACGAAATAATATTTGGGCATAATATTTGGGCAAGAATTTCTCCTTCAAATTTTAATCTATTTTACATAAAACCCTAATTTTTTCCTTTCCTTTTCTTTGCCTCTTCTTATGTAGATGATCCCACAAAATCAATGCATGCCCTTTCAAATTCGTGCATGTAAGCTTCACTTTATTTTCCTCTGAAAGGCTTTTCCACTCAAAGAACTTCTCCTTGCTATTCAACTAGTCTATCAACTCCTTCGATTTCAACCCTCCTACATACTCAGGGACATCACTCTTGATCCCATATTTATTTTCTTCCAAGGCCCTAATTATCCTATCCTCAAACTTTGGCTTCCCCTCTGGTTCTTCCTCAACATGAACCTTTATCTTCTTATCTCCTTCCACAGTTTCATTATCAGAATCTAGATCTACAAATTCTATGAGATATATTTCCCTCATATGGGCCATCATTCTAGTCAACTGAGCAACTTGTGTCTATAACTCTTGCATATTCCTGTTGAGCTAGGCATAACCTCCTCTTTCTCTACTCATACTAATATGATATTTGTTATTCCAAACAAAAAAATAAGAATAGAAAAATAATTGTAATTAACAATATTACCTTATCTCCCCGAGTAAGATCCAACTTGCTATGATACCAAATGGTATAAATCCAACTGCATGAGGCCATAACAAGAACCTCCAATCATAGAAAACTACAACAAATAGAAATAAAGCAGTAAATCCCCCAATAACATAAGAGTTGCAATGGAAATAAACTAAAAATATACTTTATTTGTTCATTCTTATATTTCACCCCTTTTACAATGTGATACCAAGGGAATATATATCCCAAAAGAAACCCTAAAACAAATCCCTAAATCTTAAAGCCCTAAAGATAATAAGTCACAATATTTTTTTTGGGCCAATTTCATCTTTTAGTGCCAAAAACTAAATCACCAAAAAAATATTGGATTGCCCTCTAAATTAATACACACCATTGTATCATCTATATTAGGCCTCCTAGAAAATCTCAACACCTACCCATGCCTAAATAAAAAGTTATTCCAACTATGTTTTCTTCCAAATTTTCAAAAAAATACTAAATCCCATTTTTAGGGTACTAGATGAAGGAATTAGGACCCGATAAAATCCTGAAAAATCATCTAGACAACTATTGTTGTCTACCCATGACATGCCCACATTTTCATCTAACTCCTCATAAAATTTCAAGCTAATCCAACAGTCAGATCAAAAGTTATGCCCTCTGAACAATAGGCTCCTGCATCAAATTCCAATAAGAAATGCTTAGACTGCTATAAATAGTCAATAATATTAAGATCAACAGGAAAAGTTGATGGCTCAATTTTTCATGCCTCAGATGTTGAATGGAGATTAATCTCTAGTGTCATATCCTAATATGGTATATTTATTAGGTATATTGTAACAATAGATCCTGACTTTACCAAATTTAGGAAATGTCATTCTCATAAATTTTGGTTACTTTGTTAAGGATGGAGTCTTATCTTTGAAAGACAATAACAAGGAAACACAATTCAAAGTTATGTAAAGATAAAAAATTAGTATCTCAACCCCTCAAATTCTTGATTAGAATTTCCTAGACCACCTAATCCTGATGAAAAAACTTTATTCTTCTAATGGGTCATCATCTATTGCACAATAAAGACAAAGAACCAAGCAAACAACTTGGAAGTTATACTAGGAAGAAGTAGGGAGATATTACACTATAGGATCAATGAGCTAAAACTCAAATAAAAAATATACATAGATTTGGTAAGGAGGTTAATATTTCTACAAAATAAGGTAAACAAAAGGATATCAAGGGGAACTTGATATACCCCTCTTTAACCAATGAGGATAGGGTAGTAGTCACAAAATAATTTTGAAATTTTGCACCCATAATAAAGGTAGTTTTTCTAATACCAAATTTAATATTTCTAAAGAGCTAAAGAAAATACCATCCATAGTATGTTGTTGGAAGTTTTGGATTTTTCCACATAAAGAGATTTGTTACAAGAAGCGTTAAAGGAATAGGAATGTAACTTTATTAGAGAAAATAAAGTTTTATCTTCCAATACATAAAGGTAAAAGAACCTTATGGTTCAAGATCCATCAAGTATTCAAGTAAAATATTATCAATATACATAATTCCCCAAATCCCAAAATGATGAAGCTTCATCGTTTCTATTTCACTCTTAAGAATGAAAACTATGTTTTGAGGATTTGTATTGTTAACTTGAGAGTATTCATAATAGTTATACCCATAATAGTATATGAGGATATGAAATTACCATATTAAAAAATAGCTAATAGACCTATTAAAATGGATGGAACCCAAGTCAATATGATTGGCATATTGAAAGTTGGTGGTGGTCCAAGAAGTAATAGTGGTTGATCTTCTATCATATTTTGGGATGTTGTTGTCTAGAGAATGGACTAGAAGAATATCAAGGTATGGTTATCTATAAATTTATTATATGCTAATGAAGATACCCTAAGATGGTAAATTTATTAGGAAAAAATGAACCCCCATGTAACTATAGTATATATAAATTGACCAAATATGGAGCAAATAATTTAAATGAGATGATGAGTTAGTGGAGGATGAGCTCATATTAGAGCTATACAAAATAATTGGTACACTTTATGCTAAAGAGAGAAATAAATTAGGTGGGCCATATGAAAAAATCAAACTTGGCAATTATCTAGTACTATAGAAAATAATTATAAACCTTTCCTTAACAAGCAAATAGTCTCAAGGGTCAAGCCCTACATGGACTATGCATTAGTGATGGAATAAGAACCTGAAATAGAAAATATGTAGGTGTATAAATTACCAATTATTGAGGGGAAGCTATAAATTATACATGTTTATTATTCAACTCACCAATAACATAGTTCAATGTGAAGCTTTGTGCACTAGGTTAAGAAAATTTAATAAATTAGATGCTAAGAATTTTAAAATATTTGGTGATTTTGAGTTAGTAGCGCATTAGGTAAACTTAGCATATGCCACCAAGAATAAGCATTTGAAGTCTTATAGACAATGATTCTATGATCTACTAGAAATATTTGATAGCTATGAGATCATGGAAATACCAATAGAAATAAATGTGAAAGTAGATAAAGTTACTACTTTAGTCATCAAATATGATCTCCTCATGGATATGTGGAACAAGCCAATGATATTAGAAGTGGTATTCAAACCAAAAGTTATATATAATGTTAATCACTAGTGTGTATTTAATAATTATGATAAAATCATTGAATTCTTGGTCAAATAGTCCTAGTATATAGAGGGTAATAATGAATATGATGATGACATCAAAGATGTGATGATTTATCTAAAGACTACTTAGCTACATAAAGGATTGATCATATTGGAAAGTGTGTTTTATCTAGATGGTGGTGCTCAAAAATATAGGATTAAATCTTAACCAATTTTCTATTAGCATATCCATATCATTGAAGGATAACCTTTTGACCAAAAATACTATACCAAAAAGATATTGACTTTTTTAAGGAGTTGTGATGACAATATAGTAATGTGATTTCATAGGTTAGAAATATCTCAATGTCTATGAAATAAAAATTAGTAAACATATAATTGATTTAGAGATTTGGGTAAGACCATTCCATTAGAATAAGAGACCTAAAAATCTAAATGTAGAAGTATAAATAAATAAATAACTCCTAAAATTATTATAGGCACAAATCATTTTCCCAATAAAGCACTCCACATAGGTAGCCAACCTAGTTTTGTAAGGAAGAAAAATGGAGATAATCGATTATCTATTGATTTTAGTTACCTAAATAGGACCTCCTTGAAATACCATTATCTAATTTCATCCATGGATTAGATTCTATAAAAGTTTATAGGATTGTAGATATCTTCACTAGATGTTTTTTAAGAGTATAATCAGATTTGGATAAAGGATGACAATCAACATAAAACTACTTTTACGACCAAGTGAGGCACTTTTATTTAATAGAGGCTGTCATTTGGGCTATAATATGCAAGTGTAAAATTACAAAGGTAAATGGATATTTCCTTAATATAATATGTTAATGATATTACTCTAATCTACTTGGATGATTTGACTATTTTCTTCAAAGATAAATCTAAAGATATTGACCATCTAGAAGTAGTCTTCAAGAGGTGTAGAGAATTTGGGATATATTTAAATGTTAGAAGGTCCATATTATTAGTACATGAAGGAAAATTACTAGGACATGTATCTAAAAATATCTTAGCTATTGATTCTAATTTTATCAAATCCACTCAAGAGTTTCCACTACCATCTTCAATCAAAGGCATCAAGTCTTTCTTGGGGCAGATTTATTTTGTATTTAAATTCATCACCACCTTTGTATAGCTACTTAGGCCTATAACCAAAATATTTAAGAAGGATATCACTTTTAAATAGATTGAATAAGGGAATAAATCCTTTCAAGAGAAATAAATCTATCACTAAACCCCTAGTTGTCATTAATCCTTATTTCTTAAAATGTTTTAGGTTGTATATATTTGGCACTAGAAAAATTAGCTATTGTTTTGACTCAAAGGGTTGATAAATATAGAATATTACATATCCTTTATGATTCAAGTGCTTCACAACTATGAGGACCAGTACAATTCCATAGAAAAGCAAGTCATTTCTATAATTAAAACATTAAGGAATTTTACGTATTATTTTCTTAAAATAAAAGTATCACTTGTGTTGTTCATCCTGATGTTAGATCCTTAGTGCTACATGGTGAATGGGGTAAAAAATGAGTTAGCTATATAAATAGCATATAGAAGTTTGAAATCAATATTAAGCATAAAAAATTGGTAAGAGGAAGAGCTCGTTGTAATATTCTATTTATGGTTCAATCCAACAAACAACTAGCATTAGTTACAGTTGTTAATTTAGGGGAATTAATTATTTGTATGGGTGATATAGAGAGATATATTGACTAAACATGTTCCAAATGCTTTGATAACTAAACAAAGAGATATATTTAGATGAAAGGGTATGAACTACACCTAGCTCACTAACACAATATTTTTTAATGGATATGATGGGGTATTATTATGGTGTGTTAAATAGGAAAGGATAAATGTCTTCTTGACAAAATGCCATGATGAATATAAGTGCTATTTAGCTCAGAATATAGCTCATAAAATTCTAATATTAGGATATTACTATTCTATAGTATTCATTGATTACTTTCATATGGTGAAGATGGTTTATATTCATAGGCTATAAAAGGAGACCAGCTATGTTTTTGGATCTCATAATAGTGATAAAAGCATTCAAGCAATGGGGACTATACTTTATGGGAAAATTTAATCCATTGTCTAGTATTGGGTATGGCTAAGTTTGTATAACTATAGACTATTTCACTAGTTGAATCAAATCCATACCAATCAAAATAACAAATCAAGAGGAAATTATTCAAGATATAATGACTAGGTTTAAGGCAAGATTAATAATAATTATAGATAATGTCATGGTGTTCACAACAATAAAGTTTCTTCAGTTGTCACTAGAATACGGATTCATTTTGAAAACATCATCAAATTATTATTCATGAGGTAATGTTCTAGCATAGTCTATGAATAATAATATTATAAGGATTATAAAGAGGAAATTTTCTAATTCCAAGAGAGATTGGCATGCCAAGTTTTAAATGGAATTATGGAAAGAGAATTTCACCCAAAAGGAATCCTTTGGAACTCCTCCATATACATTGATGTTTAGAAAGAAGGTAGTGTTGTCCACTAGTTTAGAACTACCTTCACTCTAAATGTATCAATAGTTTAAATTAAAGGATCCTTATATTTCACCCATGAAGGCTCATATAAAACATGTGGTTATAATTAGAGGAATATAAGGATAAATCCTTTTAAATATTTATGTACCATCATTAGAACATTAAAAAGTGGTTTTATAAATAAACTACCAATGTCTAGTTCAAGGAATGAGACTTGGTAATGAAATGGGATTATAATAGGATCAATCTTGGACAACATAGAAAGTTTGATTCTTTCTAGAGTGGATCCTATCAAATCAATAAAGTGCAAGCCCCAAATGCATTCAGGTTGGTTACAATGGTAGGAATGTTATTGCTTATTTCAATAAATACGTATTACTTATGTCATTTCTAAAGTGTAATATAATTATCTTATAAATACATACATAACATTGGTTTCCCCATTTTTCATGTTCTCCCTTCTCTTTCATTGTTTCTATTTATTTGTGTTTCAAAAATCCTTTCCATATAAGTGAAAATATTGAAAGAGATACTTAGATCCCCTATCCTTCAATTTTTTATAGGTACTAGCTAGGTTAGTAATAGAAATTAAAACATTTTGTAAATATTGGAAAAAGTTTCACTCGGGTACAATTTTACCAAATTTCTAGATTCTAAAAAATGAATCATCTTTTTTCAACTAAAAATATGCCTAAGTATCAAAACTAGTCACTCACTAGCTTTCTAGTGATTCGTTAGAAATAGAATTGATCTTGGTAAGGCATAATTCAAATCCCATCCTCAAGCATTGGTCCATCAACCAATGGCATAATTCAACATGTAGTAAAATAGAAAATTGATGAATTCATACTAGCATAGGTAACAATCCTAGCACCTAGGAAGGAACAAAAAAATATTTTTGAGTGATTTCAAGCTTATGAAAGTGTGATTCATTGACATAATAGGTAGGGTTAAAGGTTAAAAATGGTATAGTGTTTTTAATATATATGATACCATAGTCCATATGAGACAACCCTCATGAAGGATGTTGTTTACCCAATATATGGTTACTGAACCATACTCTAGTTATTGAAGCATGGTATACAATAGTCATACTCCAGATACCAAAGCATGGTGTATAATCCTAGATTCTATGGGATTCAAACCTTAGATATCTATTCAAAGTTTCAAAGTCTCCACTAATAGGCCACTTAGGTTGTACCATAAATTTGGTAAGGAAACCCCTCAATTTGTGGACTTGAAAAGTAAGGAGATAGGGAAGATGATGACATCATGTTGATATTACATAATAAAATGCTAGTCCATCGATCTAGTTCATATACATAGTAAATTTATATTTTATGCATAGCAAAGTAATTTTTCATGCATAATGGTTGGTCCAATAATATTATAAATATCCATCGAGGTAAACCCTTATTCTTACCTTTAATTGCATGAAGAATACTTTGAGAATATTGTACTTGTACAAATGCATGCTCTAGCAATGGAGAGAGACCAATTGCACCTATTGTATAAGAAAAATAGAAATTAAACCCTAATAATCATATAAAAAATATTTTCAATTCATTAATGTTATAAAATCCCTTGTGGAAAGTAGCAACAAGGAGGAAAGGGGCCTTATATTTTTACCTTCTTCATACCTATTGTCTTAGTACCCTACTTGACTAGCATTATTAACCTTGTAGCCTTAAAAAAGTACTCATTTATTCCCTACTTGATGTAAAGACCAATCTAGGATACCATAGCAGGATAATTGAGGACCATGAAATATTCCACCACCAATATTCCCCTAATCTATCGACAACAATTACTAAAAATGAGAATTTTACTGAATCCTCTTTTAATGTTTTGGCTATCCTTTCTAAATTATGCCAAGTACTAAGATTACATTGAATGACCAAAATTGCATTGATTCATAGGCCTCCTAAAGTGATTGGACTACCAAATGGGTATCGTAAAATAGAAATTTTTTCCAACAAGAAATTTAGTGATTCATCAAAAGCATTAATTGATATTTCAACCAACTGAGTGGGTCTAAAGTAAAGAAAATTAAAGGGATAAACACTATGATTTATAATAAAACTAGCAATTTATAGGTAAAACTATAGATAAAAGGAGGTATATTAAAAATAGGATTGTGATATAATGATTTGATAAGCATCTAGAAAATTGCATAACTAGACACTTAGTAGAATTCAAAAACTCTCCCAGGATAGCCTACTTAAAAAATCAACCATAGACCCAATAGGATCTAATTTCAATCAAGATCTAAAGGTGTGGAAATTGAATCAGAAGAATAATAATACTCCTCTTATATAGGTCCTTCTATTGGGATATTTTAAGTATCCCTTGTATTTCAAATGAGATACGTCATCTAAACCACAAGTAAAAATAAGGGGGATTCCAAGAAATTTCAAACCATCTATGATATCATGGAATATGGGGACCTAAGGTTCCTACTAGATGAATTCAAAAGTGCATCCTTGTGAATATCAATAATAGCCCTAGTGACTCTTGGATCATAGAATAGTTGTGGAGTTTGAGAGTAGGGAATTTTTTGGTATGATGATTATGTGTTTCCAAATATTATTCATTCGTATATAAACTAATACAACAAAGGTAGAATGACATAGTACCCAAGCAACAAGATTCACCTCCATCATCATAATCCCCAAGAAAATATATACATGATACATATTGGGGATGATGCAATAGATGGATATTATATGCCTCTAAGGCACAAGAATCATTTTATGATAAGAAGAACAAAAGTGAGTGGGATAACTTCATCACCATTTAGATAAAAAAAACTAGTAAATGCCTAGGGATTTAGGTTGTCATTAAGAATAAATATGTTTAAGGAGGAATAACAAAGGATGTTATTGCAATCACTTTTCTCATATGTAGTGATTCAAATGTCATTTTGACAAAATATCATTTAGGTACACTACATATAGTCAAGGACATAGGTAAGTATCTTCATGTTTTAAATTGTTCCAATTACATCTCTATAGAGATCAATAAACAAATAGAGCATTTTGAAAATAATTGAACTTCTACATTTTCTATACCTCTATTTTGGCTAATATTGTACTAGAAAATGAAGTGGTTCCCTAATGTTACATTGGATAAGAAAGATCAAGATGGCCAGCCACTGAACCTACCAGTTTTTGAAGCAATGGATATCTCATGCATAACACCCAAGAAGTTTTGCTATGATTTTAATATAGATGTATATGCACTAATTATGCAAATTTTGCTACATGGGATCCCTAGACTATTGTTAGTGTTTTCCTCTCTGGTTTTCATGGTCATTATATATGGAGGACTAGATGACCCAATAATTATGCCTCACACAGAGTGACACAGTAAGGCAACTTTAAGAGCATGGGAAGTGGCTTGATTCAAACTACCTTCAAGTGTTTTTACAAGACTAGATCCTTATTAGATATGATATTTAGTGCTCTCTATTCTAACCTTACCTACCTAGATTTTTGTTCACAAAGGAAAAGGTAAAGAAAATCCATATGAAATAGAAGAAAATAAAAAATCCTAAGCTAACCAAGGGAAATACACCAAGATCATAAGATCTTTGTACATAATAGTGGGATAAATGAACATGTGATTATTCTATGTCCATAGCTCAAAGTGGATACTTTCTCTTCTTGACAAGCATGTTTAAGCATAGATTGTACATATTCATGGCCTCTTATACATGTACATAAATATTCATATACATAAGAAATGGGATATAAAAATCCCAATAGGTGTAGCTTTCAGTATATATATATATGATTATAAATATTATTAATCATGGGACATTATTAGGGTTCAAAAGCTTACCCATAAAACCAATCAATTTTTAGGTCTAGATTGTTATATAAAATAAAATGAAATGAGATTTGCAAATAGCTACTAATCGATTCTTTACAATGCCTAAACAACTAGCATTTATAGAGAAAATGGGAAAATTTTCCCTCTAAAATGTGCACAGGAGTCTTTGATAATGCTTCTCTACTACTCCCTTGATCTGATCCTCAATACATCACTTTTAGCCCTTCAAGGTATCTAGATATGAAATTTTTAAATCTAAGCTATTATATTCTCAACTTCCACCCTAGGGATCCTAAAGACTAAGTACAAGCACCTTTGGTAATCAATGCTATCAAATTTTGGGGTGTTGATATTGTGGTTTTCATGCTTCTACTTTCAATAGGCCAACCACTTCCCCCTATATTTTTGATCCCAAGTGGCACCAGTAGTTGATCATTAACTAATTTCAATAATTGTCCATTGGTCCAGCTCAACTACCTCTTTGAAATCTTGTGATTTAAACATGAAGTATTGAAATCTGGTCCCTCTTCCTCCTATCAATCTACCATATCTGACTGTTCTTTATTTATTGGTCTTTTTTTATCTATGCCCTACTTCTTAGAGAACTTTTGTTTTCAACTCAACTTCCTTCTATATCTGAAGTGATGCAAGTTGTTGATTTTGAACCTAAATGATTTTTTATCCTTTTTATAACTTTTATTATTGTACCTTTATAAAACTTCCACAACCCAATTAAACCTCTTCTAAATATCTATAAAAATATATATATACTCCTCTTGAATGGTCTAACTATCAAAAATTTTACTTCATCCACCTTTGGGATTCACAACTTGCCAACCAACAAATAATATATTTCTTCTCTTTCCTTTCTCAAAAAAATTTCAACCTTTGATCTTTAGAAGTTTTGCTCTGATTGCTTCCTTCGAAATTTTTTGTGGCCTTTTAAATATTTATAAATTTTGACATTGCACAGGTTGTTGGAACTTTTATCTTCTTTATATCAAGACTTTTGTAAAGTGGTGACAACCTTTTGGTCAAAAATTTTACCTATATTTGTCCAACACTTATTTATCCATATTTCACCTACTTTACCTTCACTTTAATATTTCTTCCAAATTATTTTAAGACAAAATCTTCTAAGTGTAATGATCATTCACCATAGCTTTGATGGTAATAGAAAGCTTTCAAAGACTTTGTTCTATCATAACGTATCTCAGAGTGGCATGAACTATTGGTCATGATATCCTAATAGTCCATGAGGCTTTTGATTTGAAGTTATACAATGTGCATCTTGCAACTTAGCCATCACTAAGCGTTGGCCTCCTCTTAGTGGATTCATTGGTGTAAATAAGCTTAATCCAATTGTACCCTTGATTGAATGCATAAGTACCATATGTGGTTGGGATAGGTAGGGCCATAAATTTCACCTAATGTATATTTAGTAGGATCTCTATGTGATGAGCTCCTATGAGTCTCTATCCATCTTCTTTAATTACTAGATTCTTCCCACCTAGATATCCTAATGAATATGTTATGTGCTTGTGGTGGATAGATGATAGATGGGTGTTTAGGAGCTACAAATCTAAATAGATGTGGAAGTAAACTCAGTCCATGAGCTCACCAATAGCCACTATCTAGGTTGAACCTCTACCAATGGTAAATTCATTTTAGTTATCACTAAACCACATCATGAGCTACTATCAATGGCAAGGTTTGATTTAGTTATCACCAAAAATGTTGAGGAATTATTAATTCACTAATTGTTAATATTTTATAATTAGAATAGCCCCACATCCCCAAGGGTTTTATACTCATTCCTAACCTTTGCTGATAGCTCCTTGGTGATTTCTTAGCACAAATTTATTGGTGGGTAGTAGAGATTTTAAAGCTCTCCACTTTGCACCTAGCTCCAAATCAACACCAATCAAAGTTATCCCTTCTTGATTAGATTGTAGTGAAATTTCACTATAGATTTGGTGACTCAAATGGGCATTCTACTTTAAAAATATAATGAACCCAAAAAATAATGCCTTATCTATTAGATATGGAGTCATTCATAGGCATCTCTAGTGATAAAAAAATAGCCAACTCAACTAATAAAATAGCTTTGATCTGTAAGAAAATGAAAATAAGGTAGTCCTTTTTATAGCATTTTTCTTGTAGTGCAAATATCTACTTGCATTAAATTTCCCTCATGTGAATTGATGCCCTCTCTAGTCAACATTCTCTCACCTAACTTCAATTTATCTTATTTTTGTCAAGGTGACACAATAAAATATTCCTCCTTCCTTTTAGTACTTGATTTGTGCAATGCAAAATTACTTCTTCCTTGTGCTTAGATAGAGAAAAAGGAGGGATATTGCTAATTTTGCATTAACTCCATCTTACATAACTATGATGTTGTCATTGATTAGATGGCCTCTAGCTGTGCAGCAACAATCCCTAGGGGTTGTCCTTCCCAATGCACTTAAGTAGTTCGCACCCTTCTTTGAAGAGCTACTTACTTGTGTGACTATAGTTTACTTGTGCCATCCCATGGCTTATGATCCAATGACTTACATCATTGGATTTGATCTAAATATTTGCCTTCACTTTTGATAATTCTCCTCTTGCTTGTCATAGCACAACTCATATCTCTATAGCATTATTTCAATCATAGGTTTCAATATCTTCTCCTATCAAGGCAAACTATGTTAGAATATTATAAAATATCTATATGCTTGATCCCCTCTTTTTTAATAGAAAAGAGCTCAAGGATATCTCTTTGAGATGAATCCCATTGAGTAGTATCAAGAGAATATCTCCCTCCATTGTTTCAAGTTCAAAGGAATTGTGGTCCTTGCAAGCAACTACAATATATGGGCCACTCCAAATTGCATCAAACTTGGTGTGATGACCTAGTTTACTTTTGTCTTCATCCCATTTAAGTACCAGATCACCAACCTCAAAATTTTGAGGGGTGGATCTCTTGTCAAACCATATTTTGACCACTCCTTGATGCCTCAATAGTTGCTCTCTGGTCTCTTTCCTTAGTTCTTCAAGCTTTAGTAGTTCTCCCATTCTTATAGTCATAACATCATTTTCCTAAAGCTCTAGTTGATGCAATAATTGAAGTGTAGGTAATTCTATAGATATAGGTAGCTTAGCCTCCTTTCCATATACTAGGTTGTATGGAGAACATCCTAAATTCCTTTTTTGGAGTGATGTAATCTACCCATAAAGCTCTTTTAAGATGAAGGTGCCATTTTCATTGATTTTTGGAGCCCACCCTTTTTAGAATTCGTAGCAGGTTCTTGTTTATAGATTTTTCCAAACCATTGCCCTATGGGTAATAATTTGAAGAGGCCTTCAAATAAATACCATGCTAAAAGGTAAATTGGGTAATCTTAGAACCTATGAATGCCTTAGCATTATCAATAATTATCATATTGGGGACACCAAACCTGGTAATGATATCCTCCAAAAGCTCTATGATTACCCTCTCAATGGCCTCTTTTAGTGGGACTACTTCAACCCATCTAGTGAAATAGTCTATAGTAGTGAGGATCCATTTGTGACCTTCATTAGATGGTAGGTTGATCATTTCAATGAAGTCTAATCTCCATTGGGAGAATGGTTCATCTATGGCTATGGGTTTTAAGGGCATAGGTGTGTTCTTCTTCCTAATAATGAAGAAATTACATTTGTCACATCTCCTAACCTAATGATGGGCATCTATAAATATAATTGGCCAATAGTAACTAGATTTCATGATCTTATTGGTCATTGTTTGAGCTGAGAAATGCCCACTTGAGAATCCTTTATGGAATTCTTGAAGAAGAGGGTAAGTATTTTCCTTCTTAATGCATCTGAGTAGGACTCTGTCAAAATTTCTTTGAAATAGAATGTCATCTATTAGCATGAAATGAATATTCTACAATCAAAAAGCTCTCCTTTGAGCTTTGTCTAAATTATGGGGATACTTGCCTATTTGCATATATTCAATTTTTTGTTCTACCCGGTCTGGTTCCTCTCCATCTTTATTCATCAAACACCTATCTGAATCTACTTCTTCTTTGATAACATCTAGATCTACTTCTTCTTTTACAACATCTTTAGCCAACCTTTGGCACAATTCCCTTCCTCTGACCAATTTCATAGGCTTGATTTCAACATCATATTCTAAGATCTTGGTAATCCATCTAGCCCTTTTTTCACTAATTTCTCCACCCATTATATATTCTCTGACACTTGGATGAATGACATAGGGCAATGAATTTATTATTTGAAACCATGTGCTTGAAATTCTTCAAACCTCTAACTAGAGCATATACTTATTTTTCAACAAAGTTATACTTCTCTTCATACCCTTTTAAAGTTTGGTTAAAGAAAGCAATTGGGTATTCATGTTGGTTTTTATCTTTTTGTGTTAGCAATACCGCTATACTAAGCTCTCCTCCATATGCATAAATAATAAAGTCCTTATCAAAATTTGGGTTGACCAACACTAGAGCTTCTGCAATAGCCCTTTTTATCTTCTCAAAAGCTTCCCTTCCTTCATCTATCCATATAAATGGTTGGTCCTTCTTTAGCATGAGTGTCATTGGTCTGACAATAATTGCAAAGTCTAGGATGAACCTTCTAACAAAATTTATGTGGCCAAAGAAATATTGCAATCCCTTTTTATGCCATGGAAGTGAAAGGCTAGCAATAGCCTTGACTCTATCTAGGTCTATGGCAATACCATATTTTGATACAATGTGACCTAAAAATTTGCCCTATGGAGACACAAAAGACATAATTTTTGGGATTGAGGCATATTCCAAATTCCTAACATCACTTAAAGACCTTCTCTAAGTGTTCTAGATGATCTTATTTCTTCTTAGAGAATACAATAAGATCATCCAAGTAGATCAATATCACTTTGTTGATCAAGTCTTGGAAAGCAATGTCCATGGCTCTCTAAAATGTTGCTCCAACATTAGATAGCCCAAAAGGCATCCACTGATATGTGAAGGTCCCCCACTTAGTGGTAAAAATTATTTTATGTTGATCCTCATATTTCACCCATATTTGATTGAAACCAGAGAATCCATCTAATAGTGAGAATCTTTTTGAGCCTACAATAGTTTGGAGAATTTGATCCATGGAAGGCAAGGGGTAGTGATCTTTTAATGATGCTTTATTCAGATCTTTGAAGTCAACACACAACCTGATTTCACCATTATTTTTCTTATAGGTACTAAGTTAGAGACCCATGTGGTGTGTTTGAGTGGATATATGATCTTTGATTCAACTAGTTTGCATAGTTCTTTCCACATGAGAGGCTCAATTTTTGGATTGATCAGCCTCTGTTTCTGCCTTACAATATTGGCTTCAGGATCTAGCTCAATTGTATGTTGGATAATCTCCTTATTATATCCCTTAAGGTCTTCATAATTCCAATCCATTACTTCCTTATATTTCTGGCATAATTGGATAAGAGACTCTTTTTATGCTTTAGTAGCCACTTTGCCTATTTTTAGTGCTTTTCCTAGGGCCACTTCTATCTCTTGGTAGTCCTCCTTATCAGTAATGATTCCTCTTTTTCCTTTGAATATATCATTTGGGATAAACAGGGACTCCAATGTGATTAACCCCTTTGGCAACTTGTTGGATTTCAACTGGATGATCTGATCTCCATATGTTTCTTCAATTTTTGGAGCCATTTCTTTAGCATACTCATTTGTTTGTTGAAGGAAATGAATGATATGTTCATCACTCTCAAATACCTACCAATTCACTTCATTATCAGGGATAATCAGTCTAACTATCAGTTTTACCAATTGATGATTATGGAGCAAATCATCGACTAGATCAAACTATGATCCGATTACTGCCATATGATCAACATCCAAATTTTGAACCCTTAGAATAACCTTGAAGTTAATGACATCAAAGGCTTCAATCAAGTCCTAGATCCTATGCCTATAAGATTTTATCAGCCTATTTTTTTCCAAACATTGAGATCTTACTTGCTTTATTATCAATTTAGTGTCACCAAAGACTTGAAGTAGTTTAATACCTATATTTTTGTTCATTTAGAGCCCAAGTACCAGAGCTTCATATTCAACCATGTTATTTGAACAATTAAATTGTAGTTGATATGCTTGTAATAACTTTGTTCCCTATGGTAAAAATCAAGCATACACCAACACCATCCCCCTTTCTGCTTCTAGCACCATCAAAGTACAATTTCCATAGACCAATGGGTTGCTCCTCTTTCTTTGTAATTTTAGGAATAGACAAATTTTCTTCTTGAATCAAATATGTCCCCATGCTAGTTTGCTCATAGACTTCATAAGGATCTAAATTGCACATGTTAGTAGCCCACTCACTTATTTGGTCAATTGGTAAAGTAGCATTTATTTCTTTAGTATATTTTGTTATCTTAGATTGTGCTTTTTCTATGGTATAAGACTACTCAATATCTAATCTAATCATAGGAACCTATTCTATATGATGAACATGGAGAGGTTCCATCAAAATATTCATTTTAGCACCACATTGGTTATTCAAAAACATATGTGTCCAATCCAAGGATAGGTAACCTCCTATTTTAGTAGTAAAATCTCTTGATAGATAAATACCAAAGGTGGATGGGAGCTCAATTACTACTAAGTATTGATGAATAGTTAGATTTGGACATGCTTGTAGCGTTTAGAGGGAGGTCCCTGACCAACCCAAGGGTCTAGATTGGTGTTCCATCTAATTGAACTACACCTTGATTATCTGGCTCATAGCTTAGTGCCAATGCATCAACCACCCCTCTAGGTATGACCAAGGTACTTGCTCTAGAGTCGATCAAACAATTATGGATCAACTTATCACCATGGATTAAAGTCAAGTAGAATGGCATTGGCTTTGTTTTGGTTGTTTCAAGAGTAGATACTTTTAGGACTATAGGTGATTTTCTATCATCTAAAGTCCTTTGTTCTTTTAATGCCTCTTCTAAATACTTTATTTATCTAGGCATAGTGATCACTTCCCAAAGTGGAACAATCATAGATAGATTTCTTGAGATGCTCTACTATATTAAATGACTTCAGAGAATGTACCTTTTGAGTAGTAGTATGTGCCCATAGGGGTTGGATTCTTTCTACCATATGTAGTTGAGGGATATTTTCTTACATAATCATGATCTCTTGTTGATTAAAAACCCTTTTGTAATATGATTATATATTTGGGACTTGTGTTGTTATTGGAATAAATATTTTCTTGAGATCTAGTAGCTTCTCTTATATACTAGTAATCCCTCCTTATGTTACTTTCCTTATAGCCCTAGTCATATAATATGTGTTCACCTGAGATATTGTAACTCCATTTTCATAAGATACAATGTTTATTTCTTCTTCATCCTATGCTACTAAATTATTTTCAAGCAAATTAGCATCTAATTTTAGGTAAAAAATTGGGCTAAAATTTGGGAAGCAAATGACTATGCACATGAGGGCCTATTATGGTTTACCTAAAAGTCCAATTGGTTTCCTTGAGAGTAAAAATAAAGGGGATATGGTATGAGGAGGCACCAATTCTCTAATTTTTCTAGATAGTTGTTTTATATGGATGACAAATATTTCACAAGGTTTGGGGAAGGCATTCATGATAAGGTTTGTATAAGGGTATTCAATTGATTTTAAGTGGATGACTAGCTTGGGTTCTTGTTACGATTATGATAGTTATTTGTAGGATTCCTAAATACCTAATTTTTTGATTTGAAATAAGGGTTATGACTATTCTATTGTCTTCCAAGGGTTGATACTTCATTAGAAAATTCCTTCAACAAATTATTCATTGCTTTTGACCTAAACTTGTTTATAGTAAAGCAAGTTAGAGTAGGAAGGAGAGCATGGATTATAGGTAATTGTTGGTTGTATGGCATAAGTAGGATGTCATATATATTGAATACTTGGAAATATAGGCATAGGAGACCTACGAGCTAGCCTTCCAATCTAGATCATGTCATTTTTAGCCTAGATGGCTAGGTCATAGGTGTTTGGTAGAGAATTCCCTCCCTTGGTACTAATCAACATGGATATCTCATAATCTAAAGCCTTCAAATAATATATAAATTATATGCCTAGAATGGGATGAATATCATCAGGTATTTTATGCCATGCCTTATGAAATCATCCATGGTCTCCATCAGTGCTCTCTTTATGGTTGACAATTGATCCAAGAGACACTCTATCCACCTTATCTCTAAATATTTCAACAAATAGGACCAAAATTTGGTCCAAGTTAGCAATTTAGTGTGGTTCAAGTGATACATACCACTCATAAGCCTTACCTTTGAATGGTGACATGAGTAATATCATAGACATATTTTTCTTTGTTACATCATGAAGCACACACAAGTTAACCATGTTGTGTAGGTGCTCAATAAAAGTTGTTATATCTTCTCCAATGTAGTATGGGAGAGATTTTAGTGCAAATGTTATAATATCATCCCATAATGGAGGTAAAGTAATGGGTCACCATGGAGCTCTCTCATTCCAAGTAGAGAATGTTCTGGGTGGTTCCATGATCTAGCCTCAACCTCTTCTTCTTCTTGGAATGGTATTAAGTGGTGGGAGAAATACATAAATTGGTAGCTACAAAGGATCTAGTAGTAGGTCTTGCATTCATAAAATTTTGAGTTCTTTTCTTGGAGTAGTTTTGTCAAGTGAATATTGTATTTGCTATTTAAGTAGGTAGATTGAGATCTTCATTGGAATATCAATTTGATATCTTTCTATGTAGCTTCTTCTATATATTTATCTTTAAATTGAGTCACCAAATGATACTTTGATATGCTTAAATGAATAAGATAATTAAGGATATTTACTAGGATCTACCCTAATATGGGTCTTTTTCATAGTGGAACCAATTAAATCGAATCAATCATGTCCCACCAGGTGTACCACTAAATTAGTATCCTCTTCAATTTTCATGGTCACCAGATGTGGAGGACCAAATGACCTAATAATTATACCCTACATGAGGAGACATAACATGGCATCTTTGAGATCATGAGAAGTGGCTCAATCAAACTACCTTTGGGGTTTTTTAAAATGCTAATTTCTTATTAGTTGTGATCTTTAGCACTCTCTATTCTAACCTAACCTACCTATATTTTGGTGCACAAAGAAAAAGGGAATAAAAACCATAGGGAATAGAGGAAAATAAAAAAATCCTAAGCTAACCAAGGTCAATGTGCCAAGATCATAAAATGCTTCTATATAATAGTGGTATAAATGAATGCATGAGTCTTTTACATCGATAGCTCAAGGTAAATACTTTCTCTTCTCAACAAGCATAGTTAAGCATAGATTGCACATACAAGAAATAGGATAGAAATGAAGTAGTCATGGCCTTTTATACATGCACATAAATATACATACACATAAGAAACAATACAGAAAAATCCTAATATTCATGGATTCTAGTATATATATGATTATAAATATTACAAATCATGCCAAAAGTGAGGGCTCAAAATCTTACCTATAGAACCACTCAGGGTTTGGGTCCAAAGTATTATACAAATGAAAATGAAGGGATAATTATAAAGAGCAACTAATTGATCCTTTACAATGCCTAAACAACTACTATTTATAGATAAAAATGGGAGAAACCTCTGAAAAAGGTGCTTTCTTGAAAAATATACCAAAAAGTAATTACTTATTGTTGATTATAGATTGATTTATGAGAAAATGACTCCTATGTTCAAATTTATAATATTTTCTAGAAACCTTCCAAAACGTGCATTCACCACAATTGTATGCCAAAAAGAATAAAAATGATTAAAAGATAGCAATAGCAAACAAATTAAATGAATGAAAGGATATGACAAGGATAAGTATAAGTTGGGTGCTCATGGGAACCCTAGTCTATCATATTTTATTTACACTTATTATTTCAAATAGATCCTCATTGAGGGGCATTTACAATGATACTAAATCCCTAATGAGAGGTTAATCTTAGGCCGACATAAACTTAACCTTTAGGTTAACCTTACAATAAAATACTAATAAATTACCATTTTAAGCAAGGTTATCCATAAAGATGGATTAACCAATACAACTAATGGTGAAATATGAAAGAAACCCACATATTTCAACACCCCCATAATATAAGCTAAGAGGGCCAAGGAGAGAAGGCATTAGAGGTAACACCTCCACTCATAACATATGCCCTAGTGTACCTTTGGTGTTCCTCCTTCATCTTCATCTTCATCATTAGAAATCTTATGTCTAGCCCTCAATAATTTTATCTCAATATTCTTCATCCTTGTAATGCAATTCTTGATGGAGTGTCCTTCCCTTTTACAAAATCACAAGTTTTTAACTTATTTAAAATATTAGACTTATCATTAGGCATCAAAGCCTTAGATTCCATTTACTTAAATTCTTTTGAATGATATTGTGTATGAGAAAAAACTCCATAATTCTCCATTACCACTTCATAATGGATTAGAAGCTTCAAAAGACCTTCAATAGAGATGGGTTATGGCTCTTTGATAGTCATAGCATTCACATAAAGAACCAATCCAATTGTATGAAAAGAAAGAGAAATATTGGAAGTAATAAATTTTCCAATACTCTTCATCACTTTTTGCCTTGTCTCTTGTCATAGTTGAATCAGCTTTAAGAGCTTTGAAGTGAGATATAAAGTCTTCAACATTACTAAAATTTGAAATTTTGAGATTGGATAATTCTATCTCTATTATGCTAACTTGATTAACACTTACTTTTCCATAGAGATCTTTCAGAGTAGACCATACCTCAATAGGATAAGTTTTCTCTTTAATATGGAAAAGTACATTTGGTTCCACTAATATGAAGAAAAGTGCAATAGCTTTCTCTTTTATCATACTAAGTTCATAAACACTAATACCTTATTCTAATAATTATTGGAAATTAACCAAATATTCTTGCTCCTGAGTAGTCCTTCTATTTAATCTAAACAAGTGTTATGATTTTTCCCATTAAGATGAGTAATATACCCTAAGGAATCTAGTTTGTAAAAAATCCTAAAAAATCTATAACAAGTCCATAAATGGGTGTCACCACTATGTAGATCTCAAACAATATGTAATCTAAAAAAAATGGTCTCTAAATTCTTCTATATGCAAAGTTTATGGCCTCCAAAATATTTGGTATATTAACAGTAAAATCCAAAAAAAAAACAAATACCAAACCTTAGAAAAAAAATTGCTAAATCAACAACTACCACTTGGAACCATTGGATTGGATGTTGTACTATCAACTGATGAATTTGAGTTTAATAAATGACTTTATATGATTGATTATATTATTCATGCTCATACATATATATAGAAAAAGTGATTTATGGGTTTGAGTAGATGAGGCTTGAACCCTTAACCATTCACCTATAAGAGAAAGGATGGACCAGTTACACTATGCACATGTTCTAAAATGAAAGCATAAATAATATTAATTTTAACTAAGGCACGAGAGGGTCTTACCATGAGTCAAATAAAACATCAACATCGAGTTTTAAACTCAATATCGAGCACCAACAAGCCTCCTATCTAACCACTATGTTATATGGTCAAATGTGATCAAAAGAAGAGAGAAAGTATTTTTTAAATACTTTCAAGGATATTTGGAGAAGAAAAGCAACCATTAGGATTCGATCTAGTTACCTCATCCCTACAAAGAAGGGATAAACCACTATGTCACCACCTTTTTTTAGGAATAGTGCTATAATATTTGTTTTTTGGCACTTGTGTTTTACTTATTTTAAAAAAACTTGCAACTGATGAGTCCCAGTGACTCAACTACCAACATTTTACTCCCTTTCAATGTTTGGAGGATAATAGTTTCTCAAATGACACCTTGATATGATTGCAAAAAAAGATAAAATACCATTATTTAAATATCCCATATCCTAGCTATAAGCATGTAGACATACAATTGCAGTTACCATGTTGTGCACTTGCATCTCTTAGTGCTGAAATATCACGGAGCATGGGAATTTCATATAGTTAGATCACACACACATGAAAAATGAACAAAATGATCTATTTTTAGGTCAAGAAAACATGATAACAATATTGTAAAATTTAAAATTTGAAAAGGATAAAAGCATAGACCTTGATATGATGCCCATAATCAGTAGGAAACTAATTTCTCTTCTACTGATAGGTGATGTAGCTTTTTAAACTACTCTTATACTATATTTAAATTTGTAATATTTCCAAAAAATATTCCAAAACATGCAATCACCACAATAATGTTCCAAACATAATAAAAAATAAATGAAATATAGCAATAGTAAACAAACTAAAAAATAAATGGAGATGTCAAAAAGAAGTATAAGGTAGGTGCCCATGGGCACCCCGATATATCACATTCTATTCACACTTATAAGTTCAAATGGATCCTCATTGAGGGGTATCTATAGTAATATAAAATCCCCAATGAGAGGTTAACCTCAAGCCAATATAAACTTAACCTTGAGGTTAACCTTACAATAAAATAATAAAAAATTATCCTTTTAAGCAAGGTTATCCATAAAGGTGGATTAACCAATACCACTAAGGGTGAAATATGAAAGGGGCTTGTAGGCTTACTTGAACATACCCATATGCTTTCCTATATTAAGAATTCCCATAGGCTTACATAATCACATGCCCATAGGCTACATTAATAGTGTTCATAATTCAGACTTTTGGCCTTGGCCTAAACAAGATCAAATTCTTAAAAAGAAACTAGGAATCATATTTCCAATGGAAAAGAATGATTATTTTCCCTTTGTAAAGGCCTCCTAAATTAGATGAATATTGAATATATAAATTCATGATGGCAAGAAAGTACCTTGACAAGTAGGAACTAATGATATTTAGAAAATAGCTCTATCAATAATTAAAAGAGGAACAAGTGGCTTGAAGTTATTGTTGGTCATGCTTGTGAGTTTGAGGAAGTTGCATCTCAATATTTAAAGTTTATTAAATGAAGCAAAGAACTTCATCTATAAATATCTCATTCACAGTGCCAACCTAGACTACAACCTTAGACCCTTTGCCCCATGGATAAGTATGTTAGATCGATTGGGATGGACATACATCAGAGAGTAGTGAAAGAATTTACTATGGTAGGGTTAAACATTTACCAAGATAATGGAAATTATTTCTTTTATTTTATTGTCTTATTTTTTGTTGAAGTTTTTGGGAGATGCCTATCTTGAGAAAGAGTTATCTAAAGTTTATCATGTTTTATGTTGAATGAGATATTATCCAAAATTGTAAGCACTTATTTGTACTTAAAATTTATTGGTATGGAAACATATGACAATGGGTGTATTTAAGTTCAAAACATAAATGTCTTAATTATAACTATTTATGTTATTATAAAAGGTATGTCCATGGTTTTAAATTGCTACTATTAGCTTGTTATTTTAATATGAATTTGTTAAGATCTTTATTTATGAACTATGCACTCTAATATAATTAGTTGAAAATTTGTGTCTAATTGTATGGATCAAATTCTAGGTATTGCAAAGGGATCCATTACAGGGTTACGTTTTATTAATTTATTTTATGAATGGGTAATATTTAATACAATTTTTTTAATTAGTTATATTGGATTGAAATGGGTCACATTTATATTATATCATGACCATGTTAATATAATATTTATTTTTTGATTAGATATAGAAGGGGTTTTAAAAGGGTCCCCAAACATTTTACAATAGGAGAAGCCCTACAAAACTTGGTCTAAGACTAGTAATACAGGGACAAGAACAACTATAAAGCACTACAACTGGCCACCCATCACCAAGTGAACCAACTACAACTTGATACAAGAAACAAAATTAGAACAACATTGGTGAGCCCCCCAGCCAACCAACACTTCCACATGGTTGTGCACAAAATATTTCTTCATAAATAGTAAAATCTTACAAAGTGAGGATACAAAAATGCAACACCAAACAATGCTAAATAAATTGAACACAAAGAATCCAGAATTGCACAATAGATGATCTTATATTAATGGGGGGAGCCTAAAAACTCCATTGTTACAATGTGGATCCTTGAATCCTTTTTTATACAAATTTACAATGGCTAGGGTTCTCCGAAACCCTAGCAAACAAGGTTGGTGGTGTCTTCAAGCGCGTCCTTGCTCCCAATAGAAGTGAGTGGGCTTTGAGTTATCCGATGTCGGGCCACTCCAGCTTAAACAACTATCCAATGTTGATGTAGCACCTTCATATCTGCACACAATGACACAACAAATAGATTAGTAATACCTGTGAGGGCTCCACAATGTGAGGCCCTCTATAAGCAATAGTAAAACCCTAACTATCTACTGTAAAATAGAGTGAACATGAATAAAAGTGCATTAATGAAATAACAAACAATAAATTCACCTTACATTCTTTTTGTCTTCTAATATGCGAAGTTTGTTGCAGTAAATAGGCATGGTGATGCCCTAGCATCGCTTGAAGGCTATAAGGTCCTCAGATCACTTACATAAAATGCTTGAGGGTGCTTGGTGGCTATAAGAAACACCTGTGAGCACTCGGGACTAGTATGGGGTGCCCATAGGTGCTTGGCGGTGGAAGGGAAGCGCCTAGAGGTGCTTTATGGTGATAGAAAGTGCCCAGAGATGTTTGGTGGTTGAGGAAATATTTTGCAAAAGAATATATGGTGAGGGAAGATGTATGGAGATAGTTGCAGGGGTTATGGCGAGCGAGGATGGAGGTAGAAGTAATAAGATACTCCAAGGAAAGATGAAACTCAAGGAATCTCAGGGTACCAATTTCTTAGGAAAACTTAGGGGTTGAGCCATCAAAATGGCTCCTATTAATAATCCAACCTAGGGCATGCTTAGGGTTTCAATGACACTAATCGTGTGGCTGAGATAAAAGTATATTTAAGGGTGGATATTAAATTTAGGGTGTGGCATGGATTGATGTGGATGGATGGATAGGATTAAATGAAATCGGATGGTTAGGATTAATTCACTTATATAAATATATATTTATTAAATATATATAATATAATATATAAAATATTAAATATATATAATATATATATATAAATATATATGAATAATGGGCGAAAATGGTGGGAAAGCATGGATGGAGGACAAGTGGCTAGGTTTTGGTGTCTACAGATGCCCCTTTTTGTACTGCGTTGCGTGAAACACAATGTAGTGCAAAAACACGAGACACCTATTTTGGCTAGGTGCAGAAGCAGCTTCTCTTGGGATGTGGAACACGAGCTTGAAGATAAAAGAATAAAAGAATTTGAATTTTGCGTAGCTTACCCCCTCAATTGGCGAATGAGTTTGCGGATGAATCTCACGAGCCAATTGAAAAATTTATGCAAATGAATGATGAATGATGTGATATGCGATACCATTTTTGCCCCAACGGTGGGAAGGGGAGTGGTGAAAAATGTGAAATGATGCATCTATTTTTGCCCCAACATATGAAGGGTTTTGTGAAAATGTGTGATGGAAGAATGTGTCTGTTTTTGCCCCAACAGATGAAGGGATTTGTGAAAATGTGTGATGGAAAATGTGTCTATTTTTGCCCCAACAGATGAAGGGATTTTGCCAAGTGTAGATGCCATGATCATGTAAGATGTATCCCATTGTGGGAAAGTCAAAACCAAATGTGGTTACCCCAAATTTGGGGTGATTCGATGTTGTTGAAGAATTTGCCTTCCGACGTCATTGATATGCAAAGATGAAAAATGCAAAGAGTAAAAGTAGTCAACTTCGGAGGGCCAACTAGTGACTATCAGATAATTCCTATGATCGAAACCAATCACCCTAGCTAAAGCCAGTCACCATGATGACTATCAAGGAAATGTGAAATGATGAAATTTGATTTTGTCCATGTTTTAAGCCCCATGAACTAGGCCATCAATGACAACTTTTGTGCAAATTGTTCTTGGCAAGGTTTCACTCAAAATGTGAAGTACCAAATATGATTATGCTTTTGAACAAGGAGATATGGAATGATGAAAATGACCAAGTGTCCTTATGGTAGATCTTTCATCTTACCGAGTTGCATGGATGCAAATCGCTGCAATCGCCAAGTATATAGAAAAACCCACTATATACAAGATTCACTTGAATGTTGTTTGAACTTGGCAAATATGCAAATGATGATGTGAAATGATGATGTGATGATGTATGAATGATGAAAATGATGATGATCATCATTTTGTGAATATTTGGACCATTTTGGGGTGCTTTTGTAACTTGTTAGGTGAATTTGCAATTTGTGGTCACAAATAAAAATTATGCATCCAAATCAGTTGGAATCTTCACAAAACCTGATAAAATGATGAAATAGATGCATGGATGCAATATGAAGTGATTTGGTGGGGATAAGCCACTATTTTGTGATAATTTGGTCTTTTGTGAAATTTGATGCCAAATGCCCATTGGCGCTTTTGGTCTACAGAAACATCCATCGGTGTTTGGGCATTCTGCAAATGCCCATGGGCGCTTCAGTGCACTAGGAAACACCCATGGGCATCTCAAGGTGCCTGAAGTAGCTATAAATAGCTTCCAGGATGAGAAACCAAGCTCATTTGTGCATTTGAGAGTTTGAGAAGCTGCGTCTGGGAGAGTGGAGTGAAGTGAGGTGAAGTGATTTGTGCATGGAAGCTATGGTAGTGGAGGGAGTGGGTGTAGAGGTCGAGGCTAATGTTAGAGTATGGGTCACTAAGGTAATTTCTTTTGTGTATTGTGCAAAATTTTTGTGTTTTTGTGTTTTTTTTGAAATATTGACAAATATTTTGTGTTGTGTTGCAGCTTAGGATTTTGGAGGCTCGGCATCGGTTCTCACCTTACATCCCTGGGATGAGGAAGGTAGTTTTAGATGAGGAGTGGGAGTTGTTGGAGGAGGTGGGGCTAGCGGAGGTAGCTCGGGTGGATGTAGTGAGGGCTGATGAGGGGTACCTCTCTACCTTGGTGGAGAGGTGGGATGCGGATAGGGGGACTTTTCAGCTCCCCATAGGAGAGGTGATCATGACCTTGGAGGATGTATATCACATCCTCAAGGTGCTAGTGGAGGGGATCCAGGTTGAGGTCGGGCTCAATCGAAAGATAGATATGATGAGCATGTTTGGGGATGCATGGTAGGGGGTGAGGGTGGAGAATGGAGGTATATCATACTTGTCCATGTATGTGGACAAGGAGTTGGATGCCCTCTATGCCTTGGTTATGTTCGTGTTGGTTATGTTCATTTTGGAGGGTGGCATACAAGGAGGATGAGGAGATAGATCTCTTGGATGCAAATGATGCAGGGATGACCATGGAGTATGATGTGTGGTTTGGATCTCAGGCAGCATGGGTACTACCTCGAGGAGTAATGGTGAGGCTAGGGATGAGGTTACTTAGGAGGCCAGGGATGAGGGAACCCAAGAATCCCCCAAGTGGAATGGGAACCTTCTATTAGATATTAAGAGGAGGGCTAAGTGTATGGTGATGCAGGCTCCCAAGAGTGGGGGAGATAGTGGAGATGGAGAGGATGTGAAGGAGGTTTTGGATGGGCCTCTAGATTAGAGCGAGGAGGATTAGGCACGATTGGAGCAGTAGGTGGCAGAGTAGGATGCAAGGATTACGAGGCTCTAAGTAGAGCTAGTAGAGAGGGAGCATCGACATAATGTCGACATAGCACATCTTCGGTCTCGACATAGGTATATCAAGGCATTGGAGGATAGGTTGATGGAACATCATATTCCACTTCTAGATCCTCCAACCTCATCTGTCTCTAAGGGTGCTAGGCATAGCGATTCTAGGCATAGCTCTAGGTCTAGGGCTCCTCCTAGGTCATAGGGGTCCTCTTGGAGGACATAGCTAGTGCTTAGATGCACTTTTTGTATATGAGCCTTGGTGCTCCATTGTATGTAGCCTTTTGGCACTCATTGTACATGTGATATTTATACATATATACATGGCTTTTACCTTTTGTGTTATATGTTTTTGTGAATGCTTTTGTGGAATGCTTTTGTGGAATGCATATGTTATATGGATGATTAATGCATATGGTATGTTATGGATGATTAATGCAAGGTGGAATGTAAATGTGCTAATGATCATTTATAGTTTAGATCTTGCTTGGCCATTTTCTAGCATTGTTGTTTAATCAGGGGCACCAAACTTGGTGGCATATGGGATGAATGACTCATGAAGTGACATGGATGTTGACATGGAAGAAGATATGGATGTTGATATGGAAGAAGATATGGATGTTGATATGGAAAACTGACTGTTTTGTAGAGACTCAGACATACTAGTGGTATCAAACAAACTCACTAAAATTGCCTAATCCCTCTAGGACCAAATGTGTGTGCAGTGAATTCATTTACCGAATCAAGAGCATGGTAATGACTCGAGGTAATCAAGAACCAATGTGTGTGCAAGTGAGTTCATTAACTCATCTTGAGTAAATTGGGTAAACTTGTTATGGATGAAACCAAGAAGCTAGCTTGTCCTTATGAGCGGTCAGAGGTCTCTTTGAAAGAGATGTGTCGCCACGCATGAGCGTACTCCACTACTAGTCAAGCGTCTATAGCTTCGATGGAGGCTAACTCCATAGTCCATGATTTGTGTTTTTGATCTCTTAAGTTTTGGGGATGACTACCTAACCGTCTGACTAGAAATGTAGTATGATCCTTACAACCCAATGATCAGTGGTGTGTGATGTAAAATATTTAGAGTTTTTATTAGGTATTTTTCCCTACTCTTTCTTTTATTTTTGGAATTGTGATAGTGGTGAGAACCACTATTTTTATGGACTATGTTGCATGATGGGACTAGCAAGGATGACCCTTTTCACTTTGAGGTTCATACCAAGTATGGTGTTATCCCTCTTTGACACAAGATGTTTTTAAGATGTGAAATTGTGTTTGGTTCAAGAATGTTTTGGAGTCAATTCCCAAAACTCAAGATTTTCTTAGTGTATATGTGTAATGGTCCTAAAAAGAACTCGACATGTATTTTGGAGGTTTCTTAAAACACTAGGAGTGGTTGAGTGACCAAAAACACCTAGGAATTTTATGGAAATGTGGTTTGTGTGAATGGTAATTTGACTTGGTGGAATTGTGTGGATGATATTGTGAAGGTGCCCCTGATTAAGGCAACATGACTTTTGTTGGACCAATTAAGACCTTGAACTTAATAAATGATCCCTAATATGAAATGTGAAATGTGGATGTGAATGCAATGTATGAAATGCAATTTGTGAAATGTGAAATGCAATATGAAATGTGGGTTAATGCATTGTTTTTGGAATGTAATGTATGCAAGTGAAATGCAATGTTGTGAATGAAATGTATGCAAATATTTTTGTGTATTAGCCATGTATATATACATATATAGAAATCAAATCATGCATAGAATGCTCTCAAGTGTATAACATTAAGTGGTTCGGGTTCTTCCTCTCCCTCTAGACTGGCAAGCCTATAAGTACCATTACCCACTCTTTGAGTAACAATGTATGGACCTAACCAATTAGCCATGAATTTATCATGAAGATGTGGTAATGCATTGGTATTTTGTTGGTTCTCTTTAAGGACAAGATCTCCTACTTGGAATTCATGTAGATGAACTTTGGTATTGTAAGCACATTTGAGGTGGTCTTGATAAACTCGTAAATGCTCTAAAGCATTGACTCACCTCTCATCAAGAAGTGTGAGTTGGTCAAGATGTGCTTGTCTAGCAGTGTCATCATCTATGAATTCCTGCAAAGAAATTTGCAAGGAGGGGATCTCGAGCTCAAGAGGCATGATTGCTTCGGCTCCATAGACCAATGAAAATGGTGTTGCCCCTATAGGCATGTGGATGCTTGTTCGATAAGCCCATAATGCCAAGGGAATTTGTGTATGCCAATCTCTATGATTTTCTTTGACAAGTTTCTTGAGAATAGCAATTAAGGTCTTGTTGGAAGCTTCAGCTTGTCCATTTTCTTGTGGGTAATAAGGAGTCGAGAAACTATGTTGAATGTTATATTTCTTGCAAAGTGCTCGAACATCCTTGTTCTTGAAAGACTTGCCATTGTCGAAGATGATTTTTGAGGGTATACCAAAATGAAAAATGATGTGATGAAGTATAAACTCCACAATTCTAGGTCCTATCATACTGGTTAGAGGAATTGCCTCAACCCACTTTGTGAAGTATTCAGTGGTTGTGATGATGAATGTATGTTGTCCCAAGGAAGGAGGTGAAATTTTTCCAATTAGATCTAGACCCCATTGTGAAAAGGGCCAAAGGCTTTGAATAGGTTGTAAAGCTTGTGATGGTACATGAGTTAAATTAGCATGTTCTTGACACTTCTTGCAATGTTTAACATATGTGCAACAATCACGTTCCATTGTGGGCCAATAATAACCCATGCATAAAATACGCTTTGCAATGGCCATTCCACTAAAATGACCACCACAAGTACCATCATGGGCTTCAGCTATGGCTCTTTGTGCCTCACTAGACTCGAGACAATGAAGGAGGACTCCATCATAACCATGTTTATACAACACATCCCCCAAGAGAATGAAATGAGCTACCTTTTGCTTGAAAGTGCATTTGGCAGTTCGAGACATGTCATATGGGAGTGTTCCAAACTTGAGAAAGGCTACTATTTGGCTTGACCAAGGCTCATATGGATCCGACTGGATAAAGCAAACATCCTTTTCATCTTTAGACTCAGCACGGACAATTGCAGATTTAGAGACCGTTGAAATGATAAGGGGTTGTACCTCTCCAAAGGAGTCTTTTGGAATCAATGATCCAAGGGAGGCCATCGCATCTGCAAATCTATTAGTCGAACGTGGCAAACTATTGATTTCATACCAATCAAACTTAGAGAGCAATTTCATTGCTACTTCATGATAAAGCTTAATGGTAGGTTCTTTGCATTGGTATTCTCCATTGATTTGCTTGACGACAAGTTGAGAATCACCAAATATCCTAATATGCTTAATGCTCATAGCTATAGCTGATTGAAGACCTAGGATTAAGGCTTCATACTCTGTAGTGTTGTTTGTGCATTGGAAGTCGAGTTTGAATGATAAGGGGATAGGTACCCCTTGGGGTGTATGAAACATGACTCCAACACCTTGACCTTTCGCACACTTAGAGCCATCAAAGAATAGTGTGATATCGATGTCTTCCTCTGGAATGACATCTTCTTCTTGTTCAGTGATAGCAAATACCGAATCATCTGGGAGCTCAATAATCAAAGGATGATCACTAGGTAGTGGAGCTTCCACAAGTTGATCGGCTATTACCTGACCTTTAATGGATTTTTGGCTAATGAATTCCAAGTCAAATTCAGTAAGGAGCATTATCCATTTAGCGGTGTGGGTGTTATTGTAAGTGTGAGACATCATATAACGCAGAGGATTTTCTCTAGCTATGACATAAGTTGTGTGGCTAAGCATGTAATGTCGAAGTTTCTTAGTGGTAAAAACCACTGCTAAGCATAGTTTTTCTACATAAGCGTATCTAGTTTCATAGCTTACCAATGTTTGACTAATGTAATAGACAACTTGCTCTCGATTTTCTTCATTCTTTTGTGCAAGCATTGTCCCTAATGCAAAGTCCATTGCTGAGATATAAAGATAGAATGGGACCCCCAAACGAGGAGGAGCTAAGATTGGCAGAGAAGCTAGGTATTGCTTAATGTCATCGAAGGCTTTTTGACATTCATCTGTCCAAGAGAATGGCACCCCCTTTTGTAGTAGGTGATTGAATGGCCTACATTTATCAGAAAGTTGTGCAATAAAATGATGGATTGATTGGATCTTTCCTTGTAAACTATGCAATTCCTTTAAGTTAGTTGGGGGAGGCATCTCCATGATGGCCTTGACCTTGTTAGGGTCCACCTCAATGCCTCTTTTGGAGATAATGAATCCTAGAAGTTTGCTCGAGGTAACACCAAAGACACATTTCTTGGGGTTCAACCTTACATTATGCTCTAGGAGTCGGTCAAAAACTTTCTCCAATACACCAATGTGTTCTTGTCGAGTTTTAGATTTAGCCAAGAGATCATCCACATAATCTTCGATAATCTTATGCATGTAGTCATGGAAAATGTATGTCATGGCACGTTGATAAGTGGCACCTACATTTTTGAGGCCAAAGGGCATCACCTTGTAACAAAAATTTCCCCAAGGTGTAGTGAATGTTATTTTGTGTTGGTCATCAGGATTTATTCGAATTTGGTTGTATCCTAAAAAATCATCCATGAGTGAAAGCATTTCATGGCCAGCGCAGGTGTCGACAAGAGTATCGATGTTTGGGAGAGGAAAGTCATCCTTAGGACACGCTTTGTTAAGATCTCAAAAGTTAGTGCAAATGTGTATCACCCCATTAGGCTTTTGAATGGGTACCATGTTTGAAAGCCACTCAGGATAGTCGATAGGAACTATGAAGTTCACATCTAAGAGTTTTTGAAGCTCTATTTTTACCAAGAGGGCCACGGTAGGATGCATTCTCCTAAGTTTTTGTTTGATCGACTTAGCATCAGGTTGTAAGGTGAGATTATGGACAACCAAACTAGGGTCAAGACCAGGCATGTCCTTATAGGACCATGCAAATATACCCTTCTTCCTCTTGAGGAGAGCAATTAATTGCTCTTGTTCATCGGGTGATAAAATTTTGCCAAGCTTGACAATTTGGGGATTGTCTTTGTCTGAACTAAGGTCCACATCGATGGTATCTTCAATGGACATGTGGGAACCTTCCTCAAGCTGATGGGGTGTAGGGATCAGATGAATGTCATCTAAGATGTCATCAAACTCTTCTGGCTTATCCTCATCTATTTTTGCCTAGAAAACCTCAGGATTCAAAGGTGAAGGTGAAGGTGAAGGCAGAGGGGATGGAGGAATGTAGTTGGCGGAAGCCCTTAACAATTCCTCGAACAAGACAAATTTGGAAAAGGATGGAGGTAAGGAAATCTGGTCCATATCAATAAGGCTTATGTCAATTGGAATTGGTTTAGCCAGATCATATGGATTACGGAGTGGGGTAAATAAATCAACAGGATTCATGTTGACTTATGGGCAAAGGTGGATAAGGTTGGATGGAATGGATGGAACCTAGGAACCAGTGCTAGGATCTTGGTTAAAAAATAGCCTATGTATTTTTCCTAGATCTCTATAAAACACCCCTAGGAATTTCTGAAATGCACTTGGGCATTTCTGGATAGCCCTCGAGCACCATTGGGTGTTTTGCGCACCTTCTGCAACTTCTTGCAACTTTCAAAAACCCTAGATCCAAAAAATCTATGAAATCTATGCTTCTAAAAACCCTGTAAGATGATAGAAAATAGAAAATAAATTAGTAAGGCAAATCATAAATAGAAACCCTTAGGGGGTCCCACCGTGATCACCATTTGAGGATACAAAAATGCAACACCAAACAATGCTAAATAAATTGAACACAAAGAACCCAAAATTGCACAATAGATGATCTTATATTAATGGGGGAGCCTAAAAACTCCATTGTTACAATGTGGATCCTTGAATCCTTTTTAATACAAATTTTACAATGGCTAGGGTTCTCCGAAACCCTAGAAAACAAGGTTGGTGGTGTCTTCAAATGCATCCTTGCTCCCAATAGAAGTGAGTGGGCTTTTAGTTATTTGATGTCGGGCCACTCCAGCTTAAACAACTATCCAATGTTGATGTAACACTTCCAGATATGCACACAATAACACAACAAATAGATTAGTAATACCTGTGAGGGCTCCACAATGTGAGGCCCTCTATAAGCAATAGTAAAACCCTAACTATCTACTGTAAATAGAGTGAACAAGAATAAAAGTGCATAAATTAAATAATAAACAATAGATTTACCTTACCTATTTACTTGTCTTATGATCTATGAAGTTTGTTGCAGTGAATAGGCATGGTGATGCCCTAGCATCACTCGAAGGCTAGGAGGTCCTCAGAAAACTTACGTAAAATGCTCGTGAGTGCTTGGTGGCTGCAAGAAATTCCCGTGGATGCTCGGTATTGGTAGGGAGGCACCGAAGGCACTTGGCAGTGGAAGGGAAGCACCCAGAGGTGCTTAGTGATGACAAAAAGTGGTCAGAGGCATTCGACAGTTGAGGAAAGATTCTATAGAAGCAGATCTAGTGAGATACGATGGATGGCAATAGTTGCGAGGGTTATGGCAAGCGATGATGGAGGCAAAGTACTTAGATACTCCAAGGAAAGATGAAAATCAAGGAATATCAGGGTACAATTTCTTAGGAAAGACTCAGGGGTTGAGCCATCAAAATGGCTCCTATTAATAATCCAACCTAGGGCATGCTAGGGTTTCAATGACACTAATCGTGTGGCTGAGATAAAAGCACATCAAAGGGTGGATATTAAATTTAGGGTGTGGCATGGATTGATGTGGATGGATGGATAGGATTAAGTGAAATCAGATGGTTAGGATTAATTCACTTATATAAATATATATTTATTAAATATATAGTATAATATATAAAAATGTTAATATTAAATATGTATATATATATATATATAATTAATGGGCGAAAATGGTGGGAAAGCATGGATGGAGGACAAGTGGCTAGGTTTTGGTGTCTACACAAAGCATTAAGAAGTATGCATTGCTAAATCCAATTGAAGAAGACCTTCAAGAAAATTGTTTCTCTAAAAAAACAGACCATTGATACTTATACCAAGGTTTGCCATAAATTCAGTGTGGTAGTTTCCTTCTTTGAAGATATGATTTATCTCCCTATCCTCTCTAGTCTGAAGAAGTTGCCTAGATTCCATAATCACAACCTTAATATTCCAATCGAGGACTGAATCAACTTTGACCAAGTTTACAATATTAAGCAAGTATCCTTCAATACAAAATTTTTGTTATTCCATATTCTCCACAAGTAGGAGAGACCTTGGTAAAGGTATCTGGCCTCCTCAACATGGCAAGTTTGGATATCTAAGAATTTAGTATACACCAGTAGAAGCCCACCTTTAACATCTATAAGAACCCAACTAGCACTAGCATTATCATTACCCTTTGAAGCTCCATCGAAGTTTAGTTTAACCTAGCTCAAAGAAGGAGGTTCCCATCTCACAAGGGCCCAAGGATTAGGACCAGGAAGACCAACAACCCTATTACTCTGTTGAAATCCAATTTTACTTTTGAGATCAACCTCCTCAAATCTACCCTCCTCCAAATCTAGAGAGGATACATTCTCTAGGGTGGAGGCCAAGGCTCTGGCACAAATAGAGGTAGGATCTCTTTTGAAGTTTTTAAAAATTCTTCTATTCCTCTCCTTCCACACCCGCTAGAAAAGATGCAGTAAATAGAAGTTCCAAAAATATTTCAGCCTTAGAGAGTAAAAAGGAGATGACCATTGAGTGCAAACATCAACAAGTGAACTCGGCACCACCCAATTTAATCCCAAAAAAAATTAAAATAGAACTAAGAAATTCCATAGAGAATGAGCATTTAAATAATAAAAGGTATTTTTGTTCCTCATTAGCACCACAGAGGCAACATTTGTTTGGCATTGACCAACCTCTTTTTTTAAATATTTTCAATGGTCAAAATATTATTCTAAGTTACCAACCAAAAAAATATATTCACCTTTAGTGTTAGACCCTTAAGCCATACTTTGAAAAGTAGGACCCACTGAGGATTCCTGATAGCCAGAATATTGTAGGTAAACTTGACTAAAAATAATCCGTTATTTCCCCTACCTAGAAGATCTAATCCTCTTCATTTCTTTATTTAATGACCTAAAACTTCAACTTATTATAAATTAGAATCCAAGCTTCAAGTTTAGCATTGTTGAGAATATACTGGTCTAAAAATTTCTAAACCTTCAATCCATTAACCACCTTGATAAAGGCATCCACCTTAGAACCAAAGACCAATCTGGTCCTAGGCTGCAAATACATCATATTTGGAATCTACGCAAGGGGTTAGTCCATCAGCCAAATATCTTTCCAAAAATCAATATTGAGTCCATCACCCAACCTCCACCTACAACCTTTGGAGACTAGCACCCTCAACTTTTGCAAACTCAACCAAAAGGCTAAACCAAAATTTAGTAGAGGATTAGCAAGCAAAAAAATCTCTTGTCTCAAGTATTTGGCTGATACAATGTTGACCCACCTATTTTTAGTTTTATTTACCAACTTCCATCCATGTTTTACAACTAGAGCCTTATTCATCTACCTAATGTTAGGGAGACCTAAGCTACCATCATTTTTAGATCTATAGACTTGCTCCCAACCAACTAAGTGAATTTTTTTCTTCTCATTAGAACTAGACCAAAGAAATGACTTTCTGGATATGTTCAATATTTGATAAATTCTTGTTATAAATTTTGAATATAGATAAGAAGAAGGTTGGAATACTTTGAAGAGTAGACTTTACCAGGGTAGCATTTTTGGCTTGATTGAGGAGGGATAATTTCCACCCAATCAATTTCCTCTACAATATTTCCACCATAGGTCCCCAAAGAAAATCCTAGATCCTACCTTTAAACAAATGCATTCCAAGGTAAAGAGATAGGAGGGCAGCCACCTCACAATCCAAGATGCAAGCAATTATTCTTTGTCTTACTAAGGGGGTATTCAGAAAGAATATTTTCTTTTTATATAATTTATATTTTGCCTAACTAAAATTTCAAATACCTCCAAGATTTCTTTTAGCATCCTTACTTGGGGAACTAAAGCAAGGAGGGAGAGTATAAAATCATCTACAAATTGGTGATGAGAAATAATATCCACCGATAAAACGAGCTTATACCTTCCACAAAGGGTTCTAACTTGATAGCCCTACCTAGAGCTTACACCACTAAGATATAAATGTAAGGGGACAAGGGGTCCCCTTGGCGAATGCCTCTCATACTTAAAAAGTAACTTGTTAGGGACTCTTTTAATTAAGATCAAAAACTTGTCAAAAGAGATACAAGCATGGACAAGTTTTATGCAACTTTGGAAAAAAACAATTTTTTCCAAAACCTTTGACAAAAACTCCCATGAAACCCTGTCATAAGTCTTGTTCATGTCTAATTTTTGGAGGAGGCTAACTCTACCACTTTTATTAGCTTAATGAAGGATTTCATGGATAGCTATGTTACTATATAGGATCTATCTCCCTAGCATGAATCCACTTTAGGTTGAATTAAACAAGGCTAGAAGAAAAGGTTTTAATCTATTAAGGGCCTTTGTCAAAATTTTATAAATAGTGTTACATAAGTTTATGGTTCTAAAGGCACCAAAGTCCTTTGCATCGACAATTTTGGGGATCAGAGTTAAAAAGTAGAACTCACTCTGAATGGGATATGATTGGTGGTTTGGACTTTATCTAAGGGCATCAGCAATATCCTTCCCCACAATATGCCAATACTTTTGGAAAAATAAGGGGATAAACCATCAGGACCTAGAGCTTTCATTCCTTCCATCACAAATATAACAACTTTGACTTCCTCATAATTGAAGGGAGATACAAGGGCTTAGTTCATATCATCCATGACAAGGCTAGGAATACTACCAAGCAGCTTATTTTGGGTTTCCTCATTACAAACCTCTTCCACTCTAATGAGATTTTTAAAAAATCCATACCCTCAGCTCTTATATCCTTAATGTGAGTAGCACTGGATCCATCATCTTTTTAAATTTCTCTAATATTGTTGGTGCTTCTGTGCTTCAAGGTTGTGATGTGAAAAAACTTGGAATTTTTATCTCCCTCCTTTAGCCAAAGCACCTTGGATTTTTGTTTCCACAAAATTTCCTCCTTGGCAATAGTTTTTGTTGTGGTTTGATTTATCATAAAAGTTGAACCTTGAACTATGGCTATCATCTAAAATATTTTGAAGGCAAGCACCCGCTAGTTGTAGCCCAAACCAAACATTGGAAGGGTTAAAATACCTTAACCCAACCTCTAGAGTAGGTTGGTATACCTTGTCAAATTAATAGATGTTGACTCTTTTTAGCTCAAAAATAGTAAAAGCTTAAGGATAGGGATGAAAGGGTTAAGAAATGAATGAATTAATGATGGATGGATGAAGCTAACAACATAGGCATCCACAAAGAATCCTCTAGCAAATCAATTTCTAGAAATAGTGTTCGGGACTAACAACATTCAAAACTTAGCAACAATCCATATTGAGAGCTTTGGGCATACTTAAAGAATTATTCCAAACATCTAAAGCATTAATAATCCAAATTAATAGAATTAGATTAATGCCTTGACTAACATAAATAGAATTCTCATAAGTATGCATGCAAGTATGAATCATTCCAATTTTCTCTAAGTTAGCAATCCAAATTAATAGAATAAACTAACCATAGCAGTAGTAGTAGAAATGACTTCACAAAATTAAGATCAGCAAGCAACATAGATGCAAGTTTGAGGTAAACATCCCTAGTAATGCTCTTTTCATTAATTATAGAGAATGTACAATAGTAGCACAAGCAAACACTTTAGAGATGACCCTTTGAAATGAGGGTTCAACCTCTATTTATAATTTTACAATCATTTCATTTTGAGCATTACAAGGAATCTTTTAAGTTCTTGATCTTCTTGCAACTTCCCAACAATGGTGGCATCTAGTTGCATCTTCTTGAATAGTTACAATAGATCTTGAATAAGAAACAACCTTCGCCGTCCCCTGTTCTTGCAACATATTCATATCCATTGATCTGCAACTGAGCTAGTTGGGTTGAAGGTTCTAGATACTTCTAGACTGCAACCTCTTATTTTCTTGGTGTTTCAACTTTCATGGTGTCTATCTCAATCTCTTCTGCTCACTGTAACATGCAGTCGTGTGAAAAACGCAATGAAAATTTGAGTTTAGATCAAATTCAATCTTTGTCATTGATCTGAGGATGAGAGGTTGTGATCAATATATAGGTGACTAAGTTATGGTTGCTTTATACCTTTGTGTTACTTAAAACCTTATTGAAGTTTTGTCTTTTAGAGCTTTTGATATATTCAGCTATGAAATTAGAAAAAATCATGGCTTTGAGAATTTTCTTGTTTTGCCTTGTTTAACCTTGTTGTCGCTAGAATTCCCTTTAACTTGATTTCTCTCCCTTTAATATTAGTGGATCTTTGAAATATGGGACCTTTTGTTTTCCTTTTCTTTTAAAATAAACTTATTCATGGTCTTGGACTCTTCTCTATTTCTGAAGTCATCTCACGACCGTGCATCTACTATATTCTTTGAAAGACCTCCTTGTTATCGCACCATCACCAAAGAAAAACACTTAGCCACACATAATTTTCAAACTTTATCTATTTTACACATTTTTACTATGATGAGGTAGATATCCATGGTTTTGGGCCCCCAATAACTATTTTCTCTTGGCTATGCCCCATACAAAGAAGGTTGGAAAATTGCATGCCTTAAGGAACTTCAGCCATACCTAATAATATCGATTACATATTCGCAAAAATTAGTGGATTTGGGTTTCTCCTTTGCACTTCTAATTTATGCATGATTATCAAAGAAGAACATCTAGTCGTGGAGCAAAAATTATTTTGCGTCTCCTGAGCAATATTTATTGTGGATTTAAGAAAATCAATGGATTTGAGGAAATTAATGGATTTGGGCAAAGTCTTTGAACACTTAGCCAAATTTTGTAAAATTTTGATCATCCTCTAAGATGTAGCCATTTTTGGCCTACATTATTGGTACCTCCTAGGGGATCTTGCTCACAAGATTTAAGAACTCAGAGCCTTATCTATTGGGTTTATGGAGTCAAAATTTGAATGGATGGATGATCATGGAATGGAATGGATTGAATAGAAAGAAAATGGAAGGTGGAGGATGACTAGGAGAGAAAGGAAGAAATGAATAAAAGTATGGATGGATGTATAAAATGGGATAAGGAAGTGAGGAATGGATGATGATGGGGAGTGGATGGAAGAATGTGAAATAGTTGATTAGACTCTAGTTGATTGTAGAATGAGGTCTCAAAGCATTATTTCTTTATGACTATCACCCTCTTAACCATTTGAAGATATTCATAGGGTAATAATTCATATAGAGATAAGGTAAGAGGTAAAAATACATGCTTGCTCAATGTAGGATGACTTCACCTTCAGGACTCCATTGCATGAATTTCATCTAGCTATGGAGTTATGACTCAAAAAATTACTTCTTCATGACTATTAGCCTTTCAAACATTAGAACAAGATATTCAAAGGCTAACGGTTCATAAGGAAGCAATATAAGAGGTAAAAATATGTGATTGATCTACACGAAGATATGTCTCTCTTAGAGGCTTAATCACATGACTTCATACCATCCACATGGTCATACTTTCTTGCTTTTCTATAACCTATCAGATCGAAGTCATCCATAAAATATGATCATCCTAGGGTCCATTTTATCCAACCTGCTACGAAGGTGATATATATTCTTCTTGTCCTCCATCCTACTCCTCTTCTTTGATGTTGGCATCTTATTGAACTAGCTCAAGCCATACTTCAATCTTAGACTCATCCTCTAAGATTGAGTTAAAGTGCGCCTACAAAGTCGCTTCTCCAATACATTGTTGATCTTCTTCCCAATAATGTGGCAAATTGATTCATCTAATCTAATTCATTTTTTGCAAAATTTTGTTCATCTTGGTCTCCAACTTGTCTACCAGTTGCCATCATTGTATCAACAATATGTTCTTACTTAGGATATCTTTGGCAATATACTTGGTAGTACACCATTGCTTACTAGAGATGACCCTTACTGTAGATTTAAATTTTACTTTTGCCAGAATATAGATTTTATTTGTTGTAGCGACTTTATGTTGAATTTCTCCTTGAACATCCTTAAGGGTGTTTTTAGCACTTACAACTTCATTATTGGCATCATCCAAGAATATGAAGATGGATTTAGATTCCAAACCCTTTTGTCGGATATATGACCAAATCCCTCTCCTTAGTTGAATCACACTTTCTTTAGAAAACCCTGTAGACTTGGCCTTATCAAACTGTAGTTTTTGTTGCAGTTGGCTATTTTAATCAGTCAAAGCCTTAATTCATGCTTGAGAATTTTTAGCCTATTCTTTATAGTTGATAGCCTCTTAAAACTTGTCCTTCCACTTCTTTACTTCATTCTTGAGGACTTTCTCTATATTTTTTTGTTCCTTGAGTGAAGTTTCCAATTATTTCACCTTCCTCTCTAGGTTTTCACATCTTTCCTTATAGATATTACCTTGCAAATAGACTGTATCCATATGAGCTTTGGTGACTACAAGTTCATCCACCATAGGAAGTTGCATAATATCTATTGTCTTCTCTTTCACATGATAGTCCTCCAGAGTCATATCCTTCCTAGGTTTATTTACCTTTGGAGTGATAGTCAAATTCATTCTTTTTTGAGTAGCTGGATCTACTATGATGGTATTTCTCTTGTGGGCTACTTGCTTGGAGGGCTTTACAAGCTACTTATTCCACTAGGTTCTTGTATTGAGTGAAAGCTCATTGACCTCCTAATAAGTAGTTATGTTGGGATCAATGGAGGGAGTATATGAGGCCACCAAAGATGATACTAGGGAAAGGGGAGTATGGAAGGAAGCTAAAATGGTGGAGTCCTGAGGAAAAGGGGTGGATACTATAGCTTCTACCATTGAGGATGTTGGAAGGGGTGTAAACAATTATTGTCCTACTAATGTAAATGAAGATGTCATTGATGTTAGAGGTGGGCTTTGAGGTAAGGAATATGGAACTTGGGTTTCTATTGAAACCAATGGAGGGGAAGGAGATTTTGATGGAAGTGGAGTGGATGATGGTGGAAGGGATGTAATGACTTGTGGGGAGGGGATTCTTTCAACATGCTTTTTAGAAAAGGAAGGGAGAACCTTTGGGGAACTTGGAGGAGAGTGAGTAGAAGAAGAAGGAATCGAAACCTTACTTGAGTCTCTTGATGGAGACTATTCTATTGTTTGATTTGGATCAGGTTGCTCATCCTGTGGAGTTTGTGACTACTCCATTTCTTGAGATACCTATGCTATTTCCTTCTCCTCAGTCTCCCCCTTATCTATCTCCTTCATAAGCTCAGTACTTCTCTCACTAGCCTTTGGAGAAGAACTCTACTCAGTGATTATTTCAAATTACTGTTGCTAAGGATTTACCATTGTTCTCTCTAGTAGAGATTATTGTTGGAGAGGGATAGATGGTGTAAATTTGAATGTATGAATACTAGTCATAATTTCCATTTTATCTGTAGGTTCTTTGTAGTTTATGGAGGATCCTTCAAGGGCTAAATTTTTAGGCCTCTGGTGGACCTAGATTAACTTAGTTTGGCCTAACTCACCTCTACCCAATCCTCCTCCTTCATAGCCTATTCTTTGCATCAATTGAGCACCTACTCCATATGTTTCAAGTTGCTCTATCATTGGTTGAAATGATGATACTATTTGTTTACCTTTCCTAGAGGGGACTACCTCTACAATGGCCCTTTTGTGAGGAGGTGATGAAGGAGGGGTTCTAATATTGATTCCCTTTTGTTTTCCTCCTATTGCTTGTTTTCCACTTGATGCTCCTCCTTGACCAATAGGTTTTCTAAAACTTAATGCAAGAAATCTCCCATTGGCTCACCAAGATTCGAAAAATTGGTCATACTTTTTAGAAAATTGCTTGTCCATTTTAGTGGGGTACTTGGATTTAATGTTACCTATTTCAACCCTCATTCTCCACCATTCAAACATTTTACTAATATTCCATTCTTCTTTCTTTAATAGGCCTTTGACATTTTCTTCTTCATAGACATGTTCCTTATCCTTCATAAGGGTGTAATCTACAATGTGGTCATAGAAATCTCTCCAAGGGGGCAAAGCCTCCATATGGTCGACGTCCCATTCTAATTCTGAATCTTCCTTATTATTTTTAAATTTTTCAATATGCGACTTGAGAGTCCTTTCAAATTTTTGGGCCTTCTTACCGAAACTCGCCAACTTTTTTGTGAATTTGAGATCTGGGTCATACCTCCATCTTTGTGGGAGCTCTACTAATCCCAATTTTTGCATATACATTGTAATGCTCTTATACTACCCTTTTTTATTCATAGTGATTTCTCCTTTACAAAAGGGATAGATGCAAGTACCTTTCCTACCTTGCCTTATGTCGTAAATGACATTAATGTAATCTATTTGATGATAGTATTCAAGAGCAAACAATCTATCTGTGACATAATGTGGCAATAAAAAGGGTTTCTTAGTGAAACCATACAAATGAATCACTATCCCCTTTATTAAAATGTACCAGTCACCTTCCTCTACCCCTTTAGTCTATAACATCTTTACTTCCAAGGAGGGTAATCTAGGCATTTGACCATTAATTAACTTCAAAGTGGGCCCTAGGAATTCTCTATTAAAATCATAATAGGAATTGGCTTTACCAAGCACTTTAGTCCATTCATAGATAGGAAGGGCAACTCCATCTTGGCCTGTAATTTTGACTTCTATCCATGGCATGTTTGGTTGAATAGAATATAGGAAAAGCTAAGCCAAATGGGAAAAATACCTAAAGTATAATTTATCTTCATATTTCTACAATTTTTTCAAGTGCTCATGAATCATAATGGCTAGGTATTTGGGCCAATAAAAAAATAATGGGTGATTATTCATCTAAGTTGGGTCATAGTTATTGGGGTTTGAAATGTAATGAGCAATGGCTATTTTCCAATTATAGATGCTTCTATCAATGGATAAACCTCCTATTATGGCCAACATTGAATAAAGCTCAGGATTCCCAAATTCTTTGAGCTTAATAGGGGTTTATGGTAAGGCATTGTTGCTCAATTTCCTTCTTAGTTGGCCAGATACCCAATTCAAGAAATTATTTCCCCCTTTTGCATGCTTATTAAGTGCATAGTAGTTAGCCTGTTCTTTCTAAGTAAATGACTTTGTCCTTACATTTGGTTTTATCCCTAGGGCAAAAGCATTATTGATAATCTCAACATTGAGATGCATTAGGGTTTTACCCTTAGTATTTTGCAATCTTCTATGATTAGGGTCATAATTCCTTGCTATTGCTAAAATCAATTTAGGGTAAGGATGTACAAAATCACATATGTAAAAATAAAGAAGAGAGCTAACCATGATGGCACCTGAGCTTGATGGTGAAATACCTTGGGCTACCCTCTTTTCTACATCTATTCTCATTTGTCCCCTCTCTTTCCAAGTCGTGACTGTATCAACTATCTTTCTTGCAGCATCTTGGAAGTAATTTTCAATCTCACTCTTACCTGCCATAGTTTTCTTAGTAGTTGAAGATGATGAAGCCATTGCTACCTTGGTGAACAAGTTGCTAACAATCGTAAGGAAGAGAATGCACTTTACCAAACTCTAGAATTCACTCTTTGTTCTACACTACTTCACTTTGAATACTGAATGCATGGTAAAAGTGAATGTTGCTCAATGTTGATAAACATATAAGCTCTATGAAGTGTGTGCCATAAATGTGGTGGTTGAAATATCTATTCAATGTCCCTACACCTTGCATGTAAAATCTAGCTGGCACTATTTTGATGAGCTCTCCTGTTTATGATTGGTTTGAACTCATGGTTGGTGGTATTGTCTTGATGCATGTTACCACCTTTCAATTTGAATTTAACTCTTTCCCACATGCAGGCCAATCTATTGAAGACTCATGACTACTAGACTTAATGAAAAGTTGGTTCTTTTCTTACCATGGCCTAGGATCATCTTACAAAATAAGCTTTGGCTCATGGCCATGGTAAAAACTCACCACCATGGTCAATTTCTTCATTTTCATTTTTTTCATTAAAATAAAGTGCTAAAAATAAAAAATATTTACAAGGTATGATACATATAGTACAAAGTGAGAAATTTTTACTTGAAATATAGCTTGAGGTGATACCCATTTACTAGGATCGGCAACAAATTTCCACTCTGATCTTGAAGTTGGAAGGCATTGTTCTATTTGACCTCAGCTATTTCAAATGGACCTTCCTATAATGCATCAAATTTTTGGTGTTTTCCTAGGTTTAGCTTTCTCTGCATTCCATTTCAAAATTGAATCTCCAACTTTGAATTTCTTGCAAGTTGCCTTTTTGTCAAACCAACTCTTTGTCTATGCCAAATGCTTTTGAAACTGCTTATAGGCCTCATCCCTCTATTCCTCTACTTGCAACAATTGAATTAGACCTTTTTTTATAGGATCTTCATTATCATAGTCATCATAGCTGATTAATTTTAGGGTCGGTATCTCCAAGTGTGTAGGGAGCACAACTTATTTCCCATACACTAGAGCATATGGAGATGTCCCTATTGATTTCTTCATGGTGATTTTATCTACCCATAGGACCTGGTTCATAAGCAAATGCCAAATTCTTTTATTATCTTCCAAATATCTCTTCAGCATTCTGAGTAGGTTCTTGTTGGTTGATTCTACTAAGCCATTCCCTTATGGATAATAGTTAGAAGAATTTTTTAAACAAATGCCATACTTGCTAGTAAAATCAATGTATTTTACCCCTATGAAATATGGGCCATTATCACTCACCAAAGCTTCAGGGATGCCAAACCTGGTAATCAAGCTTTTAATAAATTCAATGACTACCTCCTGATCATAACTTTTTGGTTAGGATTACCTCAACCCATTTGGTAAAATAATCAGTTGTAGTCAAGATGTATCTATGGCCTACTAAAGAATTAGGGTTAATCTCTCCTATAAAATCCAACCCCCACTATTGAAATGGTTGTTCTACTTGAATTGGTTGAAGGGAAATGATGCATTCCTATTCCTCCCTACATATCTTTGATATTTATTACATGATCTAGCAATTTTGAAGGTATCAGAGAAAATAGTAGGCCAATAATAACCAACCCTTATAATTTTTAATGCAGTGGTCCTACCTAAATAGTGGCCTCCTGATAACCTCTCATGAAATTCTTTCAAGATATTTTATTTTTGGTCTTCCTTGACACATCTTAAGAGGACTCCATCTAGGTTCTTTCTATATAGTCCCTTAGGCAATAGCACATAGTTCAGGGCTTGTAGTCTATACCTCCTTCTCTATGAAGCATTAAGATTTAGAGGACATCTTCCTATTTGAAAGTAGCTTGTGAGCTGATCAATCCAATCTACTCCTTCTAAGAGAGTATCATTATCTTGCTCTGATTCTAGGATCTGGCAGACTACTTATTCTTTATTTGATTTAGTAACTAATTCTTGACATAGTGCTCTTCCTCTGACTAACTTGGTGGGATGGATTTCTATATCAAATTCTTGAATATTTGTGATCCATCCTACTCTTTTCTCACCAAGCTCACCTTGCAGGATAAAAGTTTTGACATCTGGGTGGACCACATATATCAAAGTTTTGCTTTGAGCTAGATATTATCTAAATATTTTAGTGATTTCATGACTACAAACACTTGTCTCTCTATGAAGTTGTACTTCATCTAATATTCATGAAGAGTCTAGCTCCAAAATAATATAGGGTGTTCATTACCTACCTCATCCTTTTGAGTTAATACAGTAGCATAACTCTCTTCAGCTCCATAGGCATATAAGATAAAATCTTTATTGAAATTAGGGTTTACCAATACTAGAGTAGTAGCAATGGCTTGTTTAATCAACTCAAATGCTTATCTTCTCTTGTCAGTCCATTTGAAATCAATATTCTTCTTGAGCAATTCTAAAATTGGCTTAATAATTTGAGCAAAATATGAGATAAATTTTCTCACAAAGTTTATTTGTTCAAAGAAATACTACAAAGATTTCTTATTCATTGGAAGAGGAAGGGCTAATATTGACTTTACCCTATCTGGATCAATTGCCATTCCCTGATTTGAGACTACATGCCCTAACAATTTCCCCTCATGAACTACAAATATAGATTTCTTTGGATTCAAAGATATACCAAACTCTTTGTACTTTTGAAAGACTTGTTCAAGATGCTTGAGGTGTTCCTACTTCTTGTGGGAGAAGACTATCATGTCATCTAGATATATCAAAATTATTTTGTTAATAAGCTCTCCAAAAGCATAATCCATGGCCCTCTAAAAAGTGGCACCAACATTGGATAAACCAAATGGCATTCTTTGATAGGCAAAAGTGCCCCACTTTGTAGTGAAAGTAGTTTTGTATTGGTCTTCATATTTTACCCAAATTTGGTTATACCTAGAGAAACCATCTAATAGAGAGTACCTTTTTAGCCCTAGCCACCATTTGTAGAATATGATCAATCTATGGTAAAGGGTAATGATCCTTGAGGGATGCTTGATTTAGGTTTCTAAAATCTACGTAGAGATGGATATCTCCATTCTTTTTTCTCATTGGCACTAGATTAGCAACCCATGTAGAGTGCTTTATTGGGTATATGATCTTTGCTTTTAATAACTTCAGCAATTCTTGCCTCATGATCACTTCAATTTTTGGATTTATAGGCCTTTATTTTTATCTAAATGGCTTGGCATCTGGTACCAACTCTATAGTATGTTGGATGATACTCTTATCATATACTTTCAAGTCATCATAATTCTAGGCTATTATGTCTTGGTACCTAAGACACATAGTTTTAAATCCTTCAACCTCACTCGTAGCACATTGAATACCAAGCTTTAATTTTTTTCTATTTTCTATTTTGATATCCTTATAGATCTTATCATCTATTCTCATTTATTTTAGTTTCTTCCCATATTCATTATCAAATAAACTTTCTAGGGCGATCAACCCTTTGGTGATATGGTTATTCTTTAATTGTATGATATTTTGTTGATCCATATCTTGAGATATTTACTTCTATGAACTAATACAGTTAGCCTCCTTGATCAAGAAATCAATAATCTACTCATCATTTTCAAACACTTACCAAAATATTTGCCTATCTGGTACCAATGGTCTAAAAACAAGATTAACCCTTTTACTCTTACTTGATCCATAATCTACAGATGGAGAAAAATTAGATCCTTTGATAGCTAAAGCATCTACCAAAATATTTTTCTGTCTAGGAATAACATGTAAGTTCAAGGTATCAAAAGATTCCATCAAGTCCTAGACTCTATTCCTATAAGCCTTCAAGTAATGGTGCTTGTTGTTACATCTTTTTGTGACTTGATTTACCACTAGTTTTGAATCACCATAAATGTCTAGCATTTTAATGCCCATATTTTCTACTTGCATCAATCCTAGACACAAGGCCTCATATTCGATGGTATTATTTGTGCAAGACCAAGTCAATCTATAAGAAAAACTTTTAACTCCCTTTGAAGGAGATTTCAAAACTACTCCAACTCTAGCTCCATTCTTGCATCTTGCTCCATAAAAATGCATTATCCAAATTTTTAATTCTCTTAATGATTGATTGGATATGGTAAGGATCCTTTTCTCTACTTTGGATGAGATGCTATATGTGCCCATTCCTATCTCAAGCAGGCTGAGATCATCCTTGAAAGGTAATCCATCTTCAACTTCTAAATCCTCTAGGAGTTCCACTAACTCTGGCTCTTCCATTACTGAGTGGTTATACATATCCTCCTCAATTTTTTCAATATGATAAGCTATTGGTTTTTTAGGAGTTAACCTTATCCTCTTACCTTTGTAAGGGATCATCATGCCAGAATAGTCTAAATACATGTAACTCCCTAGCTTGGTAGTAAATTCTCTGGAAAGATATAAACCAAAATAAGGCTCAAGGTCCACCACCATAATTTCTTGCACAATAGTAACCTCTAGAGCCCTGTGTAATCTCATTAACACATATTTTACAACCCCCATAGTTTTGACTGGAGTTCCATCAAGTTGTAAAACTCCTTGGCATGAACGTGTGTACTCCATTCTCATTTCATCACAAACTACCTTAGGCATGATAGTAGTGGAAGCCCTTGAATCTATCATATAGTTATGTACTATCCACCCTTCCATTCTAAGGGAAATGTAAAATGGTGGAGGCTTATTATTTAGAGTGGTTGGAGATATTTTCTCTTGGTCATGAGCTAGATTAAACATAGTATTGGTCTCTTTTTCTTGGAATTCTTTCTCAAAGAAGCTTTTAGCAAATCAATTTGACTAGGAAGAAAGAGTGTGTCATAGAGACTTGCTCTAGATGGAGTTCTTTTCAACTCTTCAACTATATTGAAATCAGATTTTTCTAAGGAGAACTTTTCATGTTTCCTCTCTGGTTCACCAAATTTTCTTCTGTACTATTGAGTAACTTCAAGTCTTTGCCTTTTGGTGATAGAAGGGAATTTCAATTTCTCCCTTACTTCATATTTAGAGCTTGACTATCCTTTATCCTTTTCTCCTTTATTTGGAGTTTTCTTATGCTTTTCTTGCTCCCTAGGAACTGAATCTTTCTTCTCAGCAATCTATGGAACTAGGAACGTATCCTTATTTGGTAAAGGTTATTCTCTTTTTCTCTGAGAAGGAACTTGGAAAGAACCTATTTTCTATGGTTCTACCTACAAAGGTTTCTTACTAGATCTAGTCAACACAATGATAGATTCTTGTTCAAAAGAGTAGGGTTCATACATAACCTATTCAGGCTACCATAACATGTTGACTCTTCCCTTTTGATTCCTCTCAGCTTTCTCTATGGCTTTTTGCACATGATGTTGGTACATTACACAAGTATTAGAGTCATGAGGGTCATTATAGACTAGGCACCAAACATTAACCAAACTAGTTTTAGGGGTAAATTCTTGCTCCTCTTTATTTGTGTTGACCCTAGGCCCTATGTTGCCACTGGTTTCGGGTTTTTGGTCTCTATTAATATATGGAAATATCCTCTGTTGAGACCTTTCCATTTCTCTTTTTCCATGGCATTCACCTTGTTGTTTATTGTTTTCAAAGTATTTTGAATATCTAACAATAGAGTTGAATCTTGGGAATTTTGAGTTGGGAGTGGAGGAAAAGGATTGAAAGTGTTGATGATGTTGAGGAGGAAGTGGAGTCATTTGGGGTAGTTGAGTATGTTAATAAGGGGATCTATGAATGGGGAATGGGGATGTTCTACTTGGGATGGGGAGTATGTTGTGGTATTTTAGGATAATATGGCATGATGTCTTTGGTGGAAGTCTTCCTACTAAAATTAGAATATTTTCTGCATGGATGACTATATGATAAACTTGAGGAAATGATGGTCACTCTAGATTATTGGGTTTGCAATCCAATGTTAGACCCTAAGGCTCTAATGTAATACATGAAAGCAAGGGGAGTAGCTAGTCTTGATTTAGGAGGTATTCTTTTCCATGTTCTACTAAACCTTAAATTAAAGTTAGAGACTAACTCTTGTGGATGTTTTTGCATAGTAGTAAATTGGTTTAAGAGTGAGAAAGGATCATTAGACTCATTAAAATCTTCCACAAAGGGTCCAACTAATTCAGCCCATGAATTGAATATTGCCATTTTCTAGAGTTCTAAACCAATGAAGGATTTTACCTCTAAAGGATAGGGCTAAAATCCTAATAATGACATCTTCATTCCTAATATTATGGATAGCTACTAGATTTAATATATCTTGACAATGCTCATAAGCAGTTTTTCCTGAACCATCATAAGTGGGTATGGCTTTTGATGTAGCTTGAGGGATATCATGCATATTTTAAAAATATATGGGACTAGTAGTATTCCAATCAGGGTTCTATTGAACTACATCCTATTCTAGGTCCATATAGACCTGAGTATGAGGTAAATCAGTTTTAGAATATTCTAAAGAAGTGGATGATGATTGTACCTCATCAGGGGTAGTTTCATAGGATGGATACCTTGACTATCTTGATATTTTAGATGATAGTTCAAATAATGGTATAGGATCTTGGCTATTCCTAGTAGATATGACCTGGTAAACATGAAAATAATAGTGGTAAACAAGGCTTTCCTAGGTTCTTGAATTTTAAGGAGTCACCAAGTGAATTTGGTTTCACCACTTAATGAGGTCAAGACAATTCACTAAATCTTGATTCCTCTAGAGATAAAAATAGTTAGAAAAATGTATTTATGATGGAAATTGGTCCCACTAGGCATGCCAAAAACTATTGTGGTCTAGTTTGTCATCAAAGCTAAACCTTGAACTATGACTATTATCTGAAAGATTTTGAAGGTGAGCACCCACTAGTCATAGCCCAAACCAAACATTGGAAGGGTTAAAATACCTTAACCCAACCTCCAGAGTAGGTTGGTATACCTTGTCAACTTAATAGATGTTGACTCTTTTTAGCTCAAAATAGTAAAATCTTAGGGATAGGGATGAAAGGGTTAATAAATGAATGAATTAATGATGGATGAATGAAGCTAACAACATAGGCATCCACAGAGAATCCTCTAGCAATTCAATTTCTAGAAAATAATGTTCAGGACTAACAACATTCAAAACTTAGCAATAATCCATATTGAGAGCTTTGGGTATACTTAAAGAATTATTCCAAACATCTAAAGCATTAATAATCCAAGTTAACATAATTATATTAACGCCTTGACTAATAAAAATAGAATTCTCATAAGTATACATACAAGTATGAATCATTCCAATTTGCTCTAAGTTAGCAATCCAAATTAATAGAATAAACTAACCATAGCAGTAGTAGCAAAAATGACTTCACAAAATTAAGATCAACAAGCAATATAGATGCAAGTTTGAGGTAAACATCCCTAGTAATGCTCTTTTCATTAATTGCAAAGAATGTACAATAATAGCGCAAGAAAATACTTTAGAGCTAACCCTTTGAAATGAGGGTTCAACCTCTATTTATAATTTTACAATTATTTCATTTTGAGCATTACAAGGAATCTTTTAAGTTCTTGATCTTCTTGCAACTTGCCATTAATGGTGGCATCCAGCTGCATCTTCTTGAATAGTTACAATATATCTCAAATAAGAATCAACCTTCGTCATCCCCTGTTCTTGCAACATCTTTGTATCTATTGATCTGCAACTGAGTTAGTTGGACTGAAGGTTCTTGAGACTTTTGGATTGCAACCTCTTATTTTCTTGGTGTTTCAGCTTTCATGGCATCTAGCTCAATCTCTTCTACTCACTATAACACGCAACCACATGAAAATGCATTGAAAATTTAATTTTAGAGTAGATTCGATCTTTATCAATGATCTGAGAATGAGTGGTTATGATGAATTTATAGGTGATTAACTCACGTCCACTCTTTGCCTTTGTATTCCTTAAAACTATGTTGAAGTTTTAACTTTTAGAGCTTTTGACAAGATTTGACTACAAAATTAGGAAAATTTGTAACTTTGAGAATTTTCTTGTTTTGGCTTATTCGCCTCACAGTCACTAGAATTACCCTTAACTTGTTTGCTCTCCCTTTAATCTTAGTGGATCTTCAAAATAAGGGATCTTTTGTTTACCTTTTCCTTTAAAATGCACTTATCCATGGCCACAATATGACTTCAAGAAAAAGGTAAACAAAAGGTCTCATCCTGTGATCGTGCATCTACTATATTCTTTTAAATACCTCCTCATTACAGTGCCATCACCAAAGGAAAATTCTCAGCCACACATAATTTTTAAACTTTATCTATTTTGCACATTCTGACTATAGTGAGGTGGATATCCATAATTTTGGACCCCTAATAAGTCTTTTCTCTTGGCTACGTCCCATACAAAGAAGGTTGATAAATTGCATGCCTTAAGGAAATTTAGCCATACTTGATCATATCGATTATGGATGTGCAAAAATTGATGGATTTGAGATTCTCCTTTGCACTTCTCATTTATGTGTGATTATCAAAGAAGAACAACTAGCCACGAAGAAAAAATGATTTTGCATCTCCTAAGCAATCTTACCACAGATTTGATAGAATTAGTGGATTTGAGGAAATTAGCAGATTTGGGCAAATTCTTTGAACACTTAGCCAAATTTTACAGAATTTTGGTCATCCTGTGATATGTAGCCATTTTTGGCCTACATTGTTATGAAATTTGTCTAGCACCTCCTTTTCTCTATATCTAATCTCTTGAGATTTATTTCCAAGTTTTATCTTAGATTCAATAGCTTTCAATTGAATTTTTAGGTCTTTCTTATTTTGCAAAATATTCCCAAAAACCCTTTTATTCCATTCTTTAAGGCCACTTTTAACAACTCTAAGCTTCATCGCAATTTTGGAAAGGCTAGAGCCTTGGACCCTTGTCGACCACAAATTTTTTATTTTAGCTTCCAATTGAGGATGAAGGCACCACATTGCCTCAAAAATAAATGGCTTGGGGAATCTGGTTTCTTCCTTGTTCACTTCAAAACATAAGGGGTTAGGATCAGAGCCAATTTTGGGTAGATTAACAGAGATATATTCCCAAATAATGGAAGGCACTCCTTGGAGACAAGAACCCTAACCAACATGATTTGGATGAGTTGGTTACCCACTCTCCTATTGCTCCAAGTACACCTTGAACCCTTCAACTCAACATACAATAGCTCATTACCATTCACAAAATCTACACTCTTCCATGCTTTTCGATATTGGGGAGTTCCCTCCTTTTTATCCAAAAAAATAGAGGGGAATTAAAATCCCTTGATATGCACCAAGCTTCTTGAGAAAAAATCCTTCTCATGGAACTCAAAGTTTGTCACAACAAGTTTCTATTAGACCTAGAGTTTGGTGCATATACATTAGTCATAACCCACATTTTATTACTTTCTCTATTGTATAAGAGAATATTAATAATCCTATCTGAGGAAGAAATTACAGAGCCCTCAAACTTATTGGCATCCCAAAGATAAAGGAGTCCCCTAGAGGAACCATTGGCTAGGCTTGCAGTAAAATGGGCTTCTTTCTAGATTTTTCTTCTAACAAATTGTATATCTTGACCATCCAACTTGGTTTCTTGCAAGAAAAAAATATCAAGTAAAATTTATTTACGTAGGGAAGCGACCACCCATTTTTAAAAAAGCTCATTCAAGCCCCTAACATTCCAAGAGAGGCACTTCATTTACAATATTTGGAATTAGATTTCTTTCCCCCATATACCCGATGGTTACTCTGGAAAAAATATTCTAGATTTAGTTATCTTACTCCTACAACCTTCCCTTTTTTAAGTTTGAGTAGAGCTTGAGATCCATTCGTGATCTCAGAATCTATTTCCCAACTTCTTCTCAACACCCACATCCACATTGCCCTTTCTTTATCTCTAGGGTTTAGGACCTAGAGAACCTTTATCTAGATAGATCTTTGGGGAGCTAATTGGAGACCCTACCTCAGAGGTCGCCAACTAAATCATATGCTCCTCAAGAGCAAAACCAATACAAATCTCATCAAAGGAATTATGAAGAGCCTTAGAAACTATGGTTCTAGAAATAATATTCGACTGACATGCCCCAATAAAACCAAGATTAAAGGTTGCATTCTTCTCCTTATATGTTTTCTCAATCACCACCAGGTTGGCTAGGGTCAATTTTGAGGGTTGCAAAATCTCCTCCACTAGAGCCTTCAACTTTTGAACCTCATCCCTCTAGGTTTGAGCTTCTCCTTCCCCCACATTTGAGGAATTACCACCTAAATCCTTTGAGGTGACTCGTCCTGAGTTCTCGCTCTAGATCAATTTAATTCTTGCAGGTATCTTTTCCTTCTATTTTTGTATCTTGAGGGAACATTGGTTCACCTGGTGATCCAATTTTCCACATCCATAGCACCAGGTTGGCCTATTTTCATAAAAAATGGATTGATCCCAAGTATCTAGGAATGATATAAACTAATTAAAAGAGGGAATATCTACCTTTGGATCTACCATGACACACATTCTTGTATACGCCATTCTTGATTTGGCTCTAGTACCGGATCGATAAGAAGAAGATCCCCCATAGCCTTAGCCACACCCATAAATACATCTTCATGCCAAATATAGTAAGGAAGGGTAGGGAGATGAACCCAAAAAGGCACAAAGTTAACCCTTTATGTATGAGGATTGAAATTAGGTTCCAACTTCCACAAAAATAGACATATTTTACTATAGAACCAGGGACCTCCCCCTAGGATATAATTTACATCTTTCATGCAGCTTAATATGATATTAAAAAATTCTTTAGGGACTGCTACAATTTCCATGGAGCCCATAGGTTTCTACTTCACTAGCACCTATCTTCGAATTGAACCCAGGTTTGACCTCACCCCTTGAAAATTTCCCACAAGGTCACAACCACCATCACCCATGGTGAACTTAACCAGTTCACTCGGGATGCTAATGGTATTTCCCATAGGGGATATATTGCAAATAGGTTTTGAGAAGGTCTCCCTCGCACCTTTAGACATCATCACAACATATGAAATACCAAGGCTTGAGTTTTTAGGGGAAAACTATAGGCCATGAGAAGGGGACCCAACCTCCAGCTTACTATTAAATGGCCCATGGCTTCTTGAAGGACCTGTGAAGCCAATACCAAGGTCTCCTATAGATATACCATTTCGCCAACCCATAATTGCCATATTCACATCCAATCCAATTGTCACCTCTACATCTTCTAAGAGCTCTCATCACCCTTTTACAAACCTGCATAAACTAGATTCAAAGTCTCCACTCCCACTCTTTTCCATGTTGATCACCACCATTCAAATTCTAGCTCTCGCTCCTCCATTAAACCCTTGTACCTCCAATCCATGCACCTTTGATAATTATTATAACATTATTATTTAACCCTCCAAAGCTATCATCACCTGGATTCAAACCATTGAAATCCGTTGCTATAAAACTTAGCTATGAATTAAAAACCCTCTAGATTCATTGTTGCCTAGATTTAAACCCTCTAGAGCCACCACAACCTAACTTAGCTATGAATTAAAAACCCTCCAAAGTTGCTACCACCACCTGGCTTAAAACCCTCAAAAGCCACCACCATCGAACTTAGTTGTGAATTAAAAATCCTCTAGATTCATCATTGCTTAGCTTCAAACCCTCATAATCCATAGTCACCAGACTTAAATGTGAATTAAAAACCCTCCAAATTTGTTGCCTAGCTTCAAACCCTCCAAATCCATCATTGCCTAACTCAGCTATGAATTAAAAACCCTCCAAATTTGTTGTCGTCATTTGCCTTCAAACCCTCAAAAGCCACCACCATAGGACTTAGTTGTTAATTAAAAATCCTCCAGATCCATCACCACCTAGCTTCAAACCCTCAAAAGCCATCGTCGTCTAGCTTCAAACCCTTATGTTAATATAATATTTCTATAAAGCATTTAATGATATTTAGTAATTATGCATATGTTGCTTGGCTATATTTAAACCTAGGCCTTTACCTTGAAAGGAGCTAACCACTTCAACTCATGACATGTTATACTATTTTAAAAAAATCATTTTTAATTGTTCATATTGAATTAAAACATGTCCCACTTGTATTACATTGTGACTATGTTATCATAGTATTTCAACGAACCAAAGAGTGTATTACAATCAAAAATTATGCATATACTACCTCGCAAGATTTAAACTTGGAAATTCACATTAGGAAATCATACTTTTAACATTTGATCTTATGTCATTTAATACAACTTTTACACTTACTAAAAATATGATATTTCTAAAAATATTCTTAGTGGTATTAATATTTGGATCTATGACTACATATATTTGATAATATGTATTTGATTATCATTAATAATGTATTTAGTTTATTTTTTTTATATTTTATCTTAAATTTATGACTCTGAATTTTCTAATGCTTGTTTTATATATATTTCAAATATTATGTTTAATTACTGCAGTAAATTAGAAATATGTGTTTAAAAAAAAATTAATAAGCTATGTGTAGCTTCTATTGGGGGCCATTCCTATTACAAAAATAAAATATTACATAGCTTTCATTATATTTATAACAAGTTAATTAAAGCATACCATATTTGCCTTTCTATCAAAGATATTCTCCATCTTCCTCAAACTACTAAGTTTCCATAATCAACTTTTTTTTTAAGAAACTAACAACAAGAAAAACCCTTACATGACATATAACTCCAACATATAGAAGGAAATCAAACATAAATGTCATCCATCAAAGAGGAAATTAGTTCAATTATTTTTCTTCTATAGCAAAGGTTCTTCCTCCTTTAGAGTGGCAAGATCTAAGAATGTATTTTTGCACTTCAAGCTCCTAAGGTAATATCTAGTTGTAACACATTTTGTAGTTGACCATCATCGATTATTTTATAATTAGCTTCAATAATACCATGTGAGGTGCTAATATTTTCCATGGAACCGTCTAGATGATATTTAGTAACCATTTGACTTTTATCTATTATTTGATGCAAATTCTCCTCTTAGGGTTGAGTCTTTTGTTGCTCGCATGATACCTATTGGACAATTGGTGCATTTGAATGATGAGCTTCTTTCTTTTGAATTGGGACATTTGAAGGTTTCAAATCATTTGCATGTAAGGTCTTCTCCTCCACCAAGGAGGAATCATAGCATGATTAGATGATCAGGCATCTCTTATTCAAGTGGTCAATTTGTTGACATCCATAACATCTTAGGGAGAAGTTTTCATATTCAATATTTTGGATCTATTTCCCTTTGCTTGAGGAGATAGTAATGGATTGAGGCTCAGGAACTGAAACATCCATTCAAATAGCTAATATTGATTTACTCATTAATTTTATTAGACAAATTTTCCTCTGTTTGGGCATCCATAACTAGAATGAACTATTGGCATTACTAATTTTGATGAATATCTTCTCTCCCCAGAACTCCAGAGGAAGAGCATAAAGATTCACCCACACTAGGAAACCATTAATTTCTTCTATAAAGGGGTTAATACTAGGAGTCCAAGGCCTTAATTAGACACCCCTTTTATCAAAAAATAAATTATATTTATAATCCATTACCCTATCTCTATCTTCTAAATTAGAAAAGAAAACAGAAAAGAAATTTTTGGGTAGGAGAGTTACTTGGAATTCTGTATTGGTCCACCAATCTTTAATGTATCCTTTGAGCTCCTCCAGGCCTAGTATTTTACCCTTGAGTTTGTAGATAATTGTTTGGGCTTCATGATCAATCATATCCAACCCAAATTCATCCTCAAAAATCCTTATAGAGAGTAGAATTTCATCCACCCACGAACCCAAATATCCCTGAGAGATATTTCTTCTTACTGAAGAGGCTTTCTCATAGACCAAAGAGACGGTCTACGAACAACCCTCTTCCTTCAACTCTTGATTGCACCTAGGGTTTTCATCCCTTTCATGAATAATATATCCAAATTTTTTTTGTTTATTCCATTGATTGATTGCACCTAGGTCTTACACCCCTTTTGCAAAGACTTTAGCCAAATTTGTTGCTTTGTTTCCAACATGTGTTTTAAAAGTTAAGATTCAATGTTTACGATAATATCTGAATTACAAATTAACCAAAAATGTGCAAATATAAAGTGATTGTTGATATTAGGTATTATTTTAGATATTTTGTAATCCTGATTATTAAATATTTACATATTACGTGTATTAGGTGTTCAATGTTTATGTTTAAATTTTAAATGAAAAGAATATTTGTATATTATTTTTAATAGGTTATATGGGATTGAAATGAACCACCTTAATTATAATTTAATTATTATAGTATGTTATTTTTAAAAACTATATTATGGTGGAAACAAAATGACATGAGTTTGGTCTTGTTGTATATTAGATGTTGGATATTTATGTTATGTTTAGTTTTAGAATTTATAGACTAGAGTTTATAATTTGAAAATTAACAATGCATTATCTATATTGGTTGAAACTTGATTATATAAAAAGAATCATTTCATTATATCAATCATAAGGGTCATAAATTTAATTTTTATATAGCTCAGTTAATTTAGAAGAAAATCAATTAAATTATATTTTTTTTGGATGCTATATTATGGAGTTGGGTTTGTTTATACACAATATATCTCCATAACGTAGAAGATTTTTCTTATGATTTAGAACATAAACTAGTAAAATAAGATCATATTTAGTAAATTATAACTAATTATATTATAATATTTATATTAAATTTTAATTTTTTAACTTATATCAAATGGCATTAGTTCAGCCAGTTAGATTCCTCAACTTTCAAGGAGGAGACTAGGGTTCAAATCTTGCCATGCGATACATGCATAATTTCTAAGCTTGTTGTTATACCACCATGTGGTCATGATGTAATATGGGTGGGACCCATTTCAATCCCGTTTATCTGATTTAAAAAATGAATTAAAATTTTTGATATTAACTTGTTATAATTTTTTATGAAAAATAATGTGTTCTATACGGACACGCTTCTAGAGACAAAAAAAAAAAATAGTCAAACTACATTGAATGGAAAAATGGGGAATACTATGCATTATCCTTGTTCATAAATAAAGTGATATAGGTTCCTCATGAAAAGAAATGGTACATACTCTTTGCTTTGGACAAGTAAACCTTTTACCTTATCATTAGATGTTTATTCAAAAGTTTGTGTCACTCACGACATGTTGTTGTAGATACAAATTATCAGGGAGATTGAGTCTATCAAGGTCAATAAATTCTTTGAGTCCTAACTAGCGCATATAATATATTTTATGTGTCTCTTTGAATCATGCAAACACTATTTTGCTATGGAATCTACCACTCTATTCCCTTTGTAGATGGTATATTGCTATAATATGGACTTGAATAAGTGCTTCAATTGAAGGCACTTTATGTGAAGCATTTTTCAATATTTTCATGTACCTTTGGATATTACCCCAACTATAATCATAGAAACACCTTCCACCACTAGCTTGTGGATGCCTAACTAAACTATGACCTTGATATATTCTACCATTGTGATCTCTCAACCTCATTGTTGGTAAGGGTTCCAAAGGGAGAGAGAGAGATGCTCTAAAGAGGTTTCCCTAATAGAAATGGAGAACAACGCCTACTCTTTTAGGCTCAATATTACCCTTATATGTTCCACCAAAGTTATGTTTCATCATGTGGGAAATATGTGATTGCTATAACGTATGGTATCTACTAGCATTTATATTTAGAATTATCCTGGTGAGTGGGATATAGATGTATATGTGGGGAAATTTTTTTATGATTTATTATATCTTAAGAAATATTGGGAAATTAGAGGACTTGAGAAAAGTTTTTATCTTATGATAGACTTTCTCATAGTGGGATATTATTCTCTAAAAATATGGTAGTTCCTCTCTATCGATAAGCCTAAAATAATGATTATTGGTATGACATCCCATAGGATTTGTGTATCTTGTGAAGGTTGGGGGAATATTTGAATACCTATCAAATAATCCTACCATACCCAATGAAAATGCAATTTTTTTTAAAATAGCTCCACACTTTGACATTGAAAGTATAGTTAAATAGGAAGTGATTTATGAGTTGTACCTCATTCTTGCAAAATATGCACTATGATGATCGTTGTTAGACTCTATTTTATAGATTATTAAAAATTACAATTTTTCGCTAACTTGTCAACCATGAGAAAGTGTTTTTCTTGGGAAGTCCATGTTTGAACTAGATCCATTGGGAAATTTTAATATTAAGATCAATCAAGAGTATAAGACTTTGTATTCGCTCTACATCTTATAATTTGTGTTGGTTTTATTTACCATTTAAGGGCATCCTTCCTTATGATCACAACTATTCTTTTAGATTGCATATGTTTATCTAAAATAATGTTTTGGCTTCTAGTTACCTTTACCATCTTGGAGATAATTATCCAAATTCTATGCAAGAATCCATTTTCAACTATGGAAGACTAGCAGCCACACACTCTCTATCCTATGCTTTCTAAGTCTTTAGGCACAATAGGATGGAGAATTATATACATAATTAGATATTTTGTGTTATCTATGTATTTGTCTAGAAGGTAACCTTAGATTCATATCTAATTTCCCACCACAAGTTTTCTAAATTAATTTCTTGATAGGAAGAAATAAAGGCCCACATTTGTGAACCTTGAGGAGAGTTCTAACCATGAATATTATTTCATTCTCCTAATTATCAAGGTGTTTGGATCTAATTATTTTGGTTTGCTAATTTTTATGGTATTAGTATATTCTATATATATTTTTGGTCCCCAAAACCATGTTCATATCTAATATATTTTTTATTCTTGCACCTCTAACCCATTTTGGCCTGCATACTCTATCCTAACTTAGCAGTGAAGGCCTTGATTTATCAGGTATTCCTTATCAAATAAAGGAATGTATGATATTACTTGTTTCTCTTACAACTCCTAGCGACACCCACAATACTAAGAACAAATAGCCTAGGAGATCTTATAGGTTAGAAATGATAAGTGGGGTCCTTTTAGCTTGTCTAAGATACTTTTCTTTCTAAGTGGTTAGTTTAATGGTGAAATAGTGGATCAAGTCATTACATAGGTATTCAGTAAATATTTTTGAGAAAATTGGGTATTACTAGGTATTTGTTTAGGAGCTAACCCATTAGGAATTGTAAAATAATTGCTAAATTTTGTTGCACGTTAATAAATATTTTAAGAAATAAGATGCAATATTTATCTTCATTAATCATCTAACTCAATGCTTTGGAGTACCTATCAAGTAGAATAGAATACTCTTGAGCTTATCTAAGTTTTGTTCTACCAAAAAGGATGGTATTGTCCCCAAACTAGTTGTGCATATGGGCTCTTAGATAAGATGTGATCTTTAACCCTCTAATGAAATTGGCCTATTTGGAGGTAAATTTTGCTCAACCAAGCACTCATCCATAATTATATACAGGTATAAATATATAGGTAGGTAGAAATTCAATCTCATTTCCTTAGGCCTCATGAGGAAGGGAAGTAATCATTTGGGCTTCAATTGGATAGGATTTAAGATTAATAAGTGCAATACAATTATGGATAAATTTTGCCCATGTTTGGTTGAAGCTAAAATATGCTAGTACTTCATCCAAAAAATTTGAATCCATATGATCATAATCCTTCCTAGAACTAAGTTTTATAATCACAAATGGATCCTCCCTCTATTTTACTAAATTGACCAATTCGTAAGCTATGAGAACTCCATATAGAGTTTATTTTCCATTAATAAAATTTTATTATTTAGAAGATGTGATCCTTGACAAAATTAACTATAGTCTCATTAATAAAATAACTAATAGTAATTTAAGAATTGTGTTGAATAAAGAAATAGGATAAAAACTGCAAAGATATGGAGGTAACTCACTTAAGAATATGTGTGACTAGGTGTTATTCTAGTATCTAAGGACCTTTTAATATTTTTGGCTTTCGTTAAGGGATTACAAAATATATTTCTTCATAAACTTCCATAAGTATTGAACAAATTCTTGTGGAAATCCATAAAGCCTAAAGTATTTTTCTTTGTTCATGAGGAACAATATATTTCAATTCTTAAATTATAAGAGATGATCCATTAGATTTTTATTATGTTCACTATCCACTATCTCTAGGATGTGACTAAGAAAGTCTTTCCTAGCCTCCAAATCTATGGATGTGTCTACTATTAAGATTTATTTAAAATGTTAAATTTCCTCCTTTTGATGTATGGCATCTCTATGAGAAGGCATCCTTCACTCAATAAAATAGAGTGTGGTTCACATCTTGTCTAGCCATAATGGACTAGTAAAAAATATAGTATTTTATCTCCTTCATTGAGCCACAATTTTCAAGACTTTTATTACCAAAAATAATCTTCTCTAGCAATAAATCTAGTCCAAGGAACTACTAAGATGTTGTTCCTTTTCTAGAATCTTTTTTTTCATACCTTATATTTTCTAAATATTATTTAGGGGTTGTTAGGGCCTCTTCTGTCTCACATTTCTAGGAAAATATTTTATCAAAAATAGTTTTGTTCCATTCAAGAGTTTGTCTTTTGTGAAGTAGAGATCGTGAGAGATTTTATACATTTTAGAACTGCTTGTCTTAGGATATTCCTTCCACCATTGGTCCATAAAGGAATAAAGGTTCCCATAACATAGACATATAACTTCAAACTTGAAAGGGGATATTCCTCTCTATGAATCTAGTGCATATGGAGGGTGATGGGACCATGGTCTAACCTACAAGCATGACTTATAGTAATTTAGTAATTGTTTCATGTACAATCTAATTAATCATAAATAGAAAGTGTTTTAGGTTCTTTGTAATGTTAGTGAATTATTTCCTTTTGTTAGTCAATATGTAGGTTCCAATTCTAGGTGGCATACCCCACAAGGATGACTATTGTACAAGATACTAAAATTCTTTTGTGACTTTGTTGTGTTGTGCTCCTATCAATTTATCCTAATTATTTAGGATTGTATTGAAATATACTATAAGTATGATGAGTTTCCCTTCATGAGTTTTCAAAAATAACTTTCATCTCATTCTAGACTCACAACTTAGATATAGGGTTGTGTGGAGCGTATATGTTCACCACTATGGCTTGAATATTCTAATAGAAACTCTTGAAATGAATAGCACTCCAACAATTTCCTAATTCAATGCTAGTTTTTAAACTTGAGGACCTTCACAAGGTATCCAAAACTCTTGATATTCCTTATGTAATGATGCTACTGAAATTCTAGACTTTTCACTTTTTGACATGCCAATTCGCTAGTCTATTACCATCTAATTTACTTTGATATAGGTAAAGTATATTTGGGATAGAGGAAAATATCTAGTTATGAACTAGATGTCATTGATATTTTCAAGGGATTTTCACTTGCTCTAATTATAAAATATCATGTAGCTGAAGTTACTTTCCTAAATTGATTCCTTGTAGGTATCCTTATCTATTTGTATTGTCTCTAACATCCTACTTTTGATTTTTGGAATCGAACCCATGTTCGTTGAGTCCTTGAGGTGTTAGGATTGGTGTATGGAGGCTAACTTGTAGATCAACCTATAGACATAAAAGTGATCTAACATTATATTATATGTTCTAATGGAAGAATTTTAGGAACTATAATATGTGAGTATTGATTACTTTATTAATCAAGAATCAGTTCTCTTTGTATTCCTCTTCCATACAATTAACTTGTGTTTGAGCCAACTTGGTCCTATAATATGGATCCTTGTTATATGTGTCCCTTATCCAATTGAGAAGCTTGGTCTATCTAGAGGTTCCTAAAGAGTAATACTTATGATCCATTGTGCATGAGAGGGGGATTTCAATGAGACAGTAAAAATAGTTTATTAGTTCACCTCCATATAAACTATTATGCTCTATGTGGCTTTGATTACATGTTTTAATATGACCTTCATAAGAGGATGTTTTTTTTTATCTTGCCTTAAGAGGGGGAATTGGTTGGTTGGGGATGGGGGGATGGTCCTTAGAACTGAATATAGGATGTTCATTGAGATTAATAAAGTGATTTTAATAGTATTATTTCCATGTATTGACTATAGGATTGGAATGTATTTTAACCCTCCAAGACTTTTTCTATCCTTTCTAATGTCCTTGGCATATTGTGTTTTTTTATGTATAGGACCTCAAAGTCTGCTTTTAGTAATTTCTATGACTAAAATGATAGTGTGAAGGTTCATACCCTCATAAAAACCTGTGTAAAATCAATGAAAAAATATAGTGTGAAGGCTCATACAATAATGTTTTGACTAGGTTACTTATTGAGGCCTAAAAGGTGATGATTTCACATAATGTTATTTTAGGAATTACTTGAAAGTAGAATTTAAGGAATGTAGTAGTATAAGCTATTATTCTATATCTAGCTAAGATCATAAAAAATATTGAAGTATTTTTATTGCATGAAAGAAATCTATCAACCATATTTTAGGCTATATACCTTGAAGATAGACCCATTTAAGAGGGTGGTCTCCAAATCCTTGAAATAGATTAAAGATTTGGGTCCAAGACCTAGTAGGCAATCCTGCTTCTTTCTAGTACCATGGGCCTCCTTTTATAATTCTATCTATTTTCTTTCTATTATTATATACAATAAGAAAGAAACACCCTAAGAGGAAATGAAATCTTCATGGGGACCAAATTTTGTTGTAGCTAACTCTCCTATGATAGGATTGGTAAATTCCTCCTCAAGAACTTGCCAATTAGGTCTCTAAATCTAAGTTTATTTATTTTATATTATAATATGTCCACCCCTAAGGAGAAAATGGAGGTGTATACAAAGTATAAGATCTTAGTATCATTCATGAGCGCTATCCAATGGTCTATGGGTTTTTCTCTAGTAAGGTTGTTATCATGCTTTCATTATAACCCCTAATTAGTCATGCTTCTACTAAATTGACTAGGGTTATTTCATCATAAGGAAATTGGCATGATCTCTTAAGGCATAAGTGAAGGTGATCCCACTAGAAATTCTTTACTCTATTTATTGAACCTCTATGGATTTTTATTATTTTATTTTTACTATTATATATAATATTTTTAAGGCACTCAAAGCATCAACATGGAGGCAGGGGAGGTAAGATGAACTAGTTTATAGTAGGTAATGCCAACGATGATGGAGGGAAGAGGTGGATGAAATTTTAGAGGGGTGAAATGTTCAATTCGAATAGATGGATGTTAAAAAATGAGCATAAGTAAATTGAAGGTGGAAGAAAAGGGAGGAAGGGAGGTGTAAATAAATAGGAGATAAGAGGAAGTGACTCAAGAAAAATAATAAAGATCAACTAAAAAGAGGAAGGGAACAATAATGGGTTGGAGTGGATTTTGGGGAGGGGATTGTGTTGGGAGGTGGAAGATAGGATCATAGGTTGAGAAACAAAATGGGGTTCGTGGGAAGGGTTAGTCAAGATGCAATTGGCATGTGGGTGCAATAGCAAAGAGGAAGGAGATAGCATAGTATTAGAGAAAATTGATTTAATAGATGAGTTTATATTGGTTAGAAGTTGATGAAATTATTTTAGTGGGATAGGAAGGGTTATAGTATATTGGTAAGGGTTGGGTTGGGTGGGTATGAAGGAAGTTAGAAGGGGTAGAAATAGGGGGGTTGGGATGAGTTGGAGGGTAGGGGGAGGGAGTGAGAAGAAGAATAGGGTTAGGTGGGCTTAAGGTGGGTGGATCAAGGGTAGAAGGGGGAAATAAAAGTGGGTCCAAGAGAATATGATTCAAGGTTTGGTGAAGCATAGGTGGTGGGATGGAGTGGTTCAAGAAGGAAAATGATATGACTCAATGGGTAGGTATAAATTATGGCAAGGGAGGATATTAAGTGGTAAATGAAAGAAGGTGATATAGGGGAGAAGTAACAAAAAATAAATGACAATAATAAATAGGGGAAGGAGACATGGATATGAATTATTAAAGAAGTTTATAACTAAAGGCAATGCAAGTAGGGATAAGATTAATCAAAAAATTAATAGACTAAGTTCTATTTTTTATCTGAATTAAGGGGTATGTTATTATAGATCTCTATCATATCTTCCCTAGAGGTGCAAGGATTCAACTCACTATCAATTGCTATGATCAAGAGTCCATCACTTGAAGCCTTCTATCAGTGTTGAGTTTTTTCTAGACAAGTAAAATGTGTAATTCAAGTTAATAGGTATGGTGGCATGCTCGTTTAAAATGGCTCAATATTGTATATTATTTTACTATATCAAAGAAATTAAAATTACACTCAATATTAAATGAATCTATCTTTATGGTTGGCTTCCTTGGTGGATCGATATAGTTACCATTTTCCCACTCTCAGAGCTTGAGATGATTATTAGTTATATTTAAATGCTTAATGGGATTAGGATATATATTTAGAAATAAGAATTTTAACATTGTAATCCTAGGTTTCAATTTCATAGATGGACCTTAAAATTTTTCGAAGACATTGTAGAGAAATAGTAAATGGGAAGTAATCTTATACATTTGATATGAGTTCAAATACTTATCGTAATGGATAATTCTATGATAGCTATAAAAATATGATTTATTGAAATATTATGATAATATGTCTCATTGAAATATCATGAAAATATTCTCATGATATTATATGGTTGGTTCCCATTTTAACTACATGTAACTAATCTAAAAGAATCTTGTTATAGTTACATAGAAATACATTTAATTTTATTTACCTTTGTTTTAGATCATGATCAAAGTATATTCAAGTTAAATATAATCAAATACAATAATTGCATCTATAAACAAATAGATGTGTGTTTAAAATAACTTATTAAATAACTTTAAAGTGCCTTTACTAAATTGTGGTAGTTTCCAAGATATTAAAAGAAAAAATAACTTTAAAATTATTAGAAATTCTTAACCAAACATCATATACATTTTAATAAAATCAACTCTATTATGGTATAGTATGATTGAATACTCAACTAAAATATATCAACTTGTTGTAGCAATAACATAATAGCCCATGCGACATAGAACAATTGGTCAAAGTAAAGTGTTTCACATCATAGACCAAGTTTCTAATCCCATGGGTGAACCTTAATATTTTTCAAGATTGCCAGTAGTTATAACATCAAAAGTTGATAAAATTCAAAGATACTTTCTTTGGAAAGTATGTGAAAAAAATTAGATTTCTTTTGTGTAAGTGGGATAGGTTTGCAAAGGAAATAATATTAGAATGGTAAGCTTATAGAATTACAACTTATGAGTTTGGGCTTGGGAGCAAAAACTGGATGGAGACTAATCAGATATCAAAGGAAAAGAACCTACCTAAAGGAGCATCAATATGGAACTTCAGATCAAAGGACATGTTAGATGGTTAGTAAATAAGAAGAATTATACAATTTTTTGGTTTGATGCTTGATTGAAGAATTATCCTCTTATCTCTTATTCAAAATGGTAACTATTGGCTCAAGTGTTAGCTTGTAAAGGTCCAAAGGTCAAAGATTAAATTAATGTGTGAAATAACTCTAGATCATGGATTTCCATTAGTAACTTGGTTGAAGAGGAACTCAAACAATTGTATATGTGCTTCAAAAGATGTTTCGAGATTTTTATTTGCCTATATTTACACAAATGGATGAGTTGGTTTGGAATCTAACAAAAGATGGTGGATACTAGGTCAAGTTTGGATATGAGAATTTAGAGCAATCAAAATTTCCTACTCCCAAAGATTTCCCTTAAAAGAATGTTTGTTCATTAAAGGGTCTCTCTAAAGCCTCAATATTATTTTGGTTAGCAATTTAAAGTAAGATTCTTATAGGAGAGAGAGCCTGCAAAGAGCATATCATGGAAATTTCATATGTGCCTTGTGTGAGGAGGATTCATAAACATGAAATCATTCACTTTTTCATTGTTCCTTTTGTAATACCATTTGGGCTTGCTTTTTTAAAAATATATTAAGTAGCTCCATAAACATTGAAAGAGTTGATCAAATATTGGATTTATTATTTCAAAGCTAAAGCATTATGTATTTTATGTAGGATTGGTCCTACCATTATTTGTTGACATTTATGACTTGAAAGGAGTAGTAGAATTTTCAAAAGTAAATCTCAAAATCATGCCCAAGTTGGGAACTGTATTATTGCCTCTCTTGTCGAATGTTTATAGGTATGGTGCTCATCATGGGAAGTCTCAAGTAGTGAAAAGATGTGCTAGCCACTTGGTTACAAGATATTAATATACATGGAAGAGTCATCCACGACAATGGTATTAAAATAAAGGATCTAGTTTTATCTATAGTAAAATAGAAATATCCAAAAATTGGGTTTATCAAAATCTATTTTGATGGTGCTTCCAAAGGAAATCTAGGAGAAGTTGGTGGAGGTGGTGTTTTTTGAAGGTAAAATTATCCTCACTTACTCATAGTCATATGAAACTTCAACTAACAACTATGTAGAGGCTAGGGCACTTATTACAGGGATTAAAATTGCAATTGAAAAATGATGAAAATAAATTTTAATAAGGGGGATTCACAAATTATCATTAATGTTATCAACAAAAATGAATGTGAAGATTGGTTGAAAAATAATATTATTAATAATATTCATCATCTATTATTGGAAGCAATCTCTTGGAAATATGAAAATATCTATAGAGAAGAAAATTGGGTAGCCGATAATTGCCAATCACGGTGTTGATCATCATCTTGGTAAAATTAAAACTTTAGGAGGAAAAAGGTTGAGTGAGAATTTATCTCTTAATGAAAATTATTTCAATAAGCTAAATGTAAAAACATAATACTTGGAGGATGAAGAATATATTTGATAGGACATGAAATAAAAAATATCTTTGATAAAAGGGTAAGCTTGATAAGGTTTACTTGACCTAATAGCAAATGAAATATTTTGGTATTTTTATGGGAGTGGTCCCCATTAGAAGCCATATATAGCTTATTAAAAAAATAACATAATTGTTTAACTACATAAAATTGCATTAAGCATAAAGATAGAATTATCACTTTTGAATTAAATTTTAATTTGATTTTTGTTAGAAAAAGTAACTATTCTAATTTCATTAACAAATGGATCTAAAAAATTAGAATTTTTTTAAGACAATAACTTTATATGAACAAAAACCACTTCACTTATGGATACAATGCCATTATATCCATTTTTTATTCTTCAATCTGTTAGAGATATCCTAGTACCACTTAAGGTGGGGGTTAGAGTATATCATAATATATCCTAAGTTGTTACTAGGATAAGTTGTGTGGCTGAGATCATTCAGTTAGTTATGATCCAATGGATCATATTGTAAGCACTTGCTATTTAAGCAAGGTACTTTCAATAGAATAAACATCAAGTCTTTTATTTTTCCAACATGGTATCAGAGTAGGCTTTCCCTGCCCTATGAGCCTGAGGAGATTTTCCTCATGGGGGGATTTCCCTCATGGAAATCCCCCTTTTTTTTCCTCATTTATTTTCCCATTTTTTCTTCATAAGAGAATATTCCATTCTCCACATGTTTAAAAAAAATAAAAAACCATTTATTATTCCAATTTTTAGAATATTCCCTTGTGAAGAAAGGAGAAGAATGTTGTTTTTCCTGTAGATGAAGGTCATTTTGACACCCGATCATAAGGGTGTTTATAGTCATCGAAAAGATTTTTTTGAGTTGGACACAATGGTGGTGTCCTTTTTTAGTTTTGGAACTATTTTCCATACTTTTTTGTGGCTCAAAGATTGTTGTATAATGGAGTGCACTCTCGGTTGAACCCGACACTCCCAAGGCTTTCATATGTGATCCTAGTATCTAGTCATCTCCTCTATATCACCTAGCGGTTGCAATGGCTGGTTACCCATGCATTTTGGTAGGATGAGGAGGTCACCATAAGGACACATTCGACAGCTACATTGGTGCCCTTCATTTTTTGATCCCCTTGTTTTGTTGTTTGTCCACAAGTTTTGGACCTTGTTATCAGCCCATTATGTTCATATAGGTGGAAACCACATACTTATGCTTGTGGAGTCATTTTGGACTACCCTTGCGATTCTTGTGGTTCTTTCTCCATCCTATATTCTCACTCTCTTTTTGTGAGACACTTTGGTTTCAGGGGGTTTTCTTTAGTGACCTTTTTTCATGGTTCACAACCTTGATCATTGTCACAAGCACCAGTCTAGAAGTGAGATTTCTATCAGTTCGAAGACGAGGCTTCTCTATTTTTTTTGAGACATCTCATTGATCCTTTGCAGGCTTCTTCATGGAAGTTGTCCTAGGGGGGGTTAAATAGGACATATTCCTTTCCATACTCCTTGTACATCTTCCTTATTCTTCTTATTTCTATTCTAGTAGGTGGTTTTCTCCCTTGTGGTTTTTTCATCATCTTTCAACGAAGATTTCTTATGGATATATTGTACATGGGTACCTTATCAGGCCTTGTTTTCGGGACTCATATTTGTGGATATGCCACTTATTTGTTTTTATTTTTTCACTACCTCCTAGTACCACTTAAGGGGGGTGTTAGAGATATCCTAGTACCACTTAAGGGGGGTGTTAGAGTATATCATAATATATCCTAAGTTGTTACTAGGATAAGTTGTGTGGTTGAGATCATTCAATTAGTTATGATCCAATGGATCAGATTGTAAGCACTTGCTATTTAAGCAAGGTACTTTCAATAGAATAAACATCAAGTCTTTTATTTTTCTCACACAATCAAGTGTTTAGGAAGATTGTATATACAACATATTGAAACAATGATAATCCAATAAATCATGGAAGTGCATTTCCTTTACATCAATTAGGTGGTTTTCTCAAATTTTTTTGTTTGAATAACAATGAAATGAGATAAAGAAGATGTGATGTTGACCTAAAAAATATTTTGGATTCAAGGAATTAAATAGGTGAATGGTAGGATATTCAATAAGCACAGTAGGATTCTTAAAGGAAATGATGTTTTTAAAAGAATAGGACTTGATATAACTGAATGCTACCAAGGTGTCCGTAAAAGAATTATCAATAGAATATGGTTCAAGGAATATTTATCTTATAATGAATTCATACTACAACCATTGTTTTTAGTGTTTACACGTTGTAAACATATAATATCATGATTTTTGGACAACTAATAGTAAAATCAATGGATCAAAGGAGAACGACCAAAAATAATAAAGTGGTATCCATAATGTTAACTTATATGGCACCTTTAAACATAAATTAAAGGACCTAGTCCAATCTAAAAGTGATATGTTTTAAGATACATAACAAATTAAAGGACCATCACACATAAATAAAAGGAAAAAGGTCTAAAAGGTAAGCATGCAATATAAGAAAACTTGTTTCAATGAAAATGTATCCAATGACTAGCAAAGTCCATCCTTGTTCACCCGAGAAGTGATAATGATATTTTTAAAATACTAGAGAAAATATTATAGTAATGGATTTTTATCTTTCTCAATAGAGAAATGATTATTTTAAAATTTCCTTGGCATTAATATTTTAAATATCATAGCATATCTCATAGGATAATATTATTTTCAGGGGCATTCGAAGAATTGAAATTGGGACCTCTCCCACCCTCAGCAAGAATCATACCACTAGAATAATCCGCATGAGTGATTATCAATGATGTGACCTGGGTTCAATCCCCACGGCATATGTTTATAAGAAGTATTATTCAAAAAAAATAGCATAGCATATCACATCACTTTGATAAGAAAGGGTTTTTATTTATTTAATTATATGAATGACTTTATAGATGGTGGCCTTAAAAGGCCATGCATGTGTATATTTCTTGTAATGTATAGAATCCATCATGATGGTTCTTTAGAAGTTCTAATAATCGGAAATCAAGTGGCCAAAGTCTATATTCTCAGCAACCTACAAGGGTCACTTGTCACTAAGCATGAGTGTATGTTGTAATAATATTTTATAACACCCCCTTTTTGAAGCAAAAGAAAAAAATTTAACTCAATTTATTCAAATACATATTTTCCTTACTATATTTTTCTTAGTTTAGCAAATAGTTTTTTTTTGTAAATTTTATTTATCACAAGACCAAAGGGAAAATTATTATATTTTTTGGTATAGGCACTTAGAAATTTGAAAAATATTTGTTCTTAATCTTGATTATTTACATTGCAATGATTTTGAAGTGTAAGATCACTCCAATCAATCTATATGAGTGCATTGGGATACAAGACAGAGTGACGTCTCACTCTACCTTGTTTAGAATTATGACGAAGTATGGGTTAGTTTATCCCTAACTGTGCACCATCAGTATAAAGTGGAGGCCTACTCATAAATATTCTTAGACAAAGGTATTCAATATGGGAAGGAGACCCATTCACGTTTATGTCAACACAAAGTAATTACAAACACATATTAGCTAAGCTTCAAAATAACATTTCCTCTCTAGAACTAATTGGGGCTTTGATGAGACCAATAGCAAGAAACTTATCATATTTTCCACAAAATCCCACACACATATAGAAGTACCATAATTAGGCATGCATAAGTTAATGAAGTGATGATATGTCTAGGAAAGAAATGTGTGTTGTTTAATGCATTTGACAAGATTTGAACCTTGACCTTTACCATGTAAGTTGGATGTATTGATGACCAAGAAAAATATTATTCTATTTTATATAGGTACCACTTAGTATTATAGGAATTTTGAACCTACTTTTGATAATAATCATAGTGATCCTTATAACCACCCAAAACTCTTTCCATCATTGTAAGAACTCTTATACATCCTAACTAACCACTATGTTTCTAATTTAAAATCCAAATATTACAGTGCTTAAGAGCATTTAATTTTACATAAAAATGCATTACAAAATCAATTAAAGATGATAAATAGCAATAGATTATAGTATTTCCTTTAAATTTCAAATTTTGATAATGGGCCAATGGATGCTTATATTTATAGGCAAGGTAACACCTAAAATGATTCAACATCTATGATATTAAAGTTTTTGAAACCTTCAACATAAGGTTATCATCACCTTATTGGAAGATTATAATTGGTAAAGGCATGGAAATTATTGTATGCTTTTGTGTGTAGTTGGATGAATTTAAACTACAACATGCCAAATTTGAAGCTTTATTGTATAATAAAATAAGCAAAAGCAAATATGGATGAGCTAAAAATGGTGATGTAACATAAAGTAAGCCTTAAATAAGCTATTGATAATCTCTTCTCCCATCCACTTAATAGGTCAATTTCATATTCAAATAATGTTTTGAAAGAGAAGGATTTAACTGTGTGGCAAATATAAAGCCACGAGGTACTCAATAAACACCTATTGTCTTGGATATATAAAATATATGGTGAATAGTTAAGATGTTGACACATGTAATAAGATAAATAAGTAAATTCTCTCACTATATATCGAAGGTAATTGGTTAGAGGGGAACTATAAATGGTGGAATAAGATGTTTGTAAAGGATCCTTAAGAAGAGAATAATATAGTAATAGAGGGCACACATTGTAGTCTTGTTGGAATCATCTCTCTCCATTCTTTCTATAATTTACATAGTTTTCTCCTAATGATTCTAAGTTGTAGGAGTAGGACCTAGCAATATATTGTTGATCACATGCAACTTAAACATTGTACTTCCATTAAGACTACCCAAGGTCCAAGTTTGCATATACAATCACCTCCATTTACGCAATTGTTTCAAGATCTTCTTATATTTATCAAAAGGTTCCATACTTTATGTTCTAATCAATAAAAAAAAAAGCATATTTGGTTTTTCATCTATATAAGTTATATGTATATATAACATATAAAATTATCGTTAGTACTATTTATACTACTTCCTTTTTTTACATGTGTTTGTGATTCTCCCTGCAACTATGTTTCTCCAAATTTATGTTGTAGGATTTCTATGTTTTATGTCTCTATTTTACTTCATATAAGACTGAAGCATATATGCAATTCTCAATACATAAGGTAATCAGTTGTAGCTTGAAAGATTTTACTTCTTTGAGCCTTGGATATTTATGTGACAAAATTGAATTTCTAGTTGTTAATCAACTTTATTTTTCACCATTGTGCTACAATATTTTATCACTTTATTTTTACTAAGTTATCCTCTTTACCTATTTCTATTTTTTTAAGTAATAATTTGTTAGCAAACTTAAGTGGTGAATATTTAACCTTCATGGATGAATTACTCATCCAAGTGATTACCTGAGGAGACAATAGATTGTCTTATCTCTAGAATATGTTTCTAAATACTACATAAATGTTATGAAGATTGTAAATCCATACTTTGACCTCTTTTAATTTTTATCTTTTCAAGTTGAAGAGTGTAATTAATAGAGGATGTTTTACATTTAATGACGATAAAAATATTGGTAGACACCCTCAAAGAGGATTTGTCACATCTTATCGAGGATAAGTCTATTTTCTTACATATCATTTGTGAGGTAGGCGACTAATTTCATTGTTAATGGCTCAAGATCACATCTATGGGGTATTTATTATTTATACCAAGTGACCAAGTCCTATAATTATGGAGTTATCGACTTGGGACATTAAACTATACTAGAATATGCCATCGTATTCTCCCTTTGAAAAATAAAATTTAAAATGAAACTACCAATAGAAAAATATTGAAGGTAAGAATAGTATTTGATTTATTAATTTCCTCAAATTATCTCTAATAAATAACAATAGTAATGTATTTATCCAATGGATTTGGAGAAAACGATGGGGAGTGAAGTGTTTTAACATTGTACTCTCAGGTTCCAATTCCATGGTGAACCTTAATATTTTTATCCAATTGAAATGTAGGCATTAGGGTGGGAGTCACTAGTTTGATGTGTTAGCATCTTTGTTCTTCAGTACTAGCTCACTTAAGGTGCTTGTGTGCTTTGTAGGCCTCCTCTAAATTATTTTTTATTATCCATGCGATTGGAATCTAATTAATAAAAATATTTGATTTTAAGTGCTATAGGTATCATGATAATATGGTTTGTTGTAGTACTGTAATAATGTAGTTTTGGAATACCATGGTAAAATGAACATGGCATAATATAGTCTAGTTTGTTCATAGGGTACAAAGTTAGAATTCCATAATTTTCATGGAAAAGTTGAAAGTGTAAATAATTTACATTTTTTCCTATGGATTGGTTTTTAGAATAAAAATGCTTTGCTTTATGCCTCCACTATTTGGATCTTTCACTTATAATCCTCAATTATAAAATCCTCCAAACAACTCCTCTCATCCATGTTATCTAAATCTTGATGCAAAGAAATTTGATCAAAAAACTTATAAAGCACTTTAAAAGATTTCTCATAACCTACACTGATTTTAAAATTTTAGGTGTCATTATGTTTTTTTGAACATCTTGCTTTTTTAGTAAGCCTAAAGTGAAATAGAAAAATGGATTTTCTTAATGCTTGAAAAAGCCTTAGAATAGGGCAACAATTACTAATTTGGTATTTAAGAAACTCTAACTAGAAAATGAACATAATAATATTCTTACTTCATTCTTTCCTTCTACCTCCTCTCTTTGACATGAATCCCTATTGGATTAATTGTGTCTAAGATAATCTAGGTTTTTGAATCGAGTACTAAAGATTTACACATGTTCTACTAACATGACGATTTCACAAGCATAATAGGAGATATTTAAATGAAATAAAAACATTAGCCAAATTCATAAAAAGAGACAATAACGAAAAGAAAAAATGAGAACAAAAATATGGTGCAGTGTCCTTGGACACCATAATAATTTGTTAGCATAGAAAATATGATTAAGTAATTTGTCAATGATGTTTTTATACTCTTTATGATACCTTTGCATGGGAGTCTATAACATCACAAGCCAAGTCATTATTGGTTTATTTACTAATACATAGATCAATGTCCAAAGTGAAGATGGGCCCATAAGCCTTTCCAAATTACAATGAAATATCACAAAGTTTGGCCATGAATGAAGTGAATATTCACAAATTCCGACACTTCATTAGTATTAATTAAGTGTAATATTCCTTTTTAGGAAGGCCACAAGCCCAAAAGCACCAAAGGATTCACATCGTAAGGCACTCATATATTTGTGATGCATATTGTGCAGGAGGGGTGCTAGCCATTAGGTGGAAACTTTTGTCCAACAAACAATTGTTTTGATAACCTCCTACATGAACTAAATTTTGAATAGAAATATGGCAAAGTTAGAAAAGTGCAAAACTAAGACCTCCTAACCTTTTTGCATATATTTTAAAATTGCAAACAACTTCTTAGAATTCTTCATAGTTCATCTTATAGAGAAATTTTATGAATTTTAAGGATTTGTTTGTTTCTCCTTTGTCTAGAACTTCCAAGTGTTGTGTCAAGAGTTGAAAGAACCTTGGAATAGATTCTAAAGATTTTTTCTTTTAAATATTGAATAAAATACATTATGGAGAATTTTCTTTCTCAAAATCTCACAAAGAATTGAACAAGATCCATTCAAGTTCTTGCACTACTATCAAAACCTTAAAGTGTTAAAGTTTAAACCACAAATGTTCTAGTAAGACTCTCATCGTTGTCCCTAAAATAACCAAAACAGTGTGGATCTTCTTAGTAGTCTATGAACTCTTAAGTGACAAAAATTTTGATTTTTATTCAAAAGTGCTTTGAAAAGATGAAGATATATCCATTAAAGAGTGCCCTCCACCACATCTTTACCTTTGCCTTGATACTTAAGATGAAGTCCTTGTTGTGCAAACCTCTAAGAAGTTTGTCAGTAGATCAAAAAAAAGTGACAAAAACTTGCACCTACTTTAATACCCTAAAAATATTCATAGATATCCATGAGAGAATCAAAACAAACATATTCAACACCTGAATTACATAATTTATTCAGGAAATTAAATCATCAACTAAGTCATACATCTTTAAAGAAAGAGACAATGAAAAAATAAAGTAACCAATAGACAAGGACTATTATTTGATAAAGATACAATAATTATTACTAAACCACTTTGATCACAAATTATATAACCCACAAAGGTTTATGCTACCTACATTAACTCGTGATCTTTCACCCTACCATGGGCTGAAAAGCTACATTTGCAAATTGAAGGATATGAAATTTTAGTGCTCAAATTACTTTGTGAAAATGATAGGGTAGTTTGCATTGAATATAGAGAAGCATTTGGCTCAAAGTAACATTCAACAAGGGAACTAGTTACGTCGAGAGGCGTTCCTACAATGGCAGACAGGGGGGTGGGAGGCAAAGAGGTCATACATGTCACGCTGTAAACAATTTTTTTTTATTAAAAAAGCCGACATTAACAAAAACATTTAAAATATTTAAACTAAAATAGCCGACTAACCAACCGTTGCAAACATTTAAAATATTTAAACTAAAACAACCGACTAACCAACCGTTGCAACTGTTTAATAAACTAGCTTAGATATAAAGGATATATATCTAAAAATACCGAGAGTTATCAATCTCGAGGCGCCTATCTCATTTCTTGGGGGTGTGATCTCCAAGATAGGCGCCTCGGGATTGATATCTCTCGACGTTTTTAGATATACATCCTTTATATCTAAGCTAGTCATAGAGTAACCCCACATTCCATATGTCTTCTCATATGTTGCAACAATAAAAGAAATGGAGGAAAAATAGTTTCAAACATAATGACAAATAGTCCATAAAAACAATTATGGAAGAAGTGTTCAATCATGAAGAAAATGAGACATGAAAGAAGCGAAGGAGCTACATGAAGTACAAGAAGATGAACAGTAAAAAAAATGAAGAAGATGATGAAGTACTTTTAATATCACTATACACCTTACAAGGATTTAAGTGTACATGATTAAGTGCTATATCAAAGGAAGGTCAGTCTTAATGATGACAAATATAGGTATCATGGAACTTTATTGACTTGAAGTTGGCTAGAGATCTCAACTACTTTGTTAGCATAATAAATCAATTCCAAGTCTTGATAGTAAATGAAAATACCTATGGACAAAGGTACGTTAGGAAACACCTATATTTGCAATGCCATTGGATAAAATTTTTAGGGGTATAATGAATGTAACAATTAGGAACTGCCATTATGTTTACAACAAAATGCTCATGATTTCGAACTTGAAAGTAAATAAAACAAACTAAATGTTATTGAGGGTATTACTCATTTACAGTTTGTAGATGATACCATTTTACTTGGTAATCCTACTGTGGCAAAGGCAACTGAATTTAAAAGAATCTTAGACCCTCTATGAGAGTGCCTCTCAATAAAATATCAATTTGGACAAGAGCAAGATCTTCTTCATTAACACTAAAGTAGCTCTCCAGAGAAGGGTGGCTAGAGTGATAGGGTGTCCTGTGTCAACCTTGTCTTCTTCTTACCTTGGTATGCCTATGTTTGTGGGAACTTGTAAGGCACCTCTTTAGAATGGTTTGGTTGACAGGTTTCAATCCAAACTTGCAGGATGAAAAGGTAATCTCGTCTCAAGCAGGTAAAGTGTTGTTGGTTAAGAATGTTTTGCAGGCTAACCCCATTTATCTTCTCTCCCCTTTTCAAGATCCCTGCTAAAGTTTCAAAACTCATAGAAGGAATTTAAAAACAGTTTTTATGGTCAGGATCTAAAGAGAGGAGGATTCATCTTGTAGCTTGGGAAAAAATATGTCGTCAAAAGAAGCATGGTGGCCTTGGTCTGAGGAGACTCAACCTAGTTAATAGTGTTATGGCAGCCAAGGTGGGATGGAGAGTTCTAAGGGATGGCCAGACTCTTTGGACAAGGATTCTTAAAGAAAAATATCTTGATAGCCAGGAGGATACCAGATTTCTCACAATTCAGGACCCTTGTCATGGCTCTTCTTTATGGAACCACTTGGTGGAGGCTAGGGAGGCCTTGTGGAAGGGTGTGAAATGGTGTGTTGGAGATGGGGCCTCTATAATGTTTTCGGAAGATGCCTAGTTAGATGACAACCCTTTAGCCAACAATGATATTTTCTCTAATTTGAAAGAGGATCTAGAAGATAGATATGGTAAAAAGGTTTGTGATTACATGACTTTATTGGATAACCAGTTGAGCTGGAAATATTTAGAGGCAAACCCTAAGAATTTGGAGGCTTTAAACCTCCTTAAAGCTAAACTAAAGGCTTATTACTTATGTGTTGTCAGGTATAGAGACTCTGTGATCTGGAGCAGAACTAAGAATGGGGAATTCAGTGTAAAGACAGCCTATGATCATTTGGATTCTGGTGTAGATAATGGTTTCCCTTGGAATAGAATTTGGGGTAAGAAAGCTATTCCTAAACTGAAGATTTTTCTTTGGCAAGTAGTCCAGAATAAGATCCTAACAGTGGATAATCTTAAGAATAGAGGTTTTCAGTTTCCTAATAGATGCAGTTCATGTGAAAAGGCAGAAGAATCAGTGGAACACATCTTCTTGGAATGTCCCTATGCTCTAACATTTTCCAGCTCCTCATCAATATGATGGGCATCTCTTGGGTGATGCCTTCTAATATGGTTCTATGGTTACAACAATGGGAGAACCCCTTTTTCAGTCTTCGTCTTAATGTAATTTGGAACCTGATTCCATTTCATTTTGTGTGGGGAGTTTGGTTAGAGAGAAACAAGAGAATTTTTAGAGGGGAAAAAAGGTTTGCAATGAGAAGTTTTAGAAGTATCACCCACTTTTTAGAGGAGAATGTTAAATCTATCAAATACCCTATCAAGACAGAGAACACTAAAGAGACTATAATAGCTAAGGCATGGAATTTGGAACCTATTAGTGGTGGAGAGGCAAATGTTCAGGTTAGAACTGATGTAAAATGGCAACCACCTTGAGATGACTGGTTGAAGTTAAATTTTTATGGGACATCCAAAGGTAACCCAGGTAAGGCCAAAGTAAGAGCAATTTTGAGGGACAATCAGGGTATATTGGTGGGGGCAATCTGCAAGTTTTTGGTAATTACTACTAGTCATAAAGCTGAAGTTAATGCTTTACATCTGGGTGCAAAGCTAGCCGAGGATCTAGGTGCTAAAAAAGTTATCTTTGAAGGAAACTCCTTGAATATTATCAATCTTTTGAAAAAGGAGGGAGAAGCTAATTGGAAAATTGATTGCATGGTGCAAGATATTAGAGAGATTGTAAAGCATTTTGAAGAAGTTGACTTTGTTCATGTCTATAGAGAAGGTAACAAACCAGCAGACTAGCTGGCGAACTTTGGTGCCATTAAAGAAGAGGATACGAGATGGATCCCCCCTAGGGTGGTCCATGAGGACTTAGAAAAATTCACAACGAAGGACTGCAACTATTTGGGGTTTAGGATGGATATTGTTTGTCTTGCGTCCAAGGGATCTCTGGCTATTTGCCCTTGGCAGTTGTGTAATTGATGGGTGAACTTTGTGTTTTAAAAAGGTTCGGGCCCTTTCAAAATCTCGTTTTTACCCTAATAAAAAAAAAGACCCCACCTATTCATATTGTGAGGTCTCATCTTTTGAAAAGTTAATTAGAAAAAAGTTAATTAGAAAAAGTGGAAGTGGAATGGTAGCTCTAATTTTCTTCATGACAAATCAAGAGGATCAACAAGTAATAATAATAAATTTAGAAGTGACTCTACAAACATTGATAGGTATTTCAAGTTCCAAAATGGTTCGTATCAACTCTAGACTATTATCATGCAAAGAAGTTGATTCTAGGTAGCCAACACTATTCCCCCTAATTATAATTCCAAAATGGTTCGTATCAACTCTAGACTATGATAGCTAAGGCATAATGCCTTTTTCAAGATCAAGAAAAATCATGAGAGCATTGCTTGTAGCAAAGATTGTTATTTAGTCACACACATAAGAAATGGGCTACAAAAGTGATGGGCTCAAACTTTGAGGTTATATATGAGAGAACAAAAAATATAACTAATGGTTTTTTGAGAAACGAACAAGTGACCTTATTTGCAATATTCTTATTCTAACTAGAATGGGTCAAACTCAAAAAAAAAAAAAAAAAAAACATAAAAGAACAACTTTCACCCACATGCTTACCTAACTACATGACCCCACTCATCAATCATGTTTGCATAAAAAGAGAATTATTTATGGTAAAATTATAGGTCATTCTTATATAAAGGGTTCTCAACTAAAATTACCTACCAATAGAACACTTGGGATGTCTCAACACCTATTAAAGGGGGCACAATTACTTTAGAAGAATTATAAAATGATGATTTGATATTGATGGCCAAACACCTAATTTGCAAACAAAACAAAGGTGAGACAATTATGGTGCTTGGACTTTCCTAACTAATATCAATTTTGAAAACCAGCAACTTTTTGACCAATCTATTTGACAGTTTGGAAACCAAATGAGCACTAAGCTTTCCATTCTCAATGACAAACAAAAAATTGTCAAACCAACATAAGCAAAACTAATCGAAGACGCAACATGGAAAGATGATTAACTTCTAATAAAACATGAAGTAGAGACACAATGAGGTATGTCTTTTTCTGAGAGTGGCATATAATGCACAGAAGTTATCTTAATATGCATTTCAGGAAGGTTATGTGACCCACTTATAATATGCATTGCAGGAAGGTTATGTGACCCACCAATGACATTCCTAAAGGTTATGTGACCCACCAATGACATTCCTAACTGTTAACTAGTCACCTAGGTAGGTATGGTTGACCCAACCCAATAATATCTATTAAAAAAAGCTAACACTTTGCTTTTGGATCATCAATAGTGAACTTCTTCAACTAATAGTATTTCCTTCCAAAGGTTGCCCCTTTAAAGTCCCGTCATATACACCTTTGTTAAATTACACCAATACATACGCATTTGAATCTGCTTTCAAAGCCTATATACCACATCTTTATATATTAATGTTGTATTGCACTCAAAAATAGTTTAAATTTGATTTGGATATGCACATTGCACTAACAAATATGCATTTGGATATGTTATTAAAGCTTTTATATTGCATCTTTAATCTGTTAATGTTATATTAATGTTGAATATGTTTCTATCATTGGATTGTTACATGTGAATCTGGATTGCAATTAATACTTATGAGAGATATCAAGCTACAAGCTTTTGAATATAGTCATATAGCATAAAAGAGTGGCATCTCTCTAGTTTTACTGCCCTCATTGACCATGCTTAAGAAAATAGGAATTGAAAACAATGACTTCCAAAATTAGCCAACTTACTTTCCATTAGATGATGGAGACTGATATGGTTTACAATGCCACCACTGACACCATTGTTATACAGGCATATGCATATTTTGCTTATAACTTTGTATGGGGAAAACGTAAAAGAAACCAAAAAAAAACACATTAGATCATTCAAGACAAACTGAAAAAACATTTGGCATCATTCACCCAGAAATTGAAAGATTGGATGAGGAATTTTCTTAAATAGGTCCCAAGCAGACATTGTTATATTAATACAACCTTCCGATCCAATCCGTTTCTTTGGTTCAGAAGGAAACACTTATTTTCGAGTTTTCAAGGCTCCTTATAAAAGTTATAGAGCCTGGCAATCATTTCATTTCTATAAAAGTCTATTTTCTTTGTTATAAGCTTCCAAACAGAGGCAATATCATTTACTAGATCACTAAAACAGGGTGTATTGTCAGCAAGTCTCTCCCCTTTGCAAACCTTAAAACCATTTGTAACGTGCCCAACATAGAAAGAATTAGGAGCTCAAACCAACATAGAAAGAATTAGGAGCTCAAACTCCCTCGACTGAAGAATTTTGCAAGAGGTCTGTGGTTTCTAATTTGCCCTCCACTAGAGTTCATGATTTAAGGTTCATACTAATCCAAGACACATGTAGAGAAACATATAATGAAACCTTCCTACAAACTTCATACCAAAATAGTCAGAGAAAATGATTTGGTCAGCAAAGTTTACTTGCCCCTTGAAAGTTTACCATGTAATTTATTCAATTTACAGCTAAAATCAATTGTAAGACCAGCATAGAATAGAAAACCTTGGATGCACAAAATAGAGAGCTACAACCTTGGATGCCACAGAACAAAGAACTGTACATTAGAACTATAGTGCAGGTTCACTGCCTAAACAAATTATATCCAAAGTATAGGAAATGATTACCAAACTATTGCAATTGCAAACTCTTATAAAGCAAATAACAAAAGATAATTCAATTATTTACAGAATATTCTCAACACCTACTAACCAAATAAGTCCAGTCCCTCGAGTATTATTCACAAATTATGATTGCCCTTCAGTAAAGTAATTGATATTGTAAATAGGAAGTATGTAAACTGAGAAAGGATAACTTTACACAAACCAATGAAACCAGATTCAGCCCCCTAAACAACAAGAAACTGCTCTGTTTGAAAAAACGGATATTCCCAAGGGAACTTTTATAAAATTCTAACGAACTCCAGATAGGTTGGTTGCAGGCCCATTCCCACATGATATTTGTGAAAGGTCCATCCCAAGCTATCACCGACTTCATCTTATGGTCCTGATTTTTCAATCAGTAACAGAAGTACTGTAGGGTTACCAAAAAATAAATAAATTGCACAGTCAAGAAAATGGGAAAGTGAAATCTCCCTTGAAATAATACAGCCCTAGTCTTTTACATGTGAATGTTTAACGGTGCAAAAGCAAAGACACATCAATATTGTACATGTACTTTTTAATCAAATTCAAGCAATGATCCTAAGTTAGTTTAGAGACTCATAAGAAACTTCACACTATGGATAATTCACCTTCTGGAGTATTTTCAAGGTGCACCATAAAGCTGCATCCAATATTAAAGAGGCTTCACTGGCGAACTTTCTTGATATTACATAAAGGGCATTTATAGGATTTGATACATTGTGCTTTAGCTAATGTAACCTTAACACATTTACCATGATACCACTTTTCACATGTATCACAAGCTATCCAAAACTCATCAGTAGAATAGATCCCCTCACAAATTCCACATATTGTATCACCATGCTCTTCGTCTTCATCCTCATATGATTCATCCTCTTCTTTTGAAGGAACTGGTTTAGTAATCTTTAACTGTCCATCATTTTGCCGCTGCAAGAATGATAGGAAACATTATTGATACTTACGAAAAAATGGTATTGACAAAAATAATACTTCTAACAAATCACAGCAAGTGAAATGATCTGTATCACATCCCCTGGAAACATAAACTCCAAACCTTTCCAGATGCTTTAGATTTGCTTCCACTATTATCAGCAACAGACTTGTCCTTTGACTGCTTTCTCTCAGAAACTACCTCAAAAACAGTTGGGAGATCATTTATCATACTAAAAAGACGTTTCCTGCCAGGTCAAAAATAACCAGTTATATCAGAGAAATTTTTCCACTATGTGGAATGCAATAAAACAGCTAGGAAATCAAAAAGACAGTTAAGAAAATTTCCTATGTGAAGATGCATATGAACCAAAACCAAATTCAAGATGGAGACACCACCAGAGTGCAGAGGTTACAAGTAACATAAGAATCCAAGAAATCTGAAAAAAAAAAAAGCATAAAAAATACTTGAAATCATGTGAAGAGATACGATAAGTAAATCCTTCCAGAGACAATAAAAGAGATGCAAAACCAGGATATCAAAATTCAGACTACAGATTAACCATGCTGAAGCAAATGTATCATCAAGTAGGACTAAGAACTACTGATAGATGGTTCACATCCATGCTACTAAAGAAAAGCAAAGATGAGATATTCATTGCTGAAAGGAAATATTTAGGGTTATCCATTATCTTTTTGTTAGGTTTATTTAACTTAACTGACCCTAACGAGGACTCAACAGAAGTATCCTTTTTGATAGATAAAATTTACATGGAACAAAGATATAACGAAAGGTTTCAGAAATATATATTTTCTAAAGCAAGCAAAATTTAAACATCCCTTCTTTGCATTTTTATTCTGTTTTTATTTCAGAAGTTATTTAGGTATTTAAAGGTTTTCTTTGGATCTTGGTTTGCATGTTCATAAAAAGACTAATAGTAACTTTATTTTTGAGGGATCTCTTGCCAGGAAATATATTGAAGCTCCACTCCTTCCCAAACCTGCTTAAACTTCAAAGGAGACTGTTTTGCTTTCCATGTTTGTTTTTCTCCAAGCACTCACATATGTTTATCATTGTCCATATTCAACCACCATGATAGAGCTCAGGCTGGTGTGAACTGATACAATGTCATTTTCTCAAAGATTGAATTTATAGCTCCTTAGACTAATACACGAGTATTATAATCCTCCCAATTTCTTTCAAGGATAAATGTGTTTGTCCCCAGTGCTTCTTTAGATAACAATGTAATTTTCTAAAAAAATGAATCTACATCTTCGGCCCATTACATGAGGTAATATTTATTATTACTATTACCGATTCCTCTCAAGGACAAAAGTTTCTGTTCAGAGTGCTGCAACAGATGAGTGATGACTCTCCAAAATGTTGGTGATAACTGAGGGAGTTCACTTGTCAAATGGAAAAGAAGTAGGCACACTGCAAAAATTGTTGCAAAAGAAATAGAAATGGAAGACACAACTTGGTGGATAAATCTCTAATAGATACCAGAGTGCTATATACAAAAATCTCAGGAGGTGCCCATTCTCATTGTTCATTGGACATTAATGAGAGATCTCTTAACATCAATGTTGTTTGTGTAGACCAAGATCCTTGAAAATATAAGACATTAAATTCTAAACAAGCTGACAGAGAAGTCTAACATTATGTGTATTTCTGAGAACCTAATCAGTAAACAGAACTATGAAAACATGAGTCTCCAGGAATCAATGCACTCAGTCACTTAATAGGATCAAAAATCAATTCCTTATTGATTTTCTGAAAGACTGCATTTCACAAATTTGTCAGAATTAATTTTTCTTGCAACATCTTTAACAAAAAAACATAAGAAAATGCCTTAAATTTCTACTTTTGCATGGAGGAAAATAATTAGAACATAGCAACATGTACCTATGATGAAAATAAAATATACGTTGTAATTTGAAATGATTTCAAAGAAATATTTTTATTTATTGTCACATTTTGCCATTGGCCATGCCCAAAGAATGACAAAATTCATGAAAACCATAACATGATATCTATTAGTGCCTATACACTTCACTCAAGCTGACCAACAACAATCAAAAATAGAAGAGACACTAAAAAACTGTATTTTTCTGGATAAAAGCAGACACTTAAGCCATTTAAAGCCCTATAGGCAGATTTCAGACCATATTTCAATATGATTAGATTTTTAACAAGCTTACTAAAAATAAATAAATAAATCAGATTTTCCATACACCCTTGAGTGACAATAACTAACCAGCTCAAAGGCAGGTCTTTTGCTCCATAATCAACAAGATCCCTCATCAACAATATTGCCAAACCAAATTTAATGAGATCAGAAAGGTGATTGATGTCTTTGGTCTGATCAAAAAAGTTGTGTGGTGATTAGAAGCTTAAGAGGAGTCAATTTCGGTCAAAGGATCCTCAATGGAGGTTTGTTTACTTTATGTCTGCATCGTGCTGCATTCTAGTTTCCAATCTACATAGGTGGATTGCTAGAATTGGTTTTTTTTTTAGCCAAAAAAAAATTTCATAAGTTACAAGCCCCCAAAAGCTCCTCAACAGTGTTAGTTAAACTAGTTACATGGCCAGATAGTAATAATCAGTATTTTGTATTGAATGGCAAAGTTACTAAGTTTGAAAAAATCGATTCATTTGAAAAATTGAAAGGTCCAAAAAAATCAAAAATTCAAAATATCTTAAAACATCTGAAAAATTCAATTCAGAATAGTCATTTTATATTAAGTAAAGATTAACTATTTTATGTTTTTATTTTTAACAAAAAATAGTTTTAATATCATACTAACAACGTTGAAAACTTTAAGTGCGAGCCAAGAGGGAGTGCGAGCCGGGATTTAGTCAATGGCAAAAGAGCGGCGGGTTCATCCGGAGTGCATCAATGCTTCAAACCCTTACCACGAATGTGTGGAATATTGTTTCTAGAAAATCGCCAAAGCAAAGGAACACTGGGAGAAAGAAGAGACAAGAGGGAGTGCGATCAGGGAACGAGTGTGAGCCAAGAGCAGGTCCCACTAGCTAGTATGGAAGGAAAGTCATATTTGAAAGCCCTAATGGGAAGTCAGGATGCCCTAGCTGGAAGTATGGAGGCCCAAGTTGGAGATAAGTAGAAGAGCAAATATATGGCAAGTTCGATCCAGGTAGCAGATGTTACACCAAAAGTGAGTATCAAGGATGAGATGATTGAGCATGATATAATGGTTCTTAAAAGTAGAGGGTTAATATGTAAGTTCCATAGATCATGGCCAGGGTTTTTGGAGATTCAAAATTGGATCAAGTGGAAGTGGGGATTGAATTCAAATTACTCTATGACTTTTCTTCCTAAAGGTTTTTTCCTCATCATCTTTTCCAGTTCAGAAATTAGGGATAAAATAATGGGTGGTGGCCCATGGTTTAGGGGGAGAGATGCACTTTATTTGAGACCATGGAATGAAAAAATTTCTGTTGAGACAGAAACTATTAAGAAGCTTTTGGTGTGGGTTAGGCTTTTTGGACTTCCATATCAGCTTATCAATAAGGATGTTTTGAAGAATATTGGAAATACCCTAGGGGAATTCATCAAGGAAGGACTAACTACTAAGGAGCGAAAGCATGCTATATATACCCAAATATGTGTTGCTATGGATATTTCAAAACCTTTGCCACAATCCATTAAGATTAAATCTGAATCAAGAGAATGGGATCAACAAGTGGATTATGAAAATATCGCATTTCGATGCCACAATTGTTATGAGATTGGACACATGGCAAGAGTTTGCAAAGTGAAAACTATGAAGAAAGAGACAAAAAATTTTGGTCATGAGATAAACTTCAAGATGAAGCAAGGAAATCATACAATAATAGAAGCTAGATCAGATCAAGGATATTCCACTCCAAAAGAAGAGGCAAAGAAAGCCTATCTACAACATCATTTGGCAAGTTCAAAAGGAATTAAAGGTGCAAAGGAAGATGTGGAGGAAAATCCTAAAACAAAGATGACAAAAGAGGTCAAGTTTATTCCAGGTAAATCATCTTCATTTTCCTCAAGTAGTATAGAATCCTCTCTTGGTAATAAAAGTGAAAGTGGTGTAGATGTTATCCCTTGCACTTTAAGGTTTCAAGAGCAACATAATAAAGAAATGAGGATGGAGGAAATCCATAACAATTTAGGGTTTTTAGGGCAGAATAAGAAGGTAATTGCTATGGAAGAGCATCCTTGCACTTTAGGGTTTCCAGGGCAACATAAAGAAGAATGTGCTTTTGAGGTTATTCCTTGCACTTCAGATCCTTCAGAGCAAGACAAACCTAAAGATGATAAGTCTTACTATGAGCAGTGTGAGAAGATTGAAGAGATTGATGAAGATGAAAGTATTGCTGGGAATGAAAAAAGAGAGGAAGACCCAAGAAGCAAAAACAAAGAGAAAAAGAAACCCAGAGGGATATTGATATGGGAAAACAAAAGCAAATATCACAAGTGTTAACAAGAAGTGGGGCTAAACCCACAAATAAAAACAAAAAATAACAATGAAAATAATATCTTGGAATATTAGGGGCATGAATAAGAACCCTAAAAAAGGTATTAAGAAATTGTCAGGTTGTTATAGACAAGATATTTATAGATATGGAAACTGGGCAGCAAATATTTTAGCCATTCGCGGTGTTGAATTTCATCTTGACAAAATTTAAATTTCAGAAGGCATCTGATATAAAGGAGTTGATTGTGGAAACTTAGCAATTTGAGGAAGATGGAGAATATCTTTGATAGAAAGGCAAATGAAGAATATCTTTGATAGAAAGGCAAGTTGGATATGGTTTAATTAACTTGTTAGAAATGTAATGAGAGCAATGTAATGTTTTGTTTTTGTAATGGGAGTGGCCCCCAATAGAAGCCACACATAGCTTATTAAAAAAATACAAGGTTCAAAACTTTGAAGGCCCTGCTGAAACACTTTGCAATTGCTTCGGGACAGGGAGTCAGCTAAGAAAAGTCTAAAGTCTTCTTCTTTAATGTCCCGTTGATTAGGCAAAATGCAATATTGAGAGAGTTGGGGTTCCAGTTAGGAACCCTCCCTAGCACTTATCTAGGAGTTCCCCTCTTCAAGGGAAGGATGGTGAAATCAGTGTGAGAACCTCTATAGGGAAAAATCCGAGATCATCTCAATTTGTGGAAGAGCATCTCTGCCCTTTACAGGGTGCATTCTCTTAATCCAGTCAGTTTTACAAGCAGCAAACGGTATATTTGTTCTCCATCTTGCAGGTCCCTACAAGTATAGTGAAAGATATGATACTCTGTTTCACTCCTTGTGGAAGGGCAACAAAATGACTCACAAGTTTGCTTTAGCAAGTTGGTGAGAGGTTTGTCTCCCTAAATCCAAAGGTGGCTTGGTTTTGAAAAACTTAGAAGCATTTAATAAGGTTTTGGGTGCCAAGCTGGTATGGAGGTGCATGATAGGGTTTTATGGACTCAAGTATTGACAAGTAAATATCTGTGCAACTTGGACCCAATGCGAATATTCTCTGCAGAAAATTCCCCTCAGGGCTCCAAAGTTATGAATTTTATGCTTCTCAGCAGAAATAATATCTTTAATAATCTAATATGGGTAGTGGGTGATGGAAGGTTAATTAAATTCTGGGCAGATTGCTGGACAGGACAACATTCTTTGGCTGAAGACCCACGATTAGAGGTGGTGAAGGAAAACTATTATCTTTTTGGGGAGCCTCTAAAGCATATTATTGTTCTCCAGAAATAAGACATGGAGGTCTCCCGAGATGAAAGGACCCGAGATAGACAGCTGGCATTGATGCTACCAGGGCAGAAGTTCTGTGGAATAGGATCAAAGTAATTCTGTGCCCTCTACTTCTGAATGCAGATAAACTTATTTGGACATGATCAGAGAATGGTTCTTACTCAGCCAGTGCCAGCTACAAATGGTTATTTGAGCATAATGTAACACCAATATTTCCCCCTGAGGGAGTCTGAAAGTATAATTTCCTAACCCAAAGCAATGGCCTTCCTGTGGTTGGCTGTAAATAGACAGAGCACTAACATTTGAGAGGCTTCAATGTATGGATTTCCTTGGTCCTTCTATGTGTGTTATGTGCAATGCTGCTGGGAAGAATGCCTTAAATCTATTCCTTCACTGTCCCTTTGCAAGTGAAGTTTGGACTTGGTCAATTAGCAAGTTTGGTAAGCCCTGGATTTGTCCTCCAAACTTGGCTATGTTATTGGACACTTGAAAGGGGGATTTTAGTGGAGCTCAAGAACTTATTTGGAGTCAAGACCCCCCCCTTGATTCTTGGTCATTATCAAAGTAGAGAAATAGAAGAATCTTTCAAGGGGAGAAGTGGAGGCTGGCGAGATTTTTAAGCCAATTAGAGATTGCTATTAGTGAAGTGATCAATTATAAGAATCCCTCTTGCGATCTGCTCTTTGTGGGTACTCTCCCGCCCTATATAGCAGCCTGACCTCTCATCTGCTTCAAACTAATAATAAGCTCCACACAAAACGAATTATGAGAAGCTTGGTAAAATGGTCCCCACCCCAAGGGAAAAATCAGATTTAACTTTGATGGAGCATCGTAGGGAAATATAGGCCCAGCAGGTTGTGGAGGAGTGTTTCCAAACCATGAGAGAAGGGTGCTCTATGCTTTTGCCTTGAACTGTGAATTATGCTGAGGAATGAAGTATTATTACTGGGATCCAAATAGCCAAAAAGGAGGATTTGATGATCTTATCATGGAAGGGGACTTACAAGTCATAGTGAATGCTTTCAAGAAGGAATCAGTGAACCATTGCTGGCTTGTCCCCTTACTGGAAGAATTGCAGATGGTTGAAGCTGATGTTAGAGTTGATTTAGTCCACATTTTTCATGAAGGTAATTTCCTGGCTGATAAGTTGGCCAATTTGGGGTTAGAGCTTCCTACCCATTACCAGTTAATTAGAGGCTCAGACTTGAGTCACTTTCTGGGTAAAGAAAATTTGGCAAATGAGGCTGTAACAGGATTCTCACGCAGCACTTGAAATTTGGTGTGGAGGACATTGTGATCCAATGTATTTGTTTGTCTTGTGACTAGGGCATGCTGGTTAGCTTACGGTCTTTTGATGTGTTGTTCGTATCTGGACAATTATTAATTTGGGAACAGGCACCTATAGAACACCCATTTCCCTAACAAAAAAAACAAGCTTCAAAACTTTACATTCATTTCAGAGGTGTGAAATTTTAAAAATTCGGAATTTACAAAAAAGATCGGCAAATCCAGATGCAGTTGAGAAAAATATTAACATATATCAAATACAAATACACAACAATTCATGAGCATAACTTTATAGAAATATATCACATATAATAGATAGTATATAGTGAAAATTCAAATTTTTGTTAGCAAAAGCATTGTAGTCAACCCTGGTCAAACTTGCACACTGTTATTCGCATGCAGGCTTTAATGGTGAAAAAACGAATTTCTTTGTCTGAGAAGAATTATAAAAAAATAATCTGCAGAAAAGAATGATTGATAGATGCTTCACAAACGACAAATCATCTATACCTTATTCTCATGCACACTATGCATGTTTTAGGTCTTTCCCCTTATGTTTTCAGTCTAGTAGTGTTGGAAATTGTTTTTAATTTTACAAAGCTCCAATTCCGGTAGGACTAATCCAGACAGTCTATAAATCCAGTCTGATCCAGAATTGTTCAAGATCCAGCAGGATTTGGTAAATATGGTGACAGGTTTCATTCATAGTAGAGAAAATCGGATCCGGCAAGGCCAATTTTTGACTCAAACTTGGACTCAGCAAAAACTTGGAAAAACTCGGCAAAAACAATACAAATTTTCATTGGAAAAATGTTTTTTCATGCATATCACAATTAATTAGCATTATACAAATCCAAAATTAATACTGTGAGCAATACAACCTTAAACTACACATGCATAAACTTCCATTGTTGATCTTCTTTGACCTTATCCCTGTACTCTGCTGACTAATTTTTCTTTTCCTTTCGTCTTTGGTCCTTTGTAATCAGGTGGGCCTTGTGGCATTAGCCTTCCTTTTGGTTCTTGTTTTTTTATCTCAAATGTGACTCCTGGGTGGTTGTTAGATTAGGAGAAATTTGGGTTTAGGCAGATGAGTGTTTTTTATCTCAAATGTGACTCCTGGGTGGTTCACCTCCTCTGCTCTCTCTGCAAGTGGAACCAGCAAAAAGGAGGCCAATTTAGGGGAATTGGCCAAAAAAAAACTGGGTTCCACGGGGACACGTCCCCCCCCCCTGGGGAACGCGTCCCCTGCGTCCCCGGGGACAGGGGACGGCATGGGGGACGTTTCCCCCCGTCCCCCAAAGGCAGGGCAGCCGTCCCCGGGACGGCTGGCCATCCCAAGTGGCCGTCCCGGGACGTCCCTTGGGACGGCACACCCGGCCGTCCCCAAAAAAATAATAAAAAAAAAAAAATTAACAAAAAAAAGGCTGTCATATTTGAACAGTTAGGAGTAACTGTCATTGCTTACATGGTGGGAACTGAACAATGGTGGTTGTCAATGATTAAATATCACTTTAGTGATTGGACAGCAGTGCAGAATTGCAAGAGACTGAACAGTAAAGCTGTCTTGCTTTTATAATTTATATTGAGGGCTGTAAACTGATGACTGTCTTGATTGACCATTGATGGCTGAAAAAATAGATAACTATCTTGCCTGAACAGAGAAAAGTGAAAACCAATGACTATCTTGCTTGAACATTGATGGCCAAAAAGTAAAAACTGAGGACTGTCTTTGTTTGAACATTGGTGATTGAAAAAAAATTAAAAAATGGTCAATGCTTGAACATTGGTGGCTTTAAAAATGATGATTGTTATTGTTTGAATGTTAAAATCTGAACAGTGTGGCATTCATTACTTGAGCAATAGCAACTATTTTGGTTGACTGTTAGAGATTGCACTTGATATCCTTGGCTGAACCTTAAAGTTACATTTGTTGAAATGGCTACACTTAGTAATAGGCTAATAGCTGAGTTCATTTCAGATTGAAACATGTTTTAAGAACATGCATACTTTTTAAGTTTTTAGTATTTTTCATTTTTGTTGTTTGTCGAATTTGTAGAATATTCTAAATTTCTAAATAAATTTATAGTATTATACCAGCCGTCCCCCCAGCCATCCCTAAAATCGGCCTGCCATCCCCGAACGCGTCCCCCGTCCCCCAGGCTCGTGGAACCTTGAAAAAAAATCGATGCCATTTTTCTGTGTTTTTGCCGCCGCAGCCCAGTTTTTTTCTCGGACTCGCACGTTCAAAAAGTGAGCCCAAAAAAAATTGCAAGGCAAACTTACTCAGCAAGTCCAGAAAAACTCACCAAGCCGAGTCAAAATAAAGCCTGGGAGGGTCGACTCGAGCGCGGACTTGGCAAGTAAACTCGCTGAGTTTTGTAACTATGTCATTCAATAAAAGCTGCCAAATAATTGTTAACATATTGGTAAAATTAGTGAACTCTCCATTTTCACATATGTGTGTTTCGGCTGATGAGATGGCTGCCTTGCAGAGGAGCTCCATGTTGCAACAACAGGAGAACAATGACCAGAAATTTTCCAAGGACTTTTCTTCTCCATCCCCCACTATCCTCAGACCCTGAATGGCCACGGGACATTAGAATAACATGAATGAGATTTTGATGCACAGGACTTTCAAATGGGAATGAGACGACAAAGAGAGAGGGAGAATCGCAGACATGTAAAAATCTCTCCTGGTTTTTACTGATCGCATATATAAATGATAAAGAGGTAAGTATTTTAGGACAGGCCAATCCCACAGCTAATTACCGTGCCTACCATTAATATCACAATCATTGAACTAACTTACCTAACATTATGCTAAGCTCTTGAGATTACGATTGTTAGGACTGTAGCAATTGCATATTATTCTTTATTAAGAGCAAACATGTCAGACATTCTTTTACTCTTCTAAAAACTATAAAAACTGCAACTCCTGTTTCCCTACATCTCACAAGAATTTGCAAATAACATCCAGAGAGCCCATAACAAGATTCATTTTTATCTGGGGGCATAGTTTAATAAAGAAGCCATTTATTGTCAAGTTATCACATCACAAATGACATAATTTTCTTGGGAAAAAAAACACTAAATGCCTAGCAACCTCCTAAAAGAGGCTCAAATGGGATCTACGGCTCCTGCTCAGTCCTCTACTTCTAAATGCTCTAGCAATGCATTAGCTTCATAATGTCATCACAGTCACCACTCATGCTGATAAAAAATATCCAGGGACTCCTACGAAACCCATGTGGCCTCCAGCACTATTCTCTTCATCAATTTGTGTAGCATCCATGAATCCATATCCCATCATGCAATTTGTCCTGATTTATATACTGGAGTCTTCCAATTTTGAAGTCAGGATTATTATGGACAGCAACAAGATTTTCCGCATGTGTGAGGCCATAGGTTAACGAATTCCTCTCTAAAGCTGAGTAATTAACAACATATGACAAAAGGTGAAAGGCCAGCCACTGAATCTATGAAGCTCCATCCCCATGCTTCCACGACCATCTAATTGCAATTCTTTGGGCCTTGGCTTAGTATATCCTGCCTCAACTCCAACATTTTAAGGACAATTAATTTTGCAAAATCTAAGAATACTCATCAAATCAAAATACCCTCCTCTAAGGTAAATATCTTTGAAATGGAAACTCAGAAGCCCTCATTTTCCTCTTTATCATCAAAAGAAAGCAGTCTTAAAGGCCTTTACATGTACCATTTTTAATTCAATGCATAGCTCTCATGTGGAGTGAAGTGTAAATCTTGTCTCATCGTTGTATAATTCCTTGGGGTTACCTATAAAGTGCTAAAGCAGGATCCCTCTCAGAAGTGATAGCATTCAAATAGCTCAGCATGCTATCAAATAACCTCCACTAGATTAGGCAAGTTTGTGTTTGCATAGCAAGTAACCTCCACTAATGGGACGGTGATGCAACTACATACTTCACGTTAACCCAACCAAGAATCACCTAGTACTCTCAACATTACACGCTTCCATTTCACTTGAACAGATTTGGACAGTTTCTCCTATGCCAATCCCTTTGTGTGACTATTGTGTGCAAGGCATCTTGCACCTCTGTCATCCTCTCTAGTAAAATAAACTTGCATAACAGGTTTCTGCAAAGTTTAAGAAATTCCTTCATTGCATGTCTCGTCAAAATGGCAGGGCGGTACAGTCATTGAAAATAAACATTTGGAAACCCCATTTACTAAAATCAATTGGTAAATCCAAGGAATTTTGCCTGTTTTCTTTAGTGTAATGTTCAATGCATGCACACAGCATGGGGTCCAATTCATGTGTTTGTTCCTTGAAAATCTTCAAATTTTCAATCATTTGCCCAACTAGATGACAAGCATGGGTTGTATCTATTTATAACCAACTGCATAACATTGGAAGGTCAAACATCCTCTATTGCAACCCTAAGAAGCTCAAATAGAAAAGATGCATTCTTGAGCTTTCCACTATAATATATTGCTCACAAGAACATAATTAATTGATCAGAAGAAGAACAACCCTGCTAAAGAAGATACTATGATGTTAATTTGTGGATGTTGGCAGTGATCTGTCCACCCCTCCATAATGATACTACATCCTAACCTCAGCCAAGTGTATTTCATGTCAGCCTTTTGCAACTTAATTTATGAGACCTTTTAATCCAGAAGTGTTGTCCTCACTGTGGTCTTATCTGAAGAAGTATATGAAGACCCAACACCAAGAGCCTTCCTCAACATCTCCTTGTGGAAAGGAGAATGAGGAATGTTGAATGCAAGGCCATTAGCATAAAAAATCATCAATTGCCTCATCTGCCACTTTTCAAAGTTACAATTTTAAAAATTTCAAAGATTTTCCCTGCCATATGTACTTTTTTTCATTTTTTGACATCCTTTGGAGCTACTCCCAACACTGCTTACCACCTATAAGTCACTTTGTTTGCTCTGCAGATCCTCTAACCCCAGCATTTTGTATCAAATCAGATAATTTAGAATATTGGAATTTAGGAGCGGCAATTCTTTGTTTTTCCTACTTGCGGTACTTGCAACCTTACATGTTTTCAAATTTGTTCAAGGGTCGTCTTCTTGCATACCTTAACACCTTTTCCATTATGGAGAGCAAACATTGCTTTACTACTGAATAACTCCCCTGATCGTTTCATTGACAAAGCAACACGTGTGACCTACCACTGGATTTAGTTTTTGACGCACTCAATTTCATTACAAGTTGAAACAATGGACATTCTAGATAATGCAAGCGTTCTATATAAAGCACAAAATTAAGGATTTGCTATTGGCTAATTCAAATTGTTTCCTTCATGCAGACCAGGTGAGTTGCTATCAAAGCCACTGCTGTAAATGGAGCTCACTGTGACTGGTACACTGTAGGTTGTGTTGTTCATGTTTCCACTTTCCTCAGTTCTGTTTCATATTGCTGATATCTTTTTTTAATGTTTTTTTCGTTCTTTCTTTTTGTAGTTGGATTAAAGCAAGAGTGGACAGAATAATTGAGGAAATTGTCCAGATGAACAAAGAACTGTGAGCTGAGCTAAAAGTACGTGTCCAAGATGAAACACAGCCTGAGATAGAGTTGAAATGCACACCTAAGCCCAAAACCCAACTTATGCTAAGGCTGAAATGCACATCTAAGCCTGATATGTGGCCTGAACAGACATAAATCCAGCCTGAGAAAATGAGAACAAGATCTAAGCTAGTCTCAAGTTCATTCATGTTGGATTGTGCATCAATCTACACTCATTACTCAACCCTTAGAAGGTCGATGGCTCAATGGTAGTTACCTAAAGCGCTTATGTCACAGCTCAAATTTATTTAATTTATTTATAGCAATTTATTTTGACATGTGATTGAATTGTGATGATACGTGGCCATGGGGATCTGGCATGTGATGATTTTTATCATGTGATTTATATGCATTTAGATTTTGATAAAATAATTGATGAGTTAATGATTCATTTCAATTGATAAGTAAGCTGAATTTTATTGTTAAAATGACACAACTAACTACATTGATTTGCTTGAAGTAATTTACAGGGGCTGTCCTCGACCAAGTTCAAGAGGGAGGGCATCATCGAGGAGAGGAATTGCAGATGCAGAATAGCAGCATGACAGAGGAACAAAATTCATGCACATACCACAGGAGTTGCATCGCATTTACGCATAATTGCAGGGTTGCTATTTGTGAGATGAAAAAAGAATTGCATTAAAATATATTGCATAAGTAGACTTGCATGATGGTTTAGAGCTTGCATTGGTCTGAACTTGCATGATAGTTAGCATACAAATGGCTTACATGATAACCAAGTACTTGCAGAGATAAAATGTTTGATGAGTGAAGCCCTTTCCATGAGGGTTAGAAGAAAACAGAAGTCGTAAGGAGTGAGTTAAGTTTGAGACATCCCTTTTTATATCTTGAGAGACCTTTGTCTAGGCTCCAAGCCACCTTGTAAAAGTTTTGAAAAGAGTAGGGCCAAGGGGGCAACTCCATGGCACAAGTTTAAAATGAAATAAAATACCTTCCCTCACCTTACTCAAAGGGAAAGTAGCCGCCTGGCACCAAAACCCCCAAAGGGCTCACACAAAACCCTAAGCTCTTGGAAGCGCCTCATTTTAACATGCGAGTCTGGAATGGATGGAGAAGTGGTAGTAGGGGAACTTAATGCACCCATTTAAATAGTGGAAATCCTGAAAATAGTGGCACTCTCCCATTCAGCATATTCTTGAACCAGATTCATTTGTAGCATGAGGTATTTTTGGATTTGCCTATTTTGGGTACATAGATTGAGAGGCAAATTTATACTTGTAAAAGTCTTTCAATCCCAGGGTGCTCTGCAATGGGAGCGGGTAGTTGGACAATCAAATTGGAGTATTGCAATATTGGACGTTCAAATTCTTGGAACAGCTCAAGGGCATTGGGTAAAGAACCTTCTTCTTGGTATTCTCTCTAGGAATTCTGCAGCAAAAGTAAAGGGACTGTCTGCTTCTTCCTTGCTTGCATAAATGGGAACATGGCATGATGGTTTTTTTCCTTTTCAAAATATTGTACTTGAGTGCATAAAGGGAGAAACTCAGGAAGGATTATAGGATTTCGATTTGCTGCATATTCCATAACCTTGATTGTTTTTGGGAAATAGGCTTTCTTTTAAAAATAAGAATAAGAGATGCTTGTCCAGGTTATGGTTTTGACTTGCTGCCTGTGATACCTTCGAAATTTGCCTTGTAGAGTGCATGATAGTGGCTGAACTGCAATGAAATAGAAGGATTTCAAAATTATGAAACATGAATGTTTGACTCTTTAAAAATGTGCCCTAGCTGGAACACATGAATAATTGGTTCCTTTGAAATGTGCCCTAGCTAGAATATACGAAGGATTGATTTCTTCAAAAACTTGCCCTAGCTGAAATGCATGAATAATTGATGCCTTTTTAACATGCCTTAGCTTGGACTACATGAATGAATGATTGACTGCTTAAGAATGTGCCCTCGCTTGGAAGCCATAAATGGTTGTTTACTTCAAAACGTCCTCTAGTTTGAAATATATGAAACTCGTGAACAAACAAATGATTTTCAAGTTGAGAATGACTGTTCTCTTAGGTAAGCCCTAGCTGAGTGTAAAAGATTACATGAACACTGAACAAGCTGGAAGACTTTGAATGGTGAAGTATGTTCACTGCTAATGAACAAAACTTGCATAAGAGAAAGACAAGAAGTGTCCTGTCCTGTTGTAAAACTTGCTAGAAATTTCTAAGTGAAAAAGAAGTCTGGGCCATAAACTTTGCATACTCCCATAAACCTTGACCAAGACTCTGGACATTTGCACAACGTGGAGAGTGTCTTGGGCGGAAAGAAGAAAGACCTGATGAGTCAAAACCGAGTGTTATTGTCTCAATCACTTAAAAAGGACCTGTCACTCTATTTGTGCAAAACTGAAGGTGAATTTGAAACTATGTTTGCATGTTTTAGTGAACAACATGGATAAGAAGTTGTTTAGGCAAGAAAATTTGTTTGTCTCCTTGACTGGCAGCATTTGTTTGACTTGATTGTCTCTCTCCATGGACCCCTGAATACTTGAGTTGATTTGGCTGTAGTCGATGAAGAGCCACTTGCATGAAAAATATTAAAGTTGCCTCATAAAAGATAGACCATGGGCTTGAGACTTGCTCCTCATACCAAGCAGTGAAACTGTTCAAAATCCTGCAACAATTTACTAAATGTTATACTAATGATAACATGACTGTAACCTGGGAAAAATTGGTCTTATGCTAGTGTGTTGCTGAAATTATGACCCTTGGAACATAATGATGGTATTCACCCAATACCGCTGCTTCAGCATTAGATGTACATGTATATGAATGTTTTTGCTGTTGGCATGTTGTTGATGCTTAATGCATAAGTTTGATGTTTATATTTGCTTGATGTGTCTGCTGCATCCATAAATTGATGATGCAGAAACATGTTGTCTCTGTTGCAACCAAAATGTGATGAGGCATAAGTATGTTGTTGGCACTTGCAGGATGTCTCTGTTGCATCCATAAATTCCTTTAGAGATTAAAGAAGTGCCCTTCTATATGTATGAGAAAGGTATAGCTCTGCCTTGCATAAAAGGGATAATGCTGTCTATAATGTTGTTAGAGCCTATTGAGTGGTGCTTGATATTCCGTTATTTGTGTAGAACAAAATGATTAATAATGTTGTCAATGTTCTTATGTATGGAGCAAGTGTTTTTATTCGCTAAGGATATCACTATATTTTCAAGACTAGATGCTATCTGATAGAAAAGGGAATGAATGAAGGATGTGTACCAGTTACCATCCTGTTTACCAAGCTATTTCATCGCTGATTATAATGTGCTAGGTATGATCTCTTATGAAAAAGGAAATGACCTTCCCTCTATCATTTTGAAGGGGTAAAGAAAAACCATGTTGTGGATGAAATGAGCATTACATAATCAAACATTCAACCACAACACATTCATTTATATCCATCAAATAATGAAAGACCATCTATGAAATCCATGGACACTTCTTCCCATTTTTGTTGAGGAACAAATAATGGATACTCCTTTCCATTTTTCACTCTTGTGCCTCTAACACACATCACATTTAGCGATGTATTTTTGTGCATCTGTCTCAGTCCTTTTCAATTAAATGATTGTTTTGCACTCTACTAACTCCTAAAGCATCCCATATGACCCACATGGAATTTTCATGACTCTCCTTTAGGATCTCAATTTGGATTTAGAATGTAAATATATATGACCTCCAAACCATAAAATGTCGTTTTTCCAAGTGAACTCGGGATACTTGGCAACCTGCTGGATCATTTTCTTACAATTGTCATCCTTGACATACTCAAATTAAATGTCCTTTATCCATTCTGGTAGGATGGTCAAAATAGCATAGATTATAGCTTCATCATCCTTATGAGACAATCCATCGGCAACAACATTGTCCTTGCCTTTCTTATGCATCATTTCAAAATCAAAAGTTTGGACCCTTTGAACACATTTTTGTTGCTCAATGGACAATTGCTTCTGCTGATGTAAATATTTAAGGCTGTCATGATTTGTTCACTAAAAATTTATTTCCTAAAAAGTATTGTCTCCATTTTGCCAAAGCATGCATAATTGTGATCATTTCATTATCATTGGTTGATCATGGCCTTTCCTTGGGTGACCATCTTTGCATTAGTATGGCTCAAATCTGATGCATCGTATTCTATAACAGATGGTTTAGAAAAGTAAAAAGTGATCAACACTAATGCTGTTGATAGTACTTCTTCAGGTGGGTCGAAGCTCCATTCTGCTTCTTTAGTCCAAATAAATTATTCTTTTTTCAACAATTATTAATGGTGCTACGATTTGAGCATAATGTTTAATGAAATGATGATTGTATCCTGCCAGCCCTAAAATTCACATAAGTTTGAAATATTTTTGGGATTTGGCCATTCAAATATTGTCTTGATCTTAAATGGATCAACCTTAATGCCTTCTGCTGAGATAATATGTCCCAAATGCTCAATTTCTTCCTTCCCAAAACTGCATTTGGATAACTTCCTGAACATGCAAGAGTTGATCTAACCAAGTCTCGTTATAAACCAAGATATTATCAAAAACACCAATACAAACTTCCTCAAATATGGGCAAAAAGAACATTGTTCATTGCAACTTGAAAAGTTGTGTATGCATTAGTTAGTCCAAAAGAGTTAACTCTGAATTCATAGTGACCCTCATGGGTTCTAAATGCCGTTTTTGAAATATCATTTTCTTAAACACGAATGTGCTAATATCCTGATTGGAGAACAAGTTTCGTGACAAAGGTTCAAAACTTCAGATTCATTTTGGAGGTGAGAAACTTTAAAAATTCAAAGTTTACAAAAAAAACATTTGGAAAATCCAAATGCGGTTGAGAAAAAGAAGAATATATATCAAATACAAATACACAACAGATTATAAGCATGATTATTATATAGTGCAATGTTAGTTTTTTGTTATCAAAGAATTGTAGCCACCCCTAGTCAAACTTCCGCACTGTTATTCACAGGCGGCTTTAATGGTGAAAATTGACTTTCTTTGTCTAAAAAAAATTATAAAACAATAATATGCAGAAAAGGATGATTGGTGGATGCTAGGCAAACAACAAATCATCTATATACAAATACAAGACAGTTCACAAGCATAATTTTACAGAAATATATTATATAGAATAAATGTTATATAGTGCAAAGTTGGATTTTTGTTATCAAAAAGTTGTAGTCATCCTAGTCAAACTTGTGTGCTGTCGCAGACAGGCTTTAATGGTCAAAAATTAACTTCTTTGTCTAAGAAGAATAATAAAAACAATAAAATGCAGAAAAGGATGATTGGTCTAGACTCTATAGTCTATACCTTATTCACATGCACTGTGCAAGTTTTAGGTCTTTTCCCTTATGTTTTCAGTCTAGTAATGTTGGAAACTATTTTAAATTTTACAAAGCTACAAATCCAGTTGGACTAGTCCAGAGAGTATAAAATCCAGTCTGATCCGGATTTGGTCAAGATCCAACAAGATTTGGTAACTATGCTGGTAGTGAAGCCAACCTCATTCAAAGGTAAATTCTGATCTATGTTCAGTGTTTGACATGACAAATCTAGGGATCCAACAATATTGCCTAGATGTAGAATTTTGTCAACTTGATCGTGTTATTATTGTATTACAAAACGAGTATGACAAAACACTTCTTGAAAAAATTCATATGACTAATTGTAATCTGACATTTACACCTCTATGGAAGTCACACTGAAATTGTTAGCTCACACTGATTCATTACCAGCCAATGAATTAGCATATCATGAAAGTGGGCAGCTTGATTTAACTTACGATCACTTGACCAGAATTGTGTTTTGCAGTAAGTTACCTGTCTCGTTTTATGTCAAAGCCATAAACAGAAAATTAGCAAGCTGCAAAATGCATTTTTAAATATATCAAAGGAACCCTTGAATTTGGTATTCTTTATTGACAATTTATTGACTTTTTGTGACTAGAAACGCTAATGCAGACTGAGCTGGATCATTTGATGAATGAAAATCTACTATCGGGTAAGTATCTCTCTTGGATCAGGAGTCACTTCTTGGCAGAGCAAGCTACAACATGCAATTGCCTTGTCATCTAGTGAAGCAAAATATATGGCAGCAATTAATGTAGAGTGCGGGGCAATATGGTTACAGCATATATTGTATGATCTACACAGATCAAACAACACCAACTCCACTTCACTATGATAATCGAAGTGTGCCAAAGATGGCAAAGACTCTAGTATACCATACCAGAACAAAACACATTGAGCTTCATCACGATGATATCTGAAAGCTAGTTGGCAATGAAGATACTTGTCTTCATTATTGTTCAACTTTCAAGCAGGTTGCAGATATGACTAAACTGCTTGGTATAGAAAATATTGGAAAATTTAAGAATAAACTCGGATTGTATCAGGTTTAGTCATGAGGGTGTATTAGGAATATAGGTTATTAAGATATAATAGTTAGAAATAATTAGGATTCGATCTTATCTTCAGTGTGTCTCTTATTAACATGTCTATCAAGATAATCTTGGTCTTCTCTTCTCTTAGTATTAAGCTGTGGTCAAACCATGAGGTGTCCTTTAGGCTGTCTTTAGTGCTTCTATTATTTGGATGTTTGTTAAGAGAATCTTGGACTCATAGTTATCCATAAATCCTGATATAAGCATGTGACTTTCTTATAAATTGTTTTGAATGTGAAGCCAGTTGTATGACCTGTGAATTTATCCTCCAAAACATATTATTCTCAGATTGTATCAGGTTTAGTCATGGGAAGTGTATTAAGAATATAGGTTACTAAGATATAATTGTTAGAATAATTAAGATTCAATCTTATCTTTAGTGTGTCTCTTATTAACATGTCTATCAAGATAATATTGGTCTTCTCTTCTCTTAGTATTAGGCTGTGGTCAAACCATGAGGTGTCCTTTAGGCTGTCTTTAGTGCTTCTATTATTAGGATGTTTGTTAAGATAATCTTGGATTTATAATTATCCATAAATTCTGATATTAGCATGTGACTTTCTTATAAATTGTTTTGAAAGTGAAGCCATTTGTATGGCCTGTGAATTTCTCCTACAAAACATATTTAGGGTGTAACCAGGTCCATAAGATCACAATGGGGATGAGTTCCCATCATAACTTGTATAAATTCAAGGTATCTCATTATCCATATGAGCAATGCTTCAAGAATGAATCTCATTTCTTTACTTTAATGATAATGCAGGATCACTTTCTACACAAGATTTGCCTAGCTTGTCATGTATCCCTCCTTGAGCATACAATCTAGAGGGTACCCAACTACCTGATTTCCTCATATTATTGAAGCAGAGAACTAGACAAAAAGATTTCAATCTGATGAATATGTACTAGATTCAGTTCATGCATGCATTGTGTCATCTGTCAAACAAATGAATTATCTAACAAAATCCAAAAAGACACAGATCAAGCAAGCCACTTCTCAAAATTGCATGACACCCCAATAATTTGACCAGGCCATCAGACGTATGACAGAATATGAACTTTGATATGCTGTCTTCAGATGTTGATTATATGCTAAATATCAGCTATAGCTTATTCCTTGTGTCATAACAGGTTGAAAGATAGACTTTATGTACAGACAGGTTGCTATGATTTAAAAATATTGCTTGTTTCCTTTTTTCAATAAGTTGCTAGCATACTCATTCTCCCATATATAATCGATAAGACCCTGTCTTTGCTAACAAAATCATGCTCATATTTGTTACACAATTTGCAGTGCAATTACCCTCTCTAAAAACATAATGGAGGTATCCTTATGATTGTATTCATTTTCCAATTATCCAAATTCTTTTTTTGGAGTTACATCTATTACGATTTTACTATCACTTTTGATCTCCAAATTTTTCTACTCACGCATGAGGGCATAAGAGCAATATGAATGTCGTTCAATTACACTTAACTTATATTATGTGATGGAACCCCATAATACTCTACATAAGCAAGCATAAATCTCCTTTTTAGAAAATTTTCCTTAGAAACTCCATAGAAAATTAAATTGATCCATCCTTGTTGGGTCCATCCTTGTTCACCCAATTATCATTTGAAGTGCAATTTATCCTTTCTAATAGAATGAACCCCCTTATTACAGATAACAAATTGAAAGTATAAAATTATAATCAAAATATTAATAATGGAATAAAGGGTAGAGGGTAAAGTATTTTTTTACCGTCCACGAGTCCATAGGCCATATGAGATGACCCTCATGGAGGATGTTGTTTACCCAATATATGGTTATCCACCCATACTGCAGTTACCGAAGCATGGAGTACACCCTACCCCCCCGCAGGATCCAAACAATTATTATTATTAGACCATTGGTTTGAAGTCCAACCAATGAGAATGTTACACATTGACAACACCACCCAAGTCGGGGAGAAGACAGATTTTTCAAGGGATTTCATTTTTTTTAAATGAACTTATTGAGAAATCTAGGATACAAAATTATTGTGCTCTAAAGTATGATTAGATTACATCTAAGCCAATATTCCATATTCGCGATGAACGATTTGCATGCAGCATTAGTCACTTATGGGGAAGCAGATGACCTGCCACAATTTCATCAAAAGATCTTGATTGAGAAGAAGTCAAAAACAATTTCAAAGCAAGTCATGTTGGGAATTATTATTTCTAATATCCTTAATAGGGGTGTGGGCGTCTAATATTCATAAATGGGTGATAAGTGTATGTACATTAGGATGTATTTTTCATTCTATTTTTTTTCTTATGGAGAAGCAGATAACCTGCCACAATTCATCAAAAGAACTTGATACATAAGGAGCCAAAAACAATTTCAAAGCAAGTCATGTTGGAAATTATTATTTCTAATATCTTTAATTGGGGTGGGGTTGTCTAAATATTCGTAAATGGGTGACAAGTGCATGTACAGTAGGATGTATTTTGTATTTTATTTTTGTTTCTTTTCCCTCTTATGACACACCTTCCACATATCCTAACTAGTATATGTACTTGTCATCAAATGTCTTAAGACTTTATAACATGTTACCCATAATGACTTGTCAGATTCTTTTTAATGTGCCATGGAATCATGTCATAATGTGTCATCAGAATAATCTAATTTTATAGTTATTTTCTTTTTTTGTTTCTTCCACATGAGATGTATCGTATCACATGATGAATGCATAAGATTCCTTCAAGTCATATAAGTACAGGGTTCGTTTTTCATCTACATAACATTGAGTAGTCTTTTTAGTCATATTTTGAAGTCATCTCTCTTTTTCGTGAGAGTAGCATGTTGTGCAAGTATTCTCATTAGTTTAAGATACGCTTTTTAGTTAAGATATATTGTCATACTAGCTTCTTGAGATATCTTTCTTTAGTGGAATACAGGATCATACTTACTTCAAAATGTGTACTCCAATTTTGGACAAGTCAAAGATCTAAAGCACCTCACTGATTATTTGAAGATTAAGAGAAATATTTTGGATCAGTCTAATGTTTTCCTCGGAGCAAGAAGCTGATCAAAAGCAGCATGCATGATGGCAATGAAGATGATGAAAGGTCACTAGACATGGCAGCATGCAGGAAGAGAAAGAATAAGAAACATGGAGGCATTGCAGTCCAAGGCAACGATTCATGTGGCACCATCCTAAAAGGAAAGTGGAGTTTCCAAGATCCAAGATCTTCTATCCACAAAACACGACAAAAGGAAGGCTAAAGGCTTGGTACATCTCTCATGACATGAAGCATAGTTGGGAAACCTGGACTTGGCAATTAATTAGCAAAGTCAATTTTTACTCAGACTTGACAACTCAGCAAAAAAACTTTCAAACAAAATATATATAATCTTATTCAGAAAAAGAACTTTAAAAACTATCCCTGTCAAAAAATCAGCAAACACTAGGTCAAACCACATTGGTTTAAACCTGGCCAAGTTTTACTGAGATTTTTGTGATTAGTCATGAGTTTTCCAGCAATTTTTTCCACGAGTGCTTGCCAAAACTCAGCACCAAGTAATTTGGCAATTAGCAAAATTTTCTAAAATTTTGAAAGTTCAAGCAAGAAACCCTCGATTTTTCCAACTATGAAGTAAAGTATTCGTACTTTCAATGACATGTAATATTTCTAGTTTGAATTGCTAAGGATGCTAACAAAAGCCTATAGTGATTAGTTGATAAAGTTATGGTCTTTGGGTTTTTTAGTTGTATCTTTAATTTTTGTCTTATCATCTAGGAACAGTTTTTACTTTGGAATGAAGTATGTTGACTTTGAAGTGATGAAATGTATGAACTTGTATTTATTATTCTACATAGCACCGCCAAATTTTTTCTATAAGGGACCCAATAAACCCTTGACATGTACACACATATTTTGTTGGTTATTAATGGTGATAATTGTGGGTTAAACAATTGCTATTATTATGTTTATTATTATTATTAGAATGTAACATTTATGTGTTGTCAAGATAAAATAACACAATTGTCATAAACAATTATTAATCATAATAAATATAGCATTTGCTATTAACAACGAATGTCAATATATGTTTATGATGCCTATGGTATAAAATGAATTCTGACCTAGAATATTTCTACTATTGGACAATAATTTTCAATGTTGAAGGAGAAGTTAATGTTGAGGTTCTATCATGACAAAGGTAATGCTAACACCCCTACAATTATCCTTTATATTTATTAAATACAATATTTAAGTATGTTGTATAAAATTTTAAATAAATTAGACTAATGCTGATTCATTTGCAATTACACTCTCACTACAACACCTTTAACAATCCTATCAGGAGAAGGAGCAAATAAATATCATCTGAATGGTCCAATGTTGCTACCCTGACATTCCAACAACTCAAAACAACTCTAATGTCCACCAGCCATCCTAGATTTTCATAACATTCATCGTGAAGTATGATGCCTCCATACATGAAATTCAGCATTCTCATGCTATTAGGTCATCCACTAGCATGCCAGAGTAAAACAATGGAAAGAATTTAACCCAACCACCATATGAAAAAGAGATGTCAGCTATCCTTCTTACAGAAAAGCAATGGCGATGCCTCCTTGGGTCTTACCCGAAAGTGGCATCCCTTTTGGGATGTTTTCCACAAATAAAAAAAAAAAAGCAATGGCGATAATATCTAAATGGTCAATATTTCAAGGCGAATACAGATTTGGAGCATTGATTATCTTCAACAGTGCAATAGAAGTGGGTTACAGAGATGTTGAGATTTGACTCTCAAATCAACTATAAAAAGGGGAAAGAAAATGCAGACAGCTCTTGTGCAATCTCTATCTATAGCCTCAATGGCTTCAAGCAGCACGTCTTGAAAGGCAACAAGATCGCACTTCTCAACAACTCTTCCAAGACTGAAATACAACTAAAATGCATCGAAGAAGTTTGCATAGAGAAGCAGCTCCCTCTGATCAAAGGACTCGCTGTTTCTATGTTGGAAGGCCACATTGAACCTCGATAATTATGAAAGAGTCATGTGAGATTTCTTTTGGGAAGGACTGAAAAGATATTTCCAATAATCCATAGTCAAAAGTTTGGTCTATCAATGATATAGGTGGGAGAAAGTCAAATCACGAAGACTGCCACAGCCATTGCCTACTCCTAATCAGTGATGGAAGCATCTACGAGCTTCATCACAAGCTTACATAAATTGTAAACTATAAATATTATTCTGGTAAGGCTTACCCAATATGCTCAGCTGTGTCACCCATTTTTGGAAAGCATGTTTATGGATCTGACTCACCCATTTTTGGGAAGCACGTTGGTGGATCTGATTCATCCATTCTCGAGAAGCACATGGGTGGATGCTTTTATAAGGTATGTACAAAGGCTTCCTGGGAATCCAAAAATCATGGCAAATGACAAAGACCATGTTTCCCACCTGCGATTTTTTAATACGTTTATTTGCAATTTTTGCAATTGAATTAGAACTTTTCTTACAATATTCAAACTAATCGTCAACTCAAGATTGTTAATACATTTCTTAGATCTTATCTTCATTTTTCATCTTTAATAAACAGTCAGAGTGGTTCAAATGGCATCCCTTGGAAGAATGGTGATATAACATCACCTGCCATGGACAAATTAATATGACACCGTTTGAAGTGCTCTATGGATATCCGTACAAAGTTACAAATGTCCCTCAAGTGATAAAAAGGCAACAAACTCACATCCAATTCTATGAACCCTACAAGCTACTTCAAAAGATTGGGAAAGTGGCTTTCAAGTTGGAACTACCATCCTTTATACCCAATCTTTCATGTGTCACTCTTAAAGAAGGTTATAAGCAATTGACTTTCAGTTCCAATAGAACTTTTAAAGCTATGAGTAAGGCAAAATCATCTCAGAACCTAAACCAATGATTATTTGGTTAGTAAACCACTTGCTTAACAAAGTAATCGTGGAGAACTTCATTAAATGGAAGAACACATCAAGTGAAGATGTTACCTGGGAGAATAAACAATTCATGAAGATGCATTTGCAACTCTAAAGCATACAAAAAAAAAACAATTTTTTGAAGGGGAAAGGAAGGTTACGCCCTAGTCACACACACACCATTATGTATAATTGGGTTATGGAGTGCTGACCTGTGGTGCATGTAACCCCAAATTAGTTTGCTCGATGATTCTTAAACTTCCTCTATAGTGGATAATCAATCTAATTGAGACTTATAGGGTTGCCCAAACTTAATCATGCCTATAAAAATGAAGAAAAGGATCTCATCCGGCATCATCATATTTGAAATTCATCTCTTGGTTTATTGCTTTTGGAGGTTGGCCCATTAAAGTGCCATCAATGATCAAATTTTCACTCTTTGTTACTTACATGCTTTGGATCTATTAACTATCCTTCCTGGTCTATTTTGTGAATATTTATTGTTTTTTTTTCTTATCTGTTTGTTGCTACTGCAAGCACATAACAAAGAAATATCACAACAGATCCAAAACCCCACTCTCAAATTCAAACATAAATAGCCCTAGTACAATGCAAGATAATGCCCCAGATGCCCTCAAGAGTCCAATATATACTAAACAGATAGCCCAATCAAGTGAATAAACCTTAAATTTAAGGGATGCTCAAAAACATGGGATATACATAACATAAAAGAACTTACAAACAGTAAAGAACTTGAGAAGATGTTATTTTCACTAAACATTTGGTTTAAGTAGATCTCAAGGTTTGAAGGATGTTAAGATGTTAATAGAAATCAAATTACAATGGGATGACTTAACACCTAAATCTAGCGAACTTCCGTTGTTAACCTAAGCCATAATTTTTAATGACTACAAGGAATTATTGAAGTACTTTTAAGTCTAAAAAAGCTTCATCCTAACAACTCACTTATCCACATTATGTTGAGGCTTCTTTTGCCAGGCTCAAGGTCCTTAAACGGTAAATATGTTCACTAGCATTGTTAAGTTCTTTGCAAATAAATTGCTCTCTTTAAACTAGTCCATTGTGGCAATAAGAAGTGTTCACTGACACTTCAGATCAACTAGTCCACCTAGAAGACGCTCCCAACCTTCCAAAAGTTCATATTGAGAGGCACTGGCAAAACTCAAAATCCAACTCTCATTATGCCTTATCTAAATGAATTCAAAGTTTAGACTCTTATGCTACCTGTTTGGTTCATTGATTATTGGCATTCAATCTTCTATTTACTACTCACCACAGAATGCTAAGAGAGCTCAATAGTACACACACACACAGATCCAATTCCCAATATTGATAATCTCATGGATATGCTTCATGATACCAATTTTTTCTCTCTTAGAAAGCTCACTCAAATTGGCATTAAATATTATAAAATAAATTCTGATGCCTGCACTTTTTCTGACATACAGAATAGGCTAAATTGCACAATGCAGATTAATTGATTACTTTTAACCAGAAACAATTGTCTGATAGGTTTGATGACCAATATGTGACTGAGAAGACAAATACAATGAAAAGTTTTGAAAAGACAAAAAATACTATTTCCAAAGTGGAAAATTGTACAATCTCCCAATATCCCAGTAAATAAATAGAAAAACAAAATATATTAAGACAGCTACTGGAGAATTGTAGATCTAAGTAAATGCCATGGTCAAAACTAGAAATAAAAATATGCAAAGTTTCATTTGCTTGCAAATATAATAAATTTCAAATTTCTTCACATACAAAAACACAGAATGAACAAATATACTGAGATTTTGTTTTTCCAACAACAAAATTGAAATGAATAAATACCTCTCATTGGGGTTAAGCCTAGCACCATGGTAGAAAGCAACAGCAAGCAACCAAGAATCACTGTGTACTGCAACTAAGGAAAGCCAATCCTTCTGTTGCATACCATCTCTTGCAAAATTGATACCCAAAGCAGGCTCTGGAAGTTCTGGTGGGACTTCTTCCACAGGCAAGTCAACTTCCCAATTTTCATTTGGATATCCATACAAGCACAGATTTTCTTTCTCTGCAAGTCATATGACTTCAACTTAAACAACAAGAAAAATGCCAAAATTTATCTAACTTTGTTCTATTTTACAGTACAATGGACTTCAGATTTGAGTTTTCTCTCCTTCCACAAAATTGAAATACTGTTTTTGAATACATGGATAAGAAACTTGAAATACTCTTGATGATGTATGCTACTAAAACCATTTTCTCTGCGTAGAATTCAACTAATATTTAGTGGGGCGTGAAGACATTTAAAACTTAGAAGAGACCCAAGTTTTCAACCCCCACTAAAATTCCACCATGTAGGTCTACATTGCCTGCCAAGTCTTTCAGACACCACATCAACAAAAACAATCAAAAGCAAGTTTTTTTATGTCAAGTCACATCCCTCGCATTGCTATAAAGTAGAAAAATATCTTTTTGCACAAAACTCAATCTAATCAAAATGCAATTCTGAGGAATGCAAAGGCTCAATGGAACATACAAGAGATAATTGTGGAAATACAAGACCTTGCTACAAAGTTTGAACAAATCAGGTTTACACATACGTTAAGGGAAGGAAACAAATGTGCAAATAGGCTAGCCAATAGAGGGGTTCTAATTGAGGATCACGAAGTTAAATTCTCTTTTCCTTGGTTAGAGGAAGTAGCAAGTTTAGCTGAAGCTGACAAGAAAATGTTGACTGCCTGAATCAAATAATGATTAAGATTTACTTTAATGTTTTCCATTGGTAATATTTGCTTTATTTTATAATATTAATGTGTTTTCATATAAGCTATTTATTACAATTCTTGTGGTTGCACTTATGCTTCAGCAAGGAAACTAACAATCCAGATCTGGTAAAGTGGACTATGATAGCTCGAAGTTTTGGAAATATTACTCTACTAAGATGCAATGCATAGATAGTAGAGGTGGAGTTTTGGTATTGTGAAAGCTAATGCAGGAAAATGTCAAGAAGAAGGATACTGAATTTTGGAATATTTGTATTCATAAAGAAAATTGAAGAAGATCCAGAAAATGAAAATCAAGAATTCAAACATTTTATGAAAAATGATGTAGGTATGTAGCTATAGCAACTCAATTGAGATGAGAATTGAATCTGTTTGTAAAATATCAAGCTCTAAAGGAGAGAGTTGTCATTTGTCAAGGGTGGGAGACCGAGTACAACCCCTTGTTCTCCAGCGGAAAAAAAAAAATACAATTGTCTAATCAAATTTTATGAGCTCAAGTGGTTAAAAACATGGACTTCCAATGTGAAAACCCAGATTCAAATCTTGCTAAGTGATATATCCATTTTAAAAAATAATAAAAATACATTTGTCTAAGATCTCTATATTAAGGAAGGTATGCCATCAGAGAGAAAGGATAATTCATGGTAAACCTGGAATAATCTTGTGCAAACAATTCAATTTACAGATGAGACAACTCACATGCAAATCAAGAAACTTAGATTAGTGTGTTTATGTCACATAGGGCCAATTGGAAATCGTCCTCTGCTTCAAAATTCCTGGAGGGAATATACAATTGTCTAATCAAACTTTATGAGCTCAAGTGGTTAAAAACATGGACTTCCAATGTGAAAACCCAGGTTCAAATCTTGCTAAGTGATATATCCATTTTAAAAAATAATAATAATACATTTGTCTAAGATCTCTATATTAAGGAAGGTATGCCATCAGAGGGAAAGGATAATTCATGGTAAACCTGGAATAATCTTGTGCAAATCAAGAAACTTAGATTAGTGTGTTTATGTCACATAGGGCCAATTGGAAATCGTCGTCTGCTTCAAAATTCCTGGAGGGAATGCAGGCTTTTAACTGATGTTCTCTTCTTTTTCCCAACATCTTACAGCTCAAGACTCCTTCCAAAAAAAATATAAATTAAAAAAAAAATCAATAAAAATAACAAAAGAGAGTTTCATCTGTTATATCAAAGACTTGTTCTAGGAAAATGGTTTGCATGAAGGACAAACACTGCATGTAGAGGAAGCAATGGCTCATTGCACCAAGGGCAGGGCATGGCAATATCCTACCGTCCAATTCATTGTTTTATACTATCTGTTAAACTCACTTGGAACTTAGGGTTTACCTTTTGATTTACCAGACTTTGTTTTATTCCATCATTATACTTACGTCAAGCCTATAACTTAATATGAAGTGTCTTCTCATACGTGCGCATCCTAATAATATATTCTTTGCATGTCATATACAATATTCATTCCTTGTTTATGTATATGTCCAAGCGACCCAAACTGAGGTATTACAAATAACCTTGTTGGTGTCATTCTGGGTTTAAAAGATATCAAATTGGCTGCCAAATATGAATTACACATTTCCAATGTGTGATTGATTATGAAATGATAATTATTTTGAGGATGGATACAGAAAATCCTTCAGAATGACTAACCCTAAGTCATTATACAGAATTATCTTTTTAAATTTTATGTATCATTAGAAATTTGAATAACAATGTTGACAGGTTAGCTAACAAAGGCACAGAATGAAGCTGGGGATATATGGTAAATCAACGGATAAAAGCATGACCTAAGTCTCACACAACAGAAAAAGCAAATATTAGCAAGCAACAAGAGCACAACATCTCCCTTCATTTGCTTGAGAAGATAGCATACACAGCAAGGAACAAAGAGATTGCTATTTTACAGGTGGTGCAATAATTCCAAAATACAATTGAACACATTTCAGGGAAAAATTAACTGCATTACACACATGCAGTGAAGGAGTGAAGAAGAAATTGAGCACATTACCAGGAAGTTCAATAATGTCGGAAGCAGCATTATCAAGGAATTGTGAGGTAAGTGTAATAGTACCAATGTCAAATCCCCTCACTGCAATGATACAAGGAAAAGCAACAGTCGAATTCTCGTTGGGTTGTGGTGCAGCAAACATGGAGTATGTGCAAATTCACGCATGACCCAGGATTATAAGAATTAGAATCTCCAAAAGGGGCCTAAACATATTCCACTTTATGATAAAGAAAGCATATAACCATGACCAAGATTTAACAAGCTAGAAAATAAGTAGGAAGCAAGATTGTGCAAGGGGAAAGGGAAATTGTCCGTAAACGGCCACATCCGAGCTGGTACTAGGATGGTAGGCAAACGGACTCGAATCCCTCTTTAAAATATAAAGATTCAAATACTGAGGGCCCCTATAGCATAACATAAAACCAACTCCACTGTTATCCTTGCCACCACTTCTAACCCATGGTATTGGTGGTAGTAACCTGTTAACTTTTTAAAGACATGTTTATACCTGGGAATTTCCAAAAAAAATCTCCAGCTCAATTTTGCACATCAAGCCTACGGTTTTGATATATAGTGTATATTTCACGTAGGTACCAAATTATTATTTTCCACAATCATAATTACGAAAGTTTTTGTTTTAGGTACCAAATTATTATTTTCCACAATCAAAATTACGAAATTTTATGTTTTAGCTAGATCTGAAACACCACGTGTAAAACCACAAAGTCGTGGAGTAAGCTAAACTGCAGTCATACCTAATACTGCAAGGCAAATTCTATTGAATATTTCTAAGATCCGGAAAAAATGCGTTGAAAACATATAGAATTATCTAATTTGAGACTTCACAATCAACTGCTAAATGGAACATCGATAAAAAAAAAACTCCAATTTTGCCTAATTTCACGACATAAAATAAAATGTGCAGCGAAAAAACAGCCGAATCTGGAGAAAGTGCTAAAAGTTTACTAACCTGGATCACAAAGTGAATAAAAGGAGTCGACATCTACAAAACAAACTAAAATCAGAAATCGAAAAAATAAAAATAACCAACTCTGCGTTAGAAAAATTAAACAAAAAAATGATAAACGGAATTGAAATTAAGAGCATAACATACCAGAAGTAAGAGCGCGAACAATGGCAGTTCGCCGGCCCTTGAAGTCTTTAAATACCTCTTCCACGGTTCGAGGGTTTGCAGAAATTGAAGTGGCCGTCTCCATAGCCAAACCCCTTTATACTAATACAATTATAAATTAACAATAATATACGCTCCCCGCCCAAATGTCACCGTTTTGCTGTAAATCCTGTCACCCCCCGTAATAATAATTCATAATTGAACAAAAAAAAAAAAACAAAAATAGTAATCATCTGCTGTAAATCCGGTGTTACTCGCCTCCGAAACTCATCCTTCCCGATTAATTCATAATTGAAAAAATATTATTATCAAGCACTGCACAGTATCGAAGCCATGCATCGGTTGGCCATGTCAGTTGAAAAATATCTATATCACAAATTAAAAAAAGCGGTCGCAGATCGATAGAAAGGAGCAATTCCCGGCAATTTAACGGACCACCTGTCTTTCGAAAACCGCGGTCACGCATATACATATTATATATAAATATATGACATTCGTCCTTTTTAAGTTGCATGTACGGTTCCAGCATCTGCATGCAAGATGGGGCCGGGGAGCTTAAAAAGAGCCTTATTGTCACTCCCACTAAAGGAGCTTCTCATAGACTAAATTATAAGTCAATTCTGAATAAAGCAGAAGGCAAAACGTTATGTCGTTTTGTTGCGATTTATATTTAGGTTATCTGAATGGATATGGTGGATTTTTTTATATTTTTATCTCTTGAGACTTTAATATGTAGGGCTTCCTTTATATGTTTTGGTTAGAATCATAGAGGTGAGTAACCATTTGGACGTTGGGTTTTTCTAATAATTTAAGATTTCAAACAAGCATCTTATTTATTTAAAATGATACTAAAAGATTATAAGTTTTTATGTATTTATGTGTCCTTAGGGTTTGGGATAAGTGTATGAAAAAGAATGATTTTAAATTTTTTTAAGATTTGGTTAGTTTGAAAAATTTTAAATGTTGAGGGTTTAATATTTTTTAAAAGATTTGGTTAGTGTGAGAAATTTTTGATCGGTGTTAAATGTTTTTTAGATTTGGTTAGGGTGAGAAACCTGATGCTCACGGCTGGGCATTTTCATCCCACCATGACCTTTCAAGGTTGGACATCCCCATCCGACCATGACCTCTCATAAGGGAGAGAATTGAGCTTATCAATAGGAAATTGGGATAAGGAGAAGAGTTGAGCTTATCAATAGGGAACTTTAACATGCAGAAGACACACACTACGGATTTAACTTTGAACCTTTCGAAGAAGAACCAAAACCTAAATCGTTGTGTTGTCCCCGGGACTTAAGTATTTTTTTTAGATTTGGTTAGTGTGAGAAACCCCTACAATCAACGCTAAGGGATCAGGGTTGGGCATCCCCATCCCACCATGACCTTTTATAAGGGGAAGAGTTGAGCATATCAATAGGAATTTAACATAGAGTCTCGCACATGTCACGGTTTCAACCTTGTATCTCCCAAAGAAGAGCCACAGCCTGAATCGTTGCATTGCATTGGAAACCCTTCTGATCGACGCTGAGGGTTGAGCATCCCCATCCCACCATGATCTCTCATAAGGGGGAGAGCCAAGCTTATCAAAAGGAATTTAACACACAGTCCCATATACACATGTTGTGGTTTGAACCTTATACATATGTCATGGTTTGAACCTCGGACCTCCCAAAGAAGAGCTAAAGCCCGAATCGTTGCGTTATGTCTGGGACTAATGATTTTTTAAAAAAATTAATGTCTGGGACTAATGATTTTTTTTTTAAATTAATAATATGGACTAAAATTTTAATTTTATAGATGAACCTTAATATTTAAGTTAAATGGTGGACCGGGACCCCTCATAAAAACCTATGTAAACTCATTGAAAAAATATTTAAGTTAAATGGTAAAACTTTATATAATTAAAAACATGAGCTAGCAAGACAAAGATCAAGGTTCAAATCTTGTTAGCGAATACATGTTTAAGTATTAATAATAGTATCAAAGTCTTATTGTATTAATACCATTGTGGTTGGCTAAAATATTATGGTAATGCAGTCGTAACATAATCAAGTAACATAAAAATTTTAATTGTGAAATGTTGCAGTCATAAGTGTGAGTGTATCTTGCACTTTAGGATTTCAAAAGCAGTAAAGAAAATCTTATGGAGAATATCCAAGGAAATTCAGGGTATTCAATCCAATATAAGAAAGTGATGACTATGGAGGATCATCTATGCAGTTTAGAGTTTTTAGGACAACATAAAGAAGAAAATGCTAATGAGGCTATTCCTTGCACTTTCAACTCTTTAGGGTAACATGAATTTTTAGAAGATAAGTCTCATTTTGAACAATATGAACAAATGGAAGAGATTGATGAAGATAAGAGTGTTGGAGGGAATGGAAGGAAAGGAAGGCCATCAGAGCATGAACAAAGAGAAAAAGAAACTCAAAAGGATTTTGATATGGGAAGCCAAATAAAAATATTGCAAGTGTTAACAAGAAGTGGGGCTAAGCCCACTAATAAAAATAAAAAGTGTTGATGATGAAAAAGATATCATTGAATATTAGGGGTATGAATAAAACCCTTAAAAAAAAATTATTAAAGAATTAATAGGTTGTTATAGCCTTAAGTTTAGTTTAATACAAGAAACAAAATTAAACAATGAGGGATGTTAATTAAACTATATCAAAGTTGAGAGAGAGGGGAGGGCTCTGGTCCCTCCCCTGCTCCCCCTCCCATGGCTCCTGGTTCCTACCCAGTCCCTAGCTCAACCCAGGTCATCCCTCCCGGGGAGTGGTTTGCAGATGATCTCCTGGAGGGAGATCCTTCTCCACTATCTGCGCCCCTCCCAGCTAGCTAGGGTTTCCTTGGTTGTTTTTTCGGATCTGGTGCTTCCCAGGGATCCCCTGTTTGGTTGGGGATCCCTTCCCTTTTTCCCTCAGGCTTCCCCCTGGGGTTTTTTGCAGGTTATTCGCGTGGATCTGGTCCCCTGTGTTTCTCGGTGCGGTGGAGGTGATGGTTTAGGGTTTGGATAGCTTCCCACTGTTTTGGTTCCTAAGGATCCCATCCCTGTGACTGGTTCCTCTTCCCGCTCGATATTCCTAGTCCCTAGATCCCTGGTCCCTTAACCTGCTGTTTCTTTTTGTTTTGTCGGGACGGGATCCTCTTCTTTTTTCTTGGTGCGGGTTCATCGTGGTGCAGCTCTCTGGTCGCTTCCCGATGGGCTGGATTCTCTCTGTGCTGGCTGTCGACTTCCTGCAGGATGGCTCTCGCTGAACGATATGTTTTCTCGGCGGGCGGGATGGTTTCTCCATAGGGCGAGATCCACCAAATCTGTCGGTTTTCCCGCGAGGCGGGATCCTTTCTTTTCTGTTGGTTTCCCGGATGGCGGGATTTCCCTGCTGCTTCCCGCTAGGCGGGACTGTTTGTGGTGGTTTTTACTGCTTCCTACGAGGCAAGATTTTATTGTAACGGTTTTTCTTTGCTTCCTGCTGGGCGGGATCTTCTCGATGGTGGTTTTTGGCTACTCCCCGCTAGGTGGGATCTCCAAAAATACTTTCTTTCTTATTTGTTTGTTTCCGCCGAGAGGGATTGTTTCATGCTTACTCGTTATCACTGGCGGGATTTGCATTTTGGTGTTCAGTTTCAAGGGATTGATGCCCTAGGCCCATTGCTTATGTAATCAGGTTTTGGGATCCTTGTTAAAACCCACTGTAAATACAAACACTACTTACCAAAAAAAATTAAACAATGAGGAATATAAGGATGCTTTTAAAAAGATTTGGAAGACGGGTGATTGTTTAGCAGTTTCTTCTATAGGAGCTTCAGGCGGGATTGCAATAATATGAGATAAATGCAAATGGGATGGACAACCATTAGAAGCAAAGAGTAATTGGGTTGCTAGATTATTTTGCCGAAAAGAGAAAAACATCAAATTTGGGGTTATAAATGTATATGCTTCAACCATAGTTACTCCTCATGAAAGATGTTGGAAGGAACTTAATATATTTTTGTCAAATACAATGATGATTCATTGTGATCAATGGATTTTTGGGGGTGATTTTAATGTTGTTCTATCTCCTTTAGAAAAGAAGGGTGGCATTCCAGGATGGCCTAAATCAATGCAAAATTTTGTTTTATTTGTCAATTCAAATGACCTTTGGGATGTTAGTCCCTCAAGCTTTCAATATACATGGGATAATAGACGCATTGGAAAAAATCATATAGCAGAAAGATTGGATAGATTCTTGTTATCTAGTAAATGGTTGCAAACAAAGCATACAATCTCTTCAGATATTTTATTGCGAGCAAGATCAGATCACAAATCCATTCTTTTGACTTGTAAGTTACCTAATAATGGTCATCCAAAATCTGCTTGTTGTGGTGCAGTGGTAAATGCCCTGGGTACTGGTAGAGGCCGACCCAGGTTCCATTCCCCTTGTCTCCATCCTGTAGATATATGGTATAGTTAGGAATGTCCTATGTGCTAGTAGAGGTCGACAAGGCTCCATTCCTCCTATGTCCAACCTGTTGAAAGTGGCACCTCGAAAGGGGTGTTTTCCACTATAAATTAGTCTACCCAGGTGTTGTAGGTGAGTTGGAGAGGAGAGGGCAATCCTCCAAGGGAGGTCCCAGGTTCGAATCTCCACCCTACCAAAAAGTTGAATTGGGTACCCAAAATCCAATTGATAATGTTGGTGCGGGCAGGGTCGGGTGCGACCCTCGGGTGACTTTGACGGTATAGAACCCCCTGTTCGTGGTCTCTCAGACCAAGGCGACCCCGTAAGGGGTTTTTCGCTAAAAAAAAAAAATGGTCATCCAAAGTCATTTTGCTTCCAGTCTATATGGCTCCAAGACCCTGTTTTTTTCTATATGGTTATGTTATGGTTGGATGATTCAAATTTTGAAGGATCGTGCATGTACAGGTTTGTTCAAAAGTTGAAAATTTTAAAGGAGCAAATGAAGATATGGAATGCCAATTCTTTTGGTAACATTTTTAAAGAAAAAATAAATTGAATCCAAATTGAAAAATTTACAAGAGATGGTAGAAATTAATGGAATGGATCAGCTAGGGATGACCCTATGTCAACCCTGATGCGCTTCCTGATCCATTACGAGATCATACTAGGGCCTTCCAGGTGGTGTTTCCTGTCCTGACGAAATTTTTGGAGCTTGGATGGATTGTCCCTACGTTTTTCCATAATGACCTTTGTTGGTGATTGGTTTTAGGTGGAACGAATCAGGAGTTGAAGTTTTAGAGACTATCTCGGTGGTCCTTTTGGCTTTGGGAGGGGCCTATGCTTTCTTGCTTATCGTCGGTTTGTTTCCTTTGCTCTATTCTTGGATTCGACATCTAAAGGGGTTCCCACTTTGTTTGGTCCTACTGTCTCAGCTTGGGGTTTGCTCTCTGCTTCTTTTTTGACCTTGGGGTTGGGCCACGATTTTATCATTCGTAGTTGAGTGGATCTTGGTTGTGGTTGGTGTGGGTCCTCTGAAGCTAGGTTCAGTGTCTATCTTGGATTTTTTGTGGTCCTATCCCTCTTGCATCTTTCTGGCCTCTAGGTAAGGACCCTATGTTTCTCATGTTGTTGTGGGTGTTGGGGTCCATGGATCTCTTTTGGATGGACTATTGGTGGGGTTGGTGGGTTTCCTTGCTCTAGGGATCTCTATTGGATTTCATCTTTGTAGTTTTTTGGCTTGGGGGTAACCCTGTGCGTGAGTGCCTACTACTTTTGATGATCTCTTGTTGATAGTCACGATGGCTTGATCCCTTCCAACCATGGAGTGCCATGGTGGATTGATGTTCGAGGTTTTCTTGTCTGCTGTTGTGATCTTTGTCTCCTTTGCAATGATATTTTGGCGCCTAAAGAGATCTCTCATGGTTGCTTGCTCCTTTTCCAGGCTAGTCTTGTGCCTTCTTGGATGGGTTTTTTATTTCTTGGTTGTCCCGTTCCTTCTTGGATGGGTTTCTTCTTCTCTAGGCTAGTCTCAGGCCTTCTTGGATGGGTTGTTATTTTTTAGGTTTTTCTTGTGTCTTCCTAGATGGGTCTATATTTTTTAGGCTTTCCCCGTGCTTTCCTGGATGGGTTCTTCATTCATTGGTTGTTCCCGTGCCTTCCTAGATGGGTTTTTTCCTTTTTTGCAAGTTCTGGTTTTTCCTAGGCATGTTTTTGGGATCCGATTTCATCCTGGGTTGTTATCTTTTGGGCGGGATGCCATTTTAAAAATGTGCCAGCTAGTTTCCTTTTCCTAGGCCTTTTTGGGTGGGTGTTGTTTTTTAAATTTCAAATTTTATGCCTATTGTCAAGTTTTCCCGTTTCGGACGGGTGTCTCCTCTTGGTGTTGTCCCGGGCTACCACAAGTCGAGTTTTTTAAGCTTTTTTCCATTTGTCCCGGACTCTCTTTAGTGGGTTTTAGTCTTGGTGTTTTTATTTATCTCGGGCTCCCATAAGTCGGTCTTCCTTACTTGTGCTGCACAGGATGGTCCCGATGTTCGTTTTGTGAGATTGTCCCGCTAGGACTGTATCCTGTTTCTTTTGTGGAGACCCTCTCCCTGACCCATTTGTAAAAGGTTTTGGGGACCTTTCAAAACCCAATTATCAATCAAAAAATAATGTAATGGATCAGGATTATTATGTGAAAGATAAACAATTACTTTCTTATTATCATAATGCATTGAAAAATGAGGAGTCATATTGGATCTAAAAATCTATAGAGAAATGACTCAAGGAATGAGAGAGAAATAAAAAAAAAATCATGCTACAACTAAAACAATTTTTTTTGTTTGTCATATCAAAATATTATAACCCCAGATGGAATAAATATTGAGGATGAAGAAGATATAAGGAAGGAAGCAATTAATTATTTCAAAAATATTTTGTCAAATTCCAGGCAAGGTAAGGAGGTACAATAAAAACTTTTGCAAAATATTCCATCAATTGTCACTCAGGGTCAAAATGGAAGCTTGATGAAAAATATATCTATGGAGGAGCTCCATGAAGTAGTTTTAACTTTCCATCCTAACAAGGCACTTGGTCCCGATGGATTTCCTGCAATTTTCTTTCAAATTTTTTGGAATTTATTGAAGAGTAATATGCTAGATGCATTTGAAGAGGCCCGAAAAAGGAAGGCTATAATAAGTGAGATCAATGCTACTTTTATTACCTTGGTTCCCAAGAAAGGTGACGCAAATATTTTGATAATTTTCGTCCAATAAGCCTTTGTAATATGATTTGTAAGACCATTTCAAAAATTATGGCAAATAGGTTGAAGGGCATTCTAGGGTGTCTTATCTCAGAGGAACAAGATGGCTTTGTTCATGGTAAACAAATTCTTGATGGTATAATTATCACATAAGAGGTCATACATTCTCTTTAGTCCATGAAAAAACTAGGTATGCTTTTGAAATTAGATATGAACAAAGCATATGATAGAGTTTCCTAGAATTTTCTACATGTTATTCTCATAAAGTTTGAATTTGATTATAGTTGGTGTGAGTGGATTAAATATTGTTATAGCAATGCAAAATTTTCTATTTTGATCAATGGTTCTCCTATTGGGTACTTCAAGTCATCTTGTGGACTTCGTCAAGGTGATCATATTTCTTCTTATCTGTTCATTATTCTGACAGAAGCATTATGGAGAGCCTTTTAAAAGGCAAAATTGGAAGGAAAAATCAAGGGTATTCAAGTTGCAAAAAAATGGTCCCTTTGAATATTATCTCCAATTTATTGATGATACTTTTCTTTTGGGTCATCCCTCATTTGGTGAGGCCATGGAGTTTAAATTAATATTATCATGCTATGAAAAGGCTACTAGACAGTTGGTAAATACTTCAAAATCTAGGATTTTTTCATTAATACTACCCTAGATTTAAAACAAATTATTGTGAATATTTTAGGGTTTAAAATTGAAAAAATTCCACCAACCTACTAGGGTATTCCTTTGTCAAATAAAGGAAATGAAAAAGAGCTTTGGATCTCTTTTTTGGATAGAATGAAAGCTTACTTGGCAAGTTGGAAAGGTAAATTCTTAACCATGGAAGGAAGGCTACAACTCATAAAGACTACTTTGCAATCCATTTCTATTCATATGATGTCACTTTCAAGACTACCAACAGGTATTGCATAAAAATTTGATAAAATTAAAAGAGAATTTCTATGGAAAGGTTGTGAGGAAACATTTAGGTTTCTTCTTTGTAAGTGGGATAGGTTTTGCAAAGGAAAGAATATTGGAGGAGCAGGCTTGTGAAATTGTAGACTTATGAATTTGGAATTAGGAGCAAAGCTTGGGTGGAGATTATTCAAAGATCAAGGAAAGAATTGGGTAAAAATATATAGGTTCTCTTGATGCAATGAAATTGTTTAGGAAAAGAACTCTACCCAAAGGATCGTCAACATGGAACTTCATAGTAGAGAGTTTGCAATTGATAAAGAAACATATTAGATGGTCAGTCAATGAGGGGAGATATGTAAATTTTTTGTCTGATGCTTGGTTGAATCCTTATCCTCTTATATCTAACTCAAAATGGGAATAATTGGCTTTAACGTGCCTAGCATGTAAAGGTTCAAAGGTCAAAGATTGTATTATTATGAGCAAAAACTCTAGATTATGGATTTCTTATAGTAACTTGGTTGAAGGAGAGGAACTCAAACAAATTGCAAACGAACTTCAAAAATGCTTTTAGAGTTTTATTTGCCAATTTTTACACGAAAGGATGAGTTGGTTTAGAATTTATCAAAGTATGGTGGATACTCGGTCAAGTTGGGATATAAGGATCTAGAACAATCAAAATTTCCTTCTCCCAAAGATTTTCTTTGGAAGACCGTTTGGTCATTAGAGGCTCTCCCTAAGGCCTCTACATTTATTTGGTTAGTAGTTCAAAGTAAGATTCTTATGGGAGAGAGTCTACAAAGAAGAGGATATTATGGACCCTTCATATGTGTCGTGTGAGAAGGATTTAGAAACATCGGACCATTTACTTCTTCATTGTCTGATTGCTCACACCATTTGGGTTTATTTTTTAAAATATGAAATTATATTGGGTATCTCCATCAACATTGAAAGAGTTTATAGAATGTTGGATAAATTATTTCAAAGCTAAAACACTGTGTATTCTTTGGAGGATTGGCACTATCATTATTTGTTGGAATTTATGGTTTGAAAGGAATAACATAATTTTAAAAAATAAATATTAAAATCATGCCCATGTTTGGAACCATATTAGTGCCTCTCTTGTAGAATATCTACAAATATGGTGCTCATCATGGGAAGTCTCAATTGAAAAATAAAAGGTGCTAATAACTTGGCTAAAGGATTTGGACATACATGGAAGAGTCATCTCCAATGAAATTAAAACAAAGGATCTACTTCAACCTATGGTAAAATGGAAATGTCTAGAAATTGGGTTTATCAAAATTAATTTTGATGGTGAGCTTCGTGAAGGATTAGGGTTTTTTCTAAAAAAGTGTCTCATCTTTTAGGAGTCATATCTTCAGGAAGGGTTATCTGATTCAGTTGATTCTTAGACCAACTTTTGTGGAATTTGAATAGCTTTAAAATGAGTGGTCATACGAAGTCAACCATCTGGAACAAGGGTAATGACAATTTAAATTGTGAAAAATAAAATTGCAAATATTTGTTAACTAGGGTTCGGATGATTGGAAGAGCAATGAAAGGCTAGGACTTTAGTGAGGCAGGACATTCTATCTAGACATCATTTTCTAGCTAAGTTTTTTTCTCTTTCTTTTTTTTAGAAATTGTGCATGTAAATTATTATAAAGTGTTTATCAAATATTATATTTGCTATAGGACATTCAAATAAATTTTAATAGATTTTGAGTTTTAGTTTCCTTTCTATGGACCAATTTATAGTTAAATCCTTAGAATCATCTCTAGTGGTAGAGGTTAGTGAGCGCACCTCAAAGAGATCCTCCTTGCTCCAAGATAGGGTGGTTTTTGGTAAATTTAATGGGTATTGGCCAAGGGATTCAACCTTGAAAAAATGGATTGATAGAAGATGGAAGTCTTCGGGAATGATTCTATTGTTTATTCCCAAATGTTTATTCTTAGACATTTTTTGTTCTATGGAAGAAAGAGAAAAAATCCAAAAAGGGGGTCCTTGGTTTATGGGAAGAGCATGACTCTTTCTTACCCGTTGGTATGAAGGCTTTTCACCTAAAAAATAAATCTATCCCTAGTACCAATATAGGTTAGGATGTTTGGGTTACCCATTGAAATTTAGGAAATAGTTACCTTCAAGACAAAAGGCAACACTCTAGGAGAATTCCTTGAGATTTTAGATACGATGAAAGATGGATTCTTGGCTATTTATGCTCGGATATTGGTCATGATTGACATAAGTAAAGCTTTACCATAATTAAACATTCTTAAGTATGGGGATAAGATGTGGATCCAAATTATAGATTATGAGAACATATCTTTTAGATGTAGAAGATGTCATGAGGTGGGGCATATTGAGATATCATGCCCTAAGAAAAGCCCAAAAAAATCATATGTAGAAAACCGCAAGAGAAACTTACAAATGGTTATGGATGAATATGGTTTTCAACTTCCAAAAAGTAGATCTAGAAAAATGAAAGAAAATAAATAGTCGATACCAGTAAGAGAATATATTGGAAGAAACTCTTTTGGGGCTTTAGCCTATGAAGAAAAAGTAGATAAAAATTTAGAAGACACGGTACAACAATTTCAACATCTTAGCAAGGAATTGTCTATTCAGTATAATCCTAATTTAAAGAAGAACATTCTTGATGAACCTAAGAAATGTGTCTCATTAGATTTTGAAGACTCTTTTGAAGTACCATGCACCATTCAAAAGAGAAATACCTTTAATGAAAAATGAAACATGGCATAGCAGGTACTCAAAAATGCAAACTAGTTTCTGATTCACCAGATCGCTTACACGCAAGTGAAAAGCATACAATTAGTGTTGGAGGCTTTCTGGTTCACTAGATCACATTACACAGCAAGTGAAGAGCATAATACCAACAACAAAAGCATGGCAAAAAATAGAAGGAAAATATTAAACTTTATAAAAAAACACGAGTTAGGAAAGGAAAAAAAGACATGAGATTAAATTTTATTCGATAAAAAGAAGTAATACAACATCAAAACTTCGAACGCGTTTCGACCTACAGATCTCATCAGTGGAGACAAATTCTAGATGGGATAATAGCTCATGAAGTTATACATTCAACAACTTCAAGAAAATAAAAAACAATAATCTTAAAACTTGATATGAGTAAAGCTTATGATAAGGTTAAATGGGATTTTATTTTTGTAGTTCTAGAAAAGTTTGGATTCGGGACGAAATGGGTTAGATGGATTAAAGCTTATGTCTCTACAGTTTTTTTATTCAGTGTTGGTCAATGGGTTAGTAACATAATCTTGTAAATCCAAGAGAGACCTTAGACAAGGAGATCCTCTATCTCCTTATTTGTTCATTATTATGGCAAAGGTTTTGAGTAGGAACTTAAATAAGGATTACAAAGATGGGCTTATAAGTGGACTTAAGGTTAGTAATAACATTGACAACATCACCCATCAACAATTTGTAGATGAAACAACCCTTTTTGGAAGGGCAAGGATAAATGAGACTGAAGCTTTGGATAACTTTTTAAAGGAATATGAAAGAGCATCAAGTCAAAAAGTTAATAGGACAAAATTTAAAATTTACTTCCTTAACACTCCAGTTAATATCAAAGCAAGAATTTGCAGGTTGCTTCAAATGGAGGAGGCAAAATTACCAATAACTTATTTAGGGTTGTCTTTATTTGAGGGGAGAATGAGGATAGAATTATAGATTCTAGTTATTAGTAAAGTTTAGAATAAACTTCCAACTTGGAAAGGTAGATGGTTATCGTTAGCAGGAAGAGTGCAGTTAATTAAGGTAATCTTACAAGCCATTCCAACATATTATATGTCATTGTATTCTATGCCAAAATTAGTTGAAAAAAGTTTAATCTATATTATGCGATCCTTTTTATGGTTAGGTTTACATGATAAAAGAAAAATTCCTTTGGTGAAATAGAGCAAGGTGTGTGATGATAAAACTAGGGGAGGTCTTGGTTTAAGAGTTCTTACAAATGCAAACTTAGCTCTTAGGGGAAAAATAATCTGTAGATTGTACAAAGAGGGTCAAAGACAATGGGAAATAATTCTTCAAAGTAAGTACGTTGATCCTAATGACCCAAGTTTAATATTTACTACATTCTCTCTATCAAATGGTTATGCCCTTTGGAATGGTTTAAAAAAATCTATTGATCTTATGATTAACGATTTAAGATGGGTGGTGGGAACTAGAGAAAAAATTCTATTTGGATGGATACTTGGTGTGATAAAAAACCACTCAATTTAGATCCAAATTTTGAAACCTTGGATGAGATCGCTTCAAGACAAATATGGTGATAGGGTTTCAAACATTTTGTACAAAGATGAGGAAGGAAGATACAAATGGAAAGATATCAATTATGATTATTTTGAGGGGAGCCAAGGATAAATTGATTTGGGAGTTGAATAGCTCAGGAGAATACACCACAAGAAGTGGATACAATATACAACACAAACAAAATAATAGTATCACTATAATATGGAGAGATATTTGGGATAGCCCAAGCATTCCTAAAGTCGAAATGTTTGTTTAACTAGTAGGTCATAGAATAATTTTATCATGGGATAACTTTATGAAAAGGGGTTTTCATGGCCCCTCTCAATTTGTTTTTTTTGAAAGGAGGACATTACAGACCATCTCTAGGGACATTGCTCAATAGTCTGGAACTTATGGCAATGGATTCTTATTATGTTTGGTAAATGCATGGTGATGAATAACAAAATTGATGATTGGTTAAAGCAATGGCAAAGCACTTATAAAAGTGAGGCTTTATAGACAATATGGGATATATCAAAAGATACAATACTTTGGACTATATGGCTATAAAGGAATAGAAGAATATTTAAAGGAAAGGAAAGTAGTTTAGAGGTAATTAAAAGGAATATATGTTTAGCAATAGAGGAGTCTAAACCAACCCTATTAACTCACCCAATCCCTAATCTGGAAGCAGAGAGCCTTGATAGATGGAGTCAAGTCATTAAATGGAATTATGATGTTGGGTACAAGAGAAGAAAAAGAAGGCAAATAATATAAAGTGGAAACTACTAGATGTGGAGTGGGTTAAATTGAATTTTGATGGAGCATCTAAAGGAAATCTAGGACCTTTAGGAGGAGGAGGAGGAATTATTAGAAATAATAGAGGAGAGATTTTGTCTCCTTACACTTTCAATAGTGGATTTAAGACAAATAATGAAGTTGAAGCTTGGGCGACTTTAGAAGGGTTAAAAATATGCAAACAAATGAAATGGAACATAGTATGGATGGAAGATGATTCTCTCATAGTAATAAATGTAATTTTGAGGAAAGCAAAGGCTCCATGGAACATACAAGAGATAATTATGGAAATTCAAGATCTTGCTAAAGATTTTGAAGAAATCAGGTTTACACATACATTAAGGGAAGGAAACAAATGTGTAGATAGGCTAGCCAATAGAAGGGTTTTTATTGAGGATCATGAAGTTAAATTCTCCTTTCCATGGTTAGAGGAAGTAGTAAGTTTAGTTGAAGATGAGAAGAAAATGTTGATTGCCTGAATCAATTAATGATTAAGATTTACTTTAATGTTTCCCATTGGTAATATCTGTTTTATTTTGTAACAATAATGTGTTTTCATATAAACTATTTATTATAATTTTTAATTTTTGTGTTTGCACTTGTGTTTCAAGAAGGAAACTAGCAATCCACATTTGGTAAAGCAGACTATGATAGTGCAATGTTTTGGAAATATTACTCTACTAAGATACAATAAATAGATAGTAGAGGTGAAGTTTTGGTATTGTGAAGGCTGCTATAGTAAAATGTCAAGAAGGATGCTAAATTCTAGAATAATTGTATTCATAAAAAAATTAAAAAGATCCAAAAAATGAAAATCAAGAATTCAGACATTTTATGTAAAATGATGTAGGTTTCTAGCTATAACATCTCAATTGAGATGAGAGGTGTATCTATTTATAAAATTTCAAGCTCTAAAGAAGAGAGTTGTAAGTTGTTAAGGGTGGGGGACCTAAGTACAAGCCCTTATTATCCAACCAAAATAAAATTGATGGTGCTTCTAAAGAAAATCTAGAAAAATTTGATGGAGGTGGTGCTTTTAGAAATAGTGAAGATAAAATTCTCCTCACTTATTTAGAATCATATGGAACTTCGACTAAAAACTATTCTAGGGCACTTCTTACAAGGAATAAAATTATAGCAAAAAAGGATGGAAATATATTTCAATTGAGGGGGACTCACAAATTATCATCAATGCTATTAAAAAAAATGGATGTGGAGACTGGATAAAAAATAATATTATTGTTGATGTTCATCATCTATTACTAGAGGCAATCTCCTGGCAGTGTGAGCATATTTATAGAGAAGGAAATCGAGTAGTAGATAAATTAGTGAATTATGGTGTTGATCTTCATCTCGATGAAATTCAAATTTTAGAAGGCAACTGGACAAGTGAGATTTTATGTCTTAATAAAAATGATGTCAAGGAGTTGATTGTGGAAACATAGCACTTCGAGGAAGTTGAAGAATATATTTAAGAGAAAAAATAAATGAAAATTTGTGATAAAAATGTATGCTGGAGCAAATGTAATATTTTGGTATTTTGATGGAAGTGGCCCCCAATAGAAGCCACATATAACCTATTAGAAAAAATATATAATCAAGTAATATAGGTGGGATTTTTTGTATTAATAACACTATGTTTGGCTAAAATAGTATAGTAATATAATCATGATGTAATATGAGTGAGATTTGTCTTAAATCCATATATCCTTGGAGAGTTTTGTTTGTTTATTTATTATGGAAATATAAATTTTGTATAGAACCTATTAACATTGATAAATTCTTTGCTCATAAGAGTTATATTAGGAGAAATTTTGGTTACTTGAGGTCCTTCCTAAGGCATCAACATTACAGGGTAAAATTCTTACAGTTGACAATGTGCAAATAAGAGAATAGGTCATCAAATGACATTAGCTCAACCAGTTATACTCTTCAACTTTCAAGGAGGAGACCCAATTTTAAATCTTGTTAAACAATACATGCATAATTTTCAAGTTGTTGTAATACCACTATATAGCCATGATGTAATACGGGTGAGGTCCATTTCAATCCCATAGAAAAAGAATAGGATAGGTTTACTTTGTGTAAGTAACAACTAGAAACATTGAATCATCTACTTCTTTATTATTGTATTACTTCCACCATTTGGGGTTATTTAAAAAAAAAAAAATTAATGGGTTGCTTCATCAACATTGGAAGAGATGATGAAATGTTGGATTGATTATTTCAAAGTTAAAACAATAAGCATTCTATGTAAAAATGGTCCTACTATACAATCAAGAGGTAAAAAGGGAAGTTGCAAGATAGTCAGGAGCTAGTGCGATCGTAGCCAAAAGGAAGTGCAGTCGAAAGCGAGTGTGAGCATGAGCATGAGCCGAGAGTTAGTGCAATCAAAAGCAAGTGCGAGCATGAGCCGAGAGTTAGTGAAATCAAAAGCGAGTGCAAGCACGAGCTGAGAGTGAGTGCAGCCAAAAGCGAGTGCAATTGGAATCAAATGCAACCAAGAGTGAGTGCAACCAGGATTGGGTGTAGTTGGAAGCAAGTGTGAGTGCAGTCAAAAGCGAGTGCAAGTGTAGCCAGAAGAGAGTACAAGTGCAACCAAGAGTGAGTGCAATCGAGAGTGAGTGTAGCAGAAAGCAAGTGCGAGCACAAGCTAAGAGTGAGTGCAACCAAAAACGTGCAAGTTGGGAGTGAGGAGGAAGTGTGAGCAAAGAAGCAGAAAGTAGAAAACAAAGTCTAATCAAAGAACAAGTGCCACTTATTGTTCTAGATCTTATGAGAATTTGAAGGATTTATTTGAAGAGTATCTAGGTAACATGGAAATAAATTCATTTGTAAAAGTCATTACTAAAAGTATAAATGGCCAAGTTGGAAGTATGGATGCCCTAGATAGCATTAAGAGGAAAAAGAAATATATGGTAAACCTAGTCTAGGTAGCAGATTCTAAACCAAAGTGATTATCAAGGATTAGAAGATTGAGCATGATATAATGGTTCTTAAAACCAGAGGGTTAATATGTAAGTTTCATGGATATTGGCTAGGTTTTTCTATGTTTCAAAATTGGATTAAGTGGAAGTGGAGTTTGAATTCAAAATACTCCATGACTTTTCTTCCAAAAGTATTTTTCCTCATTATTTTCTCTAGTTCAAAAATAAGGGATAAAATAATGGATGGAGGCTTGTGGTTTAGGGGTAAAGATGCATTATATTTCAAACCTTGGAGCGAGAATTTTTTGTGGATATAGAAACTATTAGAAGATTTTCGGTACATATTAGGCTTTTTGGACTTTCTTATCAACTCATCTATAAGGGATTTTGAAGAATATTGGTAATACTCTAGGTGAGTTCATCTAGGAACTACTAAGGAGGAAAGGCATGTTGTATACACTTGAATATGTGTTGCCATGGATATTTCTAAACCTTTATCGCAGTCAATTAGGAATAAATCTAAATCGAGAGAATTGGATCAGCAAGTGGATTATGAAAATATTGCATTTCGATGTCGTAAACATCATGAAACTGGGCACATGACAAGAGACTACAAAGTGAAAATGGAGGAAGAGATGGGATTTTTTGGGCATGAGGGTAGCTTCAGTTTGAAACAAGGATATCATATCATAGGAGAAGATAGTTCAAATCAAGGAATTTCCACTCCTAAGAAAGGGGCTAGAAAAATGCCTCTACATCATCATATGGAAAATGCCATTACAGTTCACTCGAATCAGCCATTAGAAGAAAAAAATGATATGGCGTATGAGGAAGTACAATTTGTAAGTTCAAATATAGAAGGAGCTAAAGGTGTGAAGGAAGAGGGGAAGGTGAATTTTAAAACAAAAGAATATGGGGAGACAAATTTTAAAGCAAATGAGGTCAAGCTTAATCCAGGTAAATCACCTTTATTATCCTCAAGTAACTTAAAATATTCTTCTTACAATAAAAATGAAAGTAGTACGGAGTGTATTCCTTGCACTTTAGGATTTCAAGAGGAGTATAGTGAAGAAAATATTTTGGAGGATATCCACAGAAATTTAGGGTTTTCAGGCCAACATAAGAAAGTGATGACTTTGGAGAATCATCTATGCAGTTTAGAGTTTTCAAGGCAACATAAAGAAGTAAATGTTAATGAGGCTATTCCTTGCACTTTCGACTCTTTAGGGCAACATAAATTTGTAGAAGATAAGTCTCGTTTTGGACAATATAAAAATAGAAGAGATTGATGATGATGAGAGTGTTGGCGGGAATGGAAGAAGAGGAAGGCCATCAAAGCAGGAACAAAGAGAAAAAAAACTCAAAAGGATATTGATTTGGAAAGCCTAATAAAAATATCTCAGGTGTTAACAAAAAGTGGGGCTAAGCCCACTAATAAAAACAAAAAGTGTTGATGATGAAAATGATATCATGGTTTGAGGAGGGACATCGCAATGGTTCAGGCATTGGCTCTTCTTTGGGAGGTCCAAGGTTCAAACCGTGGCATGGGTGAGTGCGCGAGGGGGTGGGTGTGTGCATGATTGTACATAATAAAAAAAAATGATATCATGGGATATTAGGGGTATGAATAAAACCCTAAAAAAGAGTTATTAAGGAATTAATAGGTTGTTATAGCCCTAAGTTTATTTTAATACAAGAAATAAAATTAAGCAATGAGGAATGTAAGGATGCTTTTAAGAATATTTGGAAGACAAATGATTGTTTAGAAGTTTCTTCTATAGGAGCTTTAGGTGGTATTGCAATAATATGGGACAAATGCAAGTAGGATGGTAAATTATTAGAAGCAAAAAGTAATTGGGTTGGATTATTTTGCAGGAAAGAGGAAAACATCAAAGTTGGGATTATAAATGTATATGCTCTAACTATAATTACTCCTCGTGAAAGATGTTGGAAGGACCTTAGCATATTTTTGTTAAACACAATAATGATTAATTATGATCTATGGATTCTTGGGGTGATTTTAATATTGTTCTATCTCCTTTGGAAAAGAAGGGTGGCATTCTCCTGGCATTCTCTTGGGGGTGATTTTAATATTGTTCATCATCTATTACTAGAGGCAATCTCCTGGCAGTGTGAGCATATTTATAGAGAAGGAAATTAGGTAGCAGATAAATTAGTGAATTATGGTGTTGATCATCTCGATGAAATTCAAATTTTAAAAGGCATCCAAGTGAGATTTTATGTCTTAATAAAAATGAGGTCAAGGAGTTGATTGTGGAAACATAACACTTCAAGGAAGTTGAAGGATATATTTAAGAGAAAAAAATGAAAAACTTTGATAAAAAGGTATGCTGCAACAAATATAATATTTTGGTATTTTGATGGGAGTGGTCCCCAATAGAAGCCACATATAACCTATTAAAAATATAATAAAAAATAATGGTCCTACTATTATTTTTTGGAATATATGGCTTGAAAAAATAATAGAGTTTTAAAAATGAATTTTAACATTATATCCAGATTTGGACAAGTATATTGCTCACCATGTGAAATCTTAAGTTTAAAAAATATGCATTGATATCTTAGTTATAATATTTGAATATATATGCAAGGGTCATCTAAATTAATGAGTTTATAAATTAAATTTTGGTGGTGCTTCCAAAGGAAACCCTAGGAAATCTAGCAAAGGTGGTAATTTGAAAATCGTGAAGACAAATTTCTTGGGCTACTCAAAACCATATAAAACTTCATTAAACAATTATGCATAGGTTAGGGCACTTTCTACAAGGATTAAGATTACCATTAAAAAATGATTCACCCATTATTGTTTTTAATAAGTTATATGTGACTTCTATTGGGGTCACTCCCATCAAATTACCAAAACATTACATATGCTATTAGATCAATTAGACCATATCTAATTTATATTTCTATCAAAGATGTTATTCATATCTCTTAAATTGTTATTTTCGCTCTATCGATTCCTTGATATTATTTTCATTAAGAGATTAATTCTAAAATTTGAATTTTGTCAAGACAAAGATCAACATTACGATTGGCTAAACCATCTACTTTATCATAGATATGTTAACATTTCCATGATATTACTGATAATATTTGATAGACTTCTAAAGTAATACTATTGTTGATCCAATCACCACATCAATTTTTCTTGATAGCATTAATGATAATAATTGAATCCCCCTCAATTGAAATTTATCTTCATCCTTTTTCAATGACAATCTTGATTCTCATAAGAACTGACGCAATCTTTGTATAGTTGTCAATTAAAAATTCTTATAATTTTGTGTAAGCAAGGAAAATTTTGCCTTCATTATTTCAAAATTATAAGAAATAATTTTAATTGACACCTATGCCAACTTTCCCTATGTTTCCTTTGGAAGCACCATCAAAATTAATTTTAATGAGATCAACTTTTGAAAATTTTTATTCTACTATAGATTGGTGTAGGTCCTTTATATAACTCCGTTGTCATAAATGGTCCCTTGGATATATATTTAAATCTCTTAGCCATGAGGCAAGGACCTCTTTATTTGCACTTGATACTTTCTATGATGAATACCATGGTTGTAAATATTCAAGGGAGGCAATAATATGATTACACACTTGAGCTTGAATTTGAGATTTATTTTTAAAAGTTATTGTATCGCTCCAAAATTTTCACACCCTTACCTTCAGGCTATAGGATCCGTGCCCGAAAGGAGGATGGGAAAAGGATGGCGCGGTACCTCGGACTGAGAGGACTATGCGAAGGTCCCGCCTCTCAAGGGAGGTGTATTTTGGTGATTTTTCAATGGATGGTGGGTTCACCAGGAAACATTTTGAGGCAGTTTCCACGCCTAGGTTTTGGGAATGAGTTTTGATGAGTTCGTTTTATTTTTAAACATTCATCCTAGGTTTGGCCGAATGATTCTAACTTAAACTACATGAAAATGCAATTTAAATGAATACAACAAACATAAAAGAAAGCAGAAACAGAGAATTTGCAGGAGGCCAATGAAGATTACCTGATCCGGAAGTTTGATGAAGTTTCTGATTACTTGTAGCAGTCTGGATCGTCTGCAATTCAACAGGATCACCTTCAATTTGATAAAATCGTCTAAACTAATAGGATCGTCTGCAATCTGATGAATTCGTCATCAGAGACCTGCAAAATAGCAAACAGATGCAAAATACAAGAAATTCTATTTTGTAAATAGGGGCAAACTATATGAAAAAGTAATATGAGTATTGAACAATATACAAGAACAAAAGTAAATGCAAATCACTATGTTTAGATAGCAGAATATGATCTTAATATGCAAACTAGACAAAATGGGTGAACTCCAGATGCAATATAGTATAAAAATTGAATAGACAATCTAATTTATAGCATAAAATGACAGAGAAAAGAGAAAGAAAAGCAAACTCCAGGCACTGATTGCCTCGATTTGTGCTGCAGTCAAAATCGTCTCACATCAGAACGAGATCGTCCCGAATTTGATGAGATCGCCTCCGATATTGATAGGTTCGTCGGCTGCGATAGATGCTGGCTCCGACTGAAAACCAGTGGTGTACCTACAATAAAATTAATATAGGACTAGTGCAAGAGCAAATTTGAAGTGTTTTAGCGCATAGGGAGTTGATTTACATAAAAATTCAGCCAGGGGATGGGGAAGGAAAAGTTTTAGAGTTAAATAGGCATAGGATAGTTGTTGGGAGGTTGGAGATCATCCCAATTTGGGAGATCTCCAACGGGGAAGGGTCCCAACGACGTAGACACGCTTCGCCCGGATTGGAGACCCGTTGGAATGGATTCCAACTATGCAAATTCGGCTTTGCGACAAAATCGATCCGGACGTTCTAGTCCGGCACGAAATCGTCAAATCTGGGGCGATATCGTCTGATCGGAGACGATATCGTCAAACGGTCAAAACAACTGCTAAAAATGGCACGAAAAAAGAGGAAACGGGTTTCTCGGAGGTTAACGGGCGGTTTGGGAGGTTAAATTTGAATTTAAATTTATTTACTAAGGTGAATGTAATTATTCCAATTTTACTGCGCCAATTTTAGGGTGCTACAATTATATTGTTCCTTTCAAATCATATTTTCCAAAAAATAATGACAACACCAATCCTCCACAAAATTCATAATGATTTAACTTTGAAACAATTAAATAGAATAATTCATTAACTTTTTCAATGTTGATGGAAGTACCCAATGAATTCTCATTCTTTTGAAAAAGTAGCCCCAAATGGTGTGAGAAAAGGAATAATAAAGACATAAATGATATGATATATCTATGTCCTTACACAACACACACCTACTTGCAAGATTTTTGCTTTTGGGCACTAACCAAATGAATGTTGAAGCCTTAGGGAGGGACTTAAGTAGCCAAACATTCTTCCAAGGGAAATCTTCAGAAGAAGGAAATTTTGACTACTCCAAAGTCTTATATCACAAGTTAATTTAGTATCCACCATATTTTGATAGATTATAAACCAACTCATCCTTCCACGTAAAAATGGGCAAATAGAATTCTTGAAGAATAATTTGAAGTTTGTTTGCCAATCATTTGAGGTCTCATTCCTCAACCAAGTTGCTGATAGAAATCCATGATTTGTAATTTTTCCTCACGTCAATATAATTTTTTACCATTGAACCTCTACAGTTTGAACACACTCATGCCAACAATTACATTTTAGACGATAAATAATAGGATGAGGCTTCAACTATGCATCAAATCATAATTTTATAAAATCCCCTCATTGAGTGCCCACCTAATATGTTTATTAATTAATTAAAACTCTATGATATGAAGTTCCATCTTGTTGAGCCCCTAAGTAGAATAGATTTCCTTAATGATTTTATTATTCCATCAACAAAAACCTATATATTTTTAAAGTAACATTTTTGCCCAACATTTTCCTTGGTCTTCGAATAATCTCCAACCAAGTTTTGCCCATAATAATAAGCTCATAAGTTTGCAATTTCATAAGCTTGATCCCCCAATTTTATTTCCTTTACAAACCTTACCCCACATTTTAAAAAAAAGAGTAAAATATTTATTTACTTAACAAAAAGGTACAAAACTCTCTAATCAGAGAGATCAAAGTGAACAGAGCATTCTAAAAAATAGAACATGAAGACAAAAAAGGACCTCATTATTGGAGTCCTCGTCATCCTCGCATACCACCCCTACCCTTCTGCTTCTTGATGATTTGGCGGCAATAACCAGGGGCTATATTTATTGTCTGATTCGCTAGTGTGTCGACCTCTTTGTTGAATTCCTACCTTACGTGTTGATAGGATATTTTGCCAATTATCCTGCCTAGTTGTCTAATCCTATCTTGAATAATCTTCAATTGTAAAGATCTAAAATATTTATTTTTGGCAAGAGTTGTTATTATCAGTTTAGAATCCCCGTAAACTGTGACTTGAGTGATTCCTTGCTTTGCCACCAATTTTAAGCCGATTTCACATCCAATAGCCTCTGCCACGTTGTTAGATGTTGTTCCCAAGTTGATCATGTATTTGAGCAGGATCTCATGAGGTCCTGTAAGAATCAGTCCCCCTGTCATTGCTTGATCGAGGTTGGACTTGGAGGCACCATCAAAGAAGAGCATCAAAAAATATATGTCAGGCAAAGAATTGTTTGCTCTACAACCTCCCTGTGTCAGGAAAGCTTGGAGATTAAGTTGGTAGATCATTCTTCTTTCTATGGGTGATAGATCTTCTTCATACTATTGTTGATAAAAACTAGATTTGACATTTAGGACTAATTCTTCTTTTATCCTTCGTATTAGAGTTTTGTTGTCCTTACCTTTGCCTTCAAAAATCCTCTGGTTTCTGTCCAACCAGATGTGCCAGATGACAAAATATGGTATAGAGCTCCACAGATATTTTAGGAGGGGCTTACCTGCCAGTTTACCTTTATATTATTTGTTCCACTTGGTAAAACATGTGTCTATGGTTAACCTTCCAGAGTAGGAAGTGCCAAGAATTTTGGTTATTCCTAACCAAATTGAAATTGCCTTTGGGCATTCAAACAAAAGATGGAAAATTGTTTCACTGTTCTGCCTGCACCTGTAACAAACATGAGGCCCTGCTATACTCCTCTTTTGCAGATTATCACCTGTTAATATTTTATTTTGAGAGACTAGCCAGTTGAATACTTGTAGTTTAGGTGGTGCTCTATTTTTCCACACTATCGATAGTTTTTTGTTGGTAGGCCCAATCTGCTGATGTTGGACTCCTAGATGCATTGAGTATTCCCCATTACTATTGATGCTACCCCAAATAAGTTTGTCTAGCATCATGGGATGAAGAGGTCTAATGCTCACCACGTGGGACTTAAAATAATCCCAATCTCCTTGAAGCTGAGATGGAATGGGAGGGGAGATCCAATTCAGAGTTTTTGAGGTCCAATAAAACAAGTCACCTAATTTGAGTATTCTTTGGCTTTCCAAGTGATTCTGCAATTCGATTGGAGTTCTCTCTCTTAATGGTGGATTTCCTAGGATCGGGTCCTCCCATAGATTAATTGACTTACCATCTCTCGATAGCCAAGAAATTCTATCCTCTATTATGCTCTTTGCAGCCACTATATGTTTCCAAACCAACGAGGCTCTAGGAAGTTTGTCTATGTGTTTGAGCATTTGAATACCTGTTTGATTATTTACATACTTGTTGACTAGTATGCGTTGCCATGCTCGATTGTGTTTAAGCATGTTCCAGAGAAGTTTTGCTCCCAGTGCTTTCGAAACTATCTCCATTTTTTTGATTCCCAGTCCTCCTTGAATTTTACTTTTGGTGACCATCTCCCAATTGACCAAGTGGAACTTTTTTCTTTCTGATTGCCTACCTCCTTGCCATAGGAAGTTGCGTATGATTCCATCTACCTTTTGCAAAATAAACTTGGGAGCATGATATACTAATAGTTGGTAGACTGGAAGAGAAGCTAACACTGATTTGATCAATACTACCCTTCCTGCAAGATTGAGCCAACTATTACTGTAACTTTGTATCCTCCTAACCATCTTGTCCAATGTTGGGGTCCAATAGTCTGAGGCTTTGAGGTGGAAGCTCATGGGCACTCCTAGGTATCTGAAGTATTTTTCTGTGCTAGACCAAAATCCTAGGATAGTGCAAAAGAGTTTGACTCTTATTGCTGCAACATTTTGTGTATAGAACTGACTCTTTTGAGTGTTTATATGAGCCTCGATAGCTTGTGTGAACCAATCCAGGCATTGCTTGAATTGTCTAACATTTTTCTTGGTGGCTTCACCTAGAAGAATGATATCATCTACAAATTGGGCATGTGTTACAACTTTGCATCCTGCTGCAGCCTCTATCCCTATTATTTTTCTTTCTCTTCGAAGATGGTTAATTAATCTTCCAAGAGTCTCAGCTAAAATGATGTAAAGGTATGGTGATAGTGGACACCCTTGTCTAATTCCCCTTGTAGCCTGAAAGAAATTTGTTGGTTCTCCATTTATTAAGGGGGCTATCCATGGGTTTTTTATGCATGCTCCGATCCACTTGATGACCTGATGTGGGAATCCAAACTTTTGTAGGACTTGTTCTACAAATTGTATATTAACTCGATCAAAGGCATTTGCCATATCAAGTTTTATAACAATTTGTTTCTTTTTTATTTTCTACTACTATGGAGGGCTTCATGCACTATTATGATATTATCATATATTTGTTTTCCAGGCATGAACCCCCCTTGCTCTTCTGATATTAGTTTGTCAAGTTTCTTCTTTATTCTATTGGCCAACAGTTTGGTAATAATTTTATAGGAAGAGTTACATAGAGAAATTGGTCTGAATCTAGAGAAAGTAGTGGCATTTTTTTCTTTAGGAATCAATGCTAGAAAGGTGGAGTTGATGGCTCCAAGAAGCTTACCTTTCACCCTAACATCCTCAATCATGCGTAGCAAATCTTCTCCGATGATGTGTAAGTATTGCTGGTAAAAGTTGTTTGTGAATCCATCAGGTCCGGGAGCTTTGTCCTTTGGTAGAGCTGCTATAATCTCCTTAAGTTCCTCCATAGTGATTGGTTGATTGAGATCCTGTTTGTCTTCCAAACTTAATACTATCGGTATATGTTGCAGCAGTATTCCCTAGGAATGTGGGTTACCATTTTCTCTGGAGAGCAGAGTTGAGTAATGTTGATTGGCAAGTTCCTTAATTTTCTCCCTATCTGTATAAGTGGTTCCTTCATGCTCTATCTCCTTGATTGTGTTCCTTTGGCAGCGTTGCATGGTTTTCAGATGAAAATATTTGGTGTTTCTATCCCCCTTGCTTAGCCAAACCATTCGGGATCTAAGCCTCCAATGTGTTTCTTCTTCAGTGCTTAATTTATTGAGCTTTTGAATCAGGTCATTTCTTGCATCTTCTTGCCATGGTTGAGGAGGATGATCCCCAATTTCTGTTTCTAGCTGCTCTAGTTGTTGCATCAACTACTTCTTGTCTGGTTTGACTCTCACTTTTTCTGCCAACCATTTTTTATCATGTGCTTCAATTTTTGAATTTTGCTTTTCCACTTTTCTTGGGGGTTGGTGGATTGGACTTGTTGGTTCCAAGTGCTTTCCACAAGTTCACTAAAATCTTCTTCTACCACCCATTCAGAGTTGTATTTAAAAGGAATTTTTCGGGGTTGTAGGCTTTGGCCGCTATCCAAGAGAATTGGCTTATGATCTGAGATAGAGTTCTGAATGATGTGACTAGAAGTGAGGGGAAAGTGTGTTAGGAGATTTTCATTGATAAAAAATCTATCCAATATTTCTGCAATATAGTTTGCCCTTGCTCTTCTATTGCTCCAAGTGTACTTCCCTTTGGTCGATCGAATGTCTTGTAAGCTTTCATCTACCATAATTTGATTGAGCAGATCTCTATTTGGATCCCTTGCTAAACTTCCCCCAACCTTCTCCCAGTGGTAGAGAATCATGTTGAGATCTCCTCCCAATATTATGTTGTCAAACTTCTCAGTGTCTAGCCATTGTGCTAAGTTTTGCCATGCTTCTCTTTTCTGGATAGGATGATTTGGACCATAAAAATTTATTACTGCTACACTAGTTCCATCTAGTAAGAGGAATTTTGTACCTATCCAGTTATTGTGCTTATGTTGTAAGCTACAAACTAATTGTTGTGGGTCCCAAGCCAAAGCCAGTCCCCCTGAAGCTCCCACAGAATCAACAGTTATCAATTCTGATTGTGCCCATATCTTCTGCCATTCTGTAGTCAGTGTTGCCTCTACTATTTTTGTTTCCTGAATACAGACTATTGTTGGCTTTTGCTCTTGTATTAGAACTTTGAGATAGTTTTTTTCAGAGGACTTCCCAGTCCCCTACAGTTCCATGACATAATCTTCATTTTTTGGATTGCTTCTTATTTTTTATGAAGCTCTCCTCAATTCTGACCTGCGTTTTGGATTGCAAGTCTTTCTGTGCTTGCTCATTTCTGAGTTGTTGGTTCGATTTTCTTCCCTTAGCTGTAGATCGTGTGGTCGACAAGCCCTCGAGAATCACTATTTCCTCCACTTGTGTTTCTTCTACCTCTTCCTCTGAGTTCCCATCAGTTTCTTCTCCAACTGTTGTGTTCTCTGGTGTATCTCCTAAGATCTCTGGTGAGTTGTCAACTTCAATTGTAGGTATCTTCTCTTTATCTTTAGGAGCCATCACATCTAGAGAGGTGATTTCCTTTTCTCCTTCATTAAGACTTGCAAATTTATTTTTGTGTTGGAAGCTTTTTTGATCTTGTGGTTGAGGTTGTCGATTCTTGCTTCTTGATCTACGTGGTCTCCTTTTGACTTCCTAGAATCCTAGTTCTTCCTTTTTTGTTTCTTGTGCTTGTTTAATTGGGTAGTTTCAGGAGAAATGCCCATGCTCATGGTAGGTTATACACTTGAATGGTATATGCTCGTAGTCTAGGGGTTGGTTATGTATCCAATCAAACACCTTTATTCCAATATGCTTGGGCAAACCCTTTTTCAGATTGACTTGCACACAGATGCATGCACATATAGCGTTATTGGCCTTTGGAGGAGCCTAGTCAATGAACGTTCCAATAGCATTCCCTATTAATTCCATCGAAGGTTTGTTCCATAGGTGCAGTGGCAGAAATGGCAACCTCACCCAGATAGAAACTTCTTCAGGCTCCTCCTCTTGAGGATCAAATGTCGTGCTCCATGGGGTCATGTAGAGTGGGCTGGATCCCAGAAACCAGGGACCTCCATGAAAGATAGTGCTCTTGTCCTCCATAGAGGTAAATGTAATGACAAAGTATCCCCTACCTATCATCATGAATTCATAAGAGGAGACTTTACCCCCCAATGTATGTTAATCCATTTCTGGATTGTGATTGGACTAGGCCATATTCCCATAAATTTGCATGCAAGGGCTTGGGTGGAAAGCATGAGCAAAGGCTGTTGGATGAGGGTTGGAGGCACCTCAATCACAGGAGACTCATCTAACTTGGGCACAAAGGTACCATTGTTAGAGCGAGCAGGTGGTTTTGGATGGGGTGCTTTCCTCGCTTTAAGCACTTGATGCATATGATCCAACTTCTCCTCATCAAAGGGAAACTGTTGTGAAAACATGGAGAAGGCCTCATTGCCTGCTTGTTTGAAAAGTGAGGTTGCAGTCATCATTGCAACCAATATTACGTTCGCCCTGGTTGAGGGGCGAACATCCCATTCACCCCTCCCATGGGCGAACTAACATTTTGATGGATTCAGAACGTGTTCTCCCTTCCTAAGGGTCGAACGTCCCATTCACCCTTTTTAGGGGTGAACATACTTTCTTGTATTCACACGCACGCCTTTCAATTTGCAATGGGGTGAAACAGGTGTTGGGGCAAAAATAAATATGGGCGAACAGAGATTTGGTCAAGAGTTTAAAGATGCTAAGTTTAACGCATTTAATTAAGGATGCCCTCAGTTACTCCATTTTGTGGATCACGAAAGGGAAGGCGAGAAGAAATGAGTTTTCATGATTTCCAATATACCAAAGACGCTATAAAGAATTTAATGTCTTTTTTGCAATCTACGCATTTTCTCCCGAGTTACATATTTTTAGGAATTCATCTTTTTAGGAGGATGGATTTTAAAAACATTCGAGGAGGATTTTGCTGGTTTTGTCTTTGATCTCGGGACATTTTATTCTCCTATGTATTAAATGAAAGAGGCAAAAACCTCTATAAATACTAGACAAATTTCATTGTAAAAAGAGGAAGGAGGTTAGACATTTTTGCGAGAGATTTCTTCGAGCTCACTGCATTAATACAAGACATCAAATTTTTGAATTTGCAAGTGATCTTGTGTGTGGTTATTTTCTGTGTAGTGTGCTTCTATTTTCATTTGCTTATCTTGTTTGCTGTTCTGTTTAAATTCTGTCATTGGATTTAAAATTGCTAATAAGAAGGTGAATGTTGGAGCGCCATTTTGATAGTTGTTATGTCCAGATAATGAGCTTGTTCTGTTCTATTTCCTTTTTCAAATTCTACTTTGTGTTTGAGTTTTTTCATGCTAGTTAGTCTAATATCAGTCCTATACTTTGGCCTATGGCCATATTTCCATTTCTTTTCGCATTTTCACAATTTCTTTCCTGCATCCTTAGTCTTTCACCAATGTAGAATTTAGTTAGGGAACCAGACCTCTCTGGATATTGGCATGGAGGACATATATTTCCTCTGACCTTTCAATGTTGGCCGTATCTAGGGCGTATGAACGCAGTGTTTATCAATTAGGCAGATATTTTACCAACAAGTTTACTCTTGTAGAATTGAAATGATGCTTGAAAAGGAAACACACATGCTAAGTGTCCTGCTATAGAAGGTTGTCAAGATTCTGCTATAGTGGCTGATAGCAAAATGAAAGTTGCTACAAACTTGATAAATTTGCTAAAACATGAAAAACAGGGGAAAACAAAAATACTGTAAATTTATGGTAATTGTCAAATCACAAAAATAGGAAAACAAGAGAAAAATAGGTCTATACTACTTTGTTAGTTGACACACACATATGCTCCATAAAAACATAACTGAAAACATCACATTAACTCAAAACATGGGTTAGTAATCAAAAAGAAATGAAATTGACAAGCATTCTGCTAAATTTGCTGCAACAAAGTTTATAAAAAAACCTGTCATCAATTAGCCCTCATTCCAGACCTAAAAGTGGCCCTTGCTTCCTGGTCGAGAAGAATGTGAGAAAGTGCTGCTAACTACTTAGAATTCACACTCACTCATGAACAAAAGATGATTGAAAAGATTGCACTTTTATTAACTATCACAAAGCATTACAATGCTACAGGTAAAATCCTGCTATTGGCCACAAACCTATTACAACATCTATTTTTATATTATCTATCATCTACTAGCTCAACCAGTAAGGAAGATATATTATTTATACTACTCTATTACATATATCTTGTACTCAATATCAAGTGTGTTGTTGTTTATCAGTAATTTTCTAATAGTTCTGAAACTAACAGTCTAAATTAGGACAAAAAATGCTGTAGTGAATGCTCATTGGTTCCTTGATACATATACAATTATGGAAATTAGGTGGAAAATGTTGGAAGTGGTCTTTTACAACTATCTCCAAATTATAATATCCTTTCCCTATCGAATTGGGTGCTATATTCTCTGTTTGGGCTAAAACTGGCTTTTTCCCCCTTATTTCGAAGCTTCTTCGAAATATCCAATAGTGCAATATGCTTTACACTCAATTGTAATCAAAACAACCAAAAAAGCGGTTGTAACTGGAGAGGATGTCTGACCTATCTCTCAAAAGATGATTCCAATCAGTTTCACATGCTTTGGTTGACAAATTCTAAGCCATGCCATTCATTGGCAGCTGGCTAGAATTTGTATGGCTAATTTTTGCATTTTCCAGATTTGTTGCATAGTCATAGGAATTTGGTGCTCTTTTGCAATTCAAACAAATTAGAAAGCGGGAAAAGCATTTAAATACCATTATGAAGGGATATACCTTAGCACACATCATTCTGCTACTTAAATTACACATTTTATTCACTAAGTATTCAAACAGAAACGGTGCAGAAAATGCAAAAAACTATCAAAATAGGGTAATATGCTCCTAAACATTTTAATCATGAAAACACTAATATATAATGCATTCAAACCATATAAATTAACATAAATAACATAACATAAGGTTTATATGGCAGTTTGTGATAACTCAAAACATGTCATGAATGAGGTAATTCTTGGCCTCATCACGTAGCCTCTTATAAGCTATTTGATACGATATTAGAAAATAAAATTAGTAAATGGGAAGAAGAAAAAATATAAGGGATCCCTATCAAGGTGTTTTTTGACCTAAACACTTAGTGATTGACTCTTTGGTTACTCTTAGGACTATTGTTGATAAACTCAAGGAATGAACAATATCACTTACCTTTGCTTTGTGTTGCTAAGGCTTTTGATAAAGTGTCAAGAATACAAATATAGAAAGTAATAAAAAATTAAATTTCCCAATTGATAAAGACATACAACACTATGCTTATATGAAAAGGTTCTTGTAGAATTAGCAATACTAAAAAATGATAGTGATGAAACTAAGAAGGTCATTATCAATAGTAATATTGGTATTAAGCAAGGTTTCCCTCTCTCACCCATATTATTTAGTATATTCATAGATAAAATAGAGGAGTAGATAAAAAATATGGGGGAGGAGGTTGTAAACCCTAATTTTACTCCAAGTCCTTGTTTTGTCCTTTCAACTCTATTTTATTTGCTATGAAATGCATGCCAAATGTTGTTTGCAATTTTTGTCTTAAGTTTTGAGGTTTTAAAATTGTATACAATCAAAAGTGTTAATTTGTGGTCTTCTAAGTCAACCCTTGGTTAAAATTTTAGTCCTTTTGGTCAAATTTTTAATGTCATTTACAAACAAAAGTGTTAGTTTGTGGTCTTCTAAATCAACCCTTGGTCAAAATTTTAGTCCTTTTGGTCATTTTTAATGCTTTTTTTACTAACACTTGTCAAAAGCACCTACATGATACTACCTAACCTCATAAGGCTTCAAGAGAGGTTGTCTCTTTATGCATTCATCCAAATAGCTATTGAAAACCCACTTGTCCAACTAACTATTAGAAATTCACTTATCTAACCAGTCAATGCAAACCCATTTAAGTCTAAAAATAAAAACTAGTTGTTGTACACCCATTCAACTCTAAAAATAAAAAATAGTTGTTAGTACCCCTCTAAATTTCTAAAAATAAATTTAGTTATTATTGTCATTTTAGAGTATCATGTTCATTTGTTACAATAGCTAAATGCACCCGACACTCACACCTCACATAGGTCGACATAGCGAGAAGCTTTGTGAGTATGGAACACAACTCATAGGGCAAACTTTGAGATTTTGTAAGTTTAGTTCCTTATTTGATATAATATTTAATGTTCAACTTCCTAATCTACTTGCATTCATCAAAGGAAAAGGAAAATAAATTATAGAAAATAAAATCCTAATGTAACAAAGGCAATGTGCCAAGATCAAAATATTCTTCTATGCACTATTGAAATAAAATGAACATTCATCATCTATTAATAACTAAATAAATGAACATGATATTAATCTAATATCAAGCATTCAAACATAAGGTTTATATAATAAATAGAATAGAGTGAAATTAGTCACAACTTCATACACACACACACACATATATGTATATCATATATCGCTTGTACAAAGACACAAGATTAAAAGAGGCATGAATATCATTAGAAAAATGACTTAAATTTTGAGTCCATATTTATACACAAAAAGAAGTGAAACAAATTATACATACAAGGCTAGATAATAGGCATGAGCAGGCAATTTCCAATGCCTTACAATAAAAATGAAACTCTTATTTATAAGTAAAAAGTAGGGGTTTTTGCCTAAAAACTATACAAGTAACCCAAAACTTTCCTCCAAAAATCTAGTGAGAGGTTGATCTGCATGTAATGTTGATAGGCTCGAGATATTTGGATCTAGATTTATTAATGTCAAAAGGTTCAAAACCTCTAAAATTGGAGCCTCTATCGCTATCACAATCTAGTTTTACTGGAAACTCAAATTTGATCATGGGATCCATTTGCAATTAATGTTATTGGACTTGAGGTCTCTAAAATTTAAGCTTTAGCTACTACTACCTTTAATATACCAACTAATTCCCTAGAATGTCATATTTGAGTGGTGCACGTAGGTGGGCTCAAGGCTTTTCTACCATAATTGGCTTTATGAACTCGACTACTTTCTTTGGGAGATCATGTGTAGATGTTACTTGTAATAAATATGCCTACTTGTTATGGAGATTCCTTGATGTGAGAGTTAGAAGGTCGATGATGAAATATGATTGGTTTTTTTTGTCACTTTTCCAAAATTATGGCTTGCTAGATTAGACTATTTATTCTTGAGTGAATGACTGGTAAACTTCCTCCTAATATTCTCCCTATTTGTGTATTCCTTCTTGGGCCATTGATTGTTGAGATTGAATGGTCAACACTACTTCTTGATGCTTCATAATCTAAGTAGTCCTTTTTCTATGAGCCATTGGATCATTCTCAATCATATCTTTGATCATTGGTTTCTTTTAAACATAGAGTGAGGAGATTGTGGGTTGTCATGTGTATAGTTGCTATAACTCAATAAGATGTGGGAGAACTAGTCCATGACTATTAAATTCACTCCATTATAACCAATGGTAGAGCCACTTTTATTTATTTTTGAAAAGGCTCTTGCATTCCAAACAATGGCAGGGCCACTCAATTATTACTGAAAAGGCTATAGGAGATGATGCGGGTTGTTGATCCTCAAGATCAAATGGCTTGTAAATCTTCATGATCTAAAGTGTCTCAATATTACCCAGGTGTTGTAGGTGAGTTGGAGAGGAGAGGGCAATCCTCCAAGGGAGGTCCCAGGTTCAAATCTCCACCCTATCAAAAAGCTGAATTGGGTATCCAAAATCCAATTGATAATGTTGGTGCGGGCAGGGTCGGGTGCAACCCCCGGGTGACTTTGATGGTGTAGAACCCCTTGTTCGTGGTCTCTCAGACCAAGGCGGCTCCGCAAGGGGTTTTTCGCTAAAAAAAAAAAAAAAAAAAGTGCCTCAATATTCACTTTAAGTCTCCATAGACTTTTGGATCTTATTTTTATCCAATATTTATGGTGGATCTTCTTAGGACATGATCCTTGATTCAAAAATTACTTACTTATTTTGTGTATTGCTAATGCGTTGCCATATGTTCTAGTGCCAACCAATTGCAAAAAAATCTTTGACAACTCCTTTGATAGCCTTATGAAATGGTGTGTATCGTTGTATGAACAATCAACATCTCGTATGGCTTTGAAAACTCCTTTTTTTATCTCTTTATTGAGCAAAGACACTCATTGTTCATCAAAATATCAATGAATTATGTTGCTTTAAGGACTTTTTATGGTTCTCAACCTTACAAATTAGTGTTTGTTGTTAATCAATGAGATTGGATGGCCTATGTGGCTTTAAAACTCTTTAATGAACCTCCTTTTTATGGAACAAGTGCTCACCATAGATCTAAAAAGCTAACAATGCATGCTACTTTTTTTGCCCCCACAAACTGCTTTTTCTCTAGAAATTAGTGTTTGTAATAGATTAACTTAATTGATGGTGCATGTGACTTTGAAAACTTTTAGTGGCCCTTTATATTCTCAAATTAGTGTTTGTTGTTAATCAAAATATTAGATGGTTTGCGTAGCATCAAAAACCTTTTGGAGCTCCTAGCTTTCTTGCCATAGACCAAGGTGTAAGACAAAAAACCTATAGCCTTATTTGAAGTATTCCTATCAACCCATAAGGCTCTTTTAATATGGAGGTGAATATAGTGAAAAATCACTACACCAAGAAAATATTGCCATAAAAGGTAATTTTGATCAGAGTGTCAACCTGAAGGAGCCTAGAGCTCCTACTAACAAAGAAATTAAAGCCAAAAGACCATCCAAAGTGCAACCGAGAAGGAATTCTTGTCGTTGACTAATGTTAAATCTAAAACTTCCCATGCCATTCAAATTAGTCAATCCATTGCACCAAAGCTATACAAGGATTTAAAAGTCTTTTCAGTGGTGGCTAAAGCAAGTTTTGTTAATACTTGGAATCCTCGAGCCTTTCTAGTGATAGCTAAAGAGGACTCATCCTTAATAAGACCTTGATTCACCCAAAAATTGTGACCTCTTCTTCTCCTTGAAGGATAAAGATCATGGGCCTAGCCCCTTTCCACATATAAGGGTGTTATCCAATCCTCAATACAATTCCAAGTTGACACCACCAGTGAATATTAGGGACTAAGGTCTATTCCTCATACAATGAGAAGGAAGATCCAAGGTGGTCGAGTATGGAGGTAGTAAGGCAAGCCCCTTCCTTCCCCTAAGAGGAACTTAATACCTAAAGGACAGGGAAGAATAGAGCAATTCAAAAGTTTTTTGTCTATAACATCATCAAACTTGCATGCTCCCCAAAGGCCTCAAGATTCATGGTGGAGGAGTATCAAGGAACAAAATAAGAAGAGCACAAAGGTAATTACTATGACTTCCCAAGGTGGTACATGGACATAGCCTTTGTCTAAGGGACTTATTAAGGATGTGTAGAAGGCTAAAAGTTGATCATCATCGAGACCAATAGACCAACCCATAGCAACTGAATATGATAGAAGGGATGATGATCCGATTCCAATCTAGGTATTCCACAATAAGACAGTTCCCTAGGTAATAGTTGGAGCGTTAAAGTGGCAACATGAAAAACATACTAAGTGGCAACACTAATTCAAGGTATTGATAACATTAAAGGATTCCCAACATGAAGTATATCAATGGCACAATGAGAATTCCATCAAACCAATATACTAAAAACATTTATAGCTATAGATCCCTAAGTGCTCAAAGATCATTCATTGTTGATGTTGACTAACTTGAGCAATTTTGAATTCTTGCACAAATTTTGGAGGGAATCTTTCTCCACTTCTTATAAATACCTCTTCCTTCTTCATTGTAAATATTAAAATCTAGCCATACTCATGCCTAGTATCTATCCTACTATGACATTTCCTTCATTATCTTATGTATTGTGGACTGACTTGATCCTTGTATCATTCAAGCTGATTAGTTTTTGAGCCTCTTTCTTTGGCATGCATGTAATTTGATATTTTTATGTATAAGAAGTTGTGACTACTTTTTATGGTTCTTATATGGGTGTTTGGCTGGAGATATTTCTATCTCTGGCAGAATGAATTACAAATAAACAAATAATATGCAGACAGAGGACGAACGAATAAGGAATAAGGAAGTTACGACGAACGAATAAAATAAAACAATGGCCACTTAAGGTGGGCACACCCTTTGCGCAGACGTAGATGAAAAAATGTAAAAGATAAGATGATTTTTTATTTAAACCAACTACGGTGAATATATATACTAAATATCTATCTCTTGGAGAAACATAGCCGACGCTGCTATGTTTGGACTGCAACATGACTCCCCTCCTCGAAAAGCTTTGTCCTCAAAGCTGGAAATGTCTGGAAGATACTTTCAGGTTCCCATGTTGCATCTTCCTCTGATAAATCTTGCCATTTAATGAGAAATTCATGAATCTGACGTGATCTCAGTTTGCGGACTCTATGTTGTAGTATATCTTCTGGTTGGAGATGTATGCGTCCTTCCTCATCGAGCACTGGTAATTCTGATTGACTTTGTACTTTTTGACCAATTACTTTTTTGAGACAAGAAACATGAAATATCGGGTGTATTCGTGAAGATGTCGGTAGCTCTAATTGATAGGCTACTTCTCCAATGCGGCGCACAATTTTGTAGGGACCATAGAATCGTGGGGCCAACTTCTGGCTGGACTTTATCTTTAATGAGGCTTGTTTGTAAGGTTGCAACTTGAGGAACACCCAATCTCCTATATTAAAAGTTCTCTCTGATCGGTGCAAGTCTTGTTGTTGTTTCATACGATTTTGTGCTTGGGCCAAATTCTCTTTGAGGATGGTAAGCGTAGACTGCCTTTGTTGGAACCAATCATCCACTTTAGCTACTTTAGATGATCCCTGTACGTAATCTGCAACTTTTGGAGGTTTGGTGCCATACAATGCTTCGAATGGAGACATCTTAATTGAGTAATGGTAAGAAGTGTTGTACCACCATTCCGCTAATGCCAACCAATGGCTCCATTGGTATTGTTTATCTTGAGCAAAACATCTTAAGTATGTACCCAAACATTTGTTAACTACTTCTGTTTGACCATCTGTTTGTGGATGGTATGCTGAAGACATGTTCAATTTGGTACCACTAAGTCGAAATAATTCCCGCCAAAAGTTACTAGTGAAAATGGGATCTCTATCACTTACAATATTCTTTGGCATACCATGTAATTTGAAAATTGAATCCATAAATACCTTTGCCACCTTGCTTGCGGAAAATGGATGTTGTAAAGCCTGAAAGTGAGCATATTTGGATAACCGGTCTACGACGACGAAGATTACTGTCCTGCCTTCCGATTTTGGAAGACCTTCAATGAAATCCATGGATATATGTTCCCACTGTCGTTCAGGGATGGGTAATGGTTGTAATAATCCTGGTGATTTGACTGTTTCTCCTTTATTGCGTTGGCAAACTTCACATTCTGCTACCCATTGTTTGACTTCCGCTTTTAATCCTTTCCAACAAAATGATTGTTTGACCCTTAAATATGTCTTCAAAAATCTTGAATGTCCTGTTGATGGAGAAGCGTGTGATTCGTCGAGGATTTTTTATTTGAGTTCTGAATTATGTGGAATGTAAATGCGGTTCTTCTTTCGGAGGATGTTATCTTCATAAGAGAACCCAGGGTGTTTGGAAGACCCTATAGATAATTCATGAATTATCTGGGCAATTTCACTATTGGACAGCCATTCAATTTGTAATTGAGTTACCCATTGGGAACAAGGACCTGAAATAGCATTGATGACTACTTCATCTTCATATTTTCCGGACGAGTGCATCGACAGCTATATTTTCCTTCCCTTTCTTATATTCAATAACGAAATCATAGCCTAGAAGTTTGGTTAACCACTTATTTTGTTCTGGATAAGAAAACCTTTGCTCCAAAAAATGCTTGAGGCTACTATGATCTGTTTTGATAATGAAGCGGCTACTGATTAGGTAGTGTCTCCATTTTTCTACTGCATGAAGAATAGCCAACATTTCTTTTTCATATGTTGATCTTCCCAAATTTTTTTCGGAAAGCTGTTTACTTTCAAATGCCAAAGGATGACCTTCTTGCATTAATATAGCCCCAATTCCTATTCTCGATGCATCACATTCGATAATAAATGGTTTGTGAAAGTTGGGAGTTGCTAAGACCGGAGTTGTACACATGGCTCGCTTAAGAGCTTCAAAAGCTAAAGTAGCCTCTTCCGACCAACGAAAAGCATCCTTTTTTGTGAGTGCTGTGAGAGGTGCTTGCAATCTTACCATAATTCTGTACAAACTTGCGATAGTAGCTCGTGAGACCCAAAAAACCACGAAGTTTCTTGATGGTTTTAGGTAAAGGCCACTCTTGAATTGCCTTAATCTTATTGGGATCGACTTTGACACCCTCATGTGAAACTATATGACCAAGATACTCGACTTCTTGAACACCAAATGAGCATTTGGAGCGTTTAACAAATAATTTTTCTTTGTGTAGGATGTGAAGGGCTTTATCCACATGATGTAAATGGTCCGCCCAAGTTTTGCTGTATATGAGAATATCATCAAAAAAAACTAACACAAACTTACGGAGGAGTGGACGAAACACTTGGTTCATGAGACTTTGGAATGTGGATGGTGCATTAGTGAGACCAAAAGGCATGACCAAAAATTCGTAATGACCTTCATGAGTACGAAAGGTTGTTTTGGGAATATCTTCTTCTCTAACACGGATTTGGTGAAAGCCGGAGCGAAGGTCTAATTTTGTAAAAAATTTTGCACCATGCAACTCATCTAATAGGTCATCTATGACGGGGATAGGAAATTTGTCCTTGATAGTGAGTTTATTGAGAGAACGAAAGTCAGGACACATACGCCAAGAGTTATCTTTTCGTCTAGCCAGGACTACAGGTGAGGAATAAGGACTAGTGCTGTGACGAATGACTCCATGATCCAACAAATCCTGAACGATCTGTTCAATTTCTGTCTTTTGTGGCTGAGGATAGCGATAAGGACGATTGTTAGGTGGGACACTTCCTGGCATCAAATGGATGGCATGATCATGAGATCGTTTAGGTGGTAATCCTTGAGGTTCTTGGAAAACCTCGTCGTAATGTGTGATGATATCTTGTAACTCAGGTGCAATAATATCCGAAGTTGCTGTCGATTGTTTTTCCAAACAATTAATTTGAGCTATAAACCCATATCCACCATTTTTTAACATCTTTTCCATACTATGAGAGCTCACCATTTGTGTTGGAGGAGTAGTAATGCCTTGTAAGTGAATGACTCGTCCATTTTCCTTCCATTCCACAAATAATTTTTTGAAGTTGAAGCTAACTGTGTCTAATGTTTCCAACCATTCAACCCCCAAAATGACATCAAAATTTCCCAAATTCATGACAAAAAGGGAACCTAACCAGGTATAAGTTCCCATCTTTATGGAAACTTGAGATGTGCGACCCACGCATTGTGCGTTCACCCCGTTGGCCACTAAAACCTGGAATTTGTCTTTGTTGGAGGAGTTAATGAATAAATTCAAGGCTTTTGCTGTTTTGATGTCGATAAAATTGTGGGTGCTACCCGAATCAATTAGCACATTCACCTTTTTCTGGCGGAGAAAACCTGGTACCTTGATGGTATGGTGGGCGGTTAAACCCATGAGAGCATGCACTGAAATCGCCATTGTATCCTCTTCTTTTTCGTCTATAGTACTTGGTAGGTCTTCTGGCATAGGTTCTTCTGATTGGTAAGGTTCATCCTCTTCCCCTTCACCTTGATCACCTTCAATATGAAAGTTTTGTTTTTGGGCACAAGCTTGTTCCCTGGGGTGATTAGTACGACATTTATAACAAAAATATCTTGATGGTTGATCATTTCTACGAAAGGAATTGTTGCGGTATGAAGGACGATTATATGTTTCCCACTGTGCAGACAACTGGTGTCTCTTCTCGGCCAACTTGGCTATTCTTATACAACTGTTTAACAAGGTTGGATCGTGCATGTCTACCTCTACTCGAATACTTTCTTTCAACCCATTGCGAAAGGCACCTACCACCGTGTCGGGACTAAGGTCTGAAGTGTATGGTAGTAAACTGGTAAACTCCGAAACAAATTCACTAACTGACCCTTTTTGTTTAAGAGATAACAATCTTACTGTGTAGGATGATGTAGCTCCGTCATCAAATCTTTCTAAAAAAGAGGTAGCGAATTTTCTCCAAGTAATAATTGCTCCATTCTCTTGTTTAAGCCATACAAACCATTGGTAGGCCTCAGTGCCTAATTTTGAGGCAGCAAAAGGAACTCTATCAATTTCCCTGATTTGATATAAGTCAAGGCTGCCTTCCATTTTGGCTAACCAACCACGAGGATCATGACCTTCAAAAGTGGGCATATCAATTCATGGAAAGTTAATATTAGGGCCTCTTGGTTGGTGATAACCCGTGTCCCTTTCTTGATTTTGGTTATACCGTTGTCTTTGATAGGGATCCCTGTAATTATTTGCATCACCTCGTTGTTGTTGCCAATCATCATTAGGATCGACAATTTCTACATTATGTTGGGCATGGGAGTGATTTTGGGGATTAGTATTGGGATTAGGTTGTTTTTGTGCTTGCACAAGTTCTTTTAGGGTGAGACCCATGTCGTGAAGACTCTCTAGTATGTTGTGAAGAGACTCCTTATCGGACATGGCTGAATTACTTGAGTCTCCTTGTGTGATGTTTTCATGAGTTGGGGAAGGATTAGTAGCCATAGGATCTACTAGGGGATGATGTGGATTATAACTACCAATTTTAAAAGGAGAAGGAGAATTTTTAGTACCTGGGCTGCGGTTAGCTCTTCTTATGTAGGTATTGGTCGTTTCTGAGCTTGATAATCGACCGTTAGGACCTTTGATCCAACTTTTATTCATGCATCGCTCAAAATTTGTTTGCTGGTTAGCTCTTGATCTTCAAAATTTCTGCAAAAATTTGTTGTCCGCCTTATTGCCACTCCAACTGTGGCACGGAAGAGGATGTTGTGGGCTCCGTGAGAACACTTCAGATCAGATACAACGCGACTTGATTAGACACAGGGACCAATGACTGCAAGAACCAACCAATGACACACGACGACCCGACACTAGGAAACGATTGCAAGAACCAACCAATGACACACGGCGACCCGACACTAGGAAACGATAGAATCGGACAAGACCCGGATGAGCAACCCAACGAACGGACGGAACTTTAAACGACACGGTGACCCGACACTAGGAAACGACAGAATCAGACAAGACCCGGACGAGCATCCCAACGAACGGACGGAACTCGAAACAACACGGTGACACTAGGAAACGATAGAATCGAACAAGACCCGGACGAGCACCCCAACGAACGGACGGAACTCTAAACGACACACGACTGAGACGAATAACACGCGACCGAGACGAAAGAACACTGAGACGAATAACACGCGACCAAGATGAAAGAACACGACACACGCGACCGAACGAAAGAACACGACACACGCGACCGAGACGAAAGAACACGACACTTGACCAAGACAACTGGCGACTGGAGAAAGGACCAAACTAAGCGCGGAGTAACCCACCGTGTGACCGAAGTCACACTATGGAAGGTGTGATTTTCACCTTTTAAACCGTTACACCTAGAAACTGCGTTGAATGTGGGATAAATAAATTAAGCCCACCCGCGACACAAATAACCGCTGACGTCAGCAATTAGCTTAACCTTAGGCGAAACGTTAATTATAAATTTTTCCTTGATTCTGATTGGACGACGTGTTTTCCCCGACGAATGTCTGTTTCGGCTGTGTTTGCAGGCTGCAATGGCGTCACAGGCCGCGACGTGAGATCGAAAAGAACGTGAAATGCGAGCTGGCCGATTTGTTTGGAGAATGTGGGATGTATGCCTGCTGTTCGAACGCTGTGGAGACTGGCGAAACAGAACGCAAACCAGTGGACGTCAATTCCCTTCCGTGAAGACGTCGCTTGCCCCGGTGCCTGGATACGTGTGAAGAAGAAGCGACAATGGAGGTCCCGAGGTTTCGTAAGATGGAAATCTGATACCACTTGCGGAGATATTTCTATCTCTGGCAGAATGAATTACAAATAAACAAATAATATGCAGATAGAGGACGAACGAATAAGGAATAAGGAAGTTACGACGAACGAATAAAATAAAACAATGGCCACTTAAGGTGGGCACACCCTTGCGCAGAAGCAGCAGATGAAAAAATGTAAAAGATATGATGATTTTTTATTTAAACCAACTACGGTGAATATATATACTAAATATCTATCTCTTGGAGAAACATAGCCGACGCTGCTATGTTTGGACTGCAACATTGGCTTATTTCATGATCAAGGAGATCATGTTCCTTGTGCACTATTAGTTTTTATGCATGTGTTCATTCAACTTGTCATGGTAAAAAGAGTTTTTAGACCTTTGGCACACCGCCATCTTTAGGCTCGACTAGTCAGGATAGTTAGCTTTTACTTTACCTATTATTTTCTTTCCATATTTTATTGCTTTTCTCTCTTTTATCATTTCCTTGGTAAGAACTGATTAGAACAAGCTAGCTTAGGAACTCAACAAAGCATCAAAGATCACATTTGAACAAGAAGTTGGCCTTGGTAAAAATATTGGAGGTTGTTTGAAGGAGTTGCACCCATGATCCATGGGCTTCTTGAAATGGTGCCCTAAGCATGGATAGACACCAAATGCACCCAATAAGAATCACATTGAGGGAGGTCAAGGTGCTCGGGGTGCAAGGACCATTTTCAATCCCCAATAGTTTAATTGGCATGCTTTGTGGGACCCTAAATCAAAATAATAAGATGAAGTTTTGGTGAAGGCTTGAGCTATCTGCTTATTGAAGCACCATAATCATTCACTTGGTGAATCCCTTGGTCAACTAACTATTCAAATTTAGTAAATCTGCTACAAAATGATCCCAAAACTTGTGATAGAAAATTTCTTGAGAGACCTTGGTGGAAATATCTATCTATCAACTTGTTGAAGCAAGTATCAAAGCACCACCCCTCATATGGTAGACCTACACCAATTACAATATGGCTATATAGCTAAACCTTGGGGATCTCGACGTAGAGTAACCAAGATCCCTTGGCTCCCCTAATTCCACCTGGCACATGGGATCCAATTCTCATTATGGCTTTGAAATCCTTATCTAAATTCATCGAAGAAGATGGACTCACCATATTAAAACACCTAATCTTATGGTGACCCTTTACATGGTACATCATGTGGTTGTACAGAACGTGGGTTTGAGGCTCTTGGTGGTATCTTTCAAAGGCAAATAACGAGAATGGTGCATATATTTTATTGCACATTCAATTGGAGATTGGGACCAAATAGCTACCCAATTAGCAGATAGATTTGGGGAGAAGGTAGATCGAGCTTCACTACTAGACCACATGATAAATATCAAAATATCTCCTTTAGAAGTAATGAAATATTTCAATACCTAATTCTCTAAAATCTGGTATAGAATCTTGGATGATGTCAGACCTCCCTAGGTATGGTGCTCATTTTCCATATCAAGTCTTTCAATTTATAAATTGCCATGATGGTTAAGATCCGAGGAGGGAACTCCTTTCCAATAGCCTACCAAATAGTCATCTAGGAAAAATGACCTCATATAGATAGGTAGGGTACCCCCAAGACCCCCAATTCCTTTATTTCTCCAACCCATGTACACATCACTACTAGCCAAGCAACTCATCACCTCCTACCTCACGTTCCTCATAAATATAGTTTTACCTTCTTACCCATCCCATCTAGATCCAACTTCCCTACCCAAAGCCAAAATGGATGAGATGAAGAGGAAGATATAGTATATTTTAAATGAATTTCTCATTCTCAAAAGGCAATAGGGCAACTTGAGTGTCCCCTAATTTTAGTCATAAGGCCACCCCTATCAGGGACATTCAATCACCAATCAACAACTAGTTTCGAGAGCAAACCTCCCTTATGAACCTTGGTGAAGTTTCTAGTCTCTAATAGGAATAAAAAATAAAAGGGTACCAGTGACATCAACCCAATGCCAATCGACCCTCCATCGGGTCACCTATACCCTAGAAATCATCCCCCTAGAACGAGTCTTGTTCATAGAGGAAGAAAGCAAAACTTATATGACAAACAACTAGATCGATGGGATACTTTTTTAATAGTCATGAAAGTCAAATGGACTTTGAAAGGCAACCAAAACCAAAGTTGTTAATTTTTTTTGGGGAGGCAGTCCAATCGAACCAAGAAGGTCGTTCACCACCACCAACATTTTAGGGCTACAACTACCAAATTCTAAGGTAGATATCGATATTAACACCCTGCCCCCCAAAAGCTTCCAATCCAATAGTGGAAGGACTAGGCCTTAGTCACAACTAAAATCTCTACCAAAAGAGGACCTAAAGGAGACCTTAGTAGAGTAAGCAAAGGATGAAGTAGAGTTACCCATACAAATCAAAGTAGAGCCTCTTTTCCTAACTTTGATGTGTGCAAGTAGGTTGGTCCAAAGCTGCCTAATTGATTCCATGATTGTCATCTCCACCTTACCAAAAGATATGGTGGATGTTTTTAAAATCATCCTGATGGTTGATTGGGAAAGAAGCAGGGTGAAGGACCTATCTTGGTGATCAACCTCCTGGTATCACTTGAAGACTATATATCTAGGGGTCTAGGCCCAAAGGCAAAGGAATACTAGAAAATTGTCCAAGCACAAAAAGGCCAATGGACAAAATCTAAGACCAAAACCGTCCTATAAAGCACAACCCAGTATAAATATGAGGAGAATACACCCATAGAGGACCCAATAAAGGAAGGTAGGAAGACCCAAATTAGGGGTGAAGTACCTCCATCCTACCAAAGGAAGCATCAAGTTATTGAAGTTTGGGACCCTAGTTCTGGTAGGACCTTTGACCATACTGGTATGGGATAGGTGCCTAGTTGTGGAGGATAACCCATCAACCTTCTAGTCCCTTGTAAAAATAATGTTATTATTATTACGCATGTATAAAGTGGTTGTAGGGCATGAGAAATTTTAGACTTACAAAAAAAGGATTGGTATTATACATGCTCAAAGGATAGGGTCATTCAGGTCAAGGCATGTATATCAACCCTCTTAGGATCGATTATAGAGACCTTTTGATTGAATGGACAACTACCATATTCAATCATAAGGAGGCATGAAATATGATGGCATACTATGTTGTACAAACACAAAGAAATGAGTCTATCTATACCCATTCATCATCAGTAGATCAACAAAAAGGAGAATGCAACTTGAAAGCCATCCCAAGTAATAAGGCCTATAAAATAAGGCACACCTTCATTATGGTCTTCACAAAGTCCCAAGGAAATTTACGTCTGACACCATTCTTCTCCAACACCCATCCCTACTATAAAAGCCTTAGAATTTACCCCCATTTTGACTCTCCACCTAATGAACAAGATCCTTCTCTCTAAGTTCCTTGACTCCTGCAAGTAGGAGTTTCCCTGTGAGTCACCAAAGTTGTGAAAAATCACTCCACTAGGCAAATCCTACCATAAAAGGTAATTTTGATTAGAGTGCCAACCTAAAGCTAAGATGAAGGAGCCTAGAGCTCTTCCTACTTATGAAGCAGCTAAAGCCAAAAGACCACCCAAAGTGTAACTGAGGAGGAATCCCCATTTTCAACTAATGTTGAATAAAAATTTACCCATGCCATGCAAATTAGCTAGCCCACCAAACCAAATTCAGGCAACGATTTAAAAGCCTTTTTGGTGGAAGCTAAAGCAGATTCTATTAATACTTGGAATCCTTGAGCCTTTTAGTGACTGCTAAAGGGGACTCATCCTTAACAGGACCTTGCTTCACCCAACACCTATGAGCTCTTTTTTTTCTCCAAGGACAAAGGCCATGGGCCTATCCCCTTTCCATATTTGAGGGTATTCCTCAATCCCTAATGTAATTCCAAGTTGAAACCACCAGTTAATCCTAGGGACTATGGTCCATTCCTCATACGAGGAGAAGAGAGATTTGAGGTGGCCAAGTATGAAGGCAGCAAGGAAAGACCCTTCCTTGCCCAAGAGGAGCTTAATACCTAAAGGATAGGGAAGAAAATAATAACTCGAAAGTTCTTTGGTTGTAACATCTTCCTAAAACTTTTAGGCTTGTTGGTTCCCCAAAGGCTTCCTCGAGATCTATGGTGGAAGAGGAGTATAAAGGAGCATAAGAAGAAGAGCACAAAAGGTGATGACCATGACTTCTAAGGCAACACACAAACATAGACTTCATTTAAGGGACCTATCAAGGGCATGGAGAAGGCCAAATTATGATTATCACCATAATCATTGGACCGACCCATAATGATTGAATGCAACAGAGAGATGATGATCTAGTTCTGGTCTAGGCATCCCACAACCAATTAAGTTCCCCAGGAGAGAACTGGAGTATTAAAGCAACAATACAACAAATAGGCAACACCAAATCCAAGGTATTGATGACAAAGGATGTTAAAGGTCTAATCATTGGGATTTCTAGCATGAAGTAGCTCAATGACATGGTGAGAATTCCATCAAGCCAACCTTCCAACAACATTTATAGCTACAGATCCCTAAGGTCTCAAAGATCATTTATTGTTGATGTCGACTAGTCGAGGCAATTTTGGATTGAATAATTTTGAATTCTTGCACAAATTTTGGAGGGAAGATTTCTCCACTTCTTATAGATACCTGTTTCTTCTTCATTATCAATATAAAACACTAGCCATACCTGTGCCTAGTATTTGGCCTTGTATGGAATTTTCCTTTATTCTCTTATGTATTGTGGCCTAGCTCAAGCCTTGTATCATTCCAATTGATTCGTTTTTGAGCCTTTTTCTTTGGAATGTATGTAATCTAGAATTTATATATAATTTGTGACTACTTCTTTTTATCCTATTCTTATATGGGTGTTTGGCTTACTCCATGATCAAGGAGACTGTGTCCCTTGTGTGTTGTTAGTTTCAATGCATGTGTTCATTCAACCCATCATGGTAGAGAGAGTTTTTAGACGTTTGGTGCATTGCCACTTTTAGGTTAGGCTAGTTAGGATAGTTCACTTTTGCTTTACCTATTATTTGAATTTTATCTTTTATTGTTTTCCTCTCTTTCCCCTTTTCATTGCAAGAACCTATTAGATTATGCTAGCTTAGGAACTTAGTGAAGCATCAAAGATCACATTTGAACAAGGAATCAATCTTGGTAAAAATCTAGGTTGTCTAAAGGAGTTGCATTCCACACTCCTCACACTTCCCAAACTGGTGCCCCAAGCATAGTGTGGGCATCAAACGCACCCAACGAGAACCACATTATAGGGGGTCACAATCCCTAAGGTGTAGGGATTGTTTTTAGTCCCCAATAGTGCCACTACCTCTGATTTTTTTAACCAATCCTCTTTAGAATATTTATTAAGTTCTTATTGGTAGACTCTACTAAACCATTTCCCTTAGGATAGTAGTTCGAGGAAGTCTTAATATATATGTATTACTAAAGGGTGAATTGAGTGATCTTGGCCTTAGTGAATGCCTTAACATTATCTGTGATAATAATGTTTGGGACACCAAATCTGGTTATGATCCCCCTAGGAAATCAATTATCACCCTCTTAGTGGCTTCCTTCAATGGGTCTTCCTCCATCCATCTAGTGAAATAATGTATGCTAGTAAAAATCCATTTGTGGCCTTCACTTGATAGTAGATTTATCATGCCAATGAAGTCTAACCCCATTGAGTTAATGACTCATTCATTGTTATGGGTTTCAAATTCATGGGTGCATTCTTCTTCCTTCCTATGAAGAACTTCCACCTATCACATTTCCTCACGCAATGATGAACATCTAAAAATATGGTGGGATGATAATACCCAACACTCATGATCTTTGTAGCAATGGTTTGAGCTAAAGAATGGCCACCTAAGAATCTTTGATGGAATTCTTGAAGTAGAGGTTGGGTTTGCTCCATTATAACACACCTCAAGAGGACATCATCAAAGTTTCTTTGAAATATAATATCTTCAATTAGAGCATAATGGGTATTCTATAATATAAATTCCCTCCTTTGAATTTTGTCTAGGTTCGATGGTGTAATGAACCTCTTTTCTCATTCCATATATCTTTCAACAATTTATCAAAATATTCAACATGCATCCACAAATAAATTAATTGCACAATAAATTGCTCAATAAAATAGAGATTGATTATACCCTTGAGGTAGAGCAACACCATACAATGCTCCTTTTGGAAGGAAGCCACTCCACAAGATCTCTAGCTCCATGAGCCAAGACTTCTCCAAGAATACATCATAGATTATAGATACCTTTTACAATGGGGGTGCATCTCTCTTTATACAAGAGTGTGATGGTTCACCTTCCATGAGTTACAAGATCACCCATGTGGAGGTTCACCTTCCATGAGTTACAAAGTGCATGACAATATTCCTTGCGGTTACATATGATAATATTCCCCCAACGGTTACAAATATGATTCTATGACATACCTATTTCTATTTTGACATGTGGCCTTCCTTAATAATTAATTTATGGCTCATACCATTATACAATACAATATTAAATTATTCAATATTAAATACCTATCTTGGTACCTAACATTCCATCCCCCTTACAAATGTTTCGTCCTCGAAACATTAGAAGAGGCTAAATAATATGATCTTCTGAGCCATGCTGAATAATGGTACCAATCTCGATCATCCATCCATCCAAGTGGAACTATGATTGGTGGTGGTCTTCTTTGATGCCAATGCCATGTGTTGAAAGCATAAATTTCATCTTTTTTCATCCATACCTGCTTGCATTTAAGACTTGTAGCATACCCAAAGTTTTGGCTCCTTGGGTTCCTTATATGTCCCTCATTGATCTTATGTGGCCTCAAGCCCTGTCGCCATGATTGTTGCCTCTCATGGTGGTGTGGATGGCGATATACTCCAACCTTAGCCTGATGTTCAACCTGTTTTTGCTCTTCTTTCTTACTCTCTTCTATTGATTCTTCCTTTACTTTTGTTTCCTTGATTTCTGCTACTGTCTCTGTTTGCTCTTCACTTTGTTCCCCTACAATAGCTACCTGTTTATCCTTACACTGAGAAATGTCTTGCAATGTTATCTTCTTCTTTCGGTACCATAACTTCATGAATTTCTTTTGCACATTAATGTTAATAGTACCCAAAGAATGCAACCAAGGATAACCAAGAACAATATCTACATCCTCCATCTCAATAGCATGAAAATCTGAATGTAAAACATATTTATCCATGGTGAGCTTTAAATCTTCAAAAATTTGAACATTGTCTCCCTCAATTTGTATGTCTTTGATTTTCTTTGTTTGCACTTGCAACCTCTTAGTCAAAGACATATTGATAAAATTATATTTGCTGCTAGGATTAATGGAGACAATAATTTTTTGATTTTGAATGCACCCATGAACTTTTAAAATATAATTTTTACATTCAAACAAATATTTTTTACCATTGTTTGGCCCTGACATAAAAGATGTAGTTTCTTTTGCTTGCACATTATTATCCTTTTGCTTGGAACCCCATTTGCTTAAAAATGCAACTTCAAATTCTTCCAATGTGTGCATATAATCATGAGAACTAGAAAAGTTGCAATACCAAGATGAAGCTTCCCCTTGCAAAGACATGAACATTTTTAAGTTCCAAAAATATTCAGAAGAATATAAAGACTTAAAATTTTCCCACCATTCCCTAGCATCAATATTATCTTCTCCAGAAAATTTTGGCAACTCCATATCTTTTTTTTTTCAAAATAGCTAGGGTTTGAATAACCGGAACTCAAAAATTAAAATTTCTGAAATCTCATCTATTTCCTTCTTCAACAATTAAATCTGCACTTTGTCTTCAAAAAAACAAACGACAACTGATTTGCTTACCCGGATTGAAAGTTATGAATTTTTTTCCTTTTTTGTTGGCAACCCAAAAAACAACACCAAAAGCCCAACTTGCAATAGTTGTAACTTCCTCAATACTTATCAAAATTTCACAAGTGAATAGTCATTTTTGTAGTACTCAAAATAACCTACATGCTGATGCAAAAATATTCTAAAAATGACTGCTAAAAAATTTAATACGAATTTTTTCTTTTTGAAAAAAAATTTGCGTAGCCAAAAAATAGCTTGAACAACCCAACTTCAAACAACTGTAACTCTCTCAAAACTTATCAGAAATCCACAAATGAGCAGTCATTTTTATAGTACTCAAAATAATCTATATGTTGGTGCCAAAATATTCTACAAATGACTGCTGAAAAATTTAATACGAATTTTTTTATTTTGAAAAAAATCGTGTGGCCAAAAATAACAAAAATAACTCAACTTCAAACAACCATAACTTTCTCAATACATATCAGAATTTAACAAATGAGCAGTCATTTTTGTAGTACTCAAAAATATCTACACAATGGAGCAAAAACCTTCTGAAAATGACTACTGAAATAAAAAATATGGCCTCCGCAAAATGTGATATTTTTTTTGAAAAACGTGCCCTAGCTCTACAAAAACAAACCCACTTTGCCCAAATCGCTGCTCTGATACCAAATGTAATGAACCTCTTTTCTCATTCCATATATCTTTCAATAATTTATCAAAATATTCAACATGCATCCACAAATAAATTAATTGCACAATAAATTGCTCAATAAAATAGAGATTGATTATACCCTTGAGGTAGGGGAACACCATACAATGCTCCTTTTGGAAGGAAGCCACTCCACAAGATCTCTAGCTCCATGAGCCAAGACTTCTCCAAGAATACATCATAGATTATAGATACCTTTTACAATGGGGGTGCATCTCTCTTTATACAAGAGTGTGATGGTTCACCTTCCATGAGTTACAAGATCACCCATGTGGAGGTTCACCTTCCATGAGTTACAAAGTGCATAATAATATGACAATATTCCTTGCGGTTACATATGACAATATTTCCCCAATGGTTACAAATATGACATATCTATTTCTATTTTGACATGTGGCCTTCCTTAATAATTAATTTATGGCTCATACCATTATACAATACAATATTAAATTATTTAATATTAAATACCTATCTTGGTACCTAACATTCCATCCCCCTTACAAATGTAATGAACCTTATTTCTCATTCCATATATCTTTCAATAATATATCAAAATATCCAACATGTATCCACAAATAAATGAATTGTACTAAAATAGAGATTGATTATACCCTTGAGGTAGAGCAACACCATACAATGCTCCTTTTGGAAGGAATCCACTCCACAAGATCTCTAGCTCCACGAGCCAAGACTTCTCCAAGAATACATCCTTGATTGATTCCTTTCACAATGGGGGTACATATCTCTTTATACAAGAGTGTGATGGTTCACCTTCCATGAGTTATAAGATCACACATGTGGAGGTTCACCTTCCATGAGTTACAAAGTGCATAATAATATGACAATATTCTTTATGGTTACATATGACAATATTCCCCCAATGGTTACAAATATGATTCTATGACATACCTATTTCTATTTTGACATGTGGTATTCCTTACTAAATAATTAATTTATGGCTCATACCATTATACAATACAATATTAAATTATTCAATATTAAATACCTATCTTGGTACCTAAAAGATAGGTATTGACCAATCTGCATGTATCTGATCCTCTCATCCACCTAGTCTAGTACCTCTTCATCTAACTTTATTAAGCATAGGTATTTTTCAACTTTTCCTCAACAATGTTTTTGGCTAGTCTTTGGTATAAGGCTCTTTCCATGATCAACTTTGTAGGTTTCATATCTATATCATATTCCAATATATTGGTGATATATCTTGCTCTCTTTTCACTAATTTCTTCATCCATTATATATAATTTTATGTTAGAGTGAATAAAAAAAGCAATGATATTATTGTTAAAGACAAGGTGTTTGAATTTTTTCAAGGCTTCCTTTAGGGAATACACTTTTTTCCAACAAAGTTGCATCTTTCCTTGTATCCATTTAAAGTCTAACTAAAGAAGGTGATTGAATGCCCTTGTTGATCATTATATTTCTAGGTAAGAAGGGCTACAATGTTGAACTCTCCCCCTATGCATAGAGGCTAAAATACTTATCAAAATTTGGGTTTGCTAACATTGGGGATTTTGTTATAGCCTTCTTTATTTCTTCAAAAGCCTTTCTCTCTTTCTTAATTCACTTGAATAGTTGATCCTTATTTAGCGTGAGAGTCATTTCCTTGAAAATGCTTGCAAAGTATGATACAAACATTTTGAAAATGTTTATTTAACCAAATAAATATTGGAGGTACTCCTTGTGCTATGGATCTAAGATATTGGTAATATCCTCAACTCTGTTAGAGATGATAAATCCATATTTAGATACAATATGGCTTAATAATTTTTCCTCAGGCACATAGAAAATGTATTTCTTATGAATTAGGAACATACCAAGATCATATAATTGTTTAAAAGCGTTCTCCAACTATGTAAAGTGATATTCCTTTCACATGGAGAAGATAGTTAGATCATCTAGATAGACTATGATTATTTTATTGATTAGGTACTTGAATGCAATGTCCATGGTGATCCAAAATGTTTCATGAACAAGTCAAAAGGTATCCATTGATATGCAAAGGTACCATGTTTGGTGGTGAAGGTTGTCTTGTGTTGATATTTGTATTTCACCCATAATTGATTGTAACAATAGAATCCATTCAATAGAGAGAATTATTTAGAAACGGATGTATTCTAGATAATACTAAGGGTAAGGGGTTATGATAATTAAATGATGCCTTATTTAGGTCCCTAAAATTAATGCATATATGGATTTATCTAATCTTCTTCCTTACAACCACTAAATTGGAGACCCCTGTAGTGTGCTTGAGAGGATATATAATCCCTAACTCAATCAATTTGGATAAATACCTTTTAAGAGGCTAAATATTTGGGTTGAAAGGCATTTTATTTTGCCTCATAGGTTTAGATTTCAGATATAACTCTATTGTATGCAATATGATGTCTTTATTGTATATTTTAGGTATTCATAGCTCTATGCTATCACTCCATCATAATTTAGACACAAATGGTTCAAAACATTCTTCTTATCTTGGGTAGACACTTTCCATAGCTTTAAGGTTTGCTTTGGGGCAACTTATACTTCTTGATAATCATATTTATTAGTCATCATCCATTTATTTCTTTAAGTTTATCATCTAGGCTGAATAAATATTCTAATGTGACTAACCCTTTGGGAAGCTTGTTAGATCTTAGTTGTAAAATTTGATCTTCATATGTGTCCTTGATATTGGAGCTTAATTATTTTGAGAATTTAGTCACCTACAAAATAAAATAAATAATATGTTCATCACTGTCAAATACCTACAAATGTACATCATTGTCAGGAATGACCAACCCCACCACTAACTTCATGTGCTACTAATTTTATATCAAATCACTCATAGGATCAAATTATGATTTTATAACATTCATACAATTAGTTTCCATATTTTGAGTCCTTTGGATAACTTTGAAGTTAATGGAATAAAATGCTTTGATTAGGTCCCAAACCTTATCTTTGTAAGACCTCATTAATCTATTCTTTTCTAGGTATTGATATTTTACTTATTTAATCATCAATTCAGTGTTGTTGAAAACTTTCAATAGCTTGATGCCTTTCTTCTCCACAAGTTGGAGACCATTCATAAGGGTCTTATACTCGGTAATGTTTTTTAATAAATATAACTACAATTGGTATGACTATAATATCTTTATCTACCTTAGTGAAGTTAAAGATAAAATGGAACCAACTACTCTTTTGCTTTTAGCACCATCGAAGTATAACTTCCACACATCAATCTAGCATTCTTCTATCTTCACGATTTTTGAAAAATATGGATTCTCCTCTTGAATTAGATTGGTACCCATATTTATTTTCTCAAATGTCTCATAAGGATATAAATCCTACATCTTTTTATCCTATAAGTCCATGTAATCATCAAGAATGGAAAAGTAGATCTTATCGATAAATAAGTTTGATCTAAATTACCATTTTGTGATGTAGGTCTACTCAAAATTTAACTTGATTGAAGGAACATACTCCACATGATAAATATGGAGGAGCTTCATATGGAATATTTATCTTAGTCTCATATCTAGTTATGAGTAGCATGTGCATCCAATCTAATGAAAAATAGTCTCCTATCTTAGTAGTGAAGTCTCTTGATAAAAAAATACTACAAGTATCTAGACGTTTGGAGTTCAATCATGCTATATCCTCCTCAAGTACTTCATTGTACTAGGTTTGGGCAAGACTTGCTAGAGAGGCATGACTATAGTAGAATTCTTTAGATGGTTTACCACATTATATGATTTGATAGTCTAGAACCTCTGAACTATACTTAATACCCATTAAGGTTTAGACCTCTCTACAATAGGTTGGAGGAGCTCTCACTAGTTCTAGAATTAGTGTGCATTATCTTGGAGCTTTAGAAAATTCAACTTAGTGGTCATAGATTAGGTTTAGGTAGAATGACATTAGGATTAGGGTGGTGTACCTTAGGAGTCAAATGCATGTTCAAGGATCAATTGGTCTATTTTGGCTTGAGTACCCACTTGATTAGTCTTTCCTTGGCTCCTCTAGGCACTTCATTGCTTAGGCCTATAATATAGTAGATCCTGGACTTGTGGCCTAGTAGATGCTAAAGTACCTCCTCTATATGGTATACATAGAATACAATATAGACTTTCTCTCCATCCCAAGTTATCAAGGTTTGCTCTTGATTGGTGAAATGTGTTCTTGAGAGAGATATTTATGATTGCATATAAGGGGTTGGCTTTATACTTATGATACCCTTGAGTAAGAAGTAGATGGTTGGGTATGTACAACATAATTTGACACTATTATGACCTATGGAGGATTACTTTTAGGATAAGCATTAGGAGGATAGACATCAAGGTAAATATAATACCATGTATTAGTATCTTCTATATAATAATTTTGAATGGTAACTATATCCCTAATAGGGTTATAGGGAATCTATTGTAGTGGAAGTTGTAGAGGAACTATCTATTGATTGGACTTTAGGGTCTATCTTGGTTTACTATTGGATTGGAAATAATATCCTTGATACCCTTGACCATTTGGAAATTTATAACCTTGGCTATTTTATTGTAAGGGAGATCTAAAATTGTTTAGATATTGAATCCTTTTAGTATTTTTGTGTCTTCTAAGGGATATGACCTCATTAGATATTATCCTTAGAAAGTTATTCATCTCATCTAGCTCATTATATGAGTAAGGAATGGTAAAGGGATATTCTAGAGTAAGAGGAGAAGTATGAGCCTTTACAAGTTTTATTGTGGGAGTAGGTTGGAAAGTAGTAGTATGAACTACTAGAGGTAGATAATAAGGAGGTTGAATTATTAGAAACAAATGCATATGGGACATAAGGGTTAATATACCTATTTAAATTAGATCATTTTAGTTTGAATGGCTAAGTCGTAAGTCATTGATGGAGACTTTTATCCTCTAGACTTGATCTTTATGTCTATTTCAAAATTAATAGATTTTAAATAATAAATAAATGACACACCTAAAATATGGTAAATGTTATCAAGGATTCTATACCAAGTTTTGTGAAATTGAATAAATCATCCATTGTCTTCATGGGTGCTCTCTTGATAGTTGTCAACTACTCTAGCAATGACACACCATATACCTTTTCCATGAATTTATCCACCAATAGATCTATAATTTGATCCCAAATTTGATTAATTTTGGGGGAATATATATGTACCATTCTCATTCCTTGCCTCTAAAAGAGGCTACTAATAGTCTAAGGCTTGCATTATTCTCCTTTATATTGTGTACAATGCATAGGTTTACCATGTTGTGTAGGTGTTTCATAGGTATGGTTGTATCTTTGTTTGTGGAGTAAGGTAGTGACTTGAGTGTTGAGGCTAGGATTGGGTCCCATGTGGTAGGAGAAACAAGTGATTTAAGGGTAACTCTATCATTCTATGTCGGGTACCTTCTTGGAGATTGGTTCTAATTCACAAACATGTTTAGACGTCGATGTCTTTTAGGGATGGCACCAAACCTTGTAGATTTTCTCTAGGAAAGAACCTAGTAGTAGGTATCATGATCATGTTCTTTGGGTCCTTCATTCTTAGTGGAATTATCTTGATGAATGTTCTTATGCTTTAAAAATAAACTAACTAAGAGCTTCACTAGAATCTCTACTAGGTGATGTTATTGGTGGTGATGAATTAAATTCATAGCGTAAATTTATGATATTCTTCCCATTGGGTATGCCAATGAACTATTGTCATCTCATAATGTTATGGTCATCTATTGTAGTATCTAGATGCACTCGATAGCCATAATTTGTATAGAGTGACATAAAAGGAAGCTCTATGAGTGTAGTATGTAACTCATAAGATGGCCTCAAATATTTTACTAGGGATGGATTCTTATTTGATATGATATTTAATGCTCACATTTCTAAACTACTTGCATACATCAAAGGGAAAGGAAAATAAATAAAAAAAATTAAAACCTTAATCTAATAGAGCCAATGCACAAAGATCAAAAGATTCTTCTATGCACTACTAGAATAAAATGAACATATTTTTAATCTGATATCAAAAATTCAAATTAAAGAAGTATATAATAAAAGGGATAAAACCAAATTAGTCATATCTTCATATATATCATCAATATTTTTTTAAAAGGTGCTATATTGAAAGAGGCTTGAATGACATTAACTAAATGAATCAAGGTTCGAGTCATAGAAGAAAATAAAAATATATATACACACAAGGCCAGATATTAGGCATGAGTAGGCAATTCCTAATGTCCTACAATGAAAATAAAACCACTATTTATGAGCAAAAATTAGAGTTTTTTTTACCTCAAAAATTGTACAAGTGACCTAAAATTTCCTTTAAAAATCAAGTGAAGGATGGGCCTTAATTCAATGTTGATGGAATTTAGGTCTCTAGATTTAGAGCCATTAATGTTGGGAGGTTCAGATTTATTAGAACTAGAGCCTTCACGATGATTACCAACTACTTTTACAATAAATCTGCCCAAAGCTAAGCACAAATTCCATTTATAATCAATGTCACTAGACTTGAGGTCTTTAAAATTGGAGCTTCAACTACTACTACTTTTAAGACGCCAACCGCTTTCTTGGAATACCATATTCAAGTGGTGTAGGTAGGTGGACTCAGTGTTTTTTTGTCACTTTTAACTTTTAGAAATCAATTACTTTCTCCAAGAGATCATGTATGTATGTTACCTATACTATGATGCTTGCTTGTCCTAGAGGTTACTTGTGGAAGGTAAAAGGTTGATGACAAAATTTGATTGGCTAGTATAACCAATTTTCTATAATTTTAGCCTACAATATTGGGTTACATTTTCATGATTTGATGGATGGTAGAGCTCTTCCTGATATTCTTCTTATTTGCATATTCCTTCTTATATCGTTGATCGCTAAGATCAAACATTTTTTCTAGCTCTTTAATGCTCCATCATCTGAGTAGTCCTCCTTTTTCTACCAGTCGTTATATTGGTTTTTGGTTTGATCTTCAATCATTGGTTTCTTATGAATGTGGGGTGGTAATATCATGCATTTACTACATGGATGCTTGTTTTGAGCTCAATTAGATGTGGAAGAACTAGTCCATGATAGTTGACATCATTGCATTCTTACCAATGGAGGAGTCAAATTTAGTTATTGCCAAAATGGCTCTTGCACTCCAACCAATGACAGCACCATTTTTAGTTATTGCCAAAAAGGCTATAGGAGATGATGTAGGCTATTGAAATTTGATGACTCATGTAACTTCATGATCTAAATGTCTCAATATTTGCTTCAAGTCTTCATAGACCATTGGATCTTGTTTTTGTCTAAAATTGATGGTGGATCTTCTTTGGATGTGAACTGTAATGGGACAACTACTTACTTCTTCTATGGGTCATTGATGCATCTACCACACGTTCCAATGCCAACCAATCATAAAACATTTCTTTAAAAACTCCTTCGGGTAACCTTATAAAATGACACAAGTTGTTGGATGAGTAATCAATGGCTTGCATGATTTTGAAAACTCCTTTTTGACCACTTTTCTAGGAAAAGACACTTTTCATTCATCAAAAGATCATTGGTCCATGCTGCTTTGAAGACTTTTCATAAAATAAGAACAATGGGAACAAAGAGAATTATAAGAAGAATTTCCAGAGGAAGGATAATTCAAAACCTTGACCTCAAAAACAAAATAATTCTACTTAGAAGGAGGATGTAGGGGATAAAAGGTAAGAAAGATCTCAGGTACCCAAGATAGGTCATTTTTTTGTGGGGGTCCTCATTATGCAAATAAGTATCCCTAATGACCAGAGTCGAGTAACAGAGCTGAGGAGCAACCACATCGAATCTATGTAGCCATAAAAAGTTAGAACCTTTATGGTCAAGAAACTCCACTACTGTTAAATTGTAAATTTTTCATTAGAAATGTTAAGGTTTTAATTGCTTGTGGAGCTACAAATAGTTTTATTTCCACTAGTATTATTGGGGATATGTTAAAAGAACCTATATTTTTATCACAAGGGTGGAAAATTGAGTATGGGTCTGAATAGAATTACTGAGTGAATAAATGCTCACCTACTACTGAGATCACCTGACCCAATGGATCCACTATTTAGAACTTATATGTGGCACCACTACATACCTTTGATATCATCCTAGGAATAGATTGGTTAAAAGCTTATGGAGCCCTAATCAATTTCCAAGAAATATGGATGGACTATATTGATAAGGATAAGAAAAAGTTAAGGGTTCAAAGTAGACAAGGGTCTTTTCAACCATATTTATTATTAGCTATGCAACTAAAGAAGGCAATCAAAAGAGGTGGAATGTTGTATGTAGTGAAGATAACTGGAAAGATAGATGATAATGTAGATGTATAAATATTTAAGAAACATCCAATTTTGCATGAATTTAGGGATGTATTTCCAAAATATCTCCTAGGAATTTCACCTTGATGTGAATTTGACTTCACCATTAAATTAATTCCTAGAGCTGAACCTATTAGAAGGACACCTTACATAATGACTCCTATTGAGTTGCAAGAGCTAAAGGTGCAACTCCAAGATTTATTGGAGAAAGGTTTGATTAAACCTAGTGTGTCACCTTGGGGTGATCTAGTGTTATTTGTGAAGAAGAAGGATGGTTTCTTAAGGTTGTGCATTGACTACATAATTCTGAATAAGGTAACCATTAAGAATAGGTATCTATTGCCAAGTATTGATGATCTCTTTGATCAACTAAAGGATGCCACTATTTTTTTAAAGATTGATTTGAGATCAAGATATCATCATCTAAGAATTTATGAGGATAATTAAAAACAACTTTTAGGACTAGATATGGACACTACGAGTTCACAGTGTTACTATTTTGGTTGACAAATATACCAATGACCTTCATGAATTTGATGATAATGTTTTCAAAAAATATCTGGATCATTTTATTTTAATATTCCTGGATGATATCTTGATATATTCTTGCACCAGAGAAGAACATGACCAAAATTTGAGGTTAGTGTTATAGGTGTTGAGGAAGAACCAACTTTATGGAAAGTTGTCAAAATGTGAGTTCTATCCCTCACAAGTTTAGTATTTGGGGTATATTATATCTTTAGAGGGGATTGCGGTGGATCCTAAAACAATTGAAGCTATATTGAGTTGGCTTGCACCCACTAATATGTCTAAAGTTAGAATATTCATGGGAATAATTGAGTATTATAGTTATTTTGTGAAGGACTATTCAAAAATTGCCTACTGTATGAGCAACCTCTAGAGAAAAGGAAAAGAGTTCAAATGGACAGATAAGTTGTCTCAATGAGACAATCGCCTTTATTTTCATTCCTGCTCACAAAAACAAATCATTAATCATAAAAACATTACCTTTAGTATGAGTAGATTTGGTGCTTCCCATAAAGCTATTTTGTAGCAGTTCTCCTTTAGGGTATGTTGCTTCAAGATCAACCATCAACTCTTCACTAAGAGTTCTCCTCCTTTGTTCAATCCATGTTGGTGTGTTGAAACACCATTCATTCAAGCAATCATACATTGTTGCCTTTTCAAGACAACTCTCTTTCTGCAATGTAGTCACTCCAAGTGATTCATCCATGAGTGATGTTTCCTTTGCCATTACGATAAGAAAATCAGCAATCTCATTTCCATTTTCTGTTTCTATCCTATTTTCCCTCTCACTTTCCATATACCAAATGAGAGAGTCTTGTGTGTTATTTTCTTCACACAACACATCCTTCACCCTTGATGAGTGATCTTCAAACAAGAATCCTATCGCTTCCATCTCCTCTTCATAAAACTTTTCTTGTGGATCATCATCCCACATTACTTTATTTGTTCTTTCAAGAGAGCACACATCCATTCCAATTGAATGGTCTTCAAGCCAATGATCATCCATGAACATTGCTTCTCCATCATCATCTTCTTTATTATCCTTCATGAGAATTGTAGATGCATTCTCCATAATACACTCTTCATTTATCTCCTCCATGAGACATTCTTCATCATACATTTCACTTTGATGGTCTTCAAGCAAGGAACACTCCAATGTGAGTGTTTCGCTTCCTTCATCTTCAAAGTCTTCTTCCACTTTTGAGTGGTCTTCACTACAAGGTCCTTGAGAAATTGTATCTCCATTGAGACATCCATCCTCTTTGCTATCAATGTGAATGCTTTCCAAGCATGCCATTCCTGCAAAAAATTTATTAGTACAATTTTTCTTTTCATATTTTTCTCCTCCTAAAAGAAATAATTGACTATTACAATTTTCCATGCCATTACAAGACATGTCTACAACTATGGGTGTCTCACAATAACTCTCTCCAATGAGAGCTATACAAGGCTCCTTTGCCTTCTCATCCTCTTCTCCATGAAGGGATTCCTCATCTTCGTCTCTCTTCTCTTCAAGAAGTTCATCATCACTCTTTTCTTCAAACATGTCTTCCTCTTCAGGGAAGAATTCACCATCATAAGAATGTATGTCTTCATATGAGTCTTCAAAAGACTCTTCAAAAAATCCTTCAAAAGGATCTAATTCAGAAACTTCTTCAAGGAAGCAAGGCTCCTCCTTGATTAAAAAATATTCATGATTGTCACACATGGCTTTATGGGTATCCTCATCAAACCCATAAGCATCCTTCAACAATTTCCATGCCATTGTAGCTGATCTACAATTGGCTATGAGAGGAAAAACATTCTTTTCCATTCCTCTCCTCAAATCCATAAGAGCTAAGCAATTTGCATATTGCTGCTCCTTATTCTCTTTTCTCTCCTCGGCTTGTAGCTTGCTCCAAGTGGGTTCCTCATAGCCTTCTTTAACTATATCCCATAAGTCTTGAGCCTTCAAGAAGGTCTTCATCATTATGCTCCAAATAGCATAATTATCTCCATTGAATTTGGGCACTTCCAATTCTTTATACATGGTGGCCATTCTGCAATCCACCACTCATCAATATTCCACCTAGCTCTCAGCCACTCCTTTCATGTATACTTCTGATATAATTATCTAAAAATACACTAAATTTCAGAAGCAAATTCACACAAATGAGAAATATGCAATCAATTTACTTTTGCCCTTTCTAGATCTTAGAGTGTTTTTTAAGACAACCTCAATGTTCTTCACATAAATAAATCCATACAACTCCAAAATTTTTGAAAATTAAAATCTGTATTCCTGAGACAATAATATGAAAACCCTCTAAATTTTGGAAGAAAATTCACAAATGTGAAAAAGATGTGATCATTTACTTTTTTCCTTTTTTATCACAATTTCGGATCTAGGATTTTTGAAGAAAAAATCAATATTCATACAAATAAATCAATACAGATCCAAATGACCTAAAATTTTGTCTGACTTATGATTTTATCTAAATAATATTTCTCCCAAAATTTGAGAAGCAAATACCCTGTATTCCACCTTATACAACCATTTTTATTGAAAAACTCAAAATGCTAATAAAATCCGTAAATTAGTTCCAAATCACCTAAAAATTTGACAGCATCTTCTTGATAAAATTATCTAACAACCCTCAAAATTTCATAATAAAATACCTCAGGATGCATGAGATATTAATGATTTACTCGAGCTCTTCCTTGCAACTCTGTTGAGTGCTGGCCACTTGAGTTTCTCTAACAAAGTGCATGCTTCAGATCTCTTCATGCCACTCTCCATAGGTTTTGTTCCATCTGAGAAAACCTGCTCTGATACCAAATGAGAAACAATGGTGAAATTGTTCTATTGATCAACAATGCATTACATAGTTTTATAGTTCTTGAAAGAACTAAAAATAGACACGGTGGTTGAGAGAATTCCTCTTAAACTTATTACAACAAACTAACTTAAAGATAGCTCTTATCCTAACAACATGCTAATCTTGGACTATGGTCAAAAATTGACCAACCAAGCCAAAACCTCAACGTATGCTAATCAAATTAACTAGAAATATGTAAATCAAAACATTAAACTAAAACTAAATACTAGGACTTAATACTTAGGACTAAAGAGGCAATGTTGAAAATATTCTAACAGAGGTCACCTTTATGACTCTAAAGAAAAATATAATTACAAAACCTATTCTTAGGATACCTGATCCTTATGAGAGCTTTACAATATGTGCAAATGCTTCCTTAAAAGATTTTGGAGGGCTATTATCCCAAAATAAAGCTACAGTAGCATAAGAGTCCAAAAAACTCAAGTTATGCTACACATGACCTAGAGTTAGTAGTGGTTGTGCATACCCTTAAGGTATGGAAGCACTATTTTTTGGGAAAACCATTCGAGCTAAGGACAAATCACCAAAGCCTAAGGTATATCTTTACCCAACCTATGTTAAATGCAAGGCAGAGAAGGTGGATAGAGTTCCTAGCCAAATATGACTTTGGTATAGAGTATATCAAAGGAAAGAAAAACAAGGTTTTTGATGCCTTGAGTAGGAGAAGACACATAGTAGTAATAACTCATAATCATGTTGACTTGATGGAAAAAGTTAGGGAAATGCAGTTACATAATTAATATTACATTGAAATCTAGGCTAAAAAAAGAAAAAGCTTGAGGAAAAAAATGATTTTAACATAAAATATGGAATTTTATGTTTCAAATATAGGGTTGTCATACCCAAGACTGGTGATTTAAGGAGAATGATTATGCATGAGGTACATAGTTCTCCTTATTCTACTCATATAGGAGGTACAAAGATGAGAGAAAACATGAAAAATACCTATTGTTCAGGAATGAAACATGATATTAATAGTTTCATTACTATATGTTTAGAATGCCAAAAGGTAAAGGTAGAACATCAACACCCAACAAAAAAATTGTACCCACATGATATATGTACTCATAAGTGGTAGGTTATATCTATGGATTTTATCACGGGTTTACCTAAGACAAGGTACCAACACGATGCAATACTTGTGGTGGTAGACAAGTTGACTAAAGTTGCATATTATATACCAAGGAACATCAGGGATGATGTACTGGTTGTGGCAAAGAAGTTTACCAAGAAAATAATCATGTTACATAGTTTTCCTGAGATGATCATATCAAATAGAGATTCCAAGTTTATATTAGAATTTTGGTAGGTTCTTCATCATGCATTGGGCACTAAATTGAATATCATTTTTGCTTACCATAAAAAATAGATGGGCAAACAGAGAGGGTCAACCAAGTCCTTGAAGATATGCTTTGCATGTATTGCATAGATCAAAAGTCTAAATGGGAAGACTATTTGCATTTGGTTGAATTTGCATATAATAAAGGATACCATGCATCTTTGGGAATGGCTCTATTTGAGGCATTGTATGGAAGAAGGTGTAGAACACCCCTCTCATGGGATAATCTAGAAGATCAAGTGGTGATCATACTAGACACTATAAAAGATATGGAGGAGCAACTTTGAATGATTCAAAGAAGGCTCAAGGAAGCAATCGATCGTCAAAAGAGCTATGCTGATCTAAAAATATCACCAAGAGAATTCTCTATGGAAGATAGAGTCTTCTTGAGGGTAAGACCCATGAAAAGTGCCATTAAGTCAACTAATTTGGATCCTTATTTTGTTAGGCCTTTTGAGATCATTGGTAAGATTAATCCATTAGCCTATAGGCTCACATTTCTACCCAACTTGTCAAAAATCCATGATACTTTCCACATATCCCTACTTAGAAAGTATGTTTTTGACATGTTTGGAATATTTCAAAATTGTAGATGGTAGATCCCTCAGCCATTGAGGTGTGACAAATAAGGATTCTAGGGTTTCATTCTAAGATCTTGAGAAAATAAACCTTAGATCAATGTAAGGTCCAGTGGTACCAATATTCTAAAAATTATGCAAATTAGAAAGATGTTGGGGAAATGAGGAAGCAATTCCCATATTTTTTTGAATGAAATATATGCTTTGTTTTAAAAAATACAAGGGAATATGTTTAGTCCTAGGGAGGGAGTATGTAACAACCCATGCTGGTAGGAATTTTACTTGATATTTGATTTATGTATTGATATTTGGATATCAAATGCAAAATCTTATTCTAACTAATCAAGATATGTTGATGGTTGCACTTTATGATTTTAAAGTTGGATTATATTACTTTGGAATATGGTACTGTTGATGAAAATTGTGGTTGCAGGACTATGTACTCTCATGGGTGAAATGGTATGGGCCAACCATTAGAGTTGAGAGTAAAAAGATAAATGATGGATGAAAATTTCATTGATAGCTCAAGGGTAAAAGACTACCTTCATATAGATGCATTGCATATATGTATGTTTGATTAAAAATGCATCATTGAAAAGGAGGTTTCTATAAGAAAAAGATCTATCCTTAGTAGGCGGCTCATAACATTGCAGGTATCGTAAAACCTCCTGCTTAAGGAAATAGCATGGTTTACGCATATTATTGATTGAAATTTTTTAATTGTAATCTATCATTGGAATGCATTCATGCATGTATTTATAAGTACGAAAATTATTTGATCTAGTTAGGTATTAATAATTAATACTAAAAAATAATATCATTGTTAATGGTTAACATTGACATGTGATATCAACTATATCAATTCTAGAGATGAGCAATTTATTTAATACTAATGTTAGTAAATAGCATTAACATTAGAAGAAAAGTAATTGAATTAATGAGTTAGTGATTAATTATTAAAGCTAGACCTATGGGTATTAATGAATTAAGGTAAGCTTTAATAAAAAATACATAACATTGTAATAGTCGGTAACGTTGGCAATTTTCTTCTAATGTAGCTTTGAAACGTTACTCAAATGCATAACGAAATGCATGAAAGAAGGAAGTCTATTATTTTATGTTTTCTAAGGGTAATTGGAGGAGGGATTGCGAAGTTAGAAGTAGAAGAAAATATCTAAAAATGGGAGCTAGAGAATAAGGATTGCCTAGAGTAGCGTTTGGTGGAGGTAAATTGCTTATGGTATTCCTTTGAAAATTGATTGTTGCATGGGAATGCTATGTTGGAATAATATACATTGTTGTATATGTTGCATTGTAATTATAGCTGCATGTAATATGGATTTTTGATGTGTTTGTTTCTTTGGGTTTAGATGGTTTAGGGTTTCAAGATATATGAGGTTTATCTTATGCAAACCTTATGTTCTTTTATTAGTCCTAGAGAGATTGGACAATGCTTAGGGTTGAGTTAGTTTGGCTTTGGTTCTCAGTATTTTAGAGAATTTATAATGTTGTTTAGCCTGTGCTTGGTAGTCGTCACTCCTTTGTTTCGTTCAATCCTACAATTGATAGCACGAGATGCAATGTTATATTCTGTGTTCCTTGTAGCCTTCAACCATAGGTCTCAAGGGGCTGTATAGGAAGCTGTGCCCATTTTAGGCTGCATTGTCACCTTTTTGTAGTGTTGTATTTTTTCTATATGACCTGAATATGTTCCTTTAGAGTATTTGTAGTTTTGTTGGGCCTTGCATGCATGTTGAGTTTGTAAGAGTTTTACATTTTAAGTTTGAGCTTAAGAGAGCCTTTGTCTAGAGCATTTGGTTGTAGGTAGATCCTAGTTAAGTTGGTCATCTATTACTTTATGTTTAGCGCCTTCATGAGTGGCTCATTGAGGGTTTACCACTTAGGTTTTCTAAGCCTTGGCCGACCGTGGGGTGTGAGTATTGTGTGCTTAATTTAGCAATATTTTATTTTTCTTTATATTGTGCAAGTGTTGTGTGTCAGATTAATTTATGCTTTAATTAGTTAAATCTTGGAATATTAAATGAATAATGAAGGCTTGATTTTACTTTGAATTAAATACTTTATTAATGGTTTTATAATGCAACTAAATATAACTTTTAGAAGTTGAATTTGCTTTATAGTATTGATTTAGTATTGTTATTAATTGTTGAGGCTATTAAATTATTATTGAGTGATTCCATGATTTTTGTTAAAATAAAAGGTTAATTGGTTTTTAAAAAATGGAGGAAATATTGGAATAAAACTTATTTCGGTTTTCTTTTTTAGTGCTTAGTAGTGACCTTTTGCTATATGGATGAAGTTTGAGAAGATAAGAAATCCATATATGAAAAAAATATGGGATTCTCCCAATGTATTTGCATGGAATTATTTTGTATGATGTATTATTGTATGCTCTAATTATATAATGCATATAGACTTGGTATGGATGAGTCTTGAGTAGCTAAGGAATCCATATATGAAGAAGTATGGGATTCTCCCAATGTATTTTCATGGAATTATCTTTGTGTGGTACATTATTGTATGCTTTAATTGCATAGTGAATGTTAAGCTTGCATATACATATCAAGAGTTATCTTGATCCCTAAATATGCCTCAAGTTTGTTGACGAAGACTCAACAAGTGGAGACCTTGGAGAAAAGATAAATGATTATTTATGTTTTTAGAAATTGAAAGTAATTTTGGGATAAGGATTATTATGAGTTTCAAGTTTATAAAGAAGGAACAAATATTTGGTGTATAACATTCTTGTTATATTATTTAGAGAATGTAAGATTAAGTATTGTTATTGTTTAATGTAAAGTTCTTGGAAAATATAGTTATATGCAATAATGAAAAGAATGTGTGATTGAACGGAATAATAAAATCTAGTTTCATTGATTATGGTTATATTTCCTGTAAATGTTGTTTTATTCTTTACATTGAAGACAAAAAAAATGTTAAATGCTAGTATTATGAATTGAAAGTATTTAAGTTACTAATTTACCAATGTGTTATGTTGAATTTGTTTATGATTTAATATAGCACTTTATTTCCTTGTGGAAGAGATGTTTATTTATTTTAAATGTTGTGCTCTTGGTTTGGATGGGGGTTTTTAGGCATGAATATAGAGCCTTTTTAGAAAACCCTTGAGTCAAGATGTACCTAATCCTGGGAGGAGTTTTGGTGATACAATAACCAAGTATTTGTAAATTTAGGAGGAGTTGTAGTGATGTGATAACTAGATAATTATGAATGATACACCTTGAATGGTGAGGCAAAGGTGTTCCCAAAGTGGTGAGGCTTTTGGGTAGTCTACATCGATGAGGCTTGGATGTATTCCTAGCGGTGAGGTCTAGGAATTATTCACAAGAAAATATAATGGTGGAACCATGAACAATGAGGCTCGGGTGACCATGCTCATTACCTGGTGAGTGGTAATGGCCTTAGTTAAACTATAGAGGTGTAGATAACTAAGAACTAAGGCATTATACCATAATAATCCAATATAGATGGACTTATGTAGGGTGAGGGATAATGTATACCCCTTTAAGTGTTATGGGCCTTAAATGATAATCCCTATGCAGTGGTCAAGTTATCCTATGCTGACGAGGGTATAGGAAAAGTGAGAGACCATTGATGGCATCTTTTCTAAACAATGAGGTTTAGAAAAGTGAACCCTAGAAGTACAGGATGTTGGCCACTCTTGTCCACTTAAGTGTCGTTTGTAGTGACAATGAACTCAGAATGTGGTTATGCCTTACAATGCTAAAGAAAATATTGGGACTTCTTTGTGAGTTAATCCTTGAGAAAATAAAAAAATACTCGCTCCCTTGGGTTGAGTTGGTGGGTTCTTACAATTAAGTTGCTACCATGTCTCCTATAATGTGATAAAAAATATTATTAATTATCCTCCAAAATGCATACATTTCCTCCATAGCACCCTAAAGTTGAGTCAATATAAACTCAATAAATTAGTGGAAACATACAAAAAGCATTTTATGAGAAACACATGATAAAAAAATTGCGATAGTGTTTTTGGCTATGATTGCATTATTGACCTCTTTATAGTTTGGGTAGGCATTGAGACAAAGAGTAATAAAGGGTTAATAAGCTAACATATTGAGGATATTAATTTTTACTGGTTATAATCATTTCAAGCTATTTTTTATTTTTGATTACATATCCTTATTCGTGTTGCTCTTGTTTGTGTTTATCTAGTAGATGATTTTTCTGGTTATTAGAGTGAACAAGATATTCTTCATGTGTTTTACCAACACCTTTTTGCATGGAAATTGGCTTTGTATCCTATGGTTTTATGGTTATACTGTATTGTATGTTGACACATAAAGTCAACTAGTTTCCATGGGTGGTATTATGGATCTCTATGCTCATTAATTTAGTTGTAATTTAGCAATTATATGCATGGCCATAAAATTTGCAGTAAAGTGAGTTAGAATATATTCTTCTTAATATATTTGAGTAAGTTGCTCTTAATCCTCTCATCATGACCTCCACATTCCCAATAATGGTCTCAATATTTAAATTATCAACATCAAACTTGCATGTTATAATTATGTTGAAATAACCACATCTATGTGAAAATTTTCAAGTGAAGATTCCCATGTCTTATGAATAATGATTCTTATTCTTAAGATATATTTCATATGAATAAGTTTTCTTTAATAATAATTTTATGCATGTCTTTAGATATTAGTGAGGTTGCCTTTTAACTATCCATAAACTTATAATTAATCTAATTTAATTACAATTATTTTGGAGAATTATTGTATTTACTTATAGACACTCAATTTTGTGGACCTTTAGTTTTCTTTTTAATTGTTTCCACTTGTGGTAGGAATTCTCATTATCGAAATCTAAAACAACCACTCCTTCTACATCTCAGCTCAAATATACTATTTGGTAAGCATAACTACATTTAATGTCTTCTAGCAACCATCAATAATGGATTTCCCTATCCACATTATGGATCCCTATCTACATTGTAGATCCTCATATACATATTGGATCCTTATCAATGACCTTGGATCTTCATCCATACCATAAGATTCCACCTACAACCAAGGATCCTTGGCCATGTCACAAATCCTCATCCATGTTTTGGATCTCCATTTGCATCACATATCATTTTTCATGTCATCTAGGCCATCCATGGTAACGAGACATCATGAACCTTCCACATCACATTTGTCCATTCATGGACACACCTAAACATGTGTATACCATGATTAGAGGTATCCTACTAGATGTGATGGTATTGGTTGTTTTTTTGAGTTATAACAGTAAGCATGTGTCCAACTCATTTCCCACCACCAAATCCTAGGATTTTTGTCAATTTTTTTTTATGAACCATCTAGTTGTAACTGTGGTAATTGATAAAATTTTGAAACCTAATTGGCATTTAAATAAGACCATCTATGGTAGTAAATGCTTTATGTGTCTATATATCTGATGTTGAATCATGTTTTCCTATTCGTTGCTCAATTTGGGTAATAATCATGTTACCTCCACTTTTCAAATCCAATTTCCAATCCTACTTTAGAAATATACCACACCTCAACCCAACATTTCATCATTGGTTTCCTAAACTGAGCCTCAAATGATGTGACACTCAAGGATTTTTTTTGCCGGATCTATCACAAATCTATGATTCCTACTTGACACGACAAAGTGTAACCTATCTTTCCTTTCCTATAACAGTCAAAGTCCCTATAAACTCATCTATAAAATGTTAGTCCTTACAATAATCCCAAGGAGATATAGAGAACACATGATAACATAAATCATGGTAATAATGATATCAAATAGAGAGCTCACAATAGATCAAAATAGCAATCATTTATCATGCATGATAAACATAATACACCTAAATTGTTGTTGCTCTATCTAGTCTCAATATTTTCCCTTTGAGGCATGCACTCATGACTACTGCATTTAGTGATATCCTTGCATGCTCTCTGGCTTGGCCATCAACACAATTTCTTCAGAGACATCCTCTTGAATAATATTCTCTTAGTAGGCTTAGGAATTTTCTCTCTCTTTAGTTTCAAGCCACCTATTTATCTAGTTTCTATTAGATAATATTACATTATTTGGTACATGATTATGTACCACCTTGGTACAATATTAGATTAGATGTGTGCCTTAGATTAGAGTGTGATTTTATATTTAATGTAATGTAATAATGTGTAGGAAATGCACAAGTATCATGTAATTGAGTGTCCAAGTGTTATAAGTGTGGATGTGTACAAGTGTCAATTATGTAAGAGTGCACATGTATCCTTAGAATAGGAAAGTGAAGAGTGTCAAAGAAGAGTGAAGATCAAGAGTAATTCATATGAGGAGTCACAAATTATTATATATTTATGGCAAAGCATTGTAATTAGTATCGAAAATGCATTGCACATAACATGCATTAGTAGACCTTTATTCTATAATATTTTTAGTATTTTCATGAGCATTTGCAAGTGATCATTATGTGAGTATTTCTGAATTATTTTTGAGTTGATATTATTTTATGAGTTATCTTTATTAAGTCTATTTTACTACAAATTTATTATATACAATTTTATGATTATTTACATTGAGTGATCTACAAAAGCTATTAGTTTATTTATTCTCTAGTGTATGTACATAGCACAACTATACTTGTCTATACATTTACTATTTTGATTTTAAATATTTTGTAAAGGGGATAGGGGTATGACTACATGATCAAGAAGATATCACCACCTCCACTAATCTCAGTAAACCCATAAAACCGACTACAAGTTGACATTTTGCTTGTAGCTTTACTCTTATTCCTTTATTTCGAATAAGTCATTGCACCTTTGGACCAAATAGGAATGTTGTCTCTTCACTTATGTGTGTTTTAAGCTATTGTTTTGTATCCTTTAACTTTGGTATCATTGCATAACATAGATATTTCTTTGTAGCATTCCTTTGTTACTATCATAAGATTTATGTTTTTGTAATATGACTGATTTATTTGAAGAGTTGCATTTTATTTTTTTTAAAAATAAGCTTTGGTCTAGGCCTCCTAATTTGGAGCATACATATTTACATTTTACTAAAACATTCTTTGTTGGATATTATCATAAGCTTGTTCATTTTAGGTATACAAAAGGAAGAGATAAATATATGGTATAGGCTTTTCCTTATTGTAGTTTACTTGCTTGTCATCCTTTAGTTTTGTTATTGAATTTGTAACAAGTAAGTTAAATTCTATAATAATTATAACCCATAACTTAGGAGCTCATAAATAAAATCCTGTAATAAAGCCCACGAGCTCTGCACACAGGGTATCATGCTCATATCAAAGTAAGGAAGGGTATCTTTTACCATCCTTGCATTTTGGTGAACCCAATGTGAACACCTCCATGGGGTTTCTAAAAAATCTTTATCTTTACCTATTTATTTAAAAATATATACTATTAAACATTGCATAGTTAAGGACTATTTTAATAATCAACAATATTTTGGTTAGAATTCCAAAAAGTAAGTTTAGGCAATGGATGGTTGAACACCCTTATTTCCTCCAACATAAGGGGCATGATAGGCCACTATTTTGGTTGACCTTTAGGAATGATTAAGAGGAGGTAGATCCATTTTATAATCCTAATTTTGAAGGTGAAGAGGAGGCCACTCTCCATCCCAAAGTTGAGCTAGATAAAATGACCTTTAATTCTATCGATCACTTAAAATATTTTATTAAAACACATCAATATGTCTTTACAAAAGAGATAATAACAATTAGGAAGTATCTCAACCATTTAATACTAATTCCATGTCACATAGTTAAGATAATGGTCTGTCTAATAGTCAAACTAATATACACATTAATCCATTAAAAGAAAATTTTAACCAAGTGCATGTCTCTGGCTTTAATGCATCCACAACCCATTATGTGGACTCTACTATGGATCTACTATGATATTATTTTGTGTCCTTTTAATTTCAAGTGTCACACCACAAAATAATTCTTTTTCATAAGCAGTATTATAGACTTCGGTGGATCTACCTCTTTAACCTATGAATAGATTATCTGAAGACTCCGAACAAATTGGGTTGGTTTAGGATACCCCTAAGGTAAGCTTAAGTATTTATTGTTAAGATCATGCTCATTTGAATGAATAAAAATAATTTAAAAAGGTTTGATGTTATTTGATCAAGATTCCCATAAACTCATACATTTACCATTTGACCAGTGACTTGTCCATTCGATCAATTGTAGCAAGATTTATGAACACAATTGTTGTTAAGAAAGAAAGAGGAAAGAAATGTTGGGTTGATTACATTAATTCAAATTACATAAAAAATATAATTAGTTAACCAATGAGAAAACATCAATTACACATTTAGATTATGTAACATGTAAATGAGACACACACAGAAAATTATAAACAATGAATTTGCCAAAGGAAGAAGCTGGAATTTGTATTAATATCAAGATTTTACAATGAATTCTAGCTCAAAATGGCATAGGAATCAATAGATGAATATAAAATTAAGGTTATCATTCAAATGATGAAACAAGAATCTATCACCATCCTATTCCAATGTGGTAACAATAGGTTTCCTAGCTTATGGTTCAGTAACTAGAAATGATCTTAGCTTTTGAATGCTCCCTCAAAATTCTTGCATAGCAATGGGGAAGAATTAAAATATGACATAGAAGAAATACACAAAGGAGAAATACAATTGGTATACAAGAACACGAGGCTATACCTTCAAGAAAAAATTGCTATGAAAAAACTTGATCTTGAATCTAACTGTAGCAATCCTTTTTATAGCTTTGGATGCCTTGTATCTGTTATAACTACCTTCATCTAGGCCCTCCATTTATCATTATCCTCTGCATTTGATTGGTTGAGTGTGCTACAATGAAATAATAGCTATCTAGAGCCATTTTATCAAAAAATGTCAAAAATGGGATACAACTGTATGTCATTTTAGATCTTGTAGTTATCATGCCCCGTAGCCCCTATCTTTTCTTTTTGACTCTTTACCTTTATCTAATGTGGGTCACTCAATATCTTGGCTGATTTTTGGGGTTTTGTCTTTTTATAAATTGGGCCCTGCTTTAGCTTTATCCTTTTTAGTTTAAATTATTCCCAATAGATTTGTAATTTATCCCCATGTCTCATCACAAAAGGAGGTTGCAACTATGATTGCATGTTTTATATTCAATGACTTGTTGGCATAGTCTTTGGTTGACAACTCATTCTCCTCTGTGAATATAACTATGGTTTGAAAAACTTTCGACAAGTCATTAAGCTATTAGGCTAATCTCTATTCATCCTTTTTGTCACATTTTAATTCTTGTAACCTTTTGGTTATCATCTCATCAACCTTTTTTTCTGCCAAAAGCTCTTCAAGTAGGATGCCAACTTATTTCCTTTTGTCATCCATTTCATTTTCCTAATATTCTATATCCTTGAGAAAGTTCTTTCAATATGGTATCTCATGGAGGTAAGTTTTCAGATTAAGAAAGTTTTCTTGGCAATCGTAGCCTCTACCTTTTGAGGTGGTCACTTGCGTGTCATTTATTTGACTATAGTCCTCTCTGCACTTTATATAAATTGATTTAAGAGCTATTGATATTTTGTTGGTATTTTATAATAATACCTTCATATATTGAGTCATGGACATGATGTCAACAAGGTCTTTAAGTATTTTGATCAATTATTTCATTTCTACCTTTAGTTTTGATATTAGCTCTTCTTTGTAGTTCTTAACAAAACTAGTGTTGTCAAATTTCTCCCCTATTTGTGTCTGTGGTGTCTGTTCTTGAAGTGTGCTGACTTCTACTTGTAACTTTTCATTATTTATCTACAACTAATTCATTTTGATTATAAAGGCTTGGTTGCTTTTATAAAATCTCTCTATTGTGTCCACATGGGCTTGAGCTTGTGTTTTGGCTAAAGTTAGGGGGTCTTCCTGATATTGAACAATAGCTTGCCCTGTATCCTTATCCAGTTGCAAGGATTTGATCTTGTCCATGGGTATTGTTGCCTCCACTATAACAAGAGGTGTTGTTGAAAGTTGTGAGATCTGATCACTTGGCTCTTCCACTATGTATTGCATTTCATTCAATTTTTTTTAATATTTGATATCTTGAATTTGTCTTTCATCATTTGGATCAAATAACACTTCTTTTATCCTGGTAAGAACAAAGATCTATGATTTGGTCAAGGTATTTCCATGTCTAATCCTTTTTCATTCTAGGGAGCTTGATGGGGTTTAATCTTCACAATATGTTCTCATAGCAGGTTGGCTAGTCCTCTAGTATCTTGGATTTTCTTGAGCATAACTAAGGAAGTATCAATCTCCTCTTTATTCACCACTATAGACCTGGGTATGACTTTGGGCAAGTCTACTACCAATTAGAGCTTATATTTGAGGGACATAACATCTAGACCAAATCTAGAATATCTAGTTGAGTTGTTGTAGAGAAAACACTGATAATTTCTTTATGTTTCTCTATCCTTTGAATATTTACAGTGACAGGTAATTTTTTGAAGAGATTTCTATCCCTGCCATGGTTGAGTTAATGACTTCTATGACTACCTTCATTTGCTCAGGATCTTGCTTTATGATTTTTAGCATTGGGTCTTGTAACTCCTTACGACGTATGAAGGGGATTAATGGATCAAATATTTCTATTGAATCTTGTCTCAACACTTTTAAATTGATTGGGTAGTGTCCTACCATCTCTATTTGCATTTGGGGTCTTTTACCCAAATAGTCCTTCCATATGGATTCCAAGGATAATCCCTTCCTTATAGCAAGTTGAATTGCATCTTCAAATTCATGTCCCCAATGAAGGTTCAAGGTATTTGGTTGTTTATCAATGATATTGTCTCTATAATAATTGAATGGATTATAAGATCACCAAGTGAGTTTAGAGAAACAATATGAATCCATGTTCCATAGTGCATCTAATAGACTCAACTATCATTTGTATGCATAATGTCCCATTCTATAGGGTAACACTGTCCAAGAGATTTTGGATTTCTTGGAAACTCTCATTTTGGTTTGCTCAGCAATTTATCTTATGATTTCCAAGACTGCAATAGACATGGGATAAAATTTAGGTAATACTTTTGGTAGGATCTTAGACCATATATTTTGAAGAAAGGTTAATTGTTTAGTGTAAAATAAACCTCCTACATTACTCTCATGTAAAAACTAAGCTATCCCTATGTCCATTCTGTTAGGGTTGTGGTTACAAAACCTGTAATGTATTTCAGGGAGAAACCTGACAAAAAATTGGGAATGGCTAGACCACCCTTCATGTATCAAAGGGAGTGTTTCCTATAAAATTTTGCCATACACACCTCTCCATTCATCAATCAATTTCTTGGTCATATGCCCCACTATCAAGTGTATAAGGAGGGAATAATATGAAACTGAGTCATCACTTCACTTTGTTCTATGATGGCCTTTTGTAGTTGTTTGAGCTCTTTATCTATGGTTTTGCTAATTAACATCTTCCATTTATACATAGTGGGTTGTCCTTTTCTATTACATTGTACTACTAGGTATAGAAATTACCTATAAACCCATTTTAAATCTTGTTGCCCCATTATTATATTGATCATGTCTACATAATATCTGATGTAGGGATGTAGGTCAAATTTATGGACTGGGAAGTCATATGATACAACTACATTATAATAAAAAATATTTTCATAAAATGAAGTGCCAATCATATATTGAGATTGAGAGCTCAGTATTTGTCTATATAGTATCAACGTAGCCTCCTTTAACCTGAAGACTTTTTGGATTTTCTCAAGGGTGATTTTGAATGCTAGCTATTTCACAAAATCTCAGATTGTTCAAGTTTGAGGATCATATACGGCTGCCAACCATGATAGAAGATCCAAGGAATAGTATACTTTAGGGCATATCAGTTTACCCAAGTGACAAGTCCATCTGTTATAGTATGGATTGGGTTGATTTCAAGCTCTCCATGCTCTCTTGAAGAGTCCTGCAAGTAGCCATGAGTGAGGTTGAGAATCCTCTTGTGTCTACTTGTAGCTGAATACAACTTGTTTTTCTATTTACCACTATTGATTGGGAGTGATTTCCTAGTTTGGTCCTAATTGCATAGTGAATTCTAACACATATATAGTGGTGGTTTTTAATTTTAATTCTTGATAGGACATGCCATTTGTGAGGCTTTCTATTCAGGTGACAACAATTGGGAGAGGAATTTGTGAGGCAATTTTGAAAGACACCATGGTAGTACTACTCTTTATAGTCTCTTATGTTGTGTGATGCTCCTTAGTTTCTCTGCTCTTGAACCTTTCTTTGCTATTCTTTTGTACTCATGTATTTTAACTGTAAGTGCTTATCGTGAGTGTAGTTAGGCAACTCATACTAATATTAATAGCAAGTCTCACATGCTGCAACTTTTATTATCTTAAATTTTTCCACCTTTACATCTAGTAACCACCTTAACGATCATGGTATATTGCTTCATTTTGTTATTGGCTAGTGGACTACATCTATATTCAAACTATGGCCATCAGTGCTTTTGGAGATCAACTCTAAGTTGTCCGTCAGGTTTTAGACATGAGGTGACCTTAGACCTTAGGATATGAATCAATTTAATATTTTTCCAATTAGAGAGGGGTACCCAAAATCACTTGCTCAAATATAGGCCATATATTTCTAACCAATCAGGATTGAGCGCTTGAAGTTGCCTACGATAATTAAAATTGAGTGCTTGAAGTCACTCATCAACATTCTTACAATAAATTTCTTGACCAATAAGCTTCTACCATTTGAAGTCACCCACTTTAGATCTGGTCCACACAATCTCAATCAATTTCAATCTGGTCCATAGATTCTCCACCAATTAGATTCTAGGTTCCTGACTTTACTTGATTTCAATCTGGTTTGCACAATCTTAGCCGATTTCAATCTGGTCCATATATTATCCACCAATCAAAATTTGAGTGCCTAACTTCACTTGATTGCAACCTGGTCTGCACAATATCAGTTGATTTCAATTTGGTTTGTAAATTCTCCACCAATCAAAATTCGAATGCCTAGCTTCACCCAATTTCAATATGGTCCACATAATCTCACTCGCTTTCATTTGGTCTACATATTTTCCTTTTAATCAAACCTTAGGCAAGAAATTTTTTTATTAGGTAGAGTATTTAATTTTTATGGAAGCCATGGTGTTAAATTTTAACACATGAGACTAGGGCAGAAAGGGGAAAATTTTGGTTGTGTCGATGACCCTCACAACTTAGGTGATGGGGATTTTATGAATTGTTTAGAAGGTTTGAAAAACTTAATGATAATAGACCAAATTCAAACTTAGGAATTTATATATATTTTCTATATATGTCAAAGGTTTCACTCTTAGGAATTTCCATGGCCCCAAGGGAGAGGTGAATAATTTATTTGGGGTTCTAACTATATAAAAGGATGATACAAGGAAATTATATGCACCTTGGGAAAAATTATACTTATGATGTGACCTATGACAAGGGAAATTGGTATACTGACCATTGAATCTTCATAATATGGAAAAAAAGGATTTTCCTAAGGTAAAACCATTACGAGGCATTATTATTTTGGGATCGAAAGGGGGAACATTTTTTATGTGCTTAGGACCCTCAAACCTTATAAAAGGAAGTAATTTATTTTTTACCAATGGGAATCAAGTGCTCGAAGTCACCTGATTCTGCCTAAGCCACACATTTTTGACCAATCAGGTTTGAGCACTTGAAGTCACCCACATTCATCTGCACCATAAAATATTTCAACCAATGAGAATAGAGCACTTAAATTTTCCGCTCAATCCTGAGCTAACCCAATTTAGCGCTTCAAGTCACCTACTCACACCAACACCACATATTTCTAAACCAATAAAAAATTGGGTGCTTGAGATTACCCACTTTAATCTACACCACATGCTTCTTCTTTGATAAAATTTTAGAGAAAGTTTTAAATTCTTTTGAACCATACATAAATCTCCTTATTAGGGGGAATGGATACTTTACACCTTAGGAAAGAGGGTAAATGAATTTATTCAAGGACCTTTCCTTTCAGTACTAAAGGTTAAGGTGATGACGATGCAAATACTATATGCTACTATGAAATATGGATGAATGGTAGTGCAAAATATGCTAAAAAAAGGGAAATGATGTGCATATGACCTAGGAATTTAGGATTATGAAATTATATGTAATGAATGTTGGACCTAAGGGAAAAATAGATGGACATTGATGGTTAAGGAATTTTCAAAAAGATATTGGGGGCCATAGGGGACTTCAAGGTATATTTCAAGAAAGGACATGCTCTTAACCAATATATCATTTCTTAAAGGGACTATATAGACATGACCATGGACAAAAATGAAAAATTTGACATTGATGGCTTCTAGGGTTATTACAATAATTTGAAAGTCAAAAAACTTAGAGTAGAAAGACCTTGACTTAATATAACCACAAAATATCCTAGACTTGAGACCTTTACAAGACTGGGGTACTTTTCAAGTTGGATTACAACTGCGACATTGGCTTTGACTGGGAAAAGTGATGAAAACTTGAAGCACTTGAGAACCTTAGAATATCTGGTTAGACTTACTTTGTAATCACATCCCTAAATCACCTAAAATATATGGAAATAAAATATATTCTATCTAATCACCTATATGAATACATTGAAATAGAAAGGAACACTCTTCTTCCTAGTCACCTAAAAGCTTTACGATGAAAAAACTTGAAAAATATATTTTTTTTGTAAAGGACCAAAATAAAACATACTTTCCTCTACCTAATCACCTAGAAAAAAACCCAAAGGACTTGAAATACATCTTTCTCACTTTTTTTATTTATTTGAAAGACACAAGTACAACTTATTCTCTTCTAACCCTGAAATAGGGGTTGTACAATTTTATATGTTGACCATTAGTTGGGATTCCCATCTCGTTTCCTTCCAAGGTTTGTAGCTTGTAAGTATGCTGGCCAACAATTTGAACTATTTGATAAGGCCCAAGCCACTTAGACTCTAGTTTCCCCTTATACCATGTTTCTCATTCTTGGGATCCCAATATATTACTGTCTCCTCCAAAGAATGGTTTACCTCTAGCTTTATTTTTAAACAACTACACTATTTTTTGTGTATGATCTGTCATCTTGGTCAAAGCTTCCTCTTCTTGCAACTTTGCTATCTGGTCTAGCCATATTTGTAAAATGTTAGGTCTTTCATGGTCTTGCAATAGTAGAGATAAACCAGTTCTCTCTACTTGAGGAGGTAATTGGGCATTTTATCTGTATACTAGTTCATATGAGAATCTCCCTGTACTTCTATTGATTGATAATTAGTCTGCCCACAAAGCATATTTCAATTCACTATCCTAACTTCTCTTATTTTTTCCAAGTATCTCTTGATCCTAGTAATCAAATTCTTATTTGATAATTCTACTAGACCATTGCCTTGAGGATAATAATTTGCAGCATGGGAAATATCAATACTGTATTCAACATAAAATTCAAT